>CM071928.1:51603073-52203073 GCA_016081115.2 Rehmannia glutinosa
GAAGAAGGGATAATATTGATTGGGGAATGATCACCCCGTTGCTCACGCCATTTTAGGTTGATATGCGCCGCGATGGAGCCGATAGAGGGAGGTCAAAGCATCAACATGACATCAGCCCTCCGCACCATGAAGATCATAATCAAGAGGAGAACATCCTCTATTTTCAACAAAAAGTCAGTCCGCTTTTCCCTAACCTAACCACCACAAGTTGTGGTGGACAATCAAATTAATCGGTTCCTCGCACTCTAGGCTCATGCTCAGGGTTATGGATGGCACGCCCGACCGCACGAAAAGGAGGAGGGTAGCAGGGTTACCCGATGAAGACGATTTGGTGATGGAGGCGAGGGAGTACGATCGCGAGAGGGAGGTTTCGACGGGGGCTTCCCGTGGGGCGGCCCGACATTCCCAGCTCCCACCAAGGTGAGGAGCGTGGGGGACAATATGATCGGATAGATTCTATGCTCTTGAGGAGAGCATGCGGCACGCTAGGACGACTTAGGATTCACCAGGATGAGTTAGAGCTTCCAGTGAGCGAGGGTAACAGCGTTATCGGGCTGGAGCAAAGGTACCAAGCCCAGGGACTTGTGGTACCAAGCCCGGGAGCAAATGGAGTTGAGATATTGCGTGAGCGTTGATCGATTCAAAATTGGCATATCTCCTAGGGCCACTTTCGCCGCCACCCCCACGCATAATCAGGTCCTATCCACACTTTCTTTGAAATTCTACCTTCTCTTCATGCGCCATAATTTCATTCCAGTTTGGGGGAGAGGTGGTATTTTTTGAAAGGGTGTGGCGTTATTGCGTTCATGTAGTTGCATTTAGAGCATGTAGTATGCATTGCATTAGTTGTTTTTGATTTTAGCACGTTTATTGCTTTCTTAGTTGTTTAGGGAGTGAGTTGACCGCTATTGTGTGTTTGTTGATCTTGGGAGCATGTGTTGAGCAATTTATGTAGTATGCATTGCATGGGAGGCTCGAGCTCGGCTCTACCCCCGATTTTGGAATTATCCCTCGGATTATTTCCAAAATCCTCCAACGAACCAGTTGGCTCGAGCTCAGCCATAACCCTAAGTTTGGAATTATCCCTTGGATTATTTCAAAAAATTCCAAGGGAACCAGGTCGGCTCGAGCTCAGCCTTTGCCCCCGATTTTTGAATTATCCCTCGATTATTTCAAGAATCCTCCCGAAAGGAACCATGTCGGCTCGAGCTCGCTCTTTCCCTCCTAGATTTTACTTCAACCTTTGGGCTTCGTTCTCAAACTAAACTAAAGGACCGCGGTTCAATCTCGCTCTTACCTCCATGGTTTGATTAGACCTCTAAGGCTTCGTTCTCGAACTATCCCAAAGGACCCATGGTTCGAGCTCGCACCTCTTGCCTGCAGGGTTTGATTCGACCTCTGGGCTTCGTTCTCGAACTATCCTAAAGGACCCATGGTTCGAGCTCGAGCTCTTACCTCTGGGTTTGATTCGACCTCCAGGCTTCGTTCTCAGAACTATCCCAAAGGACCTATGGTTCGAGCTCAGCTCTTACCTCTAGGGTTTGATTCGGCCCCCCTCCGGGCTTTGTTCTCTAACTATCCCAAAGGACATGGCTCGAGCTCGCTCTTTACCTCGGGTTTGATTGATCTACACAGAATTGACTCGAGAAGGTGATATTAATTGCCTTGATAGGAATTACATATAGCGATGGTTGAAATGGCATACATTCCCAGGTCGCATGAATTTTTGACTGTTATATCTTCTAATTCGTAGTCTCCTCGTGCTACTATCCTTGTCACTTTGTAAGGATCCTCCCAGTTTCCAATTTTCCACTTTGGTTTCATGCGTCTTTGCGCCAGACCATATCTCCCACCTAGAAATTCCTTTTCTCACACGCTTGTCATATGATGCCTTCATAATCCCCTCGCTAGCCTCCATCCTCAAATAGGCTCTTTGTCGTTTCTCCTCTACCTCGTCCGGTGTTTCTCTCATCGACTCTTTCATTCTACTTCTCATCATAAGTACAGAATACGGTGTGTTTCCATTCTTATCTCTACAGGTATGACCGCCTTCGGCTCGTACACTGGTTGAAAAGAGTCTCCTTGTTGCTTCTTTTGGGGTGGTTCGGTGCCCATAGACATGACATCAGCCTCCTCCACCCAACCTCCGCCCGCTACATCTAATCTAGCTTTGATTCTTCCGACTATAGCTTAGTTCGTCACCTCCACTTGTCCATTCGCTAGTGGGTGAGCTACCGAGGTGAAGTCAGTCGCTTTTAACTTTCATCTCTTCGCACCAACTCGAATTTTCCTACCCGGAATCGCGCCCCGTTATCCGAAATTAAATCCCAAAATGGCCACCCAAATACACTCACCAAATTTTTCCATATGAAGTCCTTTACATTAGATTCCCCGAATCCTTGCCACAGCTCTACCTCGACCCATTTACTAAAATAGTCCACGACCACTATGAAAAATTTTTATTTATCGACGCCTTGATGGGAATGGGCCCACTATGTCAATACTCCACTTAGAAACAGGGGGGGTGAGCTTACTCCTAATAATTACGCCGATTGATGTATCGAGAGGACCATGTTTTGACATTTTTCACACGTTCACAAAGCCCTGGCGCTTTCTTAAGCTTGACCAAAAATACCTGCTCTACCAACCCTCTTTCGCTAATGATCGGCTTCCCAGTGAGCTCCACAAGACCCTCGTACTTCCCTCAACACATAATATCCTCTATTTTTGGACACACCTCAACAATGAACCGCAAACGACTTTTTATAAAGTAAGTCTCCGATAATACAAAATCTCATTACTTCTTTGCTTGAACTCCATGCAGAGCTCCTCTTATCCTTCCTGGCAAATTTGATCTTCTCGATATCGATATATCTCATACCTTGATCGTCCACCTCTTCACTTCCCGAGGATCTCCACCTCATCTTTGGATGGTATATCGACAATATTATAATTTTCTTGGTGTTACAACTTGCTCTTGAGCTCGCAATCTTGGCCAGGATAGATGCCTTCGTTTCTTTCTCGAATTTGATCTACCTTGAACCTACTAAATTGCTTTTATCATACTAGTTATCACTCGCACATACCTTCTCATCCGATCTTCTTTTACTTTGAACTCTCCCAATACTTGATTAGTTACTAGCATAGAATCAGAATAAGCCCTTAATGATTGAACTCCCAAGTTGATAGCCATCTTGAGTCCACTAACCAACGCCTCGTACTCAGCCTCATTGTTGGACGCCCTGAACCCAAACTTGACGACGAATTCTAGATCTTCTTCCTGAGGATTAGTTAAGCCCCACTTCCCGTGGAAGTGGACGATCCATCCACATGCAATAACCAATCAGCCGTCTCCCCTTCGGATCATCTCTTGTAAAAAGTCGGCCAGAGCTTGGCTTTTAATAGAAGTTCTGTGGGCGATCTCCCACATAAAACTCCCCCATCTCTATGGTCCACTTAATCATTCGCCCTGACACCTCTGGCTTGTCCATGACATGCCCCAAAGGCAAATTAGTATAGACCACCATTCTATGCGACAAGAAGTAAGGCCGAGTCGCCTGGATGCTTTAACCAATGCTCGGCCACCCTTCTCGACCTCCGAATATTTCATTTCATGCAACAACTTGCTTGACATAATAGATGGGCATCTGCCTCCTGGGAGACTCTACCCTCAATATCTGAGCTAACCGATGATTCCCTGATAGACAAATACAAGTCTGAGCTTCACCCTGGACCGGTTTAGTTAGCAAAGGTAATTTTGACAAGAAGGCTTTCAACTCTCCAAATGCCTTTTCACATTCTTTTCATTTCAAAACTTTTGGCCTTCTCAAAACTTTGAAAAAGGAAGACTTCTTTTCTGATGACTTGGATATGAATCGATTAAGGGTTTCTATTCTCCTAGTGAGTCATTGTTTGTTCACACAGGTGGGGACACCATATCCAAGACATCACTTTACTTTTTCCTGATTCACTGATGCCTCTATCGGTGACCATGTAACCTAATAATTTCCCGACTCTAACTGAATTGAGAGCATTTGGATGGGTTTAACTTCATCCCAAACTTCCTCAATACTTCAAAAGTTTGCCGGATCGATGTGTGAGCGGGCTGCTAACGCGTTTTACTAACATATCATCCACATATACCTATGTTGCGCCCAAGCCGAGTTTTTTGAACATGCTATCCATAAGCCTCTCGATAAATAGCACCTGCATTTTTCAACCCAAATGGAATAACCACATAGCAATATGTTCCCCGGTGTTGATGTTATAAAACTCACCTCTTCCAATCTTCCTCTTGCAAGACGAATTTGGTGGTATCCTGGTATGCATCCACCATGCTTAGCAACTCATATCCGAGAAGTGGAGTCAACCAACTCCATCAATACTAGGCAAGGGGTAATGATCCTTAGAAAACCTTATTTAAATCGGGAAATCGATACACATCATAGAGAGTCACCTTTGGTACTCAGTAATCGTTGGACTACCACTCACGGAACCGACCCCTTATATGCCCCGCCTCCAACAACTTTGCCATCTCTCATTGCACTTATTTTTTCTCTACTGAAATGGCGCTTTCCTTTGTTTCTTGGCCTACTATCCCTTATCCACATTGAGATGGTGGGTGACACTCTGGTCCACCCCCTTCGTATGTCCCGATCTGCAGCGTCGCCTATGTTTCCCTTAAAGTAAATAATTTCCTCCGCCAACTCCGGGCCGGTTGGGTTCCAAATCGGGTGATTTTGCTCGGATCGCCCGGACCGCCTCTACGAACATAAGCTCCTCCTCCCGTGCCTTATTTTGAGAAGGTCCTGCTCTTTTTCCTTCTTTTTCTCTTCAACGACTTTATTTCCCTATCCATTTCGATTTCCTTCCTTTTGATTTTTTTCTAGTCACCTCTTCTAACCGACTCACACATAACATTTTCTTCTTGCTACCTGGGCATCCCCCCTTAATTCTCCTCCATTCTCTCCCACAACAAACTTAAGTTTCAAATAATAAGTAGATACAATAGCTTGAAAAGAATTAAGAGCAGGCCTTCCTATTATAACATTATAAGCGAAATATGAATCTACTACCAGAAAAATTACCATTCGGGTTTTGTAAGGGTTATGTTCCCATCGAAGACGGCATCATGACCGCCCCTATCGGCTCAACCATGCCTCCCCGAAACCATAGAGCGGTTTCTACCGAAGCTGATCTCCATCTCGAGTCCATATTTAGGAAATACGCTCGAGAGCAAAATATTGATGAGCTTCCCATATCCACCATGGCGCGAGCCACCTTGAAATTAGCCATATTGGTGAATAACACTAGTGCATCATTGTGAGGCATGGACACACCTTTAAGGTCCTCGGCTCTAAAAACACACCCGAGGACCCCGTGATCCCTCACTACTCTAGAAACACTTTCCCCAACCTCGTGGCCTTCCTAACTCGATTAGAATCTCCATCCACGGGTCCCCCACGATCATGTGGATAATTCCGCTTGCGGTCAGGGGATCCTTAAGAGTGCCCACATTACCTCCCATTTACTCGGTGAGGGTTGATTCACCTTCGCTCCGATCCTCCCTCACGTGCCGATTCTCGCTAACCAACTTTGCACCATCCATTTCTAACCATACGCTCTATCTCGCATTAAGGTGCCGACACTCCTCAGTGGTGTGCACATAATCATTATGAAACTTGCAAAAGAAATTTGATCAGGGTTTGTTAGGTACATAAGAGTAGTTACCCTTGGTCATTTGACTCTTTATGATTAGCCACGACTACCAACACTGTGTTTGCCCTGGGTGCCACCGTGTATACTTCCTTGTTTCTATAACCCGGGTGAGGAGACGTGGCGATTGTCCTCTTTGTACCTTTTTTGAAACTCCTCTCGCGACCCTCACCCCTCTTCCAATCACTCCCTCGTCCCTTACTCTTTTGAGCTTATCTAAGTTTATATACTTTTACGCACTTGCCCCAAGAGGTCATCAAAGTTCTTGGTGGACCTCTTGGACCGACTCCAAAGAAATCTCCTCCAATAATCCTTACGACAGGCACTCCGCAAAATCTCCGAGTAGTAGAGAGCACCTCCAGGCTACCGTAGTAAATTTTTAAAGTAACTTCAACGACTCGAGTGCTTTGCTTGATATTGAAAAGTGTTAGAGGGGTTCTCTAATGCTTCCGAACTAGCAACCGGTGAAGAAAAGTGAACTCAATTCCTCGAATGAGCCTATTGAAGCATGTGGGGTGACTAAACCATCTTGAGCTTATTTGGACAGAGTGGTAAGGAAACTCGACACTGACACCCCTCGTAGTACCTATGAAGAAGCGCACTTCTCGGAGGCGGCAAAAGTGCTCCCACAGACCGTAGTCCCATCATACTGCACTTCAATGCCCTAAAATTATTGGGCAAATCATCCGCCATGACTACCTCCTTAAACGACACCCCTTTCTTAACCGGTTCCTTCCCGCCAACACGCTCCTCATCTCCCTCATCTCCTTTGCAAATCACCCATCCTGCTACCATAAGTCCCTCCTCCCTCGGCGGAGAGGAGGCTCCTCTCTCTACCCTTTCTTTCTGCTCTCCTCCTTACTAAAGGCTGCGCTGATGTACTGGATCAACAATGCCAATCGCTCCCTGTGAATTCAACTGATTCTTCGGTTAACTACACGCTCAGGTTCACAGGCGTGACCCTAGCGGCTAAAGGGTTTGATCACACTCTCGGTGTTTCTAATGTAGCATCCCCCACTTCATGTTCACCCACCGCCGAAGCCTCCTCTCAATAGGATGCAACGGTCCCTTACCCCTATCACCAACACCACTCATATCTCACGTCTTAAACACAAATGTTCCACAGACGGCGCCACTTGATCCGCCCCAAAAATGAGCTTCCCAAGAGTCCCAACTTGACCTTCCCACGCCGTTTCCTATACAAGATTATCGAGTTATTACGACTTTAGCACTCACGATCAAGTTAGTATGAGGGTTTAGATTATGCCAAGCAATGTAATAGATTAGGTTTTATACGTAGTGAAGAAGAAGTAACCTTTTTACCAAACTTGGAACTTCTATTTATACTCCTACCTTTTACATTCACCTTTACAAGTGGCACCTTAGGATTGGCCCCTTGACTGCCACCTCGTACTTCCTTCCAGCATGTTCTTTCTCGGAGTTACTTTTGTCAGGTCCGCCCACTACTTTACAAGTGGCAACTTGGGATTGGCCTGACGCCACCTCTTTTCTAGCTTGACTTTTCTCGGAGTTACTTTTGAGTCAGGTCCACCCATCACATCTCTGCCTCCATTAATGCTCTTCCAACTTCTGTATTTCTTCTAATTAATGCTTCCTTAAAAGGCACGCCCACATTCCTCCTGTCCCCTCGCGAGACGTCATTGCCATTAAATCCCTCATGGAATAGGCCGCCATGCATTTATTATGGCATAGGGGAAAGCCGCCTTTGCCACTAACTATCTCTAGGTAGTATTTTCGGCCATTAATGTCCCTTGGGGTCCGGCTGCGTAACCATTTAATATGTTCTAATCCAAGTCTTTTAATAGTAAATACCATCCAACCGTTAGTTAAAGCCGAGTAGCCGTTTCACCATCGGTGGCCCTTTGCGGAAAAGCTCGCCCAACTAAAGGTAGTCTGGGCCTTCTAACGAACCACCAAGCTCGATTAGAAATAGTCCGGTAATATTTTAGGCCCGATCGATCAATGTCTCATCGTAGCTAAGTGCTCCACCGCTACAACTTCATAAGCGATTTGCGGTAGAGGAGGACTGGACGGCGTCGTCTTCAATTATACGCTCACTAGGAGAAATATAAAGAGAATCTCGGATTGACTTAATTCCTTTAGCATTTGATATAGCTTAAGGAACCATGATAATGTATCATCAATATTTATGTTGAATGCCAGTGTAAATCTGATTTCCACGTACTATTGTTGTTTGTCGTGAACAAGGAAATCGATGGTAGTAAATTGCTTCTAAAATAAAAATAACGGATGTTTGGGACATCAATAGCGCCTTGATCATGAACCGCTTCCATCAGAATTCTCGGCTAATTGAACGGCTCGATAGCTGGAATTGTCCTTCCATTCCGTGGGAAAAGTCGAGCTTCAACTCTTCAAGACACGGGAAATTATTACATGACGATGAAAAGATCTCGATCGATGTCATGATCGTATTTATCCCAAGTTAAATCAAAGTACTTGAGATTATGAGCAAGAATCGTACTCACCTTAAAGGTTCTCAATCCCGCATATCTATTGAGGGTCACGTATTCAATCAAAGGATTGCTCGACATTATCTTCCCAAACGTCTCATCCTCAATGTAGACTCGGGTTAGGTGGAGTGTCGTAGATACTTAAATAGTACCACCTTATTAGTAATAAAATTAAACTTGCATCTACCAATTTTAATTCTTGGAGGAATTAGCTTCAAAGTTCTCTCGAGGTATATCAAAATAGTCCATAGTTTCCCAAGAAAACAAAGATTAAATATCTTTAGGCGTCTCATATTCGGGCGGGACTATCGAATCCATTTTTCAAGAAGTGAGACCGACTAAATCGGGCCACGACATCTATAAATGAATTCTTGTACACAAAGGTCTTGATCACGGTACCATTGTAAAGTCTTGTCGAGATGATTTGAATTTATTATCATTACTTTCTTGGAAGGAGCATTCAAGATACTCGAGATTGGGACGAGTAGATCCTAGAAGTGACGCCATAATTTGGAAAGTACACAAGTTTGGACCGCCTCCTTTTGGGATAGAAAAGAGAGAATGTGTTGCAATATGGTACAGACAACACGATATCCCTATCTATGTTGTTGGACCACCTCCTTTCCTAGGTGAAGGAAATATTGGGTCTCGATTTTGATCTACATTATGTTTTTTTCTTCAATAGAAATTTGCTTCGCAAACAACGCCATAATTTTATCCATCGTCATCTTGGCTTTTCTTGAGTGGAATTGTATGGAAAGAATATGTATATGTGGGGATGAATATGAAAGACTGGAAATAATATGAAACTGATTTATGCGTGTGCGGGTAAATTATGAAAGAGTGACTTGAAGGTGTGGGTATATATATATATATATATATATATATATAGGATTTAGATCTGGTGAGTCCACATAAATTATGTGAGTACACGAGACCAAATCTGAGGCATTGATTTAATTTTTAAATGGTTGAGATTTTAAACATATTTTACCATTTTTTAATACATACTTAATAAAAATGGACTTTTTGGTAATTTTAATTAATATCAGTTTTGGGAGGGAAGTTAGTTTTGGTAGTGGGCTACAAATTAGGAACGGTTTTAGGCGGACGTGTGTTATCTAAAATTTTGCATATCTTTTCATACTTGGTAAACGAAGAATCACTATTATCAAAGAAGAGTTTTCTCCCCGCAAACCGTCCCCCAAGAGTTCTCTCGCAAATGTCCCCAAAATCATCCCTACCATGAGAAAACCTATCTCCATTTTCATTCTTCAAGAGTTCTTACTCCCGCAAATCATCTCCAACCTCATCCCTACCGTGAGCGAAGCGGTCCGTTTTCATTGTTACATCCTCGCCCTTAGAAATACCAAAAAGTGAAAAATCACAAATTCTTTGTAAAACCCTTCATTCGAAAATCAAAAATCAATCTCATCCATCGGTCGAAAATCTAACTCCAAGTTGAACCAACTCCACCTACAAATCTGTGAAATACCTAAGATTCGTTTGTGGTTTTTCGACGCAGCAACCGGAACCACGAGTATTATTCGAGGAGGTAGCAAATTTTCAATCTGCATTCACCCTCATTGTAGGTAAATTTATTTTTCTTTTTTGTTCGTCTTTTTGTTGTTGATATTTTATTGCATTTTTATGTAGGACATTGACATTCTTTGGATATGTTTTAAAATTGCATATTGTTGTTGATAAATATGCTTATGATAGTTCTGTATTATGCTTACATATGTTTTAGATTATATTGTCAAACGGGGAGGGTGGTAATTAATATTTCCTAGTTTTTCATAAGTATTGGGAGATTGTTTTATTGAGGCAAAAATTGCTTATTGTTGTCAATAATTATGCTCACGTTTGTTTTTCACAAGTATTGGATGATTGCTTTAATGAGGCAAAAACATTGCTTATCTATGGTTTGTACTATGCTTATATATATAAAAGTATGTGCAAAATGAATATGATTTGTTGTGTTTTTGTTTTTTACTGTCTTTATTATTTGAAAAAAAACGAAGTCTGGGAGATTTCTTTAATGGGAGTTTAAAATGCATATTGTGATGATAACTTTTGCTTATTTATGTTGTATATTATGCTACTTTTGCTTATTTATGTTGTATATTATGCTTATGCATGTTTTATATAATGCTTTCGTACAGGAGGTAATTAGTATTTGACACTTTTTTTTTCTAAGTCTGGGGGTTTGCCTATTGTTGTTTTCAACTGCTTATTGGTGATGACAATTACGCTTACTCACATTCTATATCATGCTTACGCATTTCATATAGTATGCTTATATTTATTTTGGGTTATGCTTTATAAATGTTGTCTGTTAATAAATGCTTCAATTAAATGACTAGTGTCCACTTTTTCTTGTTAGTTTTCTGTTGGAAATGGCAAAAGAGAGCAAGAAGAGGAAGGCCACAGCGATTGATGATCATGCAGAGACGAGTAAGAAAAAGGTGGGGATGGATAAAGGGAAAAAAATGGTAGATGATAGTAAGGGTGATGAAGATTCCAAATATCCTAGGTTGTCTACGAGATCAACGTTGATGAGGTTTGCTAAAGTTATTAAGAAACTGAACCCTGAACAGACGGATGCGGTTAATTAGATTGGGTTCGGCGGCCTGTTGCACATGAAGATTGTTGAAATACCGGCACAAATAACTTACTGGTTGGTTGAAAATTTCAATCCAATTAGCTGTGAATTGGTGATATCGAAGGGGAAAACCATTCACATTGGCTATGGATGTTGAGCGGGTTTTGGGAATTCGAGCGGGAGGGTGAATATTGACCGGAAAAGCAAAAGAGGGTTGTGACCTTCTTAAAGAATGGCGGCAAATGATTTTTAACAAGGCTAACAACCACATCACGGCAAAACACGTATACACGGAGATTTTATAATGCGCGGATGGAGGTGGTCGGTTTAAAAGACATTTTGTTGCCTTGGTGGATCGCTTGATTATTGGGAATAACTCTATTTGTTATGTTAATCCCCTTATGATGGACAACCTGGAGGATGTTCGAATATTCGCAACCTTAGGTCAAAAGCGATTATATGATTAACACGCGTTGGTTATGAACAGGGCATGTTGGGAGGCATCAAGAAAAGTATGTTAAATGGGCCTCTTCTATTTTTATCGGCAAGTGTTAAATAATTATTGCATATACATTTATGTATTACTACCTTGTGCACTTTCTAATTTTTGTTTTTTTAGGTTTGTTATTTGGATAGGGTTGTTTTCTACACTCGGGATATGGTTAAAACACTCCCCAGTGTTAGATTTTGGACTACTGAGATCATTCGGGCAAGGGTACGTAAGGAGATGAAGGAAGGTGGTTTTGGCCAAGGTCATTTGGCGGATGCACTCCATATAGTTGCATCGAACGACGGTTCGGTTCTAGCCGATATCGAGGAGGTTAGAAAGTCATTGATGAAAGGCCAGACATCGTCTGGGACCGAGTCACGAGGTATAAATTTTACTTATTTCGATTGGATGAATCCATTTTGTAGTATTGCTTATGACACATGCAAATTATGCTTATATATTTAGTTAATAATGCTTATATTATAAAAGGATGAGTATTAATTGTTATAATTATTGTATATTCTGTCAATTTGGAATAGTGCTTATAAAATATGCCAAATGTGCTTATATGTGTAGTTAATAATGCTTACAAAAATAGAGTATAGATTATTGTATTTTTGTATATTCTCTCAAAATATTGAAATATTGCTTATGATATATGCCAATTCTGCTTATATATATAGCTAATAATGCTTACAAAAATGATGGAGTATTAATTATTGTACTTTTTGTATATTCTTTCAAATGTTGGTATATTGCTTATGATATATGCCAGTTCGCTTATCTGTGTAGTTGATAATGCTTACAAAAGTTGGAAAAGATTTTTGAGTTTTTTCACGATGACTATAGACAACTTTTTGTCCGCATGTGTTGTAAATCATGCTTCAATATGTTATAAATATCGCTATGTAACGACATTTTTTTCGATAACTTTTGTGAAAGAGTATAAATCGAGAGTATTGCGAAGTTGTCGTCTTGCTACATATGTGGTCGACATAATTAGTTGTTTCAAAATGCCCCAAAAGAGATGACAGGCGATGCAAACTTTTGCATATTACAAGAATCAACTAGGATGCTTATATGCTCAACTAGTAAGCATACATTGGATGGGGAGGGCCTTCAAGCTGATGTTATGAGCGACACGCAGCTAAATGAGCTTTTTGGAATGATCCCGAGATCATAGCTGCCATAGAAAAAGTTGAACATGCACTTGGTCGGAGGGACGAGTACAAAAAGGTCATGGAAGATTCGCCATGTTTTAGCCTGGGAGTCACCCAAGAGATGGATACAATGGTTGGCAGGGATGTAAGATATGCGATTTTTCTTTTTTTTATTCTTTTACCATCCGGTCTATCCTGCTTACAACATCACTAAATGCTGCTTTATTATGAATAAAATGATGCTTTTTGTGTTGTAGTGATCTGTGTTGTTTTTTTTTTGTTTTATTATCAGGGCGGAGTTAGCGGTGCACATGATATTGGTGGAGATGGTGTGGATACTGTGTTAGTCCAAGTGGCTACGATAATCTAGAGGGGGGGTGAATAGATTATCCCGATTTTTCACAAATCACCCTCTTTTTCGAATCAACAAGTACATGACAAGAATGTAAATGCGGAAATTAAACAACACTCGTTGATTTAAAGAGGTTCAACCCACCTAGGGCCTAATCCTCTACCACCCCAAAGATCTCCCGGGATGGATTTCAAAAAGAAAAAGATTTTATTAATTACCACAATTAATACAACACCTTGAGGATCACCACAATCCTCTTCAACACCTTCAAGGAGATTACCACAATCTTCCTTCACCACCTTTGAAGAGTACCACACTCTTCAAACACCTATCACCTAAATCACCCAAGTGTATTCTTACCACAAGAATACTCACAAGGATGTCTTGTGTTTGAATGATGGACAAAATTCAAGATTACAACTCTATGAAACCAATACAAAAGATTGAGTGCAAGTGTAATCAAGAATCAAAAAGCACCTAGACCTCAAAGATGTGCAAGTGAAAGTACTTAGGCTATTACAACAAGAATGTAAAAATGAAAGCTTGAACAATTTGCAGATATCTTGTTGTGTATTTTGCTTGTATGTGTTGTGTATTTTTGTCTTCAATTCATCCTCTATTTATAGGGAAGCTTCACCAACATAGGCTCCCAACATAGGCTCCTCTATCTTCACTTTTGTCTACAAAAAGAAGATCACAAGATGTAGAAATATTGTACAAAAATCAAAAGGTAAATCTTGCTGTCACAGTTACAGCGGTTGGAATTTTCTTTGTCACAAAATAGCATAGGGCGACGGTTGCCCTGTTGAAGATTTCGACCGTTTGAAAAAAATAGTGCGATCCAGGTAGGGGTTGCGGTGTCGACTGGTCGGAGGTCGGCCAGGTCCCGAGGTGCGACCGTCGGCCCTCCCCCTGACCGTCCCCCTCTCCCTTTTTTCAAACCCGCATGTTCATTTCGAGTTTCTTATCTTGGTACCGGTCGACCACTTTGGGCTACCGGCCGACTCCTTTTGAAATGTTGTCCGATTTTTTCAAAAATTAACTTCAACAAATACTCCAAAAAATTAGTAAAAACATTTTAAATCATTTGGGAGTATTTAGACAACATTTATAAACATAGTTTTGGTGTAAAAACCAATTTAAACAAAACCATCAAAAGTGTTGTCCAATTTTTATCAAATTAAAAACTCTATGAGATGCTCCATAAATTAGTAAAAACATTTTAAATCATTTAGGAGTATTTGGACAACATATAAAAACATTGTTTTGGTATAAAAACTTATTAAAACAAAATCATCAAAATCTTGATAAAAACATTTATCTAACATACTGGTGATGGTGATTTGGAACAAAAAAGTAGTGAGTGACGATGAGGAGGAGGAGGTTAATATCGATGATAAGATAGAGGGTGGAAACATTGAGAATGCAATACGGATTGATGTGTTGTCTGAGTGTACCAAAATGGAGATGATGGTATCGAATTGGATTTTTGAAAACAAGACAGGTGATAGGTAAGTTTATTTTGTTTTTGTTTAATTCAATTTTTTTTGGATGAAGTTATTTATTTGAACAATCGTATGAACACGCAGGGAAGAAGTCATCTTCGATAGTGGTGAATTTGTCATCACCAGACAAGATATGGAGACATTGAAAGGTGGGGGGTACGTCAGCGTGTCTGTTGTGGATACGTGGTCGTTTATCCTGAAGCGCAAAGAATTGTTGAGGAGTGATACTTCTCCGCGTAGATTCTTTGCCACGACATATCCTACTGTATGTTTTCACCAGTAATTTTTGTAGATTATTTTTAATATACGAGGGTTGTTGGTATATATTGTTTTGTATGTAGTATCCATGCTTATGTTTTGATTTTTGCATTACACTTATGTATGGATCGCCGCATGCTTACGTACGGTTTGCCTTATGCTTATGTATGGTTTGCATTATGCTTATTCACGTATGTATTATGCTTATTTATGGTTTGCATTATTTTTTATGTGTGATAGTTTTCTTGGACTGCTATGACTAATGATCATGTCTGCAACAAATGTTGCTTTCACAAGGTATAAATATTGCTTATGTTTGTGCTATTCATCACAGACCTTCACAATTGTAATGCCCATCAAAGCGTCGGATACGAGTGAAATGCTTAAGAGATTCAACGATAGCTTCGACATCGAATTTAATGATTGCGGTGCGAGCAAGATTGAGGAGATCCAGTTGGTATGTGTGATTTGGTGAGGCTTATTTTTTTTATTCGTGACCCTTACTTTTTTCCCGTTGTGTAGTTCTTCTTCCCGATATTCAAGAGTGAGCATATTTTCGTGGTATGATTTGACAACTCGTCAGTTGGCGGCAACAAAATCCTCAAATACGTTGGCATTCCTAATAAATTGGTCAGTTTTGTGTTTCATGGATGATTGCATATATATTTTCAATGTTTAGTTTTCGGCGATTCACATAGTTATGTTTTTTTTACAGCGGCAATTTTTTTCGCAATATTTATTGGCAAAGGGTTTTCAACAATTGCTCGTGTGGTTCAGAATTCATCTGCTTCCCATTTGTGCATGCCTTGGAGGGACAAGGATAACAAAGTTGATTGTGTTATTTTCGCTATGCGCCACATAGAGACGTATATGGGAGGTGGGATCAAAAATTGGGATAGCAGGCTCCGAAAAAATGACGAGGCGCAACTATTGATGATGTGTAGGAAGTATACAACTGCAATATGTTTGGATGCAATGAATGAGCAGAGGGAGGCGGTTTTGGGACGGCGAATGAGTTTGCTAAAACGAATTAGGATCAATTCGAAACGTTTGTTGCTTCTTACTTTGGATAAAAGTGTTGATTAATGGAGTATTTTATAGCCATTTTAAATTCGGTTTGTTTTTGACGTACTTGTGTAGTTGATATTGAATGTTTTCTGGGTATTGCCATTTTGTTAGTTCATGGTTGTTAGATTTTTGTAAAGCAGAATTCAGTTGCTTATGTAAGTAAAATTCAACTAGTCTATAAGCAGAATTCAACTTCATTGTAAGCAATTATCTTCATGGTATCTTATAATGTTTCTAGCAGTATTCAAATATTTTTTAGCAGGATTCGAATGCTTTGTAAGCATAAGTCAATTGCCTTGCAAGCATTTATCTTTGATGACATCTCATACTTTTTAACAGTATTCAAATGTTTTATAAACATGATTCAAATGCTTTGTAAGCAGAAGTCAATTGACTTGTAAAAATTTAACTAGATGGTATTTTATATTGTTAGCATTAGCAATTATGTTCATTTTTTTCTTTTGGTCGAAAATCATTACAACAGTAACAAATAAGCAAAGTACAAAGTATTAAAAAGCATTATAATAACCACTCATATGCAATTTGTAATATGTGAATAAGTGGTGGAAAAAAATAAATAGGCAGTCACAACATTTTATGTAGCACATGCCTTTTTTTCATTTTTTAGGAACAACTTTTAGGATTGTATCAAACAAATAATTATAAAATTTAAAATAAACATAAATATTAAGCGGTAAAATATACATAAATATGCAGTATCAAACATGCACTTCAAAAATAATGTCAATAAGAGCGAATTCTACTTGTCACACGTTCTGCTATTGTGCGAACCTATTTCTCCATATTCCCCACAACGTCTCTTCAATTTCTCCACCTTGATTGCTTTCTCTTTCTGACTCTAAAGTCGGCTCTTGACTCGACTGTCGCTTCCCGTATTTTTGGCTTGTGTTGGTGACAACACCACAACGCCTAGCTGGGATTTGTCCCCAATGAATCCTTCGATCAATGATTGCTTGTTCACCGAACTGGAATCAGTTTGTTGATCCATTAACAATTTTTCGTTATGGTCTTTTATGATCTTTGACAGGGTTTCAATCTTGGACTTGTTGTCCTTTGATAGAACAATGCAACAGTGAATGTCGGACCAAATCTGCTGAAGCATTCTACCACACTGCATATCTGATTCGAATCTATTCAATGGATCATTGTTTTGATATGGTAGCATAGATGCTTTTTTCGTCCATCTTTTGTGAATATATTTTGCTCGAATTTTATCGACTTCTTTTAGTAGCGAGAAAATGTGACGATATAGAAGCCCGATACGTTGAAGCATCTTGCAACTGTATTCCATCATATCATTTTTATATACAAAACCACTGTAAATACTCCTATTTCCACGTCCTTGATTTTGTAAGTGCATCTGTTAGCCCTGTTGTTGATTTCTATTGTCACGCACTTGTAACAAGACGATTCGATCTCAGCGCTCACAGTAAAAAACACCGTTCTTGTATACACAATTGACGCATGTTTCTCAATTTCCAACTGTGTTTTACATTCAGGCAAGCTGGATTCGATCTCGTTGTTCAGTTTGTGTACAACATGTCTTTGAGCTTCTATCGCGTTATCGTAGTGCATGAAAAACTCTACTAGACTAACTTGTGGGTTGGTGAAACTTCCGAACTAGTTGTTAGCACTTTCTGATCTTGATGTGGTCCTAAGTAATCCGCTCAATTGCACACTTTTAAAATAAGCATAAATCCACGATTTTCTTATTTCAAACATATGTGTGAACCATGAATGCAAAGTCAGTTGGTAAACATTCATCAACTGTACCCATCTCTCTTCAAATTCTGGCGATTCAATGTAGTTACTCCAAATGATGCGATTCAACCTTTCCATGAATTGCTCGTCTTTAAGCAAAGTATTCCCAACCTTCATGCTAACTTTTTCCATGATGTGCCACATACATAGTTGATGAATACTATTTTTGAAAACTATGTTTATCGTGTTTTTCATTGCGGGATCTTGATCTGTAACTATGTATGTTGGCTCATGGCCCATTGATTTTAAGAAATTTTCGAATAGCCACACATACGATTCTTCATCCTCCTTGAGAAGTAACCCAGACGCGAAAGTAAACATATCTTCTATGGTTGTCTACACCAGTGAACGGTGTGAACACCATTTATTTCCTATGGTTGTTGTGACAAGTTAGTTTTTTTTTTTAAATAACAAATATTTCAAGTTCAGCCATATGTAATGTTCTTCTAATACATAAGCAACTCAATTTTATCACACAAGCAACAAATATTAACATTTTCAATCAAGTTGGCAGATGATCAAATGAGTTTAAATTATTGTTTACATATGCAACACTTAACTAACATATAAGCAGTTTATGTTCAATTCGCATGCATATCCACACATGAATAAATGCGGTAAGAAAAATGGTTATTTTTATTATAAAATTATATATTCTCATATGCAGTATGAAAATAACTCATAAGCGGTTTATGTTCTTTTGACATGCATATTTATGCACGAATATAAAAAAAAAGGAAGGAGCACGAAATTTGATGGGAGTGTACCGACCTGTTAGTGTTGTATGTTGCGTCAAAAGATATAACATCCCCGAACATTGTGTAGTTTTACTTGCATATTGGATCATCCTAAAATAATCGTATAAGTTGGTCATTTTCATCAACGTCATAGTTGAATCTGTATTTGGACAAACTTCAATCTTTTTTAAAAACTTGTCTATAATAAGCTGTGCATAAGCTCCACACGTATGCTTTCAGCTCTGTCTTGAAATTTTTAAAATCGATTCGCAGTGCGCCTACATTCGAATAGCCTCCAACCATCTCCTTAAACACAGACGATAAGTTTTTGCTGGCCCAATGTTTGCTTTTATAAAACTTAGGATGAATTTTTGGTGAGCCAAATTTAAATTCCTATTGGCTTTTAGAAAGTGTCTGTACACCCCGGGCGTCATGCGTGTGCTTGATTTCAAAACTTTTTATTGTGTATGAACCAGATGCAGTGGCTTGGAACACGCACTGCGCCTTGCATCCCACCCTTGTCGGTTTTCTGTGTCTCACTTGTGAGCTTTCGTCATCATTTAGTACTGCTTCTTCATGCAATGTAGATGAGCTCTTAACCTTTTTGAACCCTTCGCAGCTGCACCCTATGTGTTGCATTCGTATTATACCATTGCAGAAGCATTTGGTTGTACTTATTCTCACATCAAATCCACTGGCATGCCTATAATTTTTGTCGACATTATCAAAATTCATCCCTCGTATTGGAGTCATATGTTTGTCACATTCCGATATCCAATTCGAAGATGAATACGATGTTATTTCAATCCGCTGCTGCAGAACAATTGCATTACAACTGTTTCAACAAAAAATATAATTAAGCAAGATTTAGAATACGCATAAGCATACATGTAAATACATATAATAAAGTGTATAGCCATATCTAAGTAAAGTACTAGGTCAGAACAAATGGGGACGTAATCAAATAATTTCAATTCATACAACCTACATATGACGAAAAACACAATGATTGAATGAATGTAAGTATACATGTAATTAAGCAAGTGTAAGTACATGTAATGAGGAATACACATAAGCATTTATGTAAGTACATATAAGGAAGTGTATAGCCATATCTAAGCAAAGTATTGGGTCAAAACAAATGGGGACGTAATCAAATAATTTCAATACATACAACCTACATATGACGAAAAAACAATGATTGAATGAATGGGGAGTCCATATAACATCAGTTTATGAATATTTGCTTTTTATCAAATAATGCTCAATTAATCTGAGAGTTCAAAACACAAAACAAACGTAAGCAACATTTTGTATTCATGACAGCAAGTATTTAAGCACATATAAGCAACATCCCGATCATAGCATGCATGTTTTTTTAAAGAAAAAAATGTGGATGAAGACTTGAATTTTCTGCATTCGCAAGTCTGTTCATAATTATAAGCATATTCATAGGCACAAATAAGCAAGATTATAGACACGCACAAGCAACTTTCTGGGTAAACATACAAAAAAAAAATGGGGATGAAGAATTGAATTTTCTGCATTCGCAAGTATGTTTATAATTGTAAGCATATTCATAGGCACAAATAAGCAAGATTATAGACACGCCAAGCAACTTTAAAATAAATATAAAAAAATGTGGATGAAGAATTGAATTTTCTGCATTCGCAAGTATGTTCATAATTATAAGCAAGACTATAAACAAGCATAAGCAACTTTCTGGGTAAACATACAAAAAAAAATTAAAATTAAATGATGAATCGAATGATTGTTTTAGAAAAATGCCAATCAAATTTTAATTGGAATCAGTAAAAATAGACAATATAAACAATCAAAAGGCAAGAAAAATGGTTACCTTGTTGTTCATTAGTGTTGAAGCATTTTTCATATGTATCATCCATTTTTTTCTTGCTTGAATTCTCAAAATGTCGATTTATTATCTCTTGTGGAGAAGATTTTCGTTGCCTGACTTCGGTGGAGAAGGTGATTATGGGCCGGATGATTTTCTAATAACAGATTTGGTGGATTGTGATTGCAAAGTTGATGGTAACTCATCATATTTTAATGGGATTTACTAGATTTAGCCAACACCCCTATTTTTATATGGACTGATTTGCCCCCCTTTGACTTTATCACATAATATATCAACATTAATCAGATTTAATCACAACCATTGAAATTAATAGATTTGTGGCTTGGATTTGGTCCTATGTACTCATATTATAGGGGGTCCTATATAACCCTCCCCATATATATATATATTATTTATATTATTAATATTAATTATGTTTATATTTTTTATTTTATTAAATCTTAAAATTAGACACTAAAATTGTATGTTTTATATTGTAATGATTTTATATTTTTAAGATTACAAGAAATTGTATTTTGAAGAATGTTTTATTATGATATTTTATATTTTGGAGTCATTATAAGATGAGTGATTCATTATATTTTTATTTATCTTAATTATTGACTATTTTAAGGAAAAAAAATCATTGTTATAGTTTTTTATTAAAAAAAAATGGTGACCTTGATTCCCCCCGTGGACTCCATTCTCGTACCAGATGCCCAAAATGAGAAATGATACGCGGATGATACTTAAAATGAGATTCAGGATGGGAATGGTATATTTTATACCAGCCCAGTCCCCGCCCATTGACATCCTTATTGGATAGGATTGAATGAGGGCTCTTTTTTGTTTTTTGGGTTTACAGATATGAATTCGTATCTGGAAACTTGGGAAAGTAAAAAAAAAAAAGCAAAATTCAAATGTTTTAGTGTACCGTGTACATCATATTATTCATTTTATTCACTGTTGTGGCCAAAAAAGTCATTTCATTACTATTATTTAATTAGTGCATTTATTTAATCTCCTTAACCACCTAATATTGTCTATTAATTATTAGACCACGGATGAAATTATCCGGCCAACACACCACTTTCTCCTATGCGGACCACGAGACCCGCTAATCCAGGTATAAAAAGGTTTCTTCGTCTCATCTCTAAGTAAGTTCAATTAATTACTGTGAATTACATTCCTGCGCCATGGATTTTTCTCCTACAGTTGCTGACTTGAGCATCAGAGGTGCCTCCATGGGACAAAACCCCAAGGTCCCCATGACCTTATCTTTGTGTGATACAAAGGCTAGTTTCCATCAAAAGATTCTACCCGACTTTTCTGAAAGTTGCAACGATTTATCGATTCCTTGACTATGAGTGATCTGCGGATTTTGAAAGCATCATTCACACTTTTTCCACTTCTTATTTCTAAAAGTAGAGTTCTTGTGAGACCGTCTCATGTATATAAATACGTGAGATGGATCTCAATACCAAACCCAGATCCATAACACACCCAACTCAAAAGAGAAAAAAATAGATTCATTGTGTGTGTCTCTCTCTTCCTATGGAAACTGAGTCGCCAATCAGGTTATTTACTATCGGGGTATTTTATCACCACCCATAAAAGAGATATGGTTATTGCGATAAGCCCCATATTCATGGATATTAGAGCTTTTCTTGGTGATTCTCAAGGCTATAAATTGCGGCACGATTGATGTTCTTCGAATGAGCACATAGGCTGGCTAATTTTTTTGTTGTTGACGGTGATGGAGTTGAAATCCCATTCTAAATTCATTATGTACTCTTTTTTCAACCTGTGAATTTCGTGATATCCAAGTTTGATCTCTAAAAAGGGATGAAAGAAAAAGTCCGGGGATATCCGAAGTTTGATCTCTAAAAAGGGATGGAAAAAAAAGTCCAGGCCATACATACATCAATAGTAGGTGTTATCCCCTTCTTCCCGTTGGCCTTTTTGCCAAGGGATAGAGATGTGCAAAAACTCAAAAACTGAAGAAAACTCCACCTAAGAGATGGCTCAATTGCGATCTAACACTATAAATCGTATATCTTGTGTATCCTATATCACGTGATCACATCTTCTGTAACTGAACAAAGTGTGACCCTGAAACTCGGCCACTATAATAGAATGAATAAGCAGGTTTGAGTGAAGAAGAAAATAGTAAATACAAATAGATATAGGTTGATAAACGGGAGAAAATGCCGAAAAATTTAGGAACTAGGTCGTGGAATTTGGGGAAAAACTAAATATTAATGGATACTGATACTTTTTTTTAGGATAAAAATAATACTTTTAGTGGATTTACGATACTCTTTATGAGGAAAACTAGTACTTTTCGAAACTACTAATATCGCTTTGTTACTTTAAAAACATATACTTTTAGTGTAAAACCGATACTTTTCTAATAAAATGTAATACTTAAATAAGGTTGTGTATAACTTTGCGGAAAATAATATCGGTTTGTTACTTTGAAAACATATATTTTTAGATTAAAAAATGATACTTATTAATTAAAAGTGATACTTTTCGAGTTTAAAGTGATACAATTAATGTCATCATTGTTTAATACTACAAAACTATCACTGACCCAAAATATTACTTTTAAAATGATACTTTTCAAAGTAAAAGTGATACTTTTCGAGAAAAAACTAATACTTTTTAATTATTATATCTATTGGGTGCAATTAAGTTGCGTCCATATTTGAGATAATATGGAGTCCTATTTAGTTGAGGTTTACCTTGAAACCTCTCCCATAGGACTCTAACTGGGATATGAGATTGAGATATATATTGATATCTCCCCACAATATCATAAGACATGGAAAAATCGTCCCCTCACATAGAAAAAATAATAATCTCTCTCCTAAAATTTCTCTGTACGGTTTTCTTCTTGGAGCATCACCAAATGTTTCTAAGGGTCTAAGTTGTGCACATTCAAGTAAATAATTTTATTAATTATTTACACCAACGAGAAAGACGGTTCGTGATCTTGTTCGTGGTTTGCTCGTGGTTCAACCAATCTATGGGGTTCGTTTGTTGTTCGCGGTTCAAGAAAAAAGAGGCTTGGATATGGCTTAATCATGGATTAAAAGGAGGCTTGTAGATGGACTTAATCCTGGTTATGTGGATCGATAGTTTCACTGCAAATAGGTATACACGATCCACTTTATACGTACAAATATATGATTTATGTTTTAAAAAATATTTTCTAACAGTGGTATCAGAGACATTAGGGCCCGATCTCGCATATTAGATGTGCTTGGTTTGGATGATACATGTGATTTGATTTTTTATTTTTTTTAAAAAAATCGAATAAGTAAT
Source organism: Rehmannia glutinosa (assembly GCA_016081115.2). Taxonomy (NCBI): domain Eukaryota; kingdom Viridiplantae; phylum Streptophyta; class Magnoliopsida; order Lamiales; family Orobanchaceae; genus Rehmannia; species Rehmannia glutinosa. Next base: position 51,626,423 of record CM071928.1, read on the forward strand.
TTTTTTATGCATGCAATATTGGTGTCAAATTGTAGATCTTGAAAATATGATTAATTTGATATATTATACATGCAAATCAAATTTAAGACGAGAAAGTTATGATGATCTAAAGTTTTTGAGTTAAAACAAAATTCACCTTGAAAACCGCGTCTGGGGCTGCAAACCGTTCTTCAATGCTAATGTCAGCGATGATATTACACTGTCTTTTAATTTTTTTTTTCCAAAAGTACTATGGGAGTATGAGCCACATGGCGACTGTAGGTTGCCCGTGAGGGCGATGACATGGCAGTATGAAGAGTGTATCCCCTTGATTTAAAAGAAAAAAAAGATTACCACACGGCCGTGACATGATCGTGTTATAGGCGCCAATGTAGCGCAGCGCGGCTGTGACGCGGGCAGTTAACGTGTCATCTATTTGGACGCCACACGAGCGATGATCTGGCGCTCAATAATGCATATGTGGTGTATATTAGTCCAAGTGCATACGAAAATTTAGAGGGGGTGAATAGATTTTCCCGATTTTCTGATTTATGCCCTCTTTTTCGAATATGTGAGAAACTCTTCAAGAATAAGATAGAAGAAGAAGAATGAACACAATGATTTAAAGTGGTTCAACTCACCCAGAGCCTAACCCACTACTACCCGATATGTCCGAATGAATTTTGAAAAGAAAAAAGTTTATTAATAGATACCAAACTATTACAACTTTTACCTTGAAGAGTACCACACTTTTCTACAACACCACCTATGAAGATCACAAAAATCTTCTTACAACAATGAAGAGCACCAAACTCTTCAACACCTAGATAATCATCCAAGTGTGTTCTTACCACAAGAACACTTAACAAGTATGTCTTGTTTTGAATTATTTGAAACAATCAAGATTACAACTCAAATGATGTATACAACTTTGTAAGTGCAAGTGTAATCAAGAAAGAATAGCCTAATAAGAAAGATGTGAAAATGATAAGCTTAGGCTTTTACAACAAGTATGTTGAAAATGAAGAACAAAAGAATTTGTTGGTTTTTTCTTGTTGTATTGTATGCTTGTGTTGTGTTTGATCCTTCAAATTCTTCATCTATTTATAGGAGAGCTTCAAGATTTGATTTCCAAGATAGGCTCATCCATCTTCACTTTTGTCTATAAAAGAAGGATCAAAAGATCTATAAAAATAGTTGAGAATTGATAAAGTAGATCTTGCTGATAAGTGGCTTAGCAACAGAAAGAATTTGCCGTCACAAATCATAGGGCGATCGGTCGCTATGTTGAAAATTTGAAAGTTTAAACCGTTGAATCAAGATTTGACAAGGGTTGCTATGGGGATAGACCGGTCACATCTTTGCTAGGGCGATCATCATTGTAGGGTGCGATGGTTGCACTAGGGTGTAACCGTTCGACCTTTGAAACAGAGAAACTTTTCCCAGAAAAATTACATTGAGGCACCGATCGCCCATGGGATTGATCGGTCACCCTACCCACTGCCAACTTTCTATTTTGTTATGTCGTGCACGGTCACCCTATAGGGGGCGACTAGTCGACCTCAAACATAGAAAGGTTGTCCGATTTTTGTCAAAAATAAAGTTCAAGAAGTGCTTCAAAAACTTAGTAAAAATCACTTAAAATATTTTGAACCATTTGGACAACATTTGGAGATATTATTTTGGTATAAAAACTCATTTATATGAAATCATCAAAATCATGATAAAAATATTTTTCTAACAGTGTATACCTTTATTTTAAAAAAAAACCGAAGGGGTTGTTGGTCTTACAAAATTTGAACCCTAGACCTTTTATTGTGCCTAATGCATGCCCACCACTAAGCTAAGAAGTTATTTGTTATTATACCAGCATGTTTTGTATTTGTATAGAAGCTGGATAACAATTTTTTTTTTCACGTTGGGACGCTTGCAAAATTATTTTTTGTGCATTTTTTTGTTTAGTATTAATGCATGTAAAAATATATTGCGCAATTTAGTGCTTGCAAAACTATTTTTTATTAGAATGCTTTCAAAATTTTTATCGTGCAATATGATGCATGAAGAATAATTTTTTGCACATATGTAACAATGATATTTTTTTTCTTTCGCATTAGGTGCATGAACGAAAAATTATTTTTGGGCATTAAGATGTTTGCAACAAATTAATATTTTTTTGTGCATTGTGATGCATGCGAAACTTATTTTTGTACATTGATGCATGAAAAATATTTTTCCGCATAAGGTGCGTGAAAAAAAAATTATATTTTTTGCACATTGAGGTGCAAGCAAAAATATCCCATGTGATTTTTAATTTATGACCTGCATTTTTTATTAATTACTTATGTGTAAGCAATTTTTTTTGTGCTGCAATTAATTTTGTTGATGTGATATGAATTATCATGTTGGGAATCAATGGACATTGACATACGGGTGCTCATGTATGTGAATGTTTACTGTTTTATATTAATATTATTTGTGCGAGTTAATTTTTTACAATGGGGGTAATTCGGTATGCTCGTTTATTTTTTTTACTTTTTCTAGATTGATGTAATAGGCCTTGAAAATATGTAATGTTTTTATTATTTTTTATTGAGGCATGTATTTTGAGCCGATTTTTGGAGGCTATGTAACATCAATTTTACGAGGATGTTTTTTATTTTACCACCATTGGTCAAAATTATCTCCACGTGATGCACCATATGTCAATGTCGCCAATGGGGGCTATTGTTTGTAATTATTTATATCGCATGGTTGCATACATGATTTATTTATGGACATTGATAATTTTATTCATGAATCAATAATTTTTATTGTGATCTTCAATTCGGTGATTACTAGCCGTGGTGGCAAATTTTCGATCTCATTGAACTGAAGAAAATAATAAATATTACTTGGATCCAGAATAATTTTTTTAGATCAATACCTAATTGTTTGCGCAATTTATTGAAATGTGTAGGTCCCAGGGGGTGTAAGTAAGGTTTAGAAGGGGAGGGTTGAATAAACCTTACCAACTTTTTATTTAGTCCTTTTAAAATATTACAGAGTTAACACACAGCTAAGTCCTTAAGGGACATCTAAGTTAGTTAATCAGCAGAGTTAGCCACTCAACAGACTCGATAGAGCTGTTGATAGAATAACTCAACTGTTTAGCCTACACCTTAACTTGGCTGTGTTGAGTTTCTCAGCGGAAGACTTAACACCCTTGAATTTGATATAAACTTGTTTTAACACTTGGTTTAAGCACTTAGTTAATTATCAGTTGGATAGCAAGTTATCAGCAGATATGAAATGAATTTGCTGAAAAGTAAATGTGTTGAAATGTAAATGACACAAATAATTTTTATAGAGGTTCGAAGATGGGGTAATTCTTCTAATCCTCTATTCTCCAACTCTTGGAGGAATCCACTAAGTAATGATCAGTTCACAAAGTGGTTATCAGTCTAGAGACAAGTCTTGATCACACAGCTGACTTGCTCCTTGGACTTAGTCTAGAGATGCCTTGGTCACACAGCTGGCTTCTCTTCCGACTCAGCTTCTTCACAGGGCAGCTGCCTTGCTACTTTAGCTCACTTTCTCAAGCTTCTTGGATTTGATCACGAAGCCCTCCAAAAACTTGAGACTGGTTCGACCTTGAACCTTCCTACAATCCTCCTTGGAAAGTAGACCCCTTTTGATTCTTCAAAAGTTTCATCTTCAACAGTTTGATGTAGTCTCTCCTTCATAGCTTTGTGTTGGATTGATTTCCTTCGAGTTTCAGGCTTGAGGATTTGCATGAATATCTTTAGAATATTTGCAGGTTACAGTTTGAATATTGCTTGCTTGCTCAAGGTTCAGGTAACCTTTTCTCAATGTATTTCCTCAGCCTTTTACAGTGAACTTTCAAAAATCTGCCCGTAGAAGAGATAGGCTGATTTTCAAAAGACACTTGTGTTCGTTGGCTTGTTTTTTCTTGGTCTTTAATCTTGAGATGTAGACCTTTCCTCGTATTAAATGAATGTTCAGCTTATCAGGTTCTGACACGAGGTGCAGTGCTCCCCACTGGTTTATTCCTTTTGCACGCATCTGGGACGAGCACTTTAAGACATGGCAGAATGGAAGTATTACTTATTTAAGTAATGTTTTTGACTTCGTGCAACGGATTCCTTTCGCTTAACTTCTCTTGTCACGCTATTTCCCAGGTGACTTGAGTTTGCTCCAATCATTTGAAGACTCAACTGCCACTTTCAACTTGTGACTTGGCTTCTTGAGATGACTTAGACTGACATTTCACACAACTGTTTCTCAGCTGATACATCTTCAGTCAAGTTCTTGATCTACCTTCTTGGCCATACTCAGCTGTTCCACAACGGAGTCTTTACTTCAGTCTTCAGTTGACTTCTTGTATTTCCAGGCTTAACTGACTCGATTCAGCTTTTCCAGCCCTATCTATTACAATAAAAATAATAAGGAAAATGGGATGCCAACTTTACAGTCTAAGTTTTACATGGCATTCATCAAAATCTATCAAACAAATTTCCAAACAATTTCCCCCTTTTTGATGATGCCAAAACTTAAAATTTTAAACATAAATGTAAACAACAAAGATACAAACAGACAATGCAGTAACAAAGAATGTATGCGTAGAATCAATCATTTTATTTATCATATCATTCTTATCCTTTTACACAGCTGTTTACAAAGTGTATCAGAGCATACTTCTATTTAAGCAAATCACCAACATCTATGCTAAGATACAAATACAAAATATTTTATTGAAAATACAGATGACTTACATAACAATGTATTTAAGAGAGTAAAATACATGAAGGGTTCACAGCCACACTTCCTCTCCTTCGCTGCCTCCTTCTTTCATATTCAGCTTTGTCATCATCTGGTTCCTTTTGTTTTCTTTCATCTTCAGCTGCTTTCTTCTTTTCATAATCTCTCTTCGCAACAACATCTTTTCTCTTCCTTTCTTCCCATAGCTGGTCTTGTCTTCTGTTTTCCTCTTCTATTCTTTTCACATAATCAGCATTCTTCCTAGCCACTTCCAGATTAGCTACTTCATCGTGGCCAGCCCAGTAGATCTTTCCCTTCTTTCCTGGATCTACATATTCGATATTTTTGGGTAGAGGTCTAGGTCGAAAACCTCTTCCTCCACCACTCTTCCTCCTCCACTGGGTGTATCTTTGTCAAAGAGTCTTCCTTTGCAAACGAATGGTTCTTCTGTAGTCTCTTTGCCTATCGGCTTCTTCGAATAACTTCGACCATTCTCCCAAAGATGATCCTGGCTTGGGCTACAGACATCTTCTGGAAATAGCCTTCGGATTCGAGCGTCTTAAATTATTCAACAGATCTTGGCTCGGATCCTTCATCTAGAATAGCATCTTGATCCTTCCCTGCCTGAATGACACCGAATTGTTTCATCACTGCTTCAATGCGGGCATCCGTCTTTTTATCAAACTCTAACTGATCTGCTACTACAATCTTTCTTTTCTCTGACATGGGCACAACAGAGTGTTCGATCGGCAGAGTTACTAGAAGTTTGCTGATTATCGAGGTTGTCACAAGACTTTGCTGAGGGGTTTCAGCAATCATTAAGGTCAAATCCTTGACCTTTCCCCCTTAACTTCTTTTCCCTTTTTCTTCTCAACATCTGCTTCTTCCTTTTTCTTCTCAGCAACTACTTCTTCCTTCAATTCCCTTAGGTATTCCTCTTCCCCCTTTTTGGCATCATCAAAGGAGAGAGGAACCCCCTGCGAGCATGAAGTCCAGTCTGCTGAGAGTTGAGTTCTGCTTGGAGTCTGTTGCGGCATGTGCTGTTCGAAATTCTGAATGAGTGGCCTTTGATTCAGCTGCCACTAGTTTCATTTCAGCCATGAGAAGGCTGAACTTTGTATTCATGTTCTCCTCAACACGCAGAATTTCTTTTCGATGAAATTCACGCAGTAACTCCATTTTAGTTGTGTGGGAGGCATGCAATCTTTCCATATACGCTTGCATCCTCTGCTTCATATCAGCATTGTCAGCACTCCAAACAAGCATCTTATTGTACAATGCCTTTAAATATCGAACTTGTTCGTATTGCATTACACTCTGCTGCTGACACCACTCCCTGATCCGTACCACTATCCCTCTTAAGTCTGCTGTGAGGGTGGCATCTCTATTGTCCAGATGCAGATCTAATGAGGCCTAATGCTGTTCGATCTTATCAATCTCTCCACAGATTTTCTTGAAGACTTCTCGGATCTCAACTTTCACAACTGATTCAGCTGGCGGCCATTCAGCATCGAAGTCAAAGTCTGCTGGCATAATGGAGTCGATAATCGGATAATGGATCTTCTCGAACGTGTATCGGCGCTGCTCTTGAGCTGTCTCTTCCTCTAGCTGGCGACTCAAGTTAAAATGGGAATAATTGCTCAAAGGCATCATCTCGCACATATGGGATCTACTGTGATGTTTGTGCCTATGACGTCTCTGGTTGAGTCGGCATTGCTGCAGCTTTGGGAGCCTGCGCAGATGACTCGATTCCAGCTGGGCCTTGTTGAGTGGGTTGGCGGTGGACGAGCCTCACTGTCTTAATGACTTCGTCTGTCTCGATGATTCTTCTAAATGAATTACAAGTTCCTCGGCTGCAACATCAGCGTCATCAGAAGATGATGAAACCTGGGGCTTGGTTCATCATCGAGTTGAAAGTTTGACGACTTTAAAACTCGATCGACTGTCGTCGGGAAGAACATCCTCAGCTGGGTCCTTTTGATGAGCAACAAGAGTGGACTCAGCTTCATCTTCAGATCCCAGAAATGATATGTCAGGACTGTCCTGGGAGTCATGAAGAGCACTAATCTCCTTTTCAGATTTAGCATTAAGAACATGAGGGATGTTTTGAGCGTCTTGAGCTTTACCTAGGGAGGTCTCAACTTCCCTTAGGCCTTCAACACCTCCAACAGTCTCAACTGCAGAGAGGCCTTCAACATTCCCTTTGACAGTCGCAACTGTCTTAAGGTCTTGGATCGTGGCATCCGAAGGAGTCTCAACCCCTTGGATTGCACTTTCATTGCCCAGAGTGGTAAATCCCGGGGCATTTCCATCCTGTGCCTCGACTGCAACAGTAGTATCCTTAGCCTGCAAAGCAGTTGACACTTCAGCTGGGACAGACTCAATTGTCCGAGCTTTGTCAATGTCATTCTGATGTGGTTCTTTTTCTTTTTCCACTTCACCTTCTTTCTTCAATATGGAGTCATCTGCGATCCTCCTCCGACCGCAGCGGTGGGTGATTTTCCCCACCGACACACACCGAAAGTGAGTGACTAATGATGGGGTCACTCTTCTCCAGACTCGCGGCTGCTTCCGTTGAGTGCTCAGCCGTGGGGGCAGGTGGTAACACACCTTCAGTAGGGGTTGGCTCAACTTGGGTGCCCAAATTCCCATTTTCATCGCCAAGCCCCTTGGACCCATCTTCTGACTGCACAGGGGATGTAGTTGCGGCTATAATTGTGGCAATCTGCACTACTCCCAGTGGGTCTATCTGCAGGAGAGATTGTGAGGACTCTCCTGGTTCTTCAAACATGTGTTGCTCATGCATCATCCTGTATTCCTTCATAGCTTGCTGCATGTCTGACTTCTCCTTTGCAGCAACAGATCCATATCTTCATCACTCTCTGACAACACATCTATATGAGGGTGAGTGTGTCCTAGAGTTCCAGTAAGAGGACATATATTGGCTTTCTCGAGTGCCTCTGCTTCCTCAGCTGCTCTGGCCTTTTCTTTCTCCCTGTAAATGTGCAGAATATTCAGGCAGTTATCCTCATCAAGAGCCTGAAGAACAGTGTTGACTTCGAGAAATTGCATCAACTCCTCTTCTACCTCGATAAACTCAGGGTGTTCAAACTGCACCCTTGAGTGGCTTAGCTTCCACTCCCTCCATTCACGTAGACGGCGCTGGATGTCTGGATATACAGGAGACAGTATGATAACATCATCATCCTCATCCTCCTCTTCTTGTCCTTCCTTTTCTGGAATGGAAGGTAGCATGCTTTGCTGCTCTTCACCTTCAGCAACGTCAGTTGCAGATGGAGAGACAACTTTTTCAACTGGAGATTTAGTTGTCTCAGCTGCTTCTTTTTCCTCAGCTGCCCTCTCCACAGTTGGGTCTTCTGTGTGCCTCTGCTGATCACCCTCAGCATATTTGGCGGTTTCATCTATCACTTTTGGAGACTGCACTTCCTGAGTGTCAGTAGTCTCAGATGTTTTCTCCAGCTGAGTGGCAGACTCAGCTGTCTTTTCACGCTCTGACATTTTGACTAGCCTTCTTCTTTTGGTTTTAACCAGAGGAATGTCTGGTTCTGTTTTCTCCGGTTCTTCGAAAGTAAAGGCCTTCTGAGTTTTCTTAGAGGCAGCTGCCCTTCTCGTCTTGCGATCCTCCTCTTCTTCCTTATAGTGGAGAAGGTATTTGTGCTTCCTTCTCGGCCTCTTTTGCATGCATGGGCACGAGACACTGCTCGGGCAGGTGACTCGTTTAGGGGGCAACCTTCTTCTTTTAGCATCTCTCAATGCGCCTTTCTTCTTCGGGGGAGAGGTAACAGTTGTGTCCTCGGGGTCAGCTGATTCCCCCTCACTGGTATCCACCCTCTTCGCATGGGCTCTCTTACGGGCTCTGAGAGATTAGCCCCGAACATCTTCTTGTTTACATGGAAAGGCTTTCCATGTTGAAGGGAATGCCCTTCACTTCCATCAGTGTGGCCAATCACCAGGCCATATTCGAGTGATCCTCCAAAGGATCCGTCTTCCTTGTATGATTTGTTCCCAACATTCTGGCAGAGTCTGCTGTACACGAACTCAACCCAGTTGACTTTATTTCCTTCCATGATCGCGGCCGCGATGATCGACTTGTCTTTGACAAACGATTGAAGGCGCCAAACTTCATGTCTACACACTTTTTGCAATCGACATCCATCACTTGTGATAGTCGTCCTTCAGCAATTTCTTTCCATGCAACAGTCAAGTTAACATCAGCTTCGTTTATTTTTGTCATGCCCTCAGACGGCAGTAAACAGTGCTCAGCAAGGTCCTTAGCAATAATCATGATGTCCTTGCGGTGGACGGAGGACTTGATTCCTTCGACCTGCACCTCAGCGTTTACATAGAACTGCGCCACCTCTTCAAGGTAGGTGAGCGAGTACTCCATAGTAAGAAAAGGCTTGAGACCGGACTTTTCTAGCATATCAGCTATTTTCTTTACCAGGGTTTCATCTGAACCCTGCTTTACATCCCTTCAAAATCCACGGTTGATCCAGAGTGGATTTGCTTTGATAGCTTAACAAAATCGAACTTTGGTGCCATTTGTAGAGAGTTTTACCAAATAAAACTTGATAAACTTGCTTGAGAACTCGTAGGGTTTGCGAGAGAGACAGAGACTTGCTTTCTTTTGCTTGAAAGATGAACAGTTTCAGTAAAGTGTGAGAGAGAGAAGACTGAAAAATGAGTATATAAGGGTAATGAAAGGACGGGTTTTTTATTTTTGAAATTTGATAAAGATCAACGGCTCTGATTTAGCACGTCAAACCGCATTTAATTTCTCGCATTTAATGCGACAGCATTTATATCCAATCATATGCTTACTATGCAGCTTTTGCCTGCATCCGTCATTATTACGCTGGCGTCATCCTTAAAAACATTCCCGCTCATTTAAAACGACTGCGTTTTTGTCACTTAGCTCATAAATGACTCAGCTTATTTCATGAATGACTTAACTCTTCTTCTCTCTTTTCATTAAGTGACTCAGCTGTCAGCTAACTCGATACAACTGACTTTCCGATATGGCTATTTCACTTGGCTGATGAGAAAAACTGATTCATTTCTCACTTCCTCTCTTCCATCTCTTCTCATTGAGTCTTCTGAGTGTTAACTCAGCTCAATTAACCCTTGCTCATGCTTAAGCTCTTCAAATCTTGATTCACATAAGGGCTTGGTGAATATGTCAGCTAACTGTTTATCAGTTGACATATATTCCAAAGTGATGTCTTTCTTTTCAACATGATCTCTTATGAAATGATATCTGACATTAATGTGCTTTGTTCTTGAATGCAACACAGTATTATGAGTGATTGCAATAGCACTTGTGTTATCACATATAATTGGAATCTCTTTTTCTTCAATTTCATAATCTCTCAGCTGTTGTCTCATCCATAAGACTTGGGAACAACAGCTGCTTGCAGCTATGTACTCTGCGTCAGCTGTTGATGTGGCTATTGAGTTTTGCTTCATGCTAAACCATGAAACCAATCTATTTCCAAGCATTTGACAGGTACCTAACGTAATTTTCCTGTCAACTCTACATCCAGCATAGTCAGAGTCTGAGTAACCAATAAGCTTGAATCCACCTTCCTTTGGATACCATAAGCCATTTCTGGCATACCTTCAAATACCTTAGGATTCTCTTAGTTGCGATCATATGGCTCTCTTTTTGGTGCGATTGAAATCTCGCACATACACCTCTTTACGCAAAGGTGATGTCGCTCTTTGGCTATTAAATAGAGCAGTGATCCAATAAATGCTATGTATCTTGTTTGATCTACAGCCTTACCATCTGCATCCATATCCATCTTAACTGATGTGTTCATTGGTATTTTCACATAAGACTTTTCTTCCATACCAAATTTCTTCATTAAATCTCTGGTGTACTTTGTTTGACTTATGAAGGTTCCATCCTTCAATTGCTTAACTTGAAGTCCTAGGAAGAAAGTCAGCTCTTCCATCATGCTCATTTCAAATTTGCCTTGCATGAGGTTTGAGAACTTATCACACAGCTCTTTATTTATGGATCCAAAAATGATATCATCCACATATATTTGAACAAGCAGCATACTCTCTCCATCTTGAATTCTGAAGAGTGTTTTGTCCACTTTGCCTTTGGTGAATCCATTATCAGTTAGAAATTGAGATAATGTATCATACCATGCACTTGGTGCCTGTTTCAATCCATATAATGCTTTCTTGAGCTTGTACACCTTTGGCTCTATTTGGGAAATAAAACAAGTGAACATTGCTTCTTGCTGAGCTCTGGATCTGGTTCTTACACCATCTCTAACATCTCCAATGACTAGCTCTGGTGGATGGTCTCTCAGCTGCGTTGACTTGAGCAGTTCTTTCATCATCATCCAGCTGCAGACTTTCCAGCTGTCTTTGAGATTTAGCTATCTCATCTTCATCTTGGCTGATAACTCTTACTTCAGCTTCAACATAAGGACTCTTCTGCATAGTTGTCTGATTCAGTTTATCAGCTATCTCTTCAATGTCTTCTCCATTCACATTAGGTTGATCAAAAACCACATGAATAGACTCTTCTGTGACCATAGTCCTCTTGTTTAGCACTCTATAGGCTTTGCTCTCAGCTGAGTATCCCAAAAAGATACCTTCATCGGCTTTAGCATCAAAAGCCTTTAGATTATCCTTGCCATTGTTGTGGATGAAGCATTTACATCCAAATATTCTAAAATATGCAACCTTTGGCTTTCTCCCAGTCCATATTTCATAGGAGTCTTTGTCATCCGTCTATTAATCATGCATCTATTTTGAGTATAGCATGCGGTATTGATGGCTTCACCAAAAAAATCTCTTAGGCGATCCGGCTTGGCTAACATGGTCCTTGCGACTTCTTTGAGAGTTTTGTTCCTCCTTTCAGCTACTCAATTCTGATGTGGAGTCCTTGCTGCAGATAACTCATGAGCAATACCATTTTCAACAAAATACTGAGTTATTATCCCATTGACAAACTCAGTTCCTCTGTCAGACCTTATTTTTATAATGGTTTGACTCTTTTCATTTTGAACTATTTTCATCAGCTGAGGTAACTTTTGCAAAGTTTCCTACTTTTTGCACATGAAGATTGTCCATGTATATCTTGAATAATCATCCACCACCACTAAGGTGTACTTCTTTCCACTTATGCTAGCTGGTTCAACTGGACCAAATAAATCCATATGCAACAGATGCAATATCCTTGTTGAAGAAGGACTAGGCTTCTCCTTGAATGAAGATTTGATCTGTTTTCCCATCTGGCATGCATCACATACACTTTCCTTCTTGTATACTGAGTCTGGCAATCCTTCCACAAGATGACTCCTTACAAGCTTGTTGATTGTGTTGAAATTTAGATGACTCAGCTTCTTGTGCCACAGCCAACTTGCTTCGGTTGTGCTCTTTGCTAACAGACAGGTGCTTGGTGTGGCAGTAGATCAATCTACCACATACATGTTCTTCTGTCTTGATCCTTATAGCACTATTTCATTTGATTCAGCATCCCTGATCTGGCACACTCCCATATTTAATCCAACATTGTATCCTTTGTCACAGAGTTGGCTGATGCTTAATAGGTTGAAGTTGAGGCCTTCAACATATGCAACATTTGTGATCTCTAATCCATTCTTCTTGATGGATCATGTGCCTTTGATTTCCCCTGGAGCTTCATTTCCTCCGAATATGACTTTTGCACCTCTAATCTCCTTGAATCTTAACAGAGTTTTCTTGTTTCCTGTCATATATCAGAACAACCACTATCCATGTACCAGGTTCCTTGGCACTTTCGGTTGTTCCTTGAACCTGCAATCAATGAAATTAGTTTTTAGGTACCCATGCTTGCCTGGGTCCTGATGGGTTAGTGCTGTAAGATGATCCAACCAATCTATAGCCAAATGATTTGACTCTTAGAGGTTGCCATCTATCATCGTGCCATAATCATAATTCACTTTGGCAAATTTCTTGGGGCTTTAGGTTCATACATCCGTCTCTTTTGTCTGTATGCCTGTGTGTGTGTTTTAGCAATTGCCTTCTTTGGGTAGTTGTGATATTTCTGAGTGTAGTGTCTGGGTGCATATGTGTGCTGATAATAGCTATTTTGCCTTTGGAATGACCTTTGTTGAGGTCTAGGTCTTTGCCAACTAGGCTTGTATTCCATTGGTCTTTGCTGATATTTCACATTATTCCAATCAGCTTGGCTCGGGTAATTTCTACCATTCCCATCATATGTGTTTCTTTGATAAAAACTTATAGGGTTTTTGGTAGCTCTGTTTATTTTTCACAGAGTACTTTCTATTTGGAGTTTGGAACCCTGCTGGATTTCTTCTCAGTTGTCCTCTCAGCATACTCAACTGGCTGTTTTCTTTTTCCTTTATATCCAAGGCTAGTTTGTTTGTGATTGTGCTTTGGGATGAATGTGGGTGCAAAATTTTGTGTCTTGGATTTCTGAGATGCTTCATTGCTTGAAGATCCCTTTTCCAAAGTCACTCTAGGAATTTGACTGTGCACGAAGGAATTGAATCATATGCCTATCTTATCTCCACACTCTTTTTGGCTCATAATAAGGTCATCCAATGATTTAGATGCCTTTGTAAATGAGGCAATCACATTTTTGAGATCATTTTCCCTCTTTTCTATAGTAGCTATCTCTGATATTAGTTTAGCATTCTCAGCCTTCAGCTCCTTGTTCTCACCAGCTATGTGACCTAGAGTACTCAGCTCCTTTGTAAGCTATGATTTTTGGCTTTTGAGCTGGCTGGTTTCCTCATTTAATAGTGTGTGTGAGGTTTTAATGTGCTCGAAGGCTTTCATCATTTTGCCTAATGAATCATAAAGATCAGTGGGTGATGAAGTGTGTGTGTCACAATCACTATCACTAGAATCTGAGTGAGATGAGTTAAAGTGTACCTCATCTTCCAGGTCTTGTTCATCTTGTTCTTTAGCCATTAGACAGATCATTGCTTCTTCTTCCGAATCACTTGAGTAGTCAGCTTCACTACTCTCTGAGTCTGCTGCTTTTTTCAACTTAGCTGTCTCAGTAGTCTCAGCAGCCAACATGGCTTTCTTCTTTTCTTGTCTTCTCTCTCTGAAGACTTTTTTTTCTTCTTCATTCATGTACTTATTGACTGGTGGATAGGAACAGTCAATTGCAAAATGTCCTGGTTGTCTGCAGTTCCAACACAGGTTCTCAGCTCTTTGATCAGCTCTTTCTGTCCTTGGGTTGTCAGCTCTCTGATACTCAACCCTTTGATGCTCAGCTCTCTTGGGTGGCCTGTCTTCCCTTGACTTGGAGGGAGCTGAATGTCTCCTGGATGATTCACCCTTGTTTCTTTTATAGTTCTTATTGAAGAACTTGTTGAATCTTTTAACCATCAGGGCAATCTCTTCCTGGTCTATGGCTTCCTTGAATTCAGCTCTCTATCCCTCCTTGACTATAAGTGCAGCTGTTTTGGGTACAAATGTCTCCTCTTGATCTTTTCTTCTCAGCTCAAACTCATAAGCTTTGAGATCTGAGAATAGCTCATGATTGGATGTTGTTGTAAGGTTCATTGAATGTCTTAGGGCCATGACCTTCATTTCCCATTCAGCTGGGAGGCTTCTTAGAATCTTTATACACATTTCCTTTTGTGTATATTCTTTCCCATGTGCTGATAGTTCATTTGTGATTTCAGTGAATCTGGCATTCAGCTGATCCAAGGTTTCACCTTCAAGAATTTTAAAATTTTCAAATTTCTGTACAGCAACAGATAATTTATTTTCTTTAATTTTCTCAGATCCTTCAAAAATTAAAGTTAATTTATCCCATATTTCTTTTGCAGATTTGCAAGATTTGACTTTATTGAACATTGCTTTGTCCAATGTCTTGTAGAGAATGTCCTTGGCCACATTATCCAAGTTGTATCTCTTTTCTATCATCATTGGTCCACTCGACCCTTGGCTTTTCAACCATGGCTAGTCCGTTTCTTCTTCGCTTCGCTACTACATCCGCTAGCTATTCTTACGCTTGTGTTCACCTTAAGTATTTGCGGTGGCCCATCTTCTATCACTAGCCACATTTCATCATGTAAAGCGAGATAGATGAGCATCGCATACGAATTTTCCATCATCAAATTCCTCAATAGTGAACATAGGAATGTGTTTCAACGGGCAGATTTTTAAAAGCTCACTATAAAAGGCTGAGGAATCACTTTGAAAAAGGTTACCTTGCATACCACGAACATTCAAGCTATTATTCGAGTTGTAACCTACAAAACACTCTCAAGTTATTCAAGCATATCCTCAAGCCTAAACTTTGAAGGAAATCGATCCAACACCAAGCTGTGAAGGAAAGACAACTTCAAATTGTTGAACAGGAAACATTTGAAGAATCAAAAGGGGTCTACATTCCAAGGAGGATTGTAGAAAGGTTCAAGGTCAAACCAGTCTCAAGTTATTGGAGGGCATCGTGATCAAATCCAAGAAGCTTGAGCAAGGGAGCTAAAGTAGCAAGGCAGCCGCCCTGTGAAGAAGCCGAGTCGACGAGAAGCCACCAGTGTGACCAAGGCATCTCGGATCGAGTCCCAAAGGATCAAGTCACCGTGTGATCAAGACTTGTATCTGGGTGATAACCACTTTGTACTCTAATCAATACTTAGTGGATTTCTCCGAGTTGGAGAAGAGAGGAGAGAAGAATTACCCTATCTTGAACCTCTAGAAAAATCATTGTGTCATTTACATTTCAGCATTTACTTTCTACATATATTTTTATATCTGCTGATAATTTGCTATCCAATTGATAATTAACAAAGTGCTAAAACCAAGTGTAAAACAAACTTAAACCAAAATTCAAGGGTGTTAAGTCTTCCGCTGAAAATCTCATCACAGCCAAGTTAAGGTTTAGACTAAACAACTGAGTTATTCTATCAACAAATCAATCGAGATCGTGTTGAGTGGCTAACTCTGCTTGGTTAACTAACTTAGTCCATCAAGGACTTAGCTGTGTATTTAACTCTGTAATATTTTAAAAGGACTAAAATCGAAAAGTTGGTAAGGTTTATTCAACCCCCCCTTCTAAACCTTACTCACGCCCCTTGGGACCTACAAGTGGTATCAAAGCGGTTGGTTCATTGAGCCTTCCGCACTGGTTACTGAACTAGATCTCCAATCCTTCAAGGAAGTTTTTTTTACACTTGCTCTTTCAAAAGTTTTCTTTAAAACAGCAAAATAATTATCATGGAAGCAAATTTGACACGCAATCCTATGTTCACCATTGAAAAATTTGATGACTGGAAAATACGTATGCAGGCTCATCTATGAGCTTTACATGATGAGATGTGGATATTGATAGAAGATGGGCCACTGCAAATAATGAAGGTGAACACAGCTGCAAGGAGAGCTGCTGCAGCTGAAGGAGAGGAGGCTGCTCCTCCTAGACCAGCTATGGTAGAAAAACTAAGAGCTGAATGGACAAATGATGACAGAAAAAGATACAACCTTGACAATGTGGCCAAGGATATACTTTACAAGACTTTGGACAAAGCCATGTTCAACAAAGTCAAATCTTGCAAGACAGCCAAAGAAATCTGGAATAAACTAACTTTAATTTGTGAAGGATCTGAGCAAATTAAAGAAAACAAATTATCTGTTGTTGTTCAAAAATTTGAAAACTTCAAAATGCTTGCAGGTGAAACAATGGACCAGTTGGATGCTAGATTCACTGAAATTACAAATGAGCTCTCAGCACTTGGGAAAGAATACACACAGAAGGAGATGTGTATGAAGATACTAAGGAGCCTCCCAGCTGAGTGGGAAATGAAGACCATGGCTCTAAGGCACTCGATGGACCTATCAAAAACATCCAATCATGAACTATTCTCAGACCTCAAAGCTTATGAGTTTGAGCTGAGAAGATAGGATCAAGAGGAGATAGTTGTACCCAAAACAGCTGCACTCATAGTCAAGGAAGGGAAGAGAGCTGAGACCAAAGAAGTCATTGACCAGGAGGAAATTGCCTTGATGGTCAAAAGATTCAACAAGTTCTTTAGTAAGAACTACAAAAGAAACAAAGGTGAATCCTCCAGAAGGCATTCAGCTCCCTCCAAGTCAAGGGAAGATAGGCCACCAAAGAGAGCTGAGTATCAAAAGGTCGAATATCAAAGAGCTGACAACCCAAGAAATGAGAGAGCTGATAAAAAAGTTGAAAACCTGTGTTGGAATTGCAGATAACCAGGACACTTTGCTATTGACTGTCCATATCCTGTAGTCAATAAATATAGTAATGAAGAAGAAAGAAAAGTCTTCAGAGAAAAAAGGCAAGAAAAGAAAAGAGCAATGTTGGCGGTAAAAGATCGCGATACAACTAAGTCAAAGAAGCGTGACTTCGAGTAGTGAAGCGACTACTCAAGTGACTCGAAGAAGAAGTCTTAATCTGTAATGGCTAAAGAACAAGATCAACTCGACCAAGAAGATGAGGTACACTCTAACTCATCTAAGTCGGTTCTAGTGATAGTGATTGTGACACACACACTTCATCACCCACTCGATCTTTATGATTCATTAGGCAAAATGATGAAAGACTTTGAGCACATTAAATCCTCACACTCACTATTAAATGAGGAAAACAAAACTTAAAAGCGAAAACTCACACCGACTTAGAGTTGAGTACTCTAAGTCACATAGCCGATGAGACCAAAGAGTCAAGGCTAAAAATGCTAAACTAATAAAGCGAGAGATAGTCACTATAGAAAAGAGAGAAAATGATCTCAAAAATGTGATTGCCTCATTCACAAAGGCATCTAAATCATTGGATGACCTTATCATGAGCCAAAAAGAATGTGAAGACAAGACAGCTTCAATTCCTTTGTGCATAGTCAAACTCCAAGAGTGATCTTGGAAAAAGGATCTTCAAGTAATGAAGCATCTCGTAAATCCAAGACACCAAATGTTGCACACACATTCATTCCAAAGCACAATCACAAACAAATCGGCCTTGGATATAAAGGAAAAGGAAAACAACCATTGAGTATCTTTGAGAGGACAAATGAGAAGAAATCCAAAGAGAGTTCCTCAAAAACTCCAAATAGGAAGTACTCTGTGAAGAAGAAACAGAGCTACCAGAATCCCTAGAAGTTCTATCAAAGGAACACAAAAGATAGGAATGGTAGAAACTACCCAAGTCAAGCTAATTGGAATAATGTGAAATATCAGCCAAGACCTATGGAACACATGCCAAAATGGCAAAGACCTAGAACTCAGCAAAGGTCATTCCAAAGGCAACAGAGCTATCATCAGCACACATATGCACCCAATCACTACACTCCGAAATATCACAACTACCCAAAGAAGGCAATTGCTAAAACACACACACAGGCATACAGACAAAAGAGACAGATGTATGAACCTAAAGCCCCCAAGCAATTTGCCAAAGTGAATTATGAATATGGCACAGATAGATGGCAACCTCTTAGAGTCAAATCATTTGGCTATAGGTTGGTTGGATCATCTTATAGCACTAACCCCTCAGGACCCAGGCAAGTATGGGTACCTAAAAACTGATTTCCTTGATTGCAGGTTCAAGGAACAGCTGAGTGCCAAGGAACCTGGTACATGGATAGTGGTTTTTCCAAACATATGACAGGAAACAAGAAAAATCTGTCAAAATTCAAGGAGATTAGAGGCGCAAAAGTCATATTTGGAGGAAATGAAGCTCCAGGGGAAATAAGAGGCACTGGATCCATCAAGAAAAATGGATTAGAAATCACAGATGTTACATATGTTGAAGGCCTTAATTTCAACTTGTTAAGGATCAGTCAACTTTGTGACAAGGGCTATAATGTTGGATTCAATATGGGAGTATGCCAAATCAAAGACACTGAATCAAATAAGGTAGTGTTGCAAGGATCCAGACAAAACAACATGTATGTGGTAGATTGGGCGATTGCCACACCAAGCACTTGTCTGCTAGCAAAGAGTACAGCCGGATCAAGTTGGCTGTGGCACAAGAAGCTGAGTCATCTGAATTTCAAAACAATCAACAAGCTTGCAAGGAGTAATCTTGTGGAAGGATTGCCAGACTCAGTGTACAAGAAGGAAAGTGTTTGTGATGCATGCGGATGGGAAAGCGGTCAAATCATCATTCAAAGAGAAGTCAAGTCCATCTTCAACAAGGATATTGCATCTATTGCATATGGATCTATTTGGTCCAGTTGAGCCAGCCAGCATAAGTGGAAAATAATACAATCTAGTAGTGGTGGATTATTTATCAAGATATACATGGACAATATTCATGTGTAAAAACAAGGAAACTTTGCAGAAGTTACCTCAACTGATGAAAAGAGTTCAAAATGAGAAGAGCCAAACCATTATAAAGATAAGATCTGATAGAGGAACTGAGTTTGTTAATAGAATAATAACTCAGTATTGTGTTGAAAATGGTATTACTCATGAATTATATGCAGCAAGGACTCCACAGCAGAATGAAGTAGCAGAAAGAAGAAACATAACTCTCAAGGAAGCTGAACGGACCATGTTAGCTGAAGCTGGATTGCCAAAAAGATTTTGGGCTGAAGCCATCAATACTGCATGCTATACTCAAAATAGATGTATGATAAATAGACAGCTGACAAAGACTCCCTATGAAATTTGGACAGGAAGAAAGTCAACGTTGCATATTTTAAAATATTTGGATATAGATGCTTCATCCACAACAATGGCAAGGATAATCTAAAGGCTTTTGATGCTAAAGCTGATGAAGGTATCTTTTTGGGATACTCAGCTGAAAGTAAAGCCTATAGAGTGCTGAACAAAAGGACTATGGTCACAGAAGAGTCTATCCATGTAGTCTTTGATGAACCTAATGTAAATGGAGAAGACATTGAAGAATTAGGCGATAAAATTTGAATCGACCAACTATGCGAAAGAGTCCCTATGTTGAAGGCTGGAGTAATTAATCAAGGTGAAGATGAGATAGCTGAATCTCAAAGACAAATTTGGAGAATCAGAGCTAAGTTATGATGAGAGAGTTGCTCAAGATAACACAAAAAAGACGATCAACCCGGTGAATTACTCCAACCCGATGTGAGATGGCTGAGAGACCATCTACCAGAGCTAGTCATTGGAGATGTTAGAGATGGTGTAAGAACCAGATCCAGAGCTTAACAAGAAGCAATGTTCACTTGTTTTATTTCCCAAATAGAACCTAAAGATGTGTCCCAAGCATTGGATGACACACATTGGATTCAGGCCATGCAGGAAGAGCTGAATCAGTTTGAGAGAAATAAAGTATGGGAATTGGTGCAAAGACCAACCCATCAAAATGTTATTGGCATAAAACGGGTTTTCAGAAACAAGATTAATGAAGAAGGTTCTGTGGTAAGAAACAAAGCAAGATTTGTAGCCAAAGGGTATTGCCAAGGAGAAGGGATAGATTTTGATGAAACATTTGCTCATGTTGCTAGATTAGAAGCAATAAGGATGTTTCTTGCCTATGCTGCTCACAAGAACTTCACTGTATATCAAATGGATGTAAAAAGTGCATTTCTAAATGGATTGTTGGAAGAAGAAGTCTATGTTGAACAACCTCAAGGATTTGAGCAGAAGACTCTTGGAGATAAGGTGTACAAGCTCAAGAAAGCTCTATATGGATTGAAACAGGCACCTAGAGCATGGTATGATACATTATCTCAATTTCTAACAGATAATGGATTCACCAAAGGCAAAGTAGACAGAACACTCTTCAGAATTCAAGATGGAGAGAGTATACTTCTTGTTCAAATATATGTAGATGACATTAATTTTGGATCCACAAACAAAGAGCTATGTGATAAGTTCTCAAACCTCATGCAAGGGAAATTTGAAATGAGCATGATGGGAGAGCTGACATTCTTTCTAGGGCTCCAAGTTAAATAGCTGAAGGATGGAACCTTCATAAGTCAAACAAAGTATACCAGAGATTTAATGAAGAAATTTGATATGGAAGAAAAATCTTTTGTGAAAATACTAATGAATACATCAGTCAAAATGGACATGGATGCAGATGGTAAACTCCTGTGGATCAAACCGGATACGAGCACTTATTGGATCAACGCTCTATCTCACAAAGCAAGTAGGCGGACATCTCCTTTGTTGTAGGTGTATGTGCAAGATTTCAATCTGCACCAAAGGAAAGCCATATGACTAAATAAGAGAATCCTAAGATATTTGAAGGAATGCCGGAAGTCGGCTTATGGTATCCAAAGGAAGGAGGATTCAAGCTTATTGGTTACTCAAACTCGACTATCTTTGGATGTAGAGTTGACAGGAAGAGTACTTCAGTATATGTCAAATGCTTGGAAACAGATTGGTTTCTGGTTTAGCAAAAAGCAAAACTCAATAGCCACATCCACATCCACAAAAGGGAAGCCGAGTACATAGTCTGCGGCAAATTTTTGTGCCCAAGTCTTATGGATGAGACAACAACGAGAGATTATGATGTTGAAGAAAAAGAGATTCCAATTATGTGTGATAACACAAGTGCAATTGCAATCACTCGAAATCTGTGTTGCATTCAAGAACAAAGCACATTGATGTCGATATCATTTCATAAGAGATCATGTTCAAAAGAAAGACATCACCTTGGAATACATCTCAACTGATAAACAGTTAGCTGACATATTCCCAAAGCCATTATGTGAATCAAGATTTGCAGAGCTTAAGCATGGGCTAGGGTTAATTAAGCTGAGTTGACTCTCAGAAGACTCAAGGAGAAGAGATGGAACGTGAAATAATGAAAATAGAGCGGAGCTCTTGAATCAGCTTAGTGAATCACCATCGATCGAAGGTCACCAGATCGAGTTTTTGTCGCAATTTGAATCACTATGTAAATAGAGAGAAGAAGAGTTGAATCAGCTAAGGAGTCAACTGAGTCATTTATGAGCTAAGTGACAAAAATGCAGTCGTTTTTAATAAGCGGGAATGTTTTAAGGATGACGCGTCGGATATAATAATGACAGTGCAGTCAAAATCTGCACGACAAAGCATATGATTGGATATAAATGCTGCCGCATTAAATGTGAGAAATTAAATGCTAATCGGCATGCTAAATCTGAACCATTGATCTCGATCAAATATCAAAAGCCATATGCACGTCCTTTCATAACCCATACATATACCATTTCATCCGTTTTTTTTCTCTCACATTACTCAAACTGTTCATCTCTCCAAAAGCAAAGAAAGCTTTTTTTTTCTCAAAACCCTACAAATCTTCAAAGAAATTTCTCAAGTTCGTTCAGTAAAAATCACTGAGATGGCATCAACCTACGATTTCACCAAGCTAGGGAAGCAAATCCACACTGGTTCTATCGTGGATTTCGAAGGAATGGTCAAACAGGGTTCCGATGAAACCCTTGTGAAAAAGATAGCCGACAAAATCGAGAAGTCTGGACTGAAACCCTTTCTAACAATGGAGTTTCAGATGACCTATGTTGAAGAGGTCGCGCAGTTTTACGTGAACGCTGAAGTTCATGACAAGGGCATCAAGTCCTCTGTTCACGGAAAGGAGTTTACAATCACTGCTGAAGATCTAGCGGAGCATTGTCTGCTGCCATCGGAAGGTGTACCGTAAATATTCGAAGCTGATGTAAACCTGGTTGCTGCATGGAAGGAAGTGGCCAAACTCGAATGTGTTTGCGAAGGTGGTCTACACATGAGACAAGAAGTTTGAAGGAAGATTATCATAAGCTGCTGGATATTATTGCCAAATGTGTAGACATAAAGTTTGGAAGCTTCAATCAGTTGTCCAAAACCAAGTTGATCGTCATGGCTGCGATCATGGAGGAGAAGAAGGTGAACTGGCCAGAGTTTGTATACAGCAGACTCTGCCGAAATGTTGAAACAAGTCCTTCAGGGCGATGGATCATTTGGAGGATCTTTGGGGTATGGCCTTGTAATTGGCGGTTGATGGAGTGAAAGGCGTTCCACTCCGACATGGAAAGGTGTTCCATGTCAACAAGAAGATGTTCCGATCGAATCTTTCAGGAGCTCAGAAGAGAGCTTATGCCAAGAGGGCGGACACTAGTGAGAGGGAATCAGCTAACCCCGAGGAAACAGTTGTTGCCTCCCATCCAAAGAAGAAAGTTGCCCCTACAGCTGGGAAGAAGCTTCTTTGCCCAAAGAAAAAGAAAAAAAAACCGCACTCGCCCTGCAGCCGAGTCACACCGCCCTGCACCATGTCTCCCCCCTGCGGCCGCGGTGGAGAAGAATCCTTAGTACCTTCTCTAGGAATGAAGAAAAAGAGGATCGCTAAGGCGAGAAAGGCACGCCTCTAAGGCAACCTCAAAGGCCTTTATCTTGTCGAGGAACCGGAGGAAGTAGAACAAGATATCCCTCCCTGGTGAAAACAAAGAAGAAGGAGAAGAATCATCAAGCGTTCGGAGCTTGAGAAAACAAATTAGTCCGCCACTCACCGAACAGAACAGATCATTGAGACAGTGGAGAAGTAGAGTCTCCGAAATTATTGATGAAATCGCTTAAGTCTGCTTTGAAAGCCGATCAAGAGGAGGCATCGTCAACCAGTTGTTGTGACAAAAGCAATTTAATGGAACAAGAAGCGGCGAGACAATGAGAATCCCTGCGATAGGATCGTGTCTCCACCGCCCCCAATCTTTCAAGAAGGAGTAGAGCAACAGAGTATGCTGCCATCCATTTCTGAGAAAGAAGGACAACAAGAAGATGATGACGATGATGTGATCATGATGTCCCCACCATATCCAGACATCCAAAAACGTCTGCAAGAATGGAGGAAATGGAAGTTAAGTCGCTCGAGGGAATAGTTCGAAAGACCTGAATTTATTGAAGAAGAGGAAGAACTGATGAATTTCCTCGGGTTGACCACAGTGGTCCAGGTACTGGATGAAGAGAACTGCCTAGATATCTTGAATATCTTCAAAGAAAAGGAGAAGGAGAGACTGGCAGAGGAAGCTGAAGCTCGTGAGAAGGCCACCATTTGTCCTCTCACTAGAACCACTGATCATACTCATCCTCATCTTGACATACTCTCAGAAAGTGATGAGGACTTGGACCCAGCTGTTGCTACAGAGACGTTGGAAATGTAGCAAGCCATGCGGGAATCCAGGATCCTACATGAGCAACAGCTGATGGAAGGACCAGGAGAGTCTTCCAAATCCCAGCTGGAGATTGACCCTTTGGGAGTGGTGCAGCAGATTGCCACTGTCATTGCTGCAACCACTTCCCCAGCTCACTCTAAGGAACGTTCTAAGGGAACTGGCAATGAAACTAGGAACTTGGGGACCCAAGTTGAGCAAACCCCTATTGAAGGTGTCTTACCACCTGCCCCAACGGTTGAACACTCACAGGAAAAACCCGGGAGTTTGGAGAAGAGTGACCCCAACCCAAGTCACTCAGCTGGTGTGCCAGCTGAGGGGGAAACTCCCTCCACTGCAGCTAGGTCGTAGGTTGCTGCAAATGACTCCACAAATAATCTAGGAGGCGAAGTGGAAAAGGAACAATAAATAAGAACACAGCAGGTTGTCACTGACGAAGCTCGGACAGTTGAGACTGTCTCAGCTGAAGTGCCAACTGCTCTGCAGGCTGAGGATGCTGCTGACGCAATCGAGGCACAGGATGGATCAGCCCTGGGAGTTAACACTCTGGGAAATGAAAGTGCAATCCACGGAGTTGAGACTCTTGTGGATGCCACCGTAGAAGACCCTAAGACAGCTGAGTCTGTCAAAGGGAATGTCCAAGGCCTTGCTGCAGTTGAGACTGCGGGAGGTAATGAAGGCCTACAGGAGGTTAAGACTTCCCGAGGTAAAGAGGCAGAAACACAGAACATCCCTCCTGTCCACATTGATGATTCTGAGAAGGAGATAAGTGCCCTTCATGATTCCCAAGACAACCCTGACATAACTTTTCTGGGATCTGAAGGTGAAGATGAAGCTGAGTCATCCCCTGTTGAAAATCCAAAAGACTCAGCTGAGGATGTTCTTCCAAGCACGAGTAAGTCAGATCTCAAGGCTACTCGTCAAACATTCACTTTTGATGATGAGCCACCCCTTCAAGTTTCATCATCATCCGATGACGCCACTGATACGACCAAGGACCAGACAAATCAAATGGAAAAACCAGCTGAGACCGACGAAGCTGTTGAGACAGCTAAGGCTCAGCCAGCTGGGTCCATACCACAACAGACCCCAGCTGAATCACAGTCAACTGCGTAGGCTCCCAATACTACAGCAGAATCGACTTAATCGGGTACATCACGGCCACAAGTCACCATTGAACATATTCCATATGTTCGTGATGATGCATTTGAAGCAACTTTCCCTTTCTCACTGGAGCTGCCTGATCTGGATGAAGAATCAGCTAGAGAGCAGAGACGCTTCCACAAACCTGATCCAGTCATTCCCACAGATACCATCGTCCCAGCGAATTTTGATTTTGATGTTGCTTGGCCGCTGGCTGAGACAGAGGTGACAGCTGAGGTTCGAGAGGTCTTCAAGGCAATCTTTGCAGAGATTGAGAAGATGGAAAGGCACCAGGCCTCATTGGATATGCGGCTGGATAACCGAGATGCAAATCTTACAGCCGATATGTGTGGAATAGTGTTCAGAATCAGGGAATGGTGGCAACAGCAGCAGACAATGCGTGTGGAACAGGTTCGATACTTTAAGGCATTGTACAATAAGATGCTGATCTGGAGCGCTGATAATGCTGATATGAAGAGGAGGATGCAAGAAAATATTGATAGGATGCATGCCTCCCACAACACTGAAATGAAACTGCTGCGAGAATTTCACAGGAAAGAACTTCTGCGCATCGAGGAAAACATGAATAACAAATTCAGTCTTCTTATGGCTGAAATGAAACTGGTGGCAGCTGAGTCCAAAGCCACCCGCTCAGAATTCCGAACAGCATACTCCACAGCAGAATCCAAGCAGAACTCAGCTATCAATCGCCTAGACTTTATGCTCGCAGGTATGTTCCCAGGGGTTCCTCTCTCCTTTGATGATGCCAAAAAGGGGGAAGAGGAATCCCAGAAGATGCTAAAGGGGACGGTTGGTGAGAAAGAAAAGGAAACAGCTGTCGCAGAAAGGAAAGTTACAGATGTTGAGAAGAAGAAGGAGAAGGGAAAAGCAGTTGAGGGGGAAGGTTCAAAAGATATGACTTTATTGTTTGTTGAAACCCCTCAACAAGAACTCACCCCGACATCATCAACAAACTTCCAGCTCCAACACTCTGTTGTGTCAGAAGAGAAAAATCGTAGAAGCAGGGATGAAGGAGGTCGAAAGAAAATGGAGGCCCGTGCAATGGAAATATCTGAAACAATACGGAGGCATTCCAAAGAGACACCGATGCCATTTCGTACGCGAAATGAGCCAAGATCGCTGATGAATTCAAAACGCTCGAATCCAAAGGATACTTGAAATGTCCATAGCCCAAGCCTGGGACTTGTATTGGAAAAAAAAGGTATCAAGTCATGAAAGAAAACTACTCTGCAACACTCTGCCGGAAAGAAAGAAGGCTCCCAAAGACAATACACGCCCGAGGAAGAGGAAAAGCGATGGAGGAAGAGGTTTTAAACCTAGACCTCTACCCAAAAACATTGAGTACATAGATCCGGGAAGGAAGGAGGGATCTATTGGGCGATATGATGCCATAGAAAATCTGAAGTGCATTCCGACTATGTCAAGAGAATCAAGAAGAAAATAAGAGACAAAATCAAATCACTGTGCCATTTTAAGACAAGAAAGGAAGAGAAAAGACGAAGCCAAAGAGCCTCGAAAAAAGAAAGCAAATTGATGAAGAAGAAAGAGAGCAAAAGAGGGGCGACAGAGTCAAGAGGAAAGAAGGAGGCAGCGAATGCGATGAAGTGTTGTTGTCCACCCCTTTATGTATTTTACTGTTGGAAATACATATGTATGTAAGTCTTCTGTACATTGAATAAGAATCTGGAATTTCTATATTTTTGCGTAGATATAGAATGCTATGTTTGCTCTGATACAATTTGTAAACAGCTGTGTAAAGGACAAGAATGTTATGATCAATAAAAAGATCGATTCTACGCATACATTCTCTGTTTCTACATTGTCTGTATGTATCTTTGCTATTTACATTTTGTATGTATGTTTTAAGTTTTGGCATCATCAAAAAGGGGGAAATTGTTGGGAAATTTATTGCTTAGATTTTGATGAATGCCATGAAAAACTTAGACTAGAAAGTTGGCACCCCATTTTCCTTGTAATTTGCATTGTAATAGATAGGGTTTGTCTGGTTAGAGTCAAGTCGATTATGCCTGGATATGCAAGAAGTCAATCAAGACTAAAATGGAGACTCCGCTGGCAATGAGTATGGCAAGGAAGAGAAGTCAAGAACACGATCAAGAAGTATAAGTTGGGATACACTGGTGTGTGGAGTGTCGGTCAAGTCAACTCAAGATAGCCAAGTCTCAAGTTGAAGTGACGGATGAGTCATCCAATGATTGGGAGCCGACTCAAGTCACCTGGGGAAGTTGGAGAACTGCGGTCAAGTCAAGACAACTGAAAAGAATCCGTTGCACAGAAGTCAAGAATATTACCTAAACAAGTAATACTTCCATGCTGCCATGTCTTAAAGTGCTCAGTCCCAGAAGCATGCAAAAGGAATAAACCAATGGGAAGCACTGCACTTGTGTCAGTCTCTGAAAAGCTGAAGGTTCATTTAATACGAGGAAATGTCAACTTCAAGGACTGCAACAAGACAAGCCAACGAACACAAGTGACTTTGAAAATCAGCCGATCTCTTCAACGGGCAGATTTTTAAAAGCTCACTATAAAAGGCTGAGGAATCACTTTGAGAAAAGGTTACCTTGCATACCACGAGCATTCAAGCTATTATTCGAGCTGTAACCTGCAAAACACTCTCATGTTATTCAAGCATATCCTCAAGCCTAAACTTAGAAGGAAATCGATCCAACACCAAGCTGTGAAGGAAAGACAATTTCAAATTGTTGAAGAGGAAACTTTTGAAGAATCAAAAGGGGTCTACATTCCAAGGAGGATTGTAGAAAGGCTCAAG
Organism: Rehmannia glutinosa; assembly: GCA_016081115.2. Classification (NCBI taxonomy): domain Eukaryota; kingdom Viridiplantae; phylum Streptophyta; class Magnoliopsida; order Lamiales; family Orobanchaceae; genus Rehmannia; species Rehmannia glutinosa. The sequence goes on from CM071928.1 coordinate 51,654,206, forward strand.
GTCGAACCGAGTCTCAAGTTATTGGAGGGCTTCATGATCAAATCCAAGAAGCTTGAGCAATGGAGTCAAGTAGCAAAGCGGCGCCCTGTGAAGAAGGCTGAGTCGGACGAGAAGCCACCGTGTGACCAAGGCATCTCAGGACTCGAGTCCCAAAGGATCAAGTCAGTTGTGTGATCAAGACTTGTATCTGGACTGATAACCTCTTTGTACTCTGATCAATACTTAGTGGATTCCTCCAAGAGTTGGAGAAGAGAGGAGTAGAAGAATTACCCCATCTTCGAACATCTATAAAAATCATTGTGTCATTTACATTTCAGCATTTTCTTTCTACATATCTTCTCATATCTACTGATAATTTGCTATCCAATTGATAATTAACAAAGTGCTAAAACCAAGTGTTAAAACAAACTTAAACCAAAATTCAAGGGTGTTAAGTCTTAAGTCTTCCGCACAAAATCTCATATGAGACAAGTTAAGGTTTAGACTAAACAAATGAGTTATTCTATCAACGGCTCAATCGAAGTGCATTGAGTGGCTAACTCTGCTGGTTAACTAACTTAGTTGTCCATCAAGGACTTAGCTGTGTATTTAACTCTGTAATATTTTAAAAGGACTAAAATCGAAAAGTTGGTAAGGTTTATTCAACCTCCCCCCTTCTAAACCTTACTCACACCCCTTGGGACCTACAATAATAACTTTTGCTAAGAATGAAAGATTTTGAAAAGACAAGTGTTAAGAGTCTTTTAGAAAAGATAAAGATCTAGTTCAGTAACTAGTGCGAAAGGCTCAATGAACCAACGACTTTGATACCACTTGTAGGTCCCAAGGGGTGTAAGTAAGGTTTAGAAGGGGGGGTTGAATAAACCTTACCAACTTTTTATTTAGTCCTTTTAAAATATTACAGAGTTAACACAGCTAAGTCCTTGAGGGACATCTAAGTCAGTTAATCAGTAGAGTTAGCCACTCAACAGACTCGATAGAGTTGTTGATAGAATAACTCAGTTGTTTAGCCTAAACCTTAACTTGGCTGTGTTGAGTTTTTCAGCGGAAGACTTAACACCCTTGAATTTGATTTAAACTTATTTTAACACTTGGTTTTAGCACTTAGTTAATTATCAGTTGGATAGCAAGTTATCAGCAGATATGAAATGAATGTGCAAAAAAGTAAATGTGCTGAAATGTAAATGACACAAATAATTTTTATAGAGTTTCGAAGATGGGGTAATTATTCTAATCGTCTCTTCTCCAACTCATAGAGTAATCCACTAAGTAATGATTAGTTCACAAAGTGGTTATCAGTCTAGAGACAAGTCTTGACCACACAGCTGACTTGCTCCTTGGACACAGTCTAGAGATGCATTGGTCACACAACTGGCTTCTCTTCCGACTAAGCTTTTTCACAGGGCAGCTGCCTTGCTAGTTCAGCTCACTTTCTCAAACTTCTTACATTTGATCACGAATCCCTCTAAAAACTTAAGACTGGTTCGACCTTGAACTTTCCTACAATCCTCCTTGGAAAGTAGACCCCTTTTGATTCTTCAAAGGTTTCCTCTTCAACAGCTTGAGGTAGTCTCTCCTTCACAGCTTTGTGTTGGATTGATTTCGTTCGAGTTTCAGGCTTGAGGATTTGCTTGAATATCTTGAGAATATTTGTAGGTTACAGTTTGAATATTGCTTGCTCGCTCGTGGTTCAGGTAACCTTTTCTCAATGTGTTTCCTCAGCCTTTTATAGTGAACTTTCAAAAATCTACCCGTTGAAGAGATAGGCTGATTTTCAAAAGACACTTGTGTTCGTTGGCTTGTTTTCTCTTGGTCTTTAATCTTGAGATGTAGACCTTTCCTCGTATTAAATGAATGTTTAGCTTTTCAGGTTCTGACACGAGGTGCAGTGCTTCCCATTGGTTTATTCCTTTTGCACGCTTCTGGGACGAGCACTTTAAGACCTGGCAGTATGGAAGTATTACTTATTTAAGTAATGCTCTTGACTTCTGTGCAATGGATTCCTTTCAGTTGACTTCTCTTGGCTGCTGCCTATTTCCCTATGTGACTTGAGTTTGCTCCAATCATTTGAAGACTCAACTGTCACTTTCAGCTTGTGACTTGGCTTCTTGAGATGACTTAGACTGACACTTCACACAGCTGTTTCTCAGCTGATAAATCTTCAGTCAAGTTCTTGATCTATCTTCTTGGCCATACGCAATTGTTCCACAGCGGAGTCTTCACTCCAGTCTTCAGTTGACTTCTTGTATTTCCAGGCTTAGCTGACTCGACTCAGCTTTTCCAGCCCTATCTATTACAATAAAAATTACAGGGAAAATGGGGTGCCAACTTTGCAGTCTTAGTTTTACATGGCATTCATCAAAATCTATCAAACAAAATTCCCAAGAAAATGTGTTTAGACCAGACTCATCAACTTTAGTTTAGCCAATTTGGCATGAAAATAGACAAGGTATCCAATATTATCCTGACTTAGACGCGGGCAATATTTTTGTGGATTAATGAAAGTATTTGCACTTTATTGGTTTAAGCGGCTAATGTAAGAACTTAATTGATTGAATAATTGCAGTTGAGATGCCTATGATATACTTGTGGATTAAGAATTAAGTTTGCGCTTTAATTTGTTTAAGCTGCAAAAATTTTAAAAATTTAATAAAAGAGTTTAAGCTCTATTTTTGAAATATGAGCTTACTCACAAGTAAAAACTCTAGTTATGCAAATTCGCTATTTGAATTGAATTAAGGATATTAGTAACTTGTGTTATTATTAATGAAAATCGCCTATCTAGAAGCTGATTATAAAAAGTTGAGAAATACACAAGTAAGTGCACTTGTTGCTTATGATGACCGACATAAACCAACTCGGGTGAATGTTGAAACAAGCATAATATAGCTTGACGAGAGCAAAAAATAAAACTATAAATCGATCCATAGTCTTGTCACCTTATTGAATGAGGCGATTAAGTATCAACAAATATTAAGTGCACTTATGAGATTGGTAACTTTGCTCGTAATTGTACTGAGATGAAGTTTGACTAATTAATTGCTATCTTATTTTGGGTTAATATTTCCAAATCTCTCCATGGGTAGATTGTAGATATTGATTGAATTAGCATACATTTTAGATTGAGCAAATGTGTATGACTATTATTGGGTTGTGCAGCTATAAAGCGCACAAGAGGAGGCTAAAAAGAATCACCTCAAGCTCAATAGTTGGTGTGAGCAACTTGATTTGTCAATATAGTCTTACTCGGAAAAATGCACTTATAAAATATTTGTTGAGTGAGAAGACTTGTCTATCTTTTTTTGTGATGTTTGGCTTTAGATAATATTTCTTTTAGGTGTTCTGTTGATATCATGGCACGTGAGGTTAGGTGGAGGACTGCATTAGCTCAAGGAAGCTTTATTGTCTAACTCGTTAAGGTCAATCTCCCTCTGCATTAATATTTTCCAGTGGGATAAGCTTATTGGAAGAATGAAAGATGATTACTTTTCCTTTAAAGCTAAGTCCACTAAATTGAGTGGAGACTTATAAGTGTGAGGCACAAACTAATGCATTATTTTCCTTTATTGCTATCTATGCTATAAGTTAATACATCCTCACTATCATCAGTTAGAAGCGCCAAATTGTTTTAAGCGATTCTTAATATATGGAGTTGTTCTAATAGGGATCGGTGATAGTGTGTTTAATTAGTTTTGACACACAATTGAAGGAAATAACGTTGCAAGTTGAATGATGATTCTAAACACTTTGCAGCTATATGAGCTCGTGAAGAAGGTACACTCACTTCAAAATGGTTAGATTTATAATGGCGCAAATTGATTTGTGTATCTTGTTGTTGCCTACATCATAAAATATGTGTCTCCAAGTGATTCTTCAACCTTATATAAGCTTTAGTTTGGTAACAAGTCCAAATTAGTGGGTCTGCCCATGTAAGTTCGAGAATATGCATTCTCACGTGGATAATCAAGTCGCACGATTTAGGTTTCCCCTTAAAGAGATTTCTTGAGCATATGTGAAGTCTAAAGAGATCTTGAAACTATGCAAGTTGTAAGATCCTTAGGAGGTACTCGTTTCTTTTGCGAGGATGTTGTATTTAAAACCCATCTAGTATCATTGGGTTAGTGGAAGCCACACTAAGTCAGTAGGAGCTAGTGTCTCACATGCAAATAATTCTCAAATTCCATGAGTAAAAAAGGAGTGAATATGAAATATTCTCCATCATCTATATGAGATTGAGTGAGTATCCTTCACAATTACTTTTATGGAGTAGGTCGGTGCAATATAGATGGATTGATTGACATATGTGTAGCTCGACCAAGGGAGAAATATTTACACATGTTTGAAGAGCGTAAATTTTTTAGATATTCACCCTACGTGGTGAGATTGCCTAAATTCGCCTGTATGTTATCTATTATTGCCACTTTCGTCTAGGTTTGTCCTGGATGATTGATGTCGACATACTTCAGTGAAAATTGAATCAGGAGATCTTTGTGGATTACCTGATGAATTCAAGAAGTGGAGTAAGAGTGCATTAATTGCTAATCAAGAAGCTCCAGTTGTGACTTGAGTCATCATTGATTTTATCGAGCTATTATTTTGGTAGGCCTACGATGGTCAATTAATTCACCGAACATAGGTAAGAGTAGTATCTCATTGTATATGGAAAAAATATGATGACTAGAAAGAACATGGATTTATCGTCACTCAGTGTTGGCTGTCTTCACACTCTATGGTCAAAGATCATATTCTCAGTCAAGAAATGATATCTTTGGAAGAAGAAAAGAAATGCTAGCTAGTTTATGTAAGCACTGTCTAATGTTTGATATGCGTTATGTGCGTACTCAATAAGTCCTGTACTTTAGCAGTGTGATTGGTGAGTGGATATCGAAGTGATCTATGCCGACCTGTGGATACTTAGATACCTTAACAGATTGGTCGTGATTTGCTAGAGGCAATTTGGCATCTTGAAATGATGCGTATTGCGCACACATTCATGATGTAATTTGTTGTCTTTGTGATAGTAAAACAACTTTGGTGTATGGTTTGGGCGCTAAACATGACTGGTAGACCAAACGTATTTACTCGATGCTTTACTTCACTTAATAGTTTTTGTGCATAGTTAATATTGTTAGTAGGCATACTTCTACGAGCGGAGGGCGCTCATCCCTTTTACGAGCCTTTGTTTGGAGATATGCTCCAAAGGCATGAGAGTCATTAGGGATTAAGTAGAATTGATTATGTGGCTTGTGAGACCATATTGTGATTAATAAGATATGTTGGATTTTCATTATCTGTTTTGGTACTGAATTTGTGAGTTGTCACCAGGCTTTGATTGACCCTCTCCCACGGGCAATCGCCCTGGCGCTAAGAGAGCGAGAAGAATGAGACTTAAAAGATTGTGTCGCACACAGAGGTTTGAGAATGATCGCCTTCGCGCTAGAGCAGTGAGGAAGGATAATAAGTATAATTAACAGTCGCCTTAGCTAGAGGTTAAGATGAGATCCGAGTTGATCGATTATGAAGTATGTCCAAGCTTCACAAAAGCCTATTTGTAGTCGAATGCTCGAACTATTGTATGACAATTTGGGAGTGACTATGAGTAGTACACAGGTCGGGCACTTGAATAGTGACTGGACTAAGAATTATATGATGTCTAGAGCGTGACATGCCTAAATTGAGTGGGAACTCCATTATAGCATATATTCATACTACATGTACTTTGAGGCGACCGCCTATGGTAAAGTGTAGGTCTCAAGGGGTGTTTGTCTTAAGTCTAGAAGGGGGGTTGAATAGATTTAACCAATTTTCGAATTTCAAACTTAAATCAGAGTTTTCACAAGTAGCAGCTAAGTCCTTGATGGACAGCTTAGTTCAACCTCAACAGGAGAGTTAATCACTCAACAGACTCAACTGAGCTGTTGATAGAGTAACCTCAGTTGAATGAAGTGAGCTCTTTAAATTTTCAGCTAACTTGGTTTTAACATCGAAATTCTTTACACATTTTTGTTAAAATATGTTTTATAACACTTGTTTTAGTTAAGTTATTATAAGTTGAGTTTGAGCAAATATATCAATCACTAGATATAAAATATGCAAGAATTAAACAATGAAAGTAAATAGACACAAAACAATTTTATAGTGGTTCGAGGATGGGGTAATTTCTGTACTCCACTCTTCTCTAACTCCTGGAGGTAATCCACTAATGCAACAATCGTGTTACAAAAAGGATAAACAGTCCGACCAAGCCTTGATCACACAACTGGCTTCACTCCTAGGACTCAGCTCTTCACAAGTCAACTGTTTTGTTACTTCAGTTCCTTTAATTTGATCGCGAAGCCCTCCAACGAATCCAAACTTGGTTCTAACTCGAATCTCACATTACTTCCTTCAATCCTTGGATGTGCAGACCCCTTGAACTTTAAACAAGTTTCCTTTTCAATAGTTTGAAGCTTTTCTTTCCTTCACTAAGTGTGTTGGTTAGATAGACTTCGAGTTTTAGGCTTGAGGATAGATTATATTGCTTGAGATTATTTCACTTGCTTGTTTTCTTTGCTCAGATTTCACTTGTGTCTCTTGTATCTCATTCGTGCAAGTTATCTCTCACATAAGCTCCTCAGTCTTTTATAGTGGCAGTTCAAAAATGTATCCATTGAAAAGATAGATGCATTTTCAAACTCCATTTTCAGGGTCGTTGGCTTGTCTTATTGTGCCGCAATTAATGTTGACCCAACCTTGGCTTAATGCTCTGTAGGTTCTCCTGAAATATATCAGGTGTCCTGTGAACATCTCATTGGTTCCCAATCTTTTGCACTCTTTCAACAAAACAGCTTTAAGGTTGCAGTATGTCTTCTTTCCACTTTGAGTAATTCTTTAACTTTACTTATCAACATACTTCTTCCGCTTTCTATGAGTCCTTTTGCTGCCGAACCCCTTTATAAGTCTTCTCCAAACATCTGGGAGTGACTTAGCTCTCAGTCTGCTGAAAAAGACATATTTTCGGTACTTGACTGAGTCTTCTCTTTGACACTCAGTGTATCACAACTGAATCTTCACTTTATCCTTCAGGCAACTTCTGCAATCTTTAACTTGGTTGCTTTGACTCAGCTCATAGATTCTATCTATTACATAGTTGAATTTACAAAAGAAAATGGAGTGCCAACTTCCCGATCTAAGTTTTACATAGCATCACCAAAATCTATATAATTAATTTTCCCCACAATTTCCTCCTTTTGGATGATGCCAAAACTTAAAAAAAAGTACAATGTAAAAAGGTGCTGAAAACTTAATGAGTGTAAGAGTGTGTCATTTTATTGATCATAATTCAGCACTTTACAAGAATGTACTAACATTATATTTTTGTGTATTTACAGTATGTAAAAATACAACAAAAATTCTCTTTGCAGCTGATTCAACGTCTCTGATGTTTCCTCTTCCTTTCTTCCTCTTTCATTCTCCTATCTTCAACCTCATTCCTCTTCTTCCTCTCATAGTTTTTCTTCTTTCTTTCATCTTCTCTCATCCTTCCTCATATTCTCTCATATTCCTGGCGTTGTCTTCCTCATACTTTCTTCCAAGCTCATCACTACGCCTGACAGCTTCTCTATTGGCAAGTTCTCTATAGCTCATCCAGTATAAGTGATCCTTATTGAGGGTATCAACATACATTATGTCCTTAGGTCTTCTTGGTAGGGTACCTCTGCCTCTTCCACCAGATCTTCCATCACGTCCTCTTCCTCTACCCGAGTCAGCTTCCTTGGGAATTTGTTGATTGAGCTGAACCCTTTAAGTAAGATGATTGATTGATTGAATCTGCTGCCTCTCGGCCATTTGAACAACTTCTAAACCCTTCTCCCAGTATAAATCTCATGCATCTTGAATATTCATCCCCTTAAAATATCCTTTTGACTTGAGAGTTTCATACTCCTCAAGTGACCTTGCTACTAAGTCTGCTGGGGGATCAGATCCTTCAGTCGAGTCTTGGAGCTTCCCTTCTAGCGGACCTTGGAACTTGGCTTTGAGATCTTCTATTATGCCATGTTGCCTTCTATCAACCGCTTCCATTTCAGTATGAGATTTCTGGAGCATCTCAGCTATTTTAGCACGAGATCTTTGCAATGCTAATTTAGCTTTTACTTCAGCTGACAACTTCTGCAGCAGCTGAGAGTGGAGAGAGTTGGTAAATGACCCAATCTGGGAGTTCAAAATGATTTTCATGGGGGTGGGGGCCTCCTTTGATTTAACTTCCCCCTTACTTCCACTTTGCCTCTTGCTTCATTCGCTTCTTTCCCCCTTTTTGGCATCATAACTACCAACTAGAGAGAGATTTGGAGTCTGCTGGAAGAGACAGTCAAGTTTGTCATGAGTGACGGAGTGAGCTAGTAGAATTTGCACCTCTGCCTTCATTGCAAGGATTTTAGCACGCAGAGTACTCCTCATATGCTGCATATCCTGTTTGAATTGAAGTCTGAGCAACTCCATGACATTCATGTGACTCTTCCCCATTCTATTGATGTTGTCCCTTTGTCTATGCTGAAATTGGGCTTGTTCACTGCACCAGTCCATAAGCTTTGCAAAAAGTGTTATGAAGTAGTGAACTTGCTCTCTTCGAAGTGCTTTGGTTTGTGTAGTCCATTCACGAATTCTCAGCACTGGTCCTCTAATATCTCCTGATATCATCGTATCGTGGTTGTCTATCCTCTAGTTGAGTGCAACAAAATTATGCTCCATAGCCTCCATCTCAGCACACATGGCTTTGAAGGCTTGTCTAAAATCAGCTGCCTCAGGTGACTGATCCTTTGGAAATACGGAATCGAAGTCAAAACCAAAGGGAACAACCCTTAGATCGAGTCAGCCTCAGCTCTCTTAACAACTTCACTGGCTCTAGCAGAGTCATCCATTTGAGTCTTCTGAGCCTCAATTGCCTCAGCAACATCACGGGCTGGTGATCGTGCCATAGGAGGTGTGCCATCAACCAATATGAACTTTGAAGAAGCCACCTTGGCACGGCTTCATTTTTGCCTCCAATTCCTTTTCATGTGGATAGATAGGAGTTGACTCAACTTAGTTCTCAGAGTCAATAAAATCCAGTTCCACGTCATCATTGTATTCATGTAAAGCTTCAATCTCCTCAAGATCAGTTGACTCGGATGTTGTCATAGTGGGAATAGATTCAGGCATTTTTCCCTTTTCTTTCACTACACCCCTGGAAGTCTCAACCTCCTGGGGGCCTTCAGATACCTTAGCAACAATCTCAATAGCTTAAGGCCTTTAACGTTCCCTTCTGCAGACTTAGCTGCATTAGGGTCTTCTTCAGTGGCATCCTTCGAGGTCTGAACCTCTAGGATTGAACTTTCAAGATTAGCAGTCTCAATTGTCATGGTCCTCATCATTCCATCATGTGCCTCAGCTGAGACAGTCTCAACCGTCAAAGCTTCATTGGTCCTAAGATGATGTTCTTCTTGATTCTTCCCATCGCCTCCTAACTTTAATTATTCGAGGTCTCCTATAGCCTCCTCCAACCTGGTTGTAGTGTGTTCATCTTCCCCCTCAGCTGGCTCACCAGCTGAATCACGAACACTGGGGTCAGCTTACACCTAAGACTCGACTGTGTCCTTTGAGTGTTTAGCCGTTTGGGAAGTTATCTTAACAAATTCCTCAGGGCATGGCTCAGTTGGGTTGCCCTCTTCATTTTCTTTCCTAACTTCATCACCAATTTCCCTGGTTGGTCCCTCCGAGTGAGCTGGTGAGGTTGTTGCATCGATGGTCCTCATCATATCAAGAATAGCTGCGGTTGGAGAAAGATGAATGGATGATTCTCCAGCATCCCGTAGCAAAGATTTCTCATGAAGCTCACGGGACTCTTTTAATGCATGCTTTAGCTAAGCCTTTTGAATTGGGTCAGCTGGATCTATTATTTCCACGTTGATGCTGCTTGAGTCTGCTGGGTCACTGGCTGACTTTCCTTTTTCTATTGCCTTAAGCTTCTCCGCATCCTTCTTTTTAATAAGAACGAATGTGCAATATGTTTCACAAAGAGCACAAAGCACAAAGGTATTGTCCAGGAATCCAAGAAGGTATTCCTCCTCATCAATCATATCGGGCCTCTCAAACTGGGTTTGGCTGGCACTCAGCTTCCATCTCCTCCATGTCCACAGCCTGTCTTCAATTTCTCGGTAGGCTGGGGATTCCGGACGTTCCTCCATAGGTTCTTGGATAGACTCTTCAGCAGCCTTATTCACCTTTGTAGCAACAATTTCAGTCTGAGGATTAACAACTGAATTATCTTGAGTTTCTTCCGTTGTACCTCTTTCAGGGACAACTGAACTATTTTGAGCTACTTCAGCATTAACTTGTTCTGTAGTGGATGGAGGGGCAATTGCTTGATTTCTTTCATCAGTGCTTTTACTCACCATCGCCATCCTTTGATTTCTGCTGGACAATGGAGGCAGCTGTCTCGGTCTCAGTAGTGGCGGATACAGCTGGCTCAACAGCTTTCACAATTGCCTTCACAAGTCATCTCATGGGTCTCCTCTCCAGGGGAACTTCTGGTTCAACCTGTTCTGGACCCTCAACCGTGAAGGCTGACTCTGCTGTCTTTTGTTTCTTAGCAGCTGGCTTGTGAGGTGAAGCTGTCATGTTCTTCTTTGTCACAGGGGAAGGTACATCAGCAAATTTCGATGAGGGCGCTAGAACGGAAGCAGTTGTGTCCTTAGGGACATACTTAGTTAATTACCCCTCAGATGTAGCAGTCTTCTTCGCATGAGCCTGCTTCTGAGCACCAGAGAGATTGGCCTTAAACATCTTTTTGTTTGCATGGAAGGGTTTTCCCTTGCGCAGGGGCACACCCTTCTTGTCGATCAAGTAGCCTAAGATTAAGCCATATCCAAGGGAACCCACGAACTTCCCATTAACGACCTTCACATTGTGCATATTCTGGCAAAACTTCTCAAAGATGAACTCACTCCAGTTCACCTCCAACTCCTCCACTATGGCAGCCATAATAATCAGCTTAGTTTGGGACAACTGATTAAAAGAGTTGAACTTCATATCAACGCATTTCGCTACCACATCCATCAACTTGTGGTAGTCATCTTTGATAAGCTTTTTCCGGTCATAATAGTTAGTCTTTCCAGCTGACTCTGGCTTAGCTATTTCTTTCCATGCCTGTACCAAATCAACCTCCTTCCCAGTAAGCTCTGTCAATCCACTTGTGAGAAGGTGCCAAGTATTCTGCCAAGTCACCGTAGCCAACTTAAAGTCATTTCCATTCACAGACGAATGGATACCGTCATCGTGAACTGAGGCGTTCTCGCAAAACATGGCTACTTCCTCCTGGAATGTTTGGGTCATCTCCAACGTGAGAAATCTTTTCAGCCCAGATTTCTCAAGGTTTTTCGCAATCTTTTCAGCCAACTCCTTGTCAATAGCCTGCTTGACAAGGCCTTCGAAATCAACCAGTGATCCTGTGTGGATCTTCACAACGAGTTTAGCAATGTTAAGAGCAGCTTCCTTGGGTGCCATATCGAGTCTTGAGAGTGAAAATGAAGAACTAGGGTTTTGTTTTAGTAGATAGAGTTTTCTGTAAATTTTGAGTGCTTGAGAATGAAAGTGAAGAGAGAGAAAATTACTTTTGAGTATATAAATGACTTGTAGAGATGGTTTAAGAATTTCAAAGTTTTAAAACATGATCAACGGCTGAGAGCAAAAGATTCAAACCGCATTAATTTTATCGCGTTAAATGCGGCATCATTTATATCCAATTATGGATAAACTGTCGCAACTTTTGACTGACATCATTTAATGTTGCTTCCGTAAAGCTTAAAAACATTCCCGCTCGAGGAAAACAACCTCGTTTTGTCACTTAGCTCATAAATGCTTCATCTTTCATCATTTATGATTGACTCTGCTTCTCTCTACACTTGATTCGACTGAATGATACTTGGTTGTCCAGCTAACACGATTCAGCTGTCTAGCCATATAAGTTGTTTCACTTGGTTAAATGGGTGAAACTCTTCTGATATGCAATTCTCCCATCTTTAACTATGTTGAATGAGTTTTCTGAGCTTACTAACACAACTCAATCAATCCAAGCTCATTCTTAAGTTCTTCAGATCTTGATTCACATAAGGGCTTTGTGAATATATCAGGCAATTATTTCTCAGTTAATATATATTCTAATGTGATGTGTTTCTTTTCAACATGCATGATCTCTAATAAAATGATATCTGACATCAATGTGCTTTGTTCTTGAGTGCAATATTGTATTCTGAGTAATTGCAATGGCACTTGTGTTATCACACATAATTGAAATCTCTCTTTCTTCAATGTCATAGTCTCTCAGTTGTTGCCTCATCCATAGAACTTGGGCACAACAGCTGCCTGCAACAATGTACTCTGCTTCAACTGTTGATGTAGCTATTGAATTTGGTTTCTTGCTAAACCAAGAAACCATTCTATTTCTAAACATTTAACAGGTACCAGATGTATTTTTTCTGTCAACACTACATCCAGCATAGTCTGAGTTTGAGTATCCAATTAGCTTAAATCCACCTTCCTTTGGATGCCATAAGCCAACTTGGCTTCCCTTCAAATATCTCAGGATTCTCATAGTTGCAGTCATATGACTTTTCTTTGGAGTAGACTGAAATCTAGTACATACACCTACAACAAAGGTTGTGTCTGGTCTACTGGCAGTCAAGTAGATCAAATGATCTAATAAGTGCTCTATACATTGTTTGATCAACTGATTTTTCTTCTGCAGCCATATCCATCTTCACAGAAGTATTCATGGGAATCTTCATAGATGACTTTTCTTCCATACTAAATCTATTCATTAAATCTCTGGTATATTTGGTTTGACTTATGAAGGTTCCATCCTTCATTTGCTTGACTTGAAGACCTAGGAAGAAAGTCAGCTCTCCTATCATGCTCATCTCAAACTTTCCTTGGATAAGGTTTGAGAATTTGTCACACAACTCTTTCTTTGTGGATCCAAAGATGATGTCATCCACATATATTTGAACAAGTAGTATACTCTCTCCATCTTGAATTTTGAAGAGTGTTCTGTCAATTTTGCCTTTGGTGAATCCATTATCTATAAGAAACCAAGACAATGTTTCATACCATGCTCTTGGTGATTTCTTCAAACCATAGAATGCTTTCTTGAGCTTGTAGATATTATTTCCAATAGTTTTCTGCTCAAAACCTAGAGGTTGTTCCACACAGACTTCTTCTTCCAAAAGTCCATTCAAAAATTCACTCTTCACATCCATTTGATAGACTGTGTAGTTCTTGTGTGCAACATAAGCAAGAAATATCCTAATTATTTCCACTCTTGCAACAGGTGCAAAGGTTTCATCAAAATCTTTCCCTTCTTCTTGGCAATACCCTTTGGCTAACAACTTTGCATTGTTTCTCACTACAGATCATTCCTCATTCATCTTGTTTCTGAATAGCCACTAAATACTAATAAAATTTTGGTGGGGTAGGTCTTTGAACCAATTCCTAAACTTTATTCCTTTCAAATTGATTCGGCTCTTCCTGCATAGTTAGAATCCAATGTGTGTTATCCAATGCTTGTGACCCATCTTTAGCTCAATTTGAGAAATGAAACAAGTGTACATCGCTTCATGTTGAGTCCTGGATCTGGTTCTCACTCCTTATCTTACATCTCCAATTATCAACTCTGGTGGATGGTCTCTCAGCCATCTCACATCAGGTTGGAGTAAATCTATTGGATTGAGTCTTGTTGTAGCTAAGTTATCTTGAACAACTTCTTCTTGATCATCATCATTCTGTTGCAAGTCTTCTAGCTATCTCTGAGATTCAGTTATCTCATCTTCATCTGGGTTGAGTATTCTGATATCAGCCTCAACATAAGGACTACTCTTGTGAATAGTCGGATGATTCATCTTGTCAGCTAACTCATCAATGTCTTCTCCATTTATATTAGGTTCATCAAAGACCACAAGGATAGACTCTTCTGTGACCATAGTCCTCTTGTTTAGTACTCTGAAAGCTTTACTCTCAGCTGAGTATCCCAAGAAGATACCTTCATCAGTTTTAGCATCAAAAGCTTTCAAGCTGTCTTTGCCATTGTTATAAATCAAACACTTGGTTCCAAAGATGTGAAAATATCCAACATTGTCCAAATTTTGTAGGGTATTTTGGAGAGATGTATATTTATCGTACACCTATTCTGAGTGTAACATGCAGTGTTAATGGCTTCAGTCCAAAATATCTTAGGCAATCCAGCTTCAGCTAACATGGTCCTTGCAGCCTCCTTCAGTGTTTTGTTCTTTCTTTCAGCTACTCCATTCTGTTGTGGAGTTCTTGCAGCTGATAACTCATGTCCAATACCATTTTCTGTGCAATACTGAGTTATAACCCCATTGACAAACTCAGTTCCTATGTTAGACCTTATTTGATAATGGTTTGGCTCTTCTCATTTTGAACTCTCCTCATAAGCTGTGGAAGTTTTTGTAAAGTTTCTTTCTCTTTATACATAAAGATGGTTCATGTGTATCTTGAATAATCATACACGACCACTAAGGTATATTTCTTTCCACTAATACTAGTTGGTTCAATAGGACCAAATAAATCCACATGCAACAAATGCAAGATCCTTGTTGGAGAAGGACTTGCTTATCCTTGAATGAAGACTTGATTTGCTTTCCTTCCGCATGCATCACGGATGCTCTCCTTCTTGTACATTGAGTTTGACAATCCTTCCACAAGATGACTCCTTGCAAGCTTGTTGATTATCTTGAAATTCAGGTGACTCAGCTTTTTGTGCCACGTCCAACTTGATTCGACTGTGCTCTTTGCTAATAGGCATGTACTTGGTGTAGTAATAGACCAATCCACTACATACATGTTTTTCTTCCTTGATTCAGATAACACAACTTCATTAGATTCAGCATCCTTGATTTGGCATACACCCATGTTGAATCCTACATTATAGCCTTTATCACAGAGTTGGCTGATATACTCAGCAGATTGAAATTCAACCCTTCAACATAGGCTACATCTGTGATTTCTAGTCCATTTTTCTTTATGGATCCAATGTCTCTTATCTCCCCTAGAGCTTCATTTCCTCCAACTTTTGCTCCTCTTAATTCCTTGAAGTTGGATCATTGGCACTCATGTGACTAGAACAACCACTATCCTGTACCAGGTTCCTTGGCACTCAGTTGTTCCCTGAACCTGCAATAAGGAAATCAAGTTTTAGGTACCCAAATTTTTTTGGGTCCCGAGGGGTTAGCACTATAAGGTGATCCAACCAACCTATAGCCAAAAGATCTGACTCTAAGAGGTTGCCACCTATCAGTTCCATAATCACAATGAATCTTAGCAAATTGGTTAGGAGCTTTAGGCACATACAGTTGTCTCTTTTGTCAGTATGCCTGTGAGTGTACTAGTGCATTTGCTTTCTTTGGATAATATGGAAACTTTTGTGCATTATAGGCATTGTGGTTGGGTGCATATGTGTGCTTGTATTGGTTCCTTTGCCTTGGGGATGGCTTATATTGAGTCTAGGGTCTTTTCTACTTGGGCTTGTATCCCATAGGACTTGGTTGATGTTTTATTTGATTATTCCAATCAGCTTGACTTGGATAATTCTACTATTCCTTTCATATGACTTTCTCTACTGAAACCTCTGGGGCTTTTGGTAGTTTTGCTTTGCCTTCACATAATATTTCCTGTTTGGAGTCTGCTGATGGACTATTCTGAATTTTGTTTCAGCTGTCCTTTCAGCATACTCAGCTGGCTTCTTGTCTTTGCCTTTATAGCCTGGGCCAGCATGTGTGTGCTTGTGTTTGAATGTGAGTGCAACATATGGTGCTTGGCTTCTGGATTCCCCCATTACTTGAGGATCCTTTCTCCAAAATCACTCTTGGAGTTTGAGCATTGACAAAGGAATTGAATCTTAAGCCTGCCTTTTCTCTTATTTCCTTTTGTATCATGATTAATTCATCCACTGTTTTGGATGACTTACTGAGTAATGCAATCACATTTTTCAATTCTTTTTCTCTCTTTTCCGTTTTCAGCTATGTCTGCATTGACCTTAGCTATCTCAACCTTCAGCTCTTTATTCTCATCAGCTATGTGACTAAGAGTACTCAACTCTTCAGTCAACTGTGAGTTTTGGCATTTGAGCTGGTTGTTCTCCTCATTTAAGAGTGTGTGTGTGTGTGTGAGGATTTTATGTGCTCAAAATCTTTCATTATTTTGCCTAATAAATCATAAAGATCCATGGGTGATGAAGTGTGTGTGTCACTGTCATCAGAATGCGAGCTAGATGAGTTAGAATGTACCTCATCTTCCTATTCTTTGGCCATGAGCCATATCAAGACCTCTTCTTTTGTATCTGAGGAATAGGCAGCCTCAATGCTGTCTGACTCAGCTGTCTCCTTACACTTTGTTGTGTCAGGTTCAGCAGCCACCATGGCTTTCTTTTTTTCTTGTCTTCTTTCTCTGAAGACTTTTCATTCTTCCTCATTTCAGTACTTGTTGACTGGTGTATAGGAATAATCAATAACAAATTGTCCTGGTTGTCTGCAGTTCCAACACAAATTCTCAGCTTACTGGTAATTAGCTCTCTAGTTGTCAAGCCTCTTTGGTGGTCTGTCTTTCTTGCTCTTGCAAGGGGCTGAGTGTCTTCTGGAGGTTGCACCCTTGTTCTTTTTGTAGTTCTTGTTAAAGAACTTGTTGAACCTTTTAACCATCAGGGCTATCTCATCCTGGTCAATGATGTCCTTGATTCACTTTTCTTAGATTCTCCAGCCATTAGAGCAGTTGTGTTTGATACAACTATCTCTTCTTGCTCTTTCCTTGTGAGCTCAAATTCATAAGCTTTTAAATCTGAGAATAGCTCATTATTGGAGGTTCTTGTCAAGTCCATAGAATGTCTCAGGGCCATCACTTTCATTTCACACTCATCGGGGAGCGACCTAAGGATCTTCATACACATTTTCTTTTGTGTATATTCTTTACCCAGAGCTGAAAGCTCATTTGTGACTTTTGTAAATCTGGCATCCAAATGATCCAGAGTTTCACTTGCACGCATTATAAAATTTTTAAATTTTTGTACAACAACAGTTAGCTTATTCTCTTTAATTTGCCATGAGCCTTCGCAAATTAGAGTAAGCTTCTCCCATATCTCACGAGCAGTCCTACAAGATTTCACTTTATTAAACATGGTTTTTTCAAGAGTTTTGTATAAAATATCCTTGGCAACATTATCCAAGTCGTATCTTTTTCTGTCCTCGTTGGTCCATTCGCATCTTGGTTTTTCAACCATAGCAGGCCTTGGTGCAGCAGCAGCCTCTCCTTCAGTAGCAACAATAGCTCTCACAACTGTATTCACTTTCATAATCTGTATGGGTCCATCTTCAATGACGAACCACATTTCATCATGCAGCATAGAGAGATGTGCCGGCATACGAATCTTCTAATCATCAAACTCCTCAACAGTGAATATGGGAATACGAGATATATTTGCTTCTGAAAGAATTATAGCACAAAAATATTTCAAAAGTTTCGCAGAGTATAGATGTAATTGTAGATGTGATCAGATTCGCAATCACATGCAGCAGAATAAAGTAAAAAGAAAGAGGACACAAGTTGTAAAAATTTATCTACAAGCAAACTAGCTTGTAGATGTGTGAATATGGTGAAACCTTCCACTAGTAAAATTGTTTGATATTGTGTACAAGAATACTCAAATCAACTAGTAGAAGATCAATGAAAACTCCTATCTAGAGTAAATCTGATCTATGTAATACAACTCATCCAATAATGATATGTTTGGACTTCGTTTATCACAATACAAAAAGCTATGGATGAAAGAGCTAACAAACACAACTACAGGACTAAATGTTATCTCTGGATGTAGTCACATTAAAGATCGCATTCAATACAGTGAAGTTCCTTGTGCTTGAATTACTCTAAACTCTCTCAATACTCTTGTATCTCTGATATCTTTCCTGTGTATTGATTATGCGCGTCCTCCAGGTGTCCAAGTCCTTCAAAGAGTCCTAATAAACATGGAAAGAAAATATATACAAATATAGGACATATATCACTTATGTTAGGAAACAAGAAAAGAATCAAAGAGTCCTAATATATCTATACGATATCAATATGATATATTTCCTAATCTATTTACAACTCAATCTTACCATAAGTCTAGAAAGGTAAAACAAATTAAAAACACAATATTTTATTTTCGATAAATTATTAAGGCGTAAAAAAGACGCCCTAACAATCTCCCCCTTTTTGCCTTTTTGGACAAAACAATTTTCAAGCACAAAGTAATCCAACTCCCCCTAAATCGCATGCTGAGTAATAATACATGCTCGTAAAAATACTGAAACAGATGTAATCACATTCCAGAGCAAATTTGTAACTGCAGCAAAATAATCACAAGAAAAGTTTCACCAAGTAATCAAAAACCAAAAGCAAGCAACCCTAACTAGATAATTGTTTAATATAGCCCATAATTAAAATCATATAATTCATCTGTACAAGCATTGGTATCCGTTTGTCCTTCAAAATAAAACCGAAGACCTTCATCGCCTTCATCATGTCCAGTCGTAGGAGCATCAGCAACATCTTGAGCAGCAGCAGTTTGAGAACCATTCCCATGAGCAATATCAGCAGCCATAACTCCCGCTGCAACAGTAATTAGTCCAACAGTTGATTCCTCTCCCCCTTTTCGGCCAAAAAGCAAGCCAAGGATAGTTTGCATTTGTGTTCGGAGAGTAGGGAAATGAGCAATTTGTTGCTTAGCAAAAGCCAGCTGAACCTGGAGAAAAGCCACAGAAACTGGAAGAGAGGGAATGTTAGGGGAAATGGTACCCTGAATGTTGCCAACATCCGGGATGACATTTGAGACCACATCTGGGATAGCCTGAGGAACAAGAGTTTCTGCAGAAGGATGAGCATTTGGGACAAGAGTTTTAGGAGCAGGTGGTGCATCTCCTAGATTCACTAGAGGCAGATCCACAATTCGGTTCTTGGAGTTGAGTAAAGGATGAGACACATGAAAGAGATCATGAGGAGAAGTAAATCTCTTACCTTCTCTAGGTTCAAACCCTTGAGACGCCAAAGATTTTGTAAATGAGAAAGGCAAAGGACCAAGATTTGGACCGAGTCTCAACAAAGAAGGTGACCTCCTCAAATGCCAGTTTCCCAAAATTGAAGAGCAGCCCCTTTCCAATTTGGTACAACACCCTTGCATGGGTCATTGTCACTATGGAATTGTTCCTTGTAGGGGACCAATTTGGTACAACACCCATAGAATGATGTAAGGCATGCAGAGGGAAGTTTTCGTGGGTGTCTTTGGCCATTTCTTTTCAACTCCACCAAATAAACCTTGTCATCTCATTATAGTCTTAAGGAACATTTTCTTCTTAATTCAAAATCAGGCATATCAAAAAATTCAATGATGACTGTAGGATTTAAATTGTAAATCCTATTCCTGACAAACACTTTCCCATACTTAGGAGTTCTCCGATTGTAATCCCGGGGACAAATTAACATAAAACTCACACACAATAGAATCAATATAAGGAAGGGTCATGGTCAATGGTGGTGATCAAATTCCATTCCTCAAAAAATTTGTTCAAATTGTACTGAGTGATCATAGTCTCGACATTTTTCCTCAACAAAAGAGCGAGAAATTAAAGCATGAAACCTTGTAGCAAAGAAAGGCGCAAAGTGTAAAAGGACTCGAATGGGCTCTTCCAATTTCGAACTTAGAGTCGATGTGTCATCGAATGACATCACATCCTCTTTTGCATCCGCCACAACAACTTCTTGTCTCTCTTTGCTATCACTCATCACCAACCTCATCAACCAAAGCATCATAATCGAACATCGGGTCAGGTTCCTTTGTAGCATCAAAATCCGCATCGATGGAATCATCAAATTTTGATCTTTTGATCCTCGCAAAATAGGCAAAAATTGTAGCATTAAAATCCTCATCGCCGAATCATCAAATTATGACCTTGAGTCGATTCTCAGACGCAGTTGAGATGTGCTCATATCCACTTTAACACATTTCCCCTTTTTGCTTTCAACCATCCGAGAAAGAGGCATATCATCATCACTTCGAGAATCCTGTACTCGTGGGAGATCCGGTTGAGCCACAAACCGATTCACATTATCCTTGAGTCACCGAAATTCACATGAGGAATGGGCAAATCATCTCCCTATTTTCGAAGTGTCCCCAACATCTTTCTTTTGCTTTTTAGGGAAATTTCAAAGGAAGAATCAAATACTTCAAAATCCTCGGGAGTAGCCTCTCAAATGTTTGAAACGCCGAACATTAAGATTCCCAAGAGGCCCATTTACAGTTCAATAATCTCAAAATCGGGGGATTTTTCACATCAATTTCATTATCCTTTTCCCTGTAGAATCAAATGAGCTATTTCTTGGAAGGGAACATGGATAAGAGTAGTGGGAATAGAACTCAAGAGAGGATGGATTTTCGGGAGTGAAGAGTCCATACCTGGTCCAAGTTTAAATAGCAGCTTGATGCGATCCCCGGATGTAGGGCATCTTCAACAAACCCAAGTGCATCGATTTTTGGAGGAGGGTACTGCTCGTTCCAAGGATTTTTGTAGGAGTGGAAGAAGGTGTAGAAACTGTCTCAGGGGGTGGCACACTCTCTTTGATCGGAGAAGATGAATGATCCCTGTCAGAGGGAGATGTGGTGTCGATGTGGCACCTTCTCCGACACTACTTGGAACAATGATTTCACCCATCGATTTTTCGAGTGTGGGCTTTCCGACGAAGAGGATGATTTGGGACTCGCCAAAAATTCTTGATGGATGAGACAAATCTAGCCATGGAGGTAGAGAGAGGAGGAAGAAATATGTAGAAGAAAAATAAACACAGCGTAAATATGCTTCAACATCGTGAGAGGGAAGAGTATTGTACTTGAGTGCCTCGTATTTTTATAGAAAGAGATAAATGATATTTATATTTCATCAAGTAGTAGTCTTGTTCGATTTTGAGACTAATGTTGTTGATGATTGTGTGTATCACAAGTTCAAAGGGGTGTAATTATATTTTTCTCTGGTCTTGTATGTGGACGACATTCTACTTGCCATTAATGACTCGGGATTGCTGCACGATACCAAGAAATATCTATCAAAGAAATTTGAGATGAAAGATCTTGGGGAAGCTTCTTTGTTCTGGGGATCCATATACACCATGATCGTTCTCGGGGTATTCTTGGATTATCACAAAAGATCTACATAGAACAAGTGTTGCAAAGATTTGGCATGCAGAACTGCAAACCGGGAGACACCCCTATAGCTAAGGGAGACAAGTTTAGTCTCGAACAATGCCCTAAAGGAAAACTGAAAATTAAAGAAATGCAAAAGATTCCCTATGCTTCAGTTGTTGGGAGTCTAATGTATGATCAGGTCTACACAAGACCTAATATAGCATTTACTATTGGTAAGATGGGCAGGTATTTAAGTAACTCTGGTATGGATCACTGGAAAGCAGCCAAACGGGTCATGAGGTATTTATAGAGAACAAAAGATTACATGCTCACATGCAGAAAATCATATCAGGAGATCATAGGATATTCTGATTCTAATTTTGCTGGATGCCAAGATAGTAGGAGATCCACTTTTGGCTACATTTTCATATTGGCAGGGGGAGCCATTTCATCGAGAAGTGCAACACAGACACTTGTAGCACCTTCAACCATGGAAGCTGACTTCGTAGCATGCTATGAAACATCCAATCATGGAATATGGCTAAAATATTTTGTCATTGGGTTGCACATTATCCGAAATATAGAAAGACCACTAAATTTGTATTGTGACAATAATTTGGCAAAGGCTATATTCCAATTAGAGCTGGCAATGGTCGGCCGGACTGGCCAGACGACACGAGCCCGTCAAAGCTTTTATGCGAAATTTTAGGTCGGGTTGGGCCGACCTAAAAATGGGCTAGCCCGGCTCGTTGGCCGGGCCAAAATAGGTTCGACTCTTTTCGGCCTAAAATCGAACCCAACCCACCAAACCTCGGGCCGGATTTTGTCACCTTTAATTCCAATAACAACAGATCTCTACTAAGTCAAAACACATTAACATAAAGTTCCTAGTTGTGAAAGAATGGTACAGAGTGGTCATATATATATAGAGCATATTAGACAGTCAATGATTGTGGGTCCGCTTACTTAGGATTAACACCTGAGTCTTTCACGAGCAAACCGCTCGTATGGGTGTAATACAGTTTTAGGATACTTTAGTTTAGTGGGAGTCTGTAATTTTATTGCTCTATACATTATCTTGGACACATTTTGTGTATTTGGATATTTCTATACAGATATAAAGTATTCAGTTTATAACACTCTGTCATTTTGGTTACGATTGATCTCACTGAGGAATAAGGTGGACCAGTTGGAAATAGACATGTTAGATCACATTACATGTAATTTCCATACTACGCACCCATGATTGATCTATGTCATTTGGTTGTACTTAATATATGTGATTATTGATGGGTTTATTCATGCATAAAGTGATGAAAGCATCTTTAGTCCTGTATTAGTACAATCAATGGACGAGATTTTTAAGGGACACTCTTATATGTGACAGCAAGGTTTGAGCTCATAAGGTATTGTAAATTTGTTTGGTAACATATGTAGTCCAAGTGGGAGATTGTTAGAAATATTTAATTTGGACTTACATATGTTAATTAAATGTGCATAGTTGTCTTATAGTTTAATCCAATTAAATTTATTTAATAAGATTTTAATTTTCGATTAAAAGGGTATCAAATTGTCATGGGATTCAATGTGTTGTTGAGGAACCAAATAGAAAACAAAGGGGATACTTATCCAAAGTGGTTATGGTCCCCAAGCGATGGTTCTTAAAAGCCAGAAAACGTCTGTCTCCCTTACAAAACGTAATACAGAAAAGAGAAAGAAGTCCCACTCGTCTGGAAGACCAAAACCAAATCAAGATTTCTCAAACCCTAATGGATTCAGGTACGCTTCCGCGATTCAGATTAATCTCTTCTTTTCTCGGATTATCATTGTAGATCAATTGAAGCATGTTTTTATGAATTTCGTGAATTAAAGCATGCTCTTTTCCGATTTCGATAATTCTAACACTACAATCCTATTTTTTTATAATTTTTGCTCAATATTTCAATATACGAGGAATGTGACGATGGAACACCCTAGAGAACAAGAGATCCGTGTGATGGAAAATAGAGCAATCAGTCTTTCTATAAATCAGACAACTTCACCATAAACAAAAAAATGTATTTAGTTCAAATGGACCAAAATATTGAGGTTAGATGATTTAGGTCATCTCCAACCCAACTATATATCCCAAACCAAAACACCAAATATGTAAAATACTCCCTCCAACCCAACTCTAAACATTACACCAAATTTGGTGCAATGAATAGTGTTACACCAAATTTGGTGCAATACTATTCCTTTACACCAAATTTGGTGTAATACAAATATTCCCACTTTGCCCTCCAATTTCTTCTACTTCAAACTTTTAATTCCTACTGTATCCTATATTTGATATATAATTCATTTGTAACATGGTTTTAGTTATTTAAATTTTCTATATAGTTATTATTTTGGATGAACAATTATAATAACTAACTATAGTTAATATTTACCAATAAATTATTATAAACTAAACTAAAAATTTTCTATAAACTACAATAATTAATAAACAAAATATAAGTTGTAATATTTGTTTTTAAATATTTGTTTTAGGTTTGTCGTTTTCATTGTCTAGTGTGCAATTTAGTATTTTTATTTATTGTGATATTAGTTGTAATATTTATTTTGCAATATAATTAATTAATGTAATATTAGTTAAATATAAGTTTTTATTTAGTTACATTAATAGTAATAAAATATAAACAAAAGAAATAATTGCATAAACAAATAAATTTGTTATTCCAAAACAAAAAGAAATATTAAAATACTCATTTGGTGTAAGATTTAATGTCGTGGGTTGGAGATGGTTTTTGAAAAATTACACCAAAACACCAAATTTGGTGTGATTTTCACACCAAATTTAGTATCATGGGTTGAGATGCTCCTGACTCGTGACGTAAGATAGCATATGAACGACATCTCATCGAATATCCACCAAGCTCGCATCAAACTACAAAGTGATACAAGAAAAGTTAAAACTAGTGAATGATGATTTGAAGGCAACAACTTTTAAGAAGCAATCCACATCACAATAAATCAATATATGGCAAAAACTGCTGTCAGACCGTCTAATGGGTCTGACCTGTTAGACGGATCTGACCCGCGGACCCGGTGGCATTTTCGTAATATCAGCAGTGGTGTTTTAGTAGTTTTCGTGACCACCCCAGATAATAATCCTTCTAAAAAGTATTAGTCATCTTTCTAAAAAATATTAGCAGTTCTTCTAAATTGTATTAGTAGTTCCTCAAGAGTATTTTAGTATTTCTCATAAATATACTCCCGAAATGTATTAGCAATCCCTCAAAAAGTATTAGTAGTTCCTCGAAAAGTATTAGTAGTTCCCGGAGAGTATTTTAGTACTTTCCCGATATATAATTAAATTTTTCTCATGAAATGTATTAGATGTCCTCGGAAAAGTATTAGTGGTTTCTAAAAAGTATTAGTAATTTCCTGGAGAGTATTTTAGTAGTGCTCCCGCAAAAGTATTACTTTTTCTTATAAATTGTATTAGTATTTATGAGTAAAAGTATTAGCCGATACTAATACTTGTATCATTTAGTGTTTTCTTCTATTTTCTATTCGCGATCTATCTCATCCAACGCCAGTAGGATTAAAAAGAAAAAAACTCCATAGAATTTTCTCTGGTCAAGCATATATAAAGGCCATCTCCTTATTTCTCTCTACTATCCATTGAAATCTATTAGAAAGAAGATAATCTAAACTGACTCCTTTTCTTATCATCGCCATTTTTTTCTTTGCTTGTTGTCATTCTTATTGTTGTATGTTGAATGAAGGCTTTGGTCTGATCTCTAGAATCCGGCAGAACGAGATCAAAGTCCTTCCTATATGGATAAGATTTCTCATGGATGGAGAGATACTAAGATTTGTACGGATTTTTTTTTAATTAATTGCATTAGGTATGGGTGAGTTGATGGGTTGGGTACGAATTAGATCTGTTTAACGGATTAGATCCGTTAGACCGTCTGACAGGAAACCTTCTCTCAATATATACATAGACAGAGCTCCTCGGGCTATAGTTGAACTGGCAAATGAGTGAGACAAAAATTGAGCTAAAAGTCATCAGTGTGGATTCAAATCCTATGGGAAGCATTCATGCTTTCTTATGGGTATGACTTTGATGGCAGTCAGTTGATCAAACCACAACTCTGACCAAGTCAGACGTATCACGCGATTTAAACCTGGTAGCAACAATAAGAGGCTGGAGTTGCTACCTCCAAGCATAGTCGGGCATAAGTTTAGAAACTGAGTTGTAGCGCCCTTTTCTAGCTTACTTGAATTTTAATACGAAAAATAATAAACAAAGAGAGACACTTTTAAAAAAATTTCTAAATTACGAAATAGTAAAAACTTTTACTTCGTCGAAACTTTGCAGCAGAAGTAAATGCTAATAACTGAAATAATTATTTGTCCGAAAACATTCATATTGAAAATAAAATGACATTCAATATTTAATGAACTAAAAAGTCAAACTTTAAAAATAAAAGAATTTCATTGACATGGGTTCCCAGAGTCACTGCGCCCGGCCATCTTTTTCCTCTTTTGCATTCTCATCTGAAAAATTTAACATTCGTGGAATGAGCTAAAAGAGCTCAACAAGTAATCTCATGTATGAATGCATGCCTAGTGCAATATCTTAACTTTTTATAACTTAAAAAGACTTTATGTTTTCCTTGCTTAAAAACATTTCTTTCATTGCTTAAAACTTTGTTTCGCATAAAAATTTGTCTTTCATTGCATTTAACATTCTTAGGACGCGAGCTCACTTGGTAACACATTGTTCTAATCAGGGTCGCAGTGGGCCTTGTTATTTGGAACCCGTGAATATTTTGCCTGAAGGTCCATTTCCATTCGTTTTGCCCGAGGGCCCATTTCCATTCGTTTTGCCCGAAGGCCCTTTTCCTTGAACATTAACATTAGCCGCAAGCGGCACATTATCGGAACGCCGGTCCTCCGCGTCCATTTCCCACTCACTCCAGCATCATAGAACAATGTACACTCATTTCTTTGAAAAAATATTATTAATACTTGACTTTACTTAATATGAGATGCTCGTGAAATGCTATGAACATATATTAACATGATGCATGAACCTAAGTGATGCAACTTTAATTGAATTCGATCATAAATTTAAATGGCATAAAATCAATAATTAAATCACATTAATTAGCATATTAAAAGTAACCATGACATAAAACATGTAGCCGAGGATAAACTTACATTCAGATACTCAACAATACCTTACATTCAACAAATTAAGGAGAAACTCTATGTTCAACTAATTAAAGGATAAAGCTATATCCAATTAGTTAGAAGAAACTCTACATTCAATTAGTTAAGGGAAAACCATGCATTTAACTAGTCAAGGGAAAACCTTACATTCACCTAATTAGGGGAAAACCCTATATTCAATTAAATAGGAGAAAATCCTACATTCAATTAATTAGACATGTCTGTTCATCAATAATATACATATCGATATTTACATGCTCATCGAAACTACTAGCAATTTCAAATAACTAACAATTGCATATAACTGAATTGTACTTTTCCACATCAATTGTTCCTTTAGCACTACCCTTACATGATACGGCCACGTGTACTTGTACATTTTCGATTATGGCACAAAGTTTAGTTCTGTAACTATGACAAATTATCTAAACAATTTAAAAGCTAATCTCACTACTATGACATATAATTCATTTCGTTCTAATCTCGTAAAGCACTGTTACCTTGACAAATCTTATAAAGCTATCATTTTTATCTTTCCAGTATTGTTGTTCGAACAAATAGTATTGAATATATGTGCACGAAATTTAAAAGCTATATGTCTAAAATACTGAATCGAGAACGAAGATAAAGAATATGATTAAACATGGATTTCCATAAAGCACCTAAATTCGTGTGTATATATATATATAGAGGAATAGGATCAAATGAGACCACATAATTAGAGTGAGACAGTGTTGACTAATCCTAGCCACAAATCTTAAATTTTAGATGGTTGAGATTTTTCCAATTTAATAATTATTTTCGTTTTATTTTAAAGCTGAAAAGGGCAAGATTGTCATTACACAATTACATAATATCATTTAAATTTTGGTAACTGAATAATTCTTTTCATCTCCCCCAAAATCCGCAAGACGGTTCAATCAGTTCCATTGTATGTTTAACTCTGTCAATGGCCGACTCAGCCAAAGCTATGGGACTATGTATCTAATACTTAGTAATCTTGATCATGTCTGTCTTGTGGGATGATCAAAGTGTTCGATTGATTTGGGAGTACTTGGAGCACAACTCCATTTGAGGCGCTTCCGTAAATTCTATCTTAAATGATGGAATGTGATTCATTTTCATGGTCGAGTTCGACTCGTCGGAGTTGCGTCCCAAGTGCACCCCCTCCGATTTTCGATCTTCTGCTTCGCTAGCCATCACGCAAATCATCTCCCACCGGACAATACCATTCATCGCCGGGAACGAACGAAAAATTACCATTCATCGCTCGGGCGGATCGAACTTGTTCGCTTCACGACATCGCTAAGAAATTCTTCCCGGAGATTGACGTGTTCGGGGAATCAATGCGGGTTGAAGAAAGAGATCGGAGTGCCAGAGTTCGAGAAATCGTTATCGTAGGGTTTAGTTTGTGTCTTTCATGTATTTTTTCGGTGATGGTGGTTAAGCTTTTCTTAATGGAGGTTCTAGGTTTTTTTTCTAGGTGAAGAAGACAAGTTTATATGTTTAATGTATACTTACATTTTAGTAGGTTATGTACACTTATATGTTTTTTGATGTATACTTAGATGTGTTTTGTTGTATAAATAGTTAATTTTTGATGTATATATTTATGTTGTTGTATACCTATGTTTTTTGTTGTATACTTACATGTAGTTTGTTGTATACTTATACGTGTTTTGTTGTATACTTATATTTTTGTTTGACAATTGTAATATGCAGTAAAATTATGTTAAATATACAGCAAAATAGTGTTAAGTATACATCAAATATATGCTAAATATACAGCACAATATTAATGAGCGTGATTTTCTCTCTATATATATTGATTTACTTAATTCACTATTCCCCCACATATTAATGAGTGTGATTCTCTATCTATAATCGATTCTTTAATTCACTATTCCCCCCACATATTTTTGTTTATATATTTGTTTGACAATTGTAATATGCAAAGAAAAATTATGTTAAACATACAACAAAATAAATAAGTTAAGTATACATCAAATATATGCTAAATATACAGCACAATAATGAGCGTGATTTTCTCTCTCTCTCTATAATTGATTCGCTTAATCCACGGTCCCCACATGTTAATGAGTGTGATTCTCTCTCTCTCTCTCTCTCTCTCTCTCTCTCTCTCTCTCTCTCTCTCTCTCTCTCTCTCTATATATATATATATAATCGTTCTTTGATTCACGGTCCCCACATGTTTTTGTTTGACTATTTTAATATGCAATAAAATTATGTTAAACATACAGTAAAATAGTGTTAAGTATACAACAAATATATGATAAGTGTACATCATACTGCATGACAGAGCACATGCACGATTTTCTCTCTCCAGCGCGACTTTCTCTCTCCCCACGTGATATTCTCTCTCCTAATAACTGATTCCATATTTGGATGGTCCCCCCACATGTTTGTTTTGACAATTATACACTTGTTTTGTCTTAATTAAATATTTAATGTAATTCTAACCCCTATTTATCTTAGCCATTGATATAGATAAGGGAGGGTTGAGATGA
This sequence comes from Rehmannia glutinosa, assembly GCA_016081115.2. Lineage (NCBI taxonomy): Eukaryota > Viridiplantae > Streptophyta > Magnoliopsida > Lamiales > Orobanchaceae > Rehmannia > Rehmannia glutinosa. Next base: position 51,683,201 of record CM071928.1, read on the forward strand.
GTCCACATTGTCTCACTATAATATGTGGTCTCATTGTAACCTCCCCCCTATATATATATATATAGGGGGAGGGTTATATGAGACCACCTCAAATGGTAAGTCCACATGGACCAATCCTAGCCACATATCTAGATTTTTCAATGGTTGTGATTTTAGAGCTAAAAATTCAGATTAAATGTTGGTAATTAGAGAAAGGGGTAAATTAGTCATCCTACAAAATTACCCAATATTCATGGGATTCTGTTCACATTATGATCACACAATCTATCCAAATCTCACTTCAAATTCAACGTGAACAAATTTCATCTTCCTTAATCATCCTCCTTCTTCTTCAACTCACTAATGTGAGAAATCATTCACCTTTCTTCTTCAATGCACTATTGTGTGAAAAAAGTTGCAGATAATTTGTCATAGTTGCTAGAGCTTGACTTCAGTTCGAAGTTTGCTTACGAAGATGTAATTTGTTGCTTGTGTAGATGTGTCATTGTGTTTTTATATATCATTAACTACATAAGCAAGTCATACGCAACAAATCCATACTACATAAGCAACAATCCTATACTACATAAGCAACAAATATACACTACGTATGCACCAGGAATACATTAGCTACATAAGCAAGTCATATCAACAAACCCATACTACATAAGCAACACGTCTATACTACATAAGCAACGAATATACACTACGTATGCACCACGGATACATTAACTACATAAGCAAGTCATAAGCAACAAACTCATACTACATAAGCAACAAGTCTATATTAGATAAGCTACAAATATACACTATGTATGCACCACGAATACATTAACTACATAAGCAAGTCATAAGCAACAAACCCATACTACATAAGCGATAAGCATATACTACATAAGCAACAAATATACACTACACATGCACCACAGATACATTAACTACATAAGCAAGTCATAAGCAACAACCCAATACTACATAAGCAACAGAGAAATTTTTTGAAACTGAAATGCTGGAGAGAGAGTATGCATGAAGAGTGGGTGAAATCGAGTGAAAAAGGGAATGAAATTTTAGTAACTGATTCTAAAGTGCCAAATTACCACCTTACCCTTTTTAATTGTCAAACAAAATAATAGACATAAAAAAGCCCTAAAAATTTAGACCACCCAAAATTGTTGATCTATGGTTAGGATGTGCTCCCATAGACTCACCCCAAGAGAGGACCTATTTGATCCATATCCTATATTTATATATATATATATATATATATATATATATATATATATATTGGGCAACGAACAATCCAGTCTTACATAATAATACCTTAACTCTAATTCTATGTGAAATTAAAGAGATTACCTGTCTGTTCAACTTAGGGGTAGTAAAATGCCTTTTACGAATCAATCGCGTTGGGAATTCACCTCTATCTCTTCTCTTTTTCTTTTTTTTCTTCTCTCTTGGCCGCCTCTCTCTCGTTCTCTCTTTTTGTTTCTGTTTTCACTTAGGTGCCTATCATGTGTGTTCCAATGTGTGTTTTACGTGTCTTACATTTGTGTTTTAACCTACTCCCAATTAGGCTAGGTTTAGAGTGTATGGACTTATTATTAACTTACTATAAATCTAGGTTTGATTTAATACTCTAAACTAATTAAAGGTCACAAATTAATTAAAAAGATTCTTTTATTATCCGTAATATAACATATTAACTATGTAGTAAATTATTAATAAATTTCTAATTAACTATTATTATTCTATAAAATAAACAAATAACATGATTAATAAAATTCTTATTAAGGCATAAAAATTCGGATTGTTAGATAAGTTATCAAATATATATACGTGTGTGTGTTCGTGCATATGCATAGACAAGGATAAAGAATAAACAAAGAAGAAAGTCAACCAACAAAAGGCATTTGGCATTTAGTAATGTTGACTTGGGAAGAATACAATTTAGGTCAGAACAATCTGCCCAAGATCACAATGCCAATGTTATATAGGATGCTTCAACAGTCCACAATGAGGTGCTAAGAACTAACTATTTCAGCAAATTTCACCTTGGTGTTAATGCCAAACGGCAGCTCATGAAGCTTAGAATCAATTTCAGCGAGGAAAAAGAAAAAAAAAGAAAATAGGAACATAAATGAATGGAAGGAATCCTTTAGAAAAATAAGATCTTAAAATAGCCAAAAATTTCATGCATTGCAAATTTTATTCGACAAGTATTTATTCCCGTCAATCAATATCAGCTCTATCTCAACGGTTTGCATTTCATCAGCACATCTCTATTTTAATAACAGTCAAGTGTCGAGTTATAATTGAGCGGTTGTGGAGCCTCAGGATGGTAATAAGAACAAGAAAACATCAGAGTAAAAAGAGAAAAGAGTGAAGACGTCATCTTTCGTATTAGGATCTGCAATCATGAACATTTGAAAGCCTATACAGCTGCTCTCACCACAAATTATATTCACTCTGATTACAGTTTGAGCAGTACAAAAAAAAACATTAAAGCTCCATTTGGATTGATGGATTCGGATTTGAGGGAGGATTTGTAGAAAATATTCCAAATGACTCCAAATCGATGGATTTGAAACACGCCACGATGACTCAAAAATAACTCAAAATAGAGCTACGGATTTAAAATCCATTGTAAAAAGTATTCATTCACATCTCCAAAATCGCTTTCTTATTCTCCTTAACAAGTTTTTCACACTTTTCTCTAAGAAAAGAAATTTTCAAAATATGAAAGATATACAATCGCAACGTAAAAGTTCCCTTGTGAAGAACAAGTTTCACAAATTAAATAGTTAAAAGTCAAAGCAAAACTTGGTAGCCATCCAATTCAATGAACTATAGAGATGGAAAAGCAATTAAAATGTCAGCTAAAATGTCAATGAACAACAAGCCAAGGGAGAGTCGGGGACCAGGTAAGCTTATTGGCAACATTCAGAAAGCACAACCAAAAAATTTCATATAGTAGTCAATATAAAAACCCTTCAAAATTAATCATAAGATTTTAATATTTGGATGTGATGAAAAAAAAAAAAACTTATTCAGCCCACTTCACTGGAACAATATACTACGCAAGATAATAAGAACAATAAAAACAAGGGTTAATTACAAAAAGTACCCTTGAGGTTTAATCTAATTACAAAAACCCAGCTAACTTTCAAAATTACAAAAATACCCTTAAGGTTTATTTTGTCTAACATTTATCCCCTTCATAACCAAAAATATTTCAAAATCCCCCATCATATTTATAAAAATGTTACTGCTTTACCCCTTAATTTTAACACTAAATTAAACCTTAGGGTACTTTTTGTAATTTTGAAAATTAGTTTTTTTTTTGTAATTAGGCCAAACCTCAGAGGATACTTTTTGTAATTATCCCTAAAAACAAAGACAAAGATGACAATTGAAAACGCACTTGTCGGCGACACACATGACCATTTAAACTCATTTGATCTTTGCCTCGGTGAACAAAACATGGCGATTCACACGAGGATCGTACTTTCGAACTCAAGTTTTATGTGATTGCTTTGAAGACTCTTGGTCTTCTGCGTCACATAGAAGAATCCCGCCCCAGCACCAAACCAGCCTCACCAACGCCGCACCACCCTTCTTCTTGTCATCCATCTTCACTATTAACGGAATAAACAAAATAATTAACAGCTGATCGTAAAAACGATACATACTTCAACATTACAAACGAATAATTACACATAAGATAATTACCAGTGGCGCGTGTTTGTGTTTGTGTTTGTGTTTGTGTTTGTGTTTGTTTTTTGTGTTTTGTTTTTATGTTTGACAGAGAGACGGAGAGAGTAGGGGTGTTCATCGAATCGAATTCCGGATTCTTCGACTTCTTCGAATCGAATTTAATCGAATGAACATTTTAAACCTCAATTCGAAATTCGATCCTAATTCGATTAATTCGAATCGAATTTAAACGAATTGGATTTCTCAATTTTCGAATCGAATTCGAATCAATCCAAAAATCCTAATTTATCGATGAAGTGAACAAGGTTTGGATTCATAACATAATATGTTTGGACTATACCTAGCAAAATTCCAGATTTTGTTTTTTCAAAATTACAAATTATCGACTAACTATTTTTCATTGTTTAATTTAACTATAGACTATCATAAATTCATAATGAACTCCCTTATATAAATTTAATAAAACATTTTGTGTCAATTTTATACCAAAGACTAGTTACTTGAGAAATAACTTCTATACTCAAATATGATGTATCAAATTGACAAAGTGTATGTATGAAAATAGATAAAGAGATATAATGTGTGCTATCATATAATTTATTATTTTAATATGATCGAAAGATAAATATATGTAATATAGTGTACGGATGTATAATATATAATGCATATTGTAATAAGAATTTAAAATAAAGGAAAAAATCAAAGACTATATTGTATAAATGTGTAGTGTATGTTGTATAGTGTATGTACACAAATTTTGTACTTCTCTATACAATGGACATAGTGTGGAACATTCTTATAGATTATTTCACCATATGCCCTCCACGTGAGATTGTAAGAACGAAATAGTTTTTACCTAAAATATATTTTTAACACAAAAATGATTATTTGAATATGGTCTAAAGATAAAAATTTGAAGCAATGTAAAATGTATTTCATATACTATTAAGTGTAATTATTTCTAACAAAAACTAAAAAACAAGATGGAAAAGAGTTATAATTTTACATTTTAATTTAAAGAGTAGTGTTTTATTCATTTATAAATATTATAAATGCATGTGTATAATTTACATATATACAATAAATAATTATGTATAGTGTGAAATATATACATATAAATTTCGAATTGAAATACGAATTCGAATTGAAATATAAATTCGAATCAAAATACGAATTCGAATTTAGTCGAATTTCACTGAATTAGATTTTCGAATAGAATTCGAAAAAAAAACCTCAATTCGTTATTCGATTCAAATATTCATATTCGAGATTCGAGTTGATTCGAAATTCGATTCGAAATTCAAAAATCCTAATTCGAAACTAAAATTCGAATTCGAACCGAATCGAATTTCGGATCCATTCAAAAAATGAACACCCCTAGGAGAGAGGGGTTAAGGAAGATGACATATTTTTGACGCGATAAGTAGACCAATGTTTTCTCTTTTTTTTTGAGGGATAAGTAGACAAATTTTAGACTTTAGATGCATATTGGGCCGGCCCGTCATAATCCTGGCCAGGCTCATTTAATATTTCCTATTAAGTTTTACTTGTAACCTATGCGAAATACAGAATTAGTACTCCCTTCATAACAAAGTATGGTTACTGAATGAGTAATATTAACGAGTTAATTACTTTCTTTTTATCGGGATAACTAGTGGTTAAGTTATTTTATTTTAATCTAATTTGATAAAAGTACTTATGACAAATAATTATGCAAATATTTAAATTTGATTTCTGGATATACTTAAAATTACCAAATTAAACCAAATATCATGAGTTTGGGGGTGTCCCCAACCATAGAATTTAATGGAATTTAGAACTCCATAACATTCCAGGTGTCCTCAATTTGGATTTTTATAGAATTCATTAAATCTTGAAGTCCTCAACTTGTATTTTAATGGATTCCACGAAAATCCAGTATCCTCAAACATTCAAGGAATTCCATGGAATTCTTTTATAAATGGATTTTGGTGGATTCTGGTGGAATTATAAGCTAGATTTATGAAGGATAAATTCTCACCTTCCCCCCTTGGAATTCAAATTTCATTTTCCAATAATAATAATAATAATAATTGGCTATGGTATAAAAAGAAAAAATAACATATTTTTCTCTCATGTACATCTCACCACGCATCGTCTTATAATCTCAACAATTCAACATGTTCGACCTTAATTTTGTGAATAATCACTATAGACTAACTAGAATTGATTTTTCGTCTTATTTCAATTGCTAATATTTTTAATTTTATCGATAAATTAATAAAAAAAACTATTATTATAATAATACTTTACTGGCAATCATTGTTGATAAGTTTTTATTCATGCATCTTGATAGACACATTATTTTGTGTTAAAAAATATGGTTTTAAAATTATCTGGTAATATTTTGATCATCAATGTTGTTGTTTGTTGAATAAATATTTTAAAAATAGTTATTTATGGAGCTGTTCCAAATTTTGACAATTTTAAATCATATTTTTGCAATGTTTATAAAACTTCATTTTTTTTTTCGCTAATGACTTTCTGTAAATATTTACATTTCATATTTTTAATGATTATGATGTTATGCTATTAGTTTCATAAAAAAACTTTATTATACTTTTTTAAAATTCCGCAAATTCTACTAAAATCTACATAATTCAATAGTATAAAATTCCATTAGAATCTACTGGAATCCATGAAATTCTCTTAAAATCTATGAAATTTCATAATTTAAAAATTCCTTGAAAATCCATATTGGGGACAACCTCCTTAATTCTATGATTTCACAGCTCAGCTTTTATACTCGAATGCCTCAAGTACTAATTTTGAGATAAAGGAATAATATTTTGTATCCCTTGTAATAGGATAGGCCCTCTTTTAACATCTTTTTTAAAACGTTCGAGGAATATGGTATCAAAATTTCCGACTTTATATTACACACTGGGCCAAATTGGTATATAAATCAGAACCATACCAACACTTACTAAAAATTGTAGTACTTGACCATGCATGGATGAGGTCATAAATTCGAATTTTGCTTTTTTTCTTCTTTCCCAAGTTTCACGATTCGAATATATATTTATAAACCCAAAAAACAAAAAAGAGCCCTCATTCAAATCCTTTCCAATTTCATAACCATTTATATCATTAACTTTAGCATTCCAAAAATATACCATAATATATAATTGCCCTAAATGCTCATTAACATATCGAAATGTGCAAGTGCAAGTGCAAAGTATAGATGTCAATAAGGGCCAGCCCCCGACCCTACCACTACAAGAAAAAATCAATTTACCTACAGAAAAATCTGTAGGTAATGTTAAGAAAATTGTAAAGTGTAGGTAAAATCATTGTAGGTAAAATCATTGTAGGTAAAATATTTACCTACGCAATCTAAAATCATTGGTAAATACCTACAAAAATCATTCGGTAATTGAAAAACCGTTTAATCATCGTTAATTTGTTGGTATAATTTGGGGGAAAATGATATTTTTTACTTTGTAGGTATTCTGTAGGTAATTGTAAAATTTAGTGACAAAATCATTTCTGTTGGTAAATTATGTCGGTAAACTGGAATTTTCTTGTAGTTACCATAGTCCAAGAGCTAGGGCTAAAAAGTCCTGAAGTCATAAGAGCTTGAAAAATCTAGGCCCAGTCCTAGCTCTATAACTCTAGGGTCGGACCAAGATCGACCCTATCACTTTTTTTTTTTTTTTGTTCTTTTTTGATGAAGTCATTCCATCTAATATTCATGAAAAAATTAATATTCATAATCAAATTAAATACTATTGTAATCCAATCTAATAAAAACTAAGTAACAATAGGAGGTTTCAACAATCTAATATCCTAATAATGAAATCATGGGTCATAATATCATATTCATTCATCTTCATCAATTATAAAATTTGACTATTCTCACGATGATATAGTGCAACACGGTACTATAATTGATTTCTTCTTTATCTACAATACACAAACAAAATAAGAAAAAATAAACTTAAATAAGATAGATCAATCAATGCATATTAATTGTAAAGATTGAGTATATAAATAAATAATCAATGACAAATATTTTTCTTTTTTAGTTATTTAATTAATTATTAACTTGTATTTTAGTTCTTTTTTCATTAATCACATAATGTACACGCCATATATTTTAGTTTCTTTAATTAGTTATTTACTTATTAAATAATCATTACCAATTACATACAAACTTTAATTTAGTCTTTACTAAGTTATTTAGTAAGATTAAATAAGCAAAGATCAAATTTGATAATATATTAAGATTAAATGTAATTGAAAAATGAGATCAAATATTAGATTTGGTAGTATTATAAGTATAGATTTTAATATAAATCTATAAAATACAAATGAATTATCGGAAAAAAATCCCTACGGGCCAGCCCGACCCTAACTCTAGCCGACCCAAGGGCCAATTATGTCACGCCCCAAACGAGACGCGACGAACGATCCACAACTAAATACAACAACCAAACAGTCTAGACAAATATCAACGAGAACCCAATGAAACAGAGTCTAAATAGCAGCGGAAATAAAATAACAAGTACGAACACAACTTACAGTCTACGATCCATAATCCATATTACATCCCGAAAATCAACAAAATAGAGCAACTTAAAGTCAAATGGTCCTACGCCCTTCGATTACAAACTGGAATGGAAAGAAATACAAAAGTCCGACAACAACATAAGAAAAGAGTCCAATCAACAACAAGAAATAGTAAATCCAAAGCAAATGCGGAGTACAAGGTCTCAATCCGTGAGGTTCTGCTCAAAGATCTTCAACGAAATCCTCATCTAAGGTTAGAAAATAGGTGGGGATGAGATAGAAATCTCAATGGATGGGGTGATCGTGTGCAAGTGTGGCGCAATATATAGTTAATGCGAGAAAACAGCTTATATGAAAACGCGTGAGTATGATGCATGAAATCACACATCCACAAGCGTCGTGATAAATATATTTAAGTAATATACTTATACGCTTTGAGAAAAACAGTTCATGGTCACACAGTACTACGTGATTCATCCAAGACAGTAGATTGCGTGCGGAAATGTAACGCCAATCCCATGCAAGACAAATAATGGTTGCGTACGGATTTGTAGCGCCAACCAATGCAAAACAGTAGCGGTTGCGTGCGGAAATGTAACGCCAACCAAAACGGGTCCGATAACTCCGGATCGTGTGGATCGATACAAATGATTCCTTCGTTTCTTCCTTGTAACTCCCCAACGGATGGTCCAAGACCGGCACCTTATCACTCCGTAGGCAAAGACAAAATCCACAGTGGAGCTTGCAAGGCTCGGATCCGTCATAATCATGATTATACCTCACTACGACCCGCTTTCCTTGGACAAACTCCGTCCTCGCCATGGGGATTAGGGCGATGGGGCCGGAAGAGTGGAATAGCAGCCGAGCCGCCTTGTTCCATCCCCGACGTATCCATTCGACCGTGAGCTCGACACACCAAGTTGACTCAGGCACAAGTAATTACAAGTACAGTGCAACAACCAGCAATGAGTATTATTGATTCAGGGAAGCAGTTTAGGAAAATTTTTGAAAAGCGCGAGTAGCAATTTTGGCGTTGGTGGAGTTTTTGGATGAAGATGATTATCGGAAGGATAAGAAATCTTCGATATCTTGAAAGATTTGGTGGAACATAAGTCCCGTTATAGATTCAAAATCGCAAGGCGAGGAAGTCGCCCCGCGATCGGGTATTAATCGGTCAAATTGATCCGATAAGTCAAGGGTTTTTGGGAAAGTAAAATACTTTAATTAAATCTCCAAGTCAGAGGGTCCAGGGCTATTTTAGTAAAATAGAAAATAATTTGAGTTAGGTTCTTTATAAAAGAAAAATTGTAATTTAGCCCCGTTTTGTAAAACCAACACTTTTGGGGTTAAAAATTGAATAAATAAATATCCCGACCTTGAAAAAATTAAGAGGTCAGTTCCTAAATTCTCCAAATTGTCCAGAGATTCAGGTTTTTGAAATTTTGAGGTTGAGAGTTTGTAAAATTCTTACATTGGCCCCAAATTTGTAAAAATTGCCAATTCGGACCTTAAGTTTAAAATAATCGGAACTCACAAACCGAAAGGGCTTTTAATGTGATTCCAGTTGAAAAATGTCATTAAGGTTAGTGGGATATTGGGACAAAAGCAGTTTTTAAAATAAATATGTATAGGTCCTTTAACTTTTGAAAATATCATTTTTTGTCCCATTTTGAAATAATTGCCTTTAAGGCTTTTAGGGGTCCAATTGTCATGAAATTTGAACCTTGGGTCCAAAATATAATTAAGTTATAGTTAAGTTAGTATTTCCAGATGCATGGGCTGCATAAGTCCTGGAAATTTCATTTGGGTCCTCAAGTTTAGTATTTTACACATTAGTCCCTCAATTTTAGAAAAATTGTTTTCCAAGCCCTAAGCACTTGGGATTTTGGAACACCTTTAAAATTTGTCATTCCCAGTACCTTAAGAGTAAAAATTTCAATTTTAAAGTTAAGGTCTGGTACAGTTTTAAAAATTGCAAAGTAGCCCTTAAACTTACAAAATTTTACAATCTAGTCCTTGGGCTTTTAAAGGTTGATTTTATTTATCTTAAAACTCTTAAAACTTTATTAAAATGTCCAAAAGTCATTTTTGAACCTGAGTACAGTCCCAAATTTCGAAATTTGCAGAGGAGTCCTTTAACTTTCATTTTCTTGCAATTTAGTCCACCAACTTTCCATTTTTACATTTTTAAGTCCAAAATTGAAATTTAATCAATTATGCTCGACTTTTCCAGGTTATAAGGCATCCAAAACATATATTTTAAAGATCATACACATGCATATCCAATACATACAAGAATTCATCAAATAGAACATTAAATTGCACATGCATGCACCTAAATTTCCATAAATAGCAAATTTGAGCAACTCTTGAGAATTTTCATGACTTGATACATAAAATTGACATGCAATACATAGATTATATATATCTCAAGGCTCATGTTCAAATTTTCAACATGCATTTAATCAAAACACCTAAAAGTTGGAAAATATTTTTCCACCCACCTTAAAATTGGAAAATTGTGAAATAAAAGGATAAATTTCACAATTTTTGGATGAGGTCACTTAGGTCAGCCCCTAAGTCAAGAAATATCAAAAATTTGGAGTTAGAAAAATGAGAAAAAAATTAAAGAGAAAAGAAGGAGATAAGGAAATTAGAAAGACTACACTTTACCTTGTGTAGTAGGTGATTTGAAACTAGTTGGAGCTTCAAATTTGGAGATTTTGGTTCAACTCCAAAATCACCTAAGTTCAGCCCCTATTTCTCAAAAATGAAAAAGGGGTGTTAAAATTTGAAAAAATAGAAGGAAGAGGAAAGAAGGGTTCTAGTGTCCAATTCTTACCTTGTAGTCCAATTTTCTCTACTAGTTCTTCTTCAAGTCTTCAAGTTTCACCACCATGCATGCATGTCTCCAAGTGGTCTTCTAAGTACCTCAAAATCCAAAATTCAAGCTTATATTAAAAAGAGAAGGTGGGGAGTAGTAAGAATTTAAGTTGAATTGAGGAGTGAAATTTCTTACCTTGAGATAGGGGTGTTCAATTTTTAGTGTTTAAGTGGTAAGATTGTTTGTTTTGGTTTAGATGTTTGAAGAAAGAAGTATGTTTGATGTTAGGAAGAAGATGTTCTTGAAGGTTTGAGGGTAGGCTTGAAGATGTGAAGAACTTGTGTTTGAATTTTTGAAGATGTGAAGAAGTGGTACTTGAAGATATGAAGAACTTATGTTTGAAGATTTGAAGATGTGAAGAGTTGGTGTTTGAAGGTTTGAAGATATGAATGAATTTTTGTTTGAAGATTTGTAGATGTGAAAGATTTTTAGAGAGAGATTAGAGAGAAGGAGGAGAAAAGGTGTGAGAATTAAAATGTGTTGGATGAAAAATGAATTTTTGTGTAAAATTTGCCATTATGGCCGTCCACCATGGGGGGAGAGAGGAATTTTTTGTTCAATTTTGTGTCTTGCAAATTGTCTCTTGCATGGGGACAAAAGGGTGGTCAAATGTATGGCAATGTATGGAATGAGAAGGAATGTTAGAAGACTTCCAACATGTTGGCAAAATTAATAATAAAGAATTAATGTAAGAGATGATGTGTATAATGTTTGAATTAATGGTATAATTATACACAAGATGACTAATATAAGGTGTAGGTGTACAAGAGTTGGATGATATTTTTACTCCAAAAATGTCATCATGGCAGTCATACTAGGGGCTTTATGGTAATTCCATATATTTTTTTTTGTCCCAAATTTGATGATAATAGATGAAATATATCAATCTCCAAAATAATTAGTGATTTCCTTGATCACTTATAAGTCTCATGATCACTTAATCTAAATCAAAATCTTAATTCTATAAGGTAAAAGTCTCTAAAATAAATAGTCTCTTAAAATTCTAAGGTGACTAATAAATATAAAAATAGTAATAATGATCAATCAAGTGATCATAAATGAGGAATAGAATTAATAAAGATCATGATCACAAGTAATTAAGTGAAATAAAATAAAATACAAAATGTATATATATTATTAATAATTACCCGTCAAAATGACGCGGTAAAATAGTATATATATTATTCAGAATAGTTCTGGATATTGATTCCTCATGTCTTCTTCCTTCTCCCACGTTGCGTCTTCGTCTCGGTTGTGGTTCTGCCACACCACTTTAACCATCGGAATTTCTCTCTTACGCAACTATCGTATCTGCTGATCAATGATCCGGATCGGCCTATCGGTGTAGGATAGATTTTCCATTGGAGGAGGAGTATCTCGAGTGATGATATGCTCGGGATCTGGTTGATACTTCTTCAATCTCGATACGTGGAATACATCGTGCATTCCCGCATATGGTGCTGGTAACTCGAGTCGGTAGGCTAATTTCCCGATCCTTTGTAAAATCTTGTAAGGTCCAACATATCTCGGACTCAACTTGCCTCCTTTCTTCGGATTGATCAATCCTTTCCGTGGTGAGAGTCCGAGAAATACTTCATCACCGACTTCAAATTCCAAATCCTTTCTTCTCTTGTCCGCGCAACTCTTTTGGCGGCTCGAGTCGTGCGACCGCTCCTTGATCGCTTGACCTTCTCCATGGCCTCCCGAACTAAGTCGACCTTTGGAATTGAGGATGACTTTTGTTTCTCTTTCGAGTCCATTGGTCGTCAATCTCCCGGTGTAGTGGGGATCTACATTTTCTCCCATATAATGCCTCGTAGGGTGCCATCCCAATCGTGGCTTGATAATCGTATTGTAGGCGAACTCGGCTAATGGTAAGTGTGAATCCCAACTTCCTTGAAAATCCAATGTGCAGCTCGCAAAGATATCTTCAAGGTTTGAATTGTTCGCTCGATCGTCCATCGGTTTGTGGATGTCTTTGTTGTCTTTGAAACTTAGCGAGGTACCCAATTCCTCGTGCAGGCACTTCCAAAATCTGAGACAAACCTTGGTCTCTGTCGGATACTATGTCGACCGGTACTCCATGCAGTCCAATGATTTCTGGATATAAGTTTGTGCAAGTTTCTCGCAAGCTATCGCTTTTCTTGATGGGTAAAAAGTGTGCGATTTCGTGAGTCGGTCTACAACTACCCAAATAAAGATCATGGCCTCTCCTCTCGTCCTTGGTAGATCATCGTCACGAATTCCATCGTTATATGTTCCCATTTCCACTCGGGAATTCTCAACGGTTGTAGTAAACCAGATGGTCGTTGGTGTTCTGCTTTTACTCGTTGACAAGTCAAACATCTCGCAACGAATTCTGCTACTTGCTTCTTCATGTTTACCCACCAATAACTCCTTTTCAAATCCTTATACATCTTGTTTCCTCCAGGATGTATAGTGTATTTTGAACGGTGTGCCTCTCACTAGATTCTATTCCTAACTGCTCATTGTCGTTCGGTACACACACTCGATTCCGAAATCGATAACTCCATCTTCAGTGTACCGAGAATTCGATCTTTCTCCTTTAAGTATCTTCTCCTTCAGTTTTTGAAGATGTGTATCTTTCTCTTGTGCTTCTTTGATCTCTTTCAGTAGTTCGGGTTTGACTGAAAGGTTGGCACATGAAATCCGAGTATTGGTTCTCGTCGATTCCAATTGCTCACTCTTCTAATGATTCCCACTCTTGAATCATAAGTCCGCTAAGCTCGCTTTTCGCTTAGAGCGTCCGCTACGACGTTAGCTTTCCCGGGATGGTATTGAATACCAAAGTGATAGTCCTCATTCAACTCCATCCATCTCCGTTGCCTCAGTTGAGGTCTTTCCGAGAGAATAGGTACTTCAAGCTCTTATGGTCCGTGAAAACCGTGAATGTTGCTCCGTAGAGATAGTGTCTCCATTTCTTCAACGCGAACACTATTGCTGCCAATTCCAAGTCATGCGTTGGATAATTGGCCTCATACGGCTTGAGCTTTTCGTGATGCATAAGCGATAACCTTTCCTTCTTGCATGAGCACTCGCCTCCTAGTCCTTCTTTTGATGCATCACCGAGACGATAAAGTTTTCTTCCCTTTGGAAGGGCTAAGACTCGAGCCGTAGTAAGTCGTTTTCTTGACTCTTGAAACTCGCCGCACTTGTCATTCCACTCAAACTTGACTTGCTTCCGGGTTAGTCGAGTGAGTGGTCCTATATCTTGGAAAAATCCTGGATAAATCTTTGATAATATCCAAATAGTCCTAGAAACTCCCGATTTCCATTCTACGACTCGGGTTGTTTCCATTCAACCACCTGTCGCACCTTCAAGGATCCACCGCAATCCCAGTCTGGATACTATGTGTCCCAAGAACACGACTTCACTAAGCCAAAATTCGCACTTGCCGAATTTGGCATACGGCTTATGCTCTCGTAGTGTCTCTAAAACAATTTTCGAGATGACGTTCGTGCTTTCTCTCTAGACTTAGAGTATACGAGTATGTCATCAATGAATATCACTACGAATTGATCCAAATAAGGTTGGAAGACTCGATGCATCGTCCATAAATGTTCTTTGTGCATCCGCTGCATCGTAAATGAGCATCACTACAAACTCGTAGTGTCCATATCGAGTTTGAAATGCGCTTTGGAAATGTTCGTTGCGGATCTTGATTGATAATATCATTGCCGTAAGTCAAACTTGAAAGTACACCGCTCCTTGAAGTTGATCAAATAGTTCGCTATCCTCGGGAGGCGATATTTGTTCTTGATGGTCACACTATTAAGTCCACGATAATCTATACATAGTCTTAATGTGCCATCCTTCTTTTTGACGAACAAAGACAGTGCTCCCACGGAGACGTGTTTCGGTCGGATAAATCCCACATCCATCAATTTTTGTAATTGCGTTTTCAACTCTTGTAACTCAAGAGGAGCCATTCTATATGGTGTTCTGGCAATCGGGACAATCCCTGGCAACACCTCGATGGTGAACTCGACTTCCCTATCCGGAGGGACAAAGGTGAGTTCTTGTGGAAATACATCCGTGTATTCGATACTACAGTACTTGGTTGATTTGTGTCTCAACCTTGGGTTTGTTAATTACAAACGCCAAGTACCCCGAGCCCCTCTAGTGATCGCCCTTCTCGCTTTCATTGTGAAATGATTGGGGCAATCTTAACTCGTGCCCTTCCCGAAATCTCCACTTCGGGTTTCCCGGGTTCACATAGCTTAATGGACTTGTTATGGCAGTCCATTTGTGCATGGTGTGCAGATAACTGTTCATTCCCAATATCACGTCGTATTCGGATATAGGTAATAAGATCAAATCGGCAGAAAGTTTATCTCAAAGAATCTTAACTTCGCATGCATTATAGATAATATCTCATTATCCACTTGCACCCATAGGAGTTGACACTTCTAAACATATAGGCATATGTTCCATGCATGCATGCGCTTTGTGTACAAAATGCGGTGCAACAAATGAATGCGTTGATCCAGGGTCGAACAAAGATTTTTTAGCGTAGTGGTTAGATACTAGAAGCGTACCTTCCACCACATCTTTGCCTCCCGGAGCCTCCCGTCCGGCTAGTGCAAATGCTCGAGTGGGCATCCTTGCCCGATTACCCCGGCCATTTCCTGGCTTCGCGGTTGCGTCTTTTAGTTCGGTCCATCGTACTTGAAGGCAATCTTGTAGCCGGTGATGATTACTACCACAAAGTGCAAACACCTTCCTTGTTTACGCCAACAGCTTGTTGGCGGTATGTCCCGATTTACGGCAATGTGCACACTCTTGACCCGCTTTCCTTGCCTTTGGTCTCTTTCCTTGTCGCTTTTATTAATCGGTCCCTTCAAACTTAGCAAAGCGGTTTAGATGGTCATCCCACACCGTCCTCTTAAGATCGTTTCGATGGCCTATTCTCACGAATCATCCCAATATGGTTCGATCCACGACTCAATGCGGAGAGCCGCTTTCTTTACTGGGCCGAGTAGGTTGCCGCTTCAACAATCCAACACCTATTTCTCAAGTTCCAGTTTCAATCCTCGAGTGAACTTGTAAAGCTTATCCTCTTGATCGATTGTCCCCAGCATACTTGGACAATCGGTGAAATTCGGACTCGTCTTGAGCTACGATCGATTCCCTTGCCTCAATCTATGGAATTTATCTCGGCGTGCTTCCTTCACAACCTGTGCAATATACTGTTCATTGAACTCGGCCAAGAAATTTCCCCATGTTCGACTACTCGGTCTGTTCCCATCTCCTTTCAACTCGCCCTCTACCAGTCTCAGCAGTGATTCCGCATTTAAATACGTGAGTGTGACTCTTTGCTCGTCGGGGTATTGAAGAGCATTGAAGATATTCTCCAGCTTCTCTATCCATTCTTCTGCTTTCACATCGTCCGGCTCTCCCAAGAAGTTTGGTGGGTCGAACCGCAGGAATCGCTCCAGGTGCGATCGTTCGCCTGGCGGGTTCGGGAGCACGGGGTTGAGGCTCGCCCGTTGGCTCATAAAAACCAGATTTCTTTGTAAGGCTTGTGCGGTGATTGTCTCTGCGCAGCAGCAGTGGAGGAGGTGGTGGTAATTCCGGAAAGGGTACCCGATCCCTGGGTACGTCATCATTCACTTGGGGGACGCGGCGAGGTCTCCCACGTCCACGATGTTCGGCCATTCTGTATCTTGAAGTATTAGTTGCGATCCACGAGTAAATGATACAATAATTATTTGCGTAAAGCAAGTTATATCGTAGGGAAAGTAACAACAAAACTAAGGCGGATCAGTCAAAGGTAAAGGAAAGATAAGGAGAGAATAAGGAAAGAATGCACAAAGAAAGTCAGTCAACATTCAACTAAGTCAAGACAAGTATGACTATGGAACCTTAAAATATGCGTTCTAACTTAGTTTCAATCTCAATAATATGGTTCTACACCCAATTGAAATCGATTTCACACTAATGAGTCAAGTCGCGGTACTACCCAAAACACGCATCGGGGTCATATCCTGGTCGCTCGGTGTAAGTTTCCATCTTACTAGCCGAGCTCGATACCACTTCTAATCGTCACGCCCAAACGAGACGCGACGAACGATCCACAACTTAAATACAACAACCAAACAATCTTGCATAAAATATCAATGAGAACCCAATGAAACAGAGTCTAAATAGCAGCGGAAATAAAATAACAAGTACGAATACAACTTACAGTCTACGATCCATAATCCATATTACATCCCGAAAATCAACAAAATAGAGCAACTTAAAGTCAAATGGTCCTACGCCCTTCGATTAGAAACTGGAATAGAAAGAAATACAAAAGTCCGACAACAACATAAGAAAAGAGTCCAATCAACAATAAGAAATAGTAAATCCAGCAAGCGGAGTACAAGGTCTCAATCCAGAGCCGGTTCAGCATCTTCAACGAAATCCTCATCTAAGGTTAGAAAATAGGTGGGGATGAGACAAAAATCTCAGTGGATGGGGTGATCGTGTGCAAGTGTGGCGCAATATATAGTTAATGCGAGAAAACAGTTATATGAAAACGCGTGAGTATGATGCATGAAATCACACACAGTCCACAAACGTCGTGATAAATATATTTAAGTAATATACTTATACGATTTGAGAAAAACAGATTCATGGTCACACAGGCAGTACGTGATTCGGATCAAGACGGTAGGATTGCGTACGGAAGTGTAACGCCAATCCCATGCAAGGCAAATAATGGTTGCGTACGGATTTGTAGCGCCAACCAATGCAAAACAGGTAGCGGTTGCGTACGGAAATGTAACGCCAACCAAAACGGGTCCGATAACTCCGGAATCGTGTGGATCGGGACAGCGATTCCTTCGTTCTTCCTTGTAACTCCCGGTCAAGTATGGTCCAAGACCGCACCTTATCGCTCCGTGAGGCAAAGACAAAATCACAGTGGAGCTTGCAAGGCTCGGATCTGTCATAATCATGATTATACCTCAAGTACTACGACCCGCTTCCCTTGGACAAACTCCGTCCCTCAGTTGCGGGATTAGGACGATGGGGCCGGAGAGTGGAATAGCGGTTGCCCTGGTTCCGTCCCCGATGTATCTATTCCGACGTGAGCTCGACACACCAAGTTGACTCGAGCACCAGTAATTACAAGTGCAAAAATAACCAGCGATGAGTATTATTGATTCAGGGAAGCAGTTTAGGAAAATTTTTGAAAAGCGCGAGTAGCAATTTTGGCGTTGGTGGAGTTTTTGGATGAAGATGATTATCGGAAGGATAAGAAATCTTCGATATCTTGAAAGATTAGGTGGAACATAAGTCCCGTTATAGATTCAAAATCGCAAGGCGAGGAAGTCGCCCCGCGATCGGGTATTAATCGGTCAAATTGATCCGATAAGTCAACGGTTTTTGGGAAAGTAAAATACTTTAATTAAATCTCCAAGTCGAGAGGGTCCAGGGCTATTTTAGTAAAACAGAAAATAATTTGAGTTAGGTCCTTTATAAAAGAAAAATTGTAATTTAGCCCCGTTTTGTAAAAACCAACACTTTTGGGGTTAAAAATTGAATAAATAAATATCCCGACCTTGAAAAAATTAAGAGGTCAGTTCCTAAATTCTCCAAATTGTCCAGAGATTCAGGTTTTTTAAATTTTGAGGTCGATATTTTGTAAAATTCTCACATTGGCCCCAAATTTGTAAAAATTGCCAATTCCGGAAGGGCTTTTAATGTGATTCCAGTTGGAAAATGTCATTAAGGTTAGTGGGATATTGGGACAAAAGCAGGTTATAAAATAAATATGTATAGGTCCTTTAACGTTTGAAAATATCATTTTTTGTCCCATTTTGAAATAATTGCCTTTAAGGCTTTTAGGGGTCCAATTGTCATGAAATTTGAACCTTGGGTCCAAAATATAATTAAGTTATAGTTAAGTTAGTATTTCCAGGTGCATGGGCTGTATAAGTCCTGGAAATTTCATTTGGGTCCTCAAGTTTAGTATTTTACACATTAGTCCCTCAATTTTAGAAAAATTGTTTTCCAAGCCCTAACCACTTGGGATTTTGGAACACCTTTAAAATATGTCATTCCCAGTACCTTAAGAGTAAAAATTTCAAATTTTAAAGTTAAGGTCCGGTACAGTTTTAAAAATTACAAAGTAGCCCTTAAACTTACAAAATTTTACAATCTAGTCCTTGGGCTTTTAAAGGTTTATTTTATTTATCTTAAAACTCTTAAAACTTTATTAAAATGTCCAAAAGTCATTTTTGAACCTGAGTACAGTCCCAAATTTCGAAATTTGCAGAGGGGTCCTTTAACTTTCATTTTCTTGCAATTTAGTCCACCAACTTTCCATTTTTATATTTTTAAGTCCAAAATTGAAATTTAATCAATTATGCTCGACTTTTCCAGGTTATAAGGCATCCAAAACATAGATTTTAAAGATCATACACATGCATATCCAATACATACAAGAATTCATCAAATAGAACATTAAATTGCACATGCATGCACCTAAATTTCAATAAATAGCAAATTTGAGCAACTCTTGAGAATTTTCATGACTTGATACATAAAATTGACATGCAATACATAGATTATATATATCTCAAGGCTCATGTTCAAATTTTCTACATGCATTTAATCAAAACACCTAAAAGTTGGAAAATATTTTTCCACCCACCTTAAAATTGGAAAATTGTGAAATAAAAGGATAAATTTCACAATTTTTGGATGAGGTCACTTAGGTCAGCCCCTAAGTCAAGAAATATCAAAAATTTGGAGTTAGAAAAATGAGAAAAATTAAAGAGAAAAGAAGGAGATAAGGAAATTGGAAAGACTACACTTTACCTTGTGTAGTAGGTGATTTGAAACTAGTTGGAGCTTCAAATTTGGAGATTTTGGTTCAACTCCAAAATCACCTAAGTTCAGCCCCTATTTCTCAAAAATGACAAAGGGGTGTTAAAATTTGAAAAAATAGAAGGAAGAGGAAAGAAGGGTTCTAGTGTCCAATTCTTACCTTGTAGTCCAATTTTCTCTACTAGTTCTTCTTCAAGTCTTCAAGTTTCACCACCATGCATGCATGTCTCCAAGTGGTCTTCTAAGTACCTCAAAATCAAAAATTCAAGCTTATATTAAAAAGAGAAGGTGAGGAGTAGTAAGAATTTAAGTTGAATTGAGGAGTGAAATTTCTTACCTTGAGATAGGGGTGTTCGAATTTTTAGTGTTTAAGTTGTAAGATTGTTTGTTTTGGTTTAGATGTTTGAAGAAAGAAGTATGTTTGATGTTAGGAAGAAGATGTTCTTGAAGGTTTGAGGGTAGGCTTCAAGATGTGAAGAACTTGTGTTTGAATTTTTGAAGATGTGAAGAAGTGGTACTTGAAGATATGAAGAACTTATGTTTGAAGATTTGAAGAGTTGGTGTTTGAAGGTTTGAAGATATGAATGAATTTTTGTTTGAAGATTTGAAGATTTGAAGATGTGAAGGATTTTTAGAGAGAGATTAGAGAGAAGGAGGAGAAAAGGTTTGAGAATTAAAATGTGTTGGATGAAAAATGAATTTTTGTGTAAAATTTACCATTATGGCCGTCCACCATGGGGGGGGAGAGGAATTTTTTATTCAATTTTGTGTCTTGCAAATTGTCTCTTGCATCGGGGCAAAAGGGTGGTCAAAGGTATGGCAATGTATGGAATGAGAAGGATTGTTGGAAGACTTCCAACATGTTGGCAAAATTAATAATAAAGAATTAATGTAAGAGATGATGTGTATAATGTTTGAATTAATGGTATAATTATACACAAGATGACTAATATAAGGTGTAGGTGTACAAGAGTTGGATGATATTTTTACTCCAAAAATGTCATCATGGCAAATCCATACTAGGGGCTTTATGGTAATTCCATATATTTTTTTTTGTCCCAAATTTGATGATAATAGATGAAATATATCAATCTCCAAAATAATTAGTGATTTCCTTGATCACTTATAAGTCTCATGATCACTTAATCTAAATCAAAATCTTAATTCTATAAGGTAAAAGTCTCTAAAATAAATAGTCTCTTAAAATTCTAAGGTGACTAATAAATACAAAAATAGTAATAATGATCAATCAAGTGATCATAAATGAGGAATAGAATTAATAAAGATCATGATCACAAGTAATTAAGTGAAATAAAATAAAATACAAAATATATATATATTATTAATAATTACCCGTCAAAATGACGCGGTAAAATAGTCGATCAAAAGTATAAACGATAATAAGGATCAATTAATAGCTCGGAAAAATCGGGGCTTCACAAATTATGGTTGGTCTAATAAGCCCTCATGTTATAGGAGCCTATGAAATATAGGCCTAGCCCTCAAATTTTTAGGGTCGGGCTAGGATCTGCCTTCAAAGCCTGACCCTTATTGACATCTCTAGTGCCAAGCATAATATTTATGATAATTTTTTTTAGTACAATTATAAAGTCCTGATAGGGGTGGGACGGGTGGGATTTGATCCCAGGTCAATAACTTGATTTACAAATGCTCAAACCAACTGAGCTACAATCTACTGAGCTATAATATTTATGATAATGAATATGACAAATCACAAAAATCAAAAACCCACTCAAAAAAGCAAAAAAAAAGATATACACGGATGAAAAGTGTGAACATTATATAGCATAATTAATGGATCACTAAGGTCATCTCCAACTCATTACATCAAATTTGGTGTAAAAACCACACCAAATTTGGTGTTTGGGTGTAATTTTGTCAAAACCATCTCCAAACCATTACACTAAACGAATATTTTATTTTTTTTTCTTTATTTTAGAGTAACAAAATTTATTTATCTATACAATTATTTCATTTACTTGTATTTTATTATTGTTAATGTAATTAACTATAAACTTTTATTTAATTAATATTATATTAATTAATTATATTACAAAAATAAATATTAAAAATTCCTTTAGTTTACATAATAATTATTTATTATTTATTAAAATTTAAAGAATATATTAATTAATTATTAAAATAATATTATAAAAATTAATTATATATAAAATGAGGATACAATGGGAATTTAAATTTGAAATATAAGGAATTTTGAGGGAAATGTGGGATATTGCATATCGCTAGGGGATTCTGCTTGTGGTGGTTTTTTTTTTCTTGGAATTGTCATGGCTTTGTGGTTGGATGCTTCACCTTAAAGCTTGGTCATGGTTTCGCATTTCTAGCAGAGTTATAGGGGGCTATCACTGCTTGCGAAATTGCATTGGATAAATGATGGCATTTTATTTGGTTAGAATCTGACTTTTCTTACGTGGTTTCGAGTTTTTTTACCTTTCCTATGCAGGTACCTTGGGTTTTCAAAGGAAGGCTCATTCTCTTATACCGTCGTCTTCGAATCGTTCATTTTCGGGTGTCTCATGTTTTTCGGGAAGCTAATCGAGCGGCTGACAATCTTTCGAAGCAGGCTTAGGTTGTGGGTAACACTTGGTGGGATGCGGCTCTGGATTTTCTTCATGAGGTTATTACTATTGATCGATCATTACTTTATCACCTCAGATATTAGTTGGGCTGGCAGAGTGGTAAGAGTATCACATTTCGGCAACACGCATGGGCGGTCCGTGCTATTAGACATGACCCGTGCGTTTTCGATCACCAGTCTTCGGCTGTTCGGCAGGACGCACGGTCTGCCCGTGCGGATGGGCACGATCCGTGCATCTTTTCATGATAGTAGTTCCATCTTCGCCACCACGCACGGGTTGCTCGGGCCTTTTCGCACGGACCATGTGGTTCATCCTACTTACTGCTCTTCGTACTGACACTCGGGCTGGGAGCGCACTGGGTCATGATTCGTACATTTTAGCGATTGGTTTGCCTTTTTGTTTTTTCTCGGGTACTCTTTTTCCTACCAAGGGTTTTCCCCACGAGGGTGTGTTTTACCTTGATAGGTTTTAATGAGGCTCCATTTGTGCTACCGGGTCGGCCTATGACATGGGTCCTTCTTTTTTATTAGCTTTTTCTTGTTTTCCCCTTATTGCTAGTTGTTTGGCATTGTAAACACATCTTACTCTTTTTTATTTTTTTATATATTTCTCATTTACCAAAAAAAAATTAATAAAAAAACATAGGATACGTGTATTATGCTATTTTATATTCAGAATTTTCATTCGTGTTTATTATGGTATCCTATGATTGTTAAACCTATTTAACTGCATTACAGTTTGGAGGAATCTGATGATTTCTTTTCTCTGAACTACTATATTGTTCACATAAATATTTATCATTTGCATTTATATATTACCGATATTAGAATAATGAGATGAGATTTATTGTGATTGTTAATGAATTTTAGAATTTACAGGTTCAGTATTTAGGGCTTCTCCAACCTAACTTCAAATCCCACTTTATTACACCAAATATGCCAAAATCCCTCTCCAACCCAACTCTAAACTACACACCAAATTTGGTGTAGTGAATAGTATTACACCAAATTTGGTGTACCTGTGCCCGTGCAGCAAGGACCGAGAACTTGGAGTCCTCAAAAACCGCCTTATTGCGACAGGACCAGATGACCCAAATGAATGTAATCACAGTAAGCTTCCACAAAAAAAGGATTTGTGAGCTTCCCTTGATCTCTAGACTCTGAATAATAACGCCCCAAATGCTAGACGAGAAGTCTAAATGAACATTGAATAGGGAAGTAAAATAATCCCAGTTGGAGCGCACCAACAGAAAATCCAAAAAACAATGATCCAAATCCTCCGAATGTTGAAAACAAAAATGACAGACCGCAGGCCCAATAATCCCTCGCCTCTGCAAATGACCCCACAAAGGAAGCTTGTTATGAATCATGCATCAAACTAGCATAGAATGACGAGTCGGAATACCAGTGTGCCAAATCCATTTACCCCAACGAACAATAGGAAAACTCGTATGAATATGCCAGTAAGCAATTTGAGATGAAACAGCGCCATGAACTGATCTAGACCAAATACGACAATCCTTCCCACCCACAACAGGCATAGCCAAAATATCCATAACAATATCTTCACAATTCAAAATGAATAGAGAAGTGAAATGCCAAATTCCATCAGTACGATAGTCGGAGACATTTTGAGCTAACTTCATACGAAATCTATGAGGGATACCCAATTTATCAGCAATACTATACCCTGGCCAATTATCCCACCAGAACAAAATAGCGGTGCCATCTCTAATAATCCATCAAGAATCAAACTTGAGAGACGAAATATAAGGACGGAAGCCCGTCCACCGAGAAGAAGTGACTGGAGTGGCCTTAGGCTCAAGATACCTATCCAATAACCTGCTACGAAGGAAACTAGCCGCCAATGAATCCGAAGCCAAAATATCCCAAGTAAATCGCATTAGAAATGATGCATTCATAGATGAAATAGAACGCAAACCCAAACCACCCTCAGCCGTAGGCGCACACATACGGCTCCAGGAAACTGTAGCCAAACCCTTTTTCATTATGTCACCAGTCCAGATAAAGTTGTGAGCAGCCCGGTCCAATCGACGAATGAGCGTGACCGGCCACTTATAGACCATCAATGAATGGACAACCGAGCTGAAAATAACTGGATTAACCAAGCAAACCCGAACAACCATAGACAGGGAAAGACCCTTCTAGTTACTGAATTTGCTAATAATATGATCGATAATGGGCTCCAACTAAATCCGTCTAGGCACCCCCTTAGAAAGCGGAACACCTAAATAAGTAAAAGGCAGACGCCCTCCCTCATCCAGATAGCACGAAGAATAGCCCTTTTCTGACAAAAAAATTTACCAAAATAAATGGTAGATTTGTCACGATTAGCATATTGCCTTGAAATCTGCTCATAATCCGAGAGAATGCGAGATATAGCCCCGCCATTAGCTGTGGAAGCTTGGAAAAAAATTATCACGTCATCAACATACAAAAAATGTTTAATTATCGTCTTTCATTAACAGTCCCATTATAATTTCTAAAACATTTTAGTGTTATTTAGTGTATAGACACCTGTATCAAATATTCCAATAAAATGTTTAATTATCGTCTTTGATGCCAAAATGAATTTTGTAATTTTCCCAACTAAATGTATTATCATATAAATAATTGTTGTTTGGTTGGTACTGTTTAAAAGAAAATGGCTAAGTATTTGGGACAAAGTTTTAAAGTCGACGCTAATATTGTATACTATTTCCGTAAGACGAAATTGCCCCGTTTACAAAGTGCTTGTAGTACTCGCAATCGCCCCTAAGATACAACGACTTTTATAGGTTCGACTTAACAACACTTGCAAAATTTGAACCAACAACGAACAAAAAGTGTTTAAGGCTTACAACAAGCTCGTTATTCCGGTGCACGACCGTGCATTGCATAGCGCGCCGCGCACCTAGCCTGGTTGGGAAAATAATTTTAAAGGTTTTTTATTTTAAATAAATTGTCCAAAACTATAAGGGCCTTGAAGCCCAAGCCCAAGCCCACGACTCACGACCCGGACCCGGGCCGGGTCAGGTCGGCCCGCGGGCGGCAGCGACGCGTGCGTGTATTTTTTGAACTAAACCCACAAGCATGTAGGTCCTCACCCCTTTAAAAACTTTGGTGCCCCAAGGACCCAAACCCATTAGTCCAACTTGCACTATATAAATAGAGCAATTTTGGGCTTTCTCTCCTATGTGGGATGGAGCTTACTCCTCCCCCACATTTTTCCAATTTCCATGTCAATTTCTAGTTTCGAGTGGCTAACTTGTAGCATTAATTTCTCATTCACCCGGAAATGGTTTTGAGAAATTTAAAATGTTAATCTCATCTATTCACTTAGTAGAATTTTATCATATAATTTAATTTCATTTTCAGCCAATGAAAATCACTTAAATATTTGGTCAAAATGGGTCAACACCCATTTCTTACAAAACCAAATTCCAACAATCCCCCACATGAATAAAATTAATGCATGCATGTATGCAAATTCGCTTGAAAGTCTCGGTGAACTGTTATTGCATCAGGATAGGTAGCTTGTGGCTTTGAACCTTTCTTAGTAAAATACTATCGGATTTACTAGATGCTTAGTGACGCGATGTCTTGAACTACTCAGTAGTTTGTGTAAACCGAGAGAACAATATTTACATAAATATAATTCTAACACTTGTTGTTCTCACGTTGTGT
This sequence comes from Rehmannia glutinosa, assembly GCA_016081115.2. Lineage (NCBI taxonomy): Eukaryota > Viridiplantae > Streptophyta > Magnoliopsida > Lamiales > Orobanchaceae > Rehmannia > Rehmannia glutinosa. Next base: position 51,709,478 of record CM071928.1, read on the forward strand.
CCATTTCAGCCCTGGACCATATCTTAGATTCATAAGTGTTTCTTTAAAGTGGTCATTACTTCTCACTTATATAGGTGATCTCCTATTGAAGAGTATCCTTCCATACTCTACCTTTCGGTATTAGGAATGTTAAAAGTCTTAAACTTAACCTCACCACATTCAGTAGGTTTCTATTTCACTTGGAAATTTCAGGAATAAGCTAACACATTTTCCAAGTGTACAGCTGAATATTCATAACTTAGTTGTCCCATTGAACCAAAGTATTGGTATCTCCAATTCACAAGGTTGAGTTACCACTATGAACATTCTTTATTTTGTGGATTTTAAACTCATTCCCCTTAATAATTTATACAATTGATCTCGATTTATTCCTCTTGTGAGCGGATCCGCTAGGTTTTCCTTTGACTTCACATAGTCAACCGAAATAACCCCATTCGAAATTAACTGTCTAATGGTATTATGTCTTTGACAAATATGTCTAGACTTACTTTTTTCCTTGAAAGAAAGATACCTTTTATGAATACAATATTTCTTGATTTAATGATCGTATCATCATTTATATCATGAATGCTGAATTTATTTTCTTAGGTGCTTCTACTTTAGCCAAAACACCCCCACACTTCAATGTATTATCCTATATATGGTGTGCTAAAAAGTAAAGCTTCCCTTTCCAATTTCTTGTATCATTGTTCAATACACGATTATCCAGTACTTTTATGGCACTCGGCCACTTTTCTTTTATTTTGTTAGATACTTGTCCCAATAATCCAGTTACAACCTCGTTCTAACATATTTCAGACATTAGTTCCAACAACTCCATTAAAACCTTTTACAAGGTGTGTAACATTTGGTGTTATCACATCTTCAGTAACACTTCAGACTTATCTTATTCATCAGTATGCCTCTAGTGTTACAACACTTTGGGCAACACTTCATGCAACTGTGGTTTTGGTGTTACAACACTTTTGGCAACACCTTCTGTTACATTTTAAAATGTAGCAGAAGCTTCCCTTGTGTTTCATAAGTATGGTCACACCCCCACAAATGTCGATTTCAATTGGATTTTTGGTTATCTTCCTCTATCCGAAGTCGAACTATCAAATCCTCAAGCCCCATCTCTTTGCACTTGTGCTTGAGGTAGTTCTTAAATTCTTTCTACAATGAGGCCAATTTCTCGCTAATTGCAGCCACTAGAAATGACTCGTTCTGAATTATCCCTTCAGACTCTAAGTCATGAAGTGTGATCTGAATCTCTTGCACTTGGTTGATCACCATTTTAATGTCAATCATCTTATAATCCAGAAATTTGCTGACAACAATTTTTTTGTGCCGACATCTTCTGTTTTATACTTCTTCTCAGAGTCCCACAACTCCTTGGATATGTTGAACGAACTGTAGACGTTATAGAAGGTGTCTTCCGAAGTATTCAAAACATAGTTTCGGCATAGAAAATCGCTGTGTGCCAATCATCTATAGTGATCCTCCTTTGGTTGTCAGATTTTTCTTCACCAATGATAGGAGGGTCTTCTTTCAGGAACCAGGACAGACCCAAAGTGGTCAGATAAAACAACATCTTCTGTTGCAACATTTTGAAATCGAAACCGGTGAATTTTGCAGGTTTCTTGCCATGAGCAGGAGTAGCAGCCATCAGAGTGAAACTAACGGATGTCATTGTCTTGAAAATAACAGTAAATTTCATCTTGCGATTGTTGTTTGGGTGGTACTGTTTAAAAGAAAATGGCTAAGTATTTGGGACAAAGTTTTAAATCGAGACTCGTATTGTATACTATTTCCGCAAAGACGAAATTGTCCCGTTTACAAAGTACTTATGGTACTGGTAATCGTCCCTAATATAAGATGACTTTTAGATGTTCAACTGAGCAGCACTTGCAAAAGTTAAACCAACAGCGAACAAAAAGTGTTTAAGGCTTTCAAGCTTTTGAAAGGGTAATAATCAATATGCAGAATGAAGAGTGATTCGATTATTATCTGGTTAATTTTCGTGTGTCTTTTCACCTGCAGGTGCTTCCTATTCATAGGTCTCAAGGTGCCTCATGGAACGGATATGCCTTTTGGTTCGAAAAGAAATGTCTACAGTCAATAAATGCACCTTGTAGGTCCCAAGAGGTGATAAGTAAAGTTTAGAAGGGGGAGGGGGTTGAATAAACTTTACCAACTTTTTGATTTTAGTCCTTTTAACAATTTTAGAGTTGACTTAAATCAGCTAAGTCCTTGAGGGACAACTAGGTTGGCTTACACAGCAAAGTTACGCACTCAACAGACTCGACTGAGCTGTTGATTGTATAACTTAGCTGTTTTCAGCTAACACTTTAAAGAGCAGTTGACTTGGTTTTTAACAGCGAAAGACTTTCACCCTTAGATTTTTGAATGCGTTTTCAACACTTGTTTTAGCAGAGTTATTAGCAGTGGACTTAAGCAATTTAACTATAAGAAGATATGAATATAATGCAAGAAATTAAGTGCGCTGAAAGCAATTTAACCTTTCCTTAGCCTTTGCAGAATTTCAGGTACATCCCATTGGTTCCTTGCCTTTTGCGCTCTTTCGGCAAAACAACTTTATTGCTTGCAGTCTGACACATGTCTATTTCCAGCAAAATCTCGACTTGTCTTGACAACGAATCTCTTTCAGCTTTCTTGAGTCTTGTCTGCTGCATACCCCTTTGACAATCGATTCCAATCATTTTGGAATGACTTTGCTATCAGTCAGCTGACTGAAACAGCTTTTCTATCACTTGACTGATCCTTCACTTCACTTCACTCAGCTGCCACATAGCTGGGTCTTCTTCTTCAATCTTCAATCGAGTCTTTTAATCTTCAATTTGGCTGCTTTTGACTCAGCTCATAGAATCCTATCGATTACAAGTTGAATTACATTTGAATTGGGGTGCCATCTTCCTAATCAAAGTTTTACATGGTATCATCAAAATCTATACATAAAATTTTCCGACACACCTGGTTGCTCAAACAAGTGCCAGAGTTTGAAAGTGTGCGACCACACACTTGTGCGCACGCAACAGTAAAAATTTACTGCCTCTGGTGCGCGCCGCACACCTAGCCCATTTAGGAAAAAATAATTTTAAAGTTTTTTTTTAAATAAATTTTGTCCAAAATTATAAGGGCCTTGACGCCACAAGCATGTAGGTCCTCACCCCTTTAAAAACTTTGGTGCCCCAAGGGCCCAAACCCATTGGTCCAACTTTGGCTATATAATAGAGCAATTTTTGGTTTTCTCTCCTATGTGGGATGAAACTTTACTCTTCCCCCACATTTTCCAATTTCCATGTCAATTTCTAGTTTTAAGTGGCTAAGTTGTAACATTAATTTCTTATTTACCCGGAATTGGTTTTGAGAAATTCAAAATTTCAATCTCATCCACTCACTTAGTACAATTTTATCATATAATTTAATTTCATTCTCCACCAATGAAAACCACCTAAATATTTGATCAAAAATGAGTCAACACCCATTTATTACAAAACTAAATTCCAACAATAATTTCGTAACAACACTATTTAATGGAGTATCGTGGGAGTCCTCCTCTCGTTAGGAGATTGAGTCACCCTTAGGGTTTGAGTCAGAGCTTTCCTTTTCGTCCCTCTGCATCGGCAGCGGTCATCCCTTCCGATCCCTTCCACTTTTTCTTTTCCCATCGCCGAGTCTGTTTTCTGCGTCTTGTCTTGGTCTAGATCTATTAGGTTTTCCCCGGTTTTTCTTTCTGTTTCCGTGTCTGATTCTTGGGTTAAGGTTTTATGATTTCGGCTCATCCTTAGAGATCGTGGTGTTCTTTACCTTGTTTTTTTTGTGTGTTTCCTTTTTTCAGGTAGCGATCGACGCTACTGTCCATATCTGGATTTTCGCTTTGGTTCGGTTTAAGCAGGCGTAATGGAGGATCTAACAAGAAAAGAGGGTGAGATCATTGATTTGGATGCGACGGGGTTATCGGAGGAAGAACTAAAAATTGATCAAACCTTCTGCTTGGTTGGAAAGATCTATACTGATAAGTCCTGGAAGGCCTACTATCTTATAGAAGTGATGAAGAAGGCATGGAGGCCGAAAGGGAATATAACAGCTAGTGAATGTGGGGGAGACCTCTTCTTATTCCGCTTTGAAAATGAAACTGATCGTGATTGGGTCCTCAAAAATCAACCGTAGCACTACGACGGGGGATTATTTGCAATAAGAATGCTTGAAGAGAACAAACAACCCTCGACAGCCCAAGTGATCACGATTTCTTTTTGGATACGAGCGTATGACGTCCCGGTGGCCTGTATGAATGCACCTACGGCACACGTGTTGGTGAAACAAATTGGACGTTTTGAACAAATGGATATTTCCAATGACAGATTATTTGGAAAATTCCTAGGATTCAAGATAAAAATTGACATATCTAAGCCATTGCTCTGAGCTCTGACCGTGCGAATTCAAGGAAAAAATTTGATCTTGCCGTGGAAGTACGAAGCACTCCCCACGTATTGTTTCTGTTGTGGAATTATTGGGCATTTCTCCCGAAATTGCGAGGAGTATGATAGGAACAAATGTCAAGATACGGCCGGAATGAAATATGGTCCATGGTTAAAGGCCTCGCCGCTCAAACGTACCAACTTCCATCGTGACCCGCAAGGTATACCTCGTGTTCCCATAGCTTGGAATTTATTCGCAACTGGATCTTCATCCCAACCATCCTCAAAACCCTTAAATAACCATATGCCCCATTTACCACAAGCCCGAAACTCAACAAACCCTATGGTTCCGCTGTTGAGCGATTCGAAGAAAGCCAACATTGACGACGATGAAGCAAAATCCTCTCTAAACCATAAAATATACCATACCATAGAATCCTTATCCCTATCGTCTACTCCTACCAAAGATCAATGCCGAAACCCGAAACCAACAACCCCCACCGCAGTTGATCACAGCTTTATTTCTAACCATCATCAAATCACTAAACTTAACTCACCCAACCCTCAAAACCACCAACCTGACCAATTATACCATCCCACTTCCCTAGCCAAACCGTCCCCCAGCCAACACCCCACACATCATAATCAAGAATTACATAATAACAACAAATCCCAACCAAACCCAAAAATAACATCACCCATAACCAACCTACCCCCCAAGCACTATTAATAATCCCACCAAAATACCGCCCCCACAAACACTACAACAATCAGCCCTCCAACCACAGCTAAGTGCAATCCAATAAAAATTTAAACAACATCCAAAAATGCTAGAGCTCGCCTTAAACAACGCATACCCACAAAAAAGCCTATCCCATCGTGCACCCCATCCAAACGCCCAACCCGAACCCTTAAACCACCTCACACAGAAACTGAAACAAATCGTTCAAAAAAGCCATAAGAATTTGGATTGTTTGACGTTTGCAGTACATTTGCACTAACGGCAGAGGCTGCCAAGGAGCAGCCCCGCCGAGCACAATGAGTTGCCTGAGCTGGAACTGTCGGGGGCTTGGGAACCCGCTGACAGTTAAGGTGCTTAAACGATATATTTTACAAAAAGATCCCACATTTGTTTTCCATATGGAAACTAAATTATTGGCTACGGAAATTCAGGAAATTCTAAAAGAAATCGATTTAGGTGGTTCGCATATTGTTGATTGTGATATGTCGTCAGGAGGTCGTAGAGGCGGTATTTGTTTGTTCTGGAAAAACACGTATGATTTCAGGGTACTATCGGATTCGTTGCACCATATCGATGGGTTTATCATTGACAACGTCATGGAATGGAGACTAACGGGAGTCTATGGATGGCCCTCAGATAATGAAAAAAAAATTAACTTGGGATTTGCTGCGAACTCTCGCTCAAACACCGCATTCTCGTTGGTTATGTGTGGGAGACTTCAATGAAATCCTATTTAATTTTGAAAAAGTTAGGGGTCGAACAAAAGAATCGGTGAAGATGGATGAATTTCATATGGCATTGCAAGATGCACAGTTGGAGGATCTGGGTTATGACGGCTTCACGTATACCTGGACGAACAGTCAAGAAGGTTCGAATAATATTCAGGAGAGACTGGATAGGTGCCTTGGAAATAATAAGTGGAGTATGTCCTTTCCGGATTACAAAGTATTTCATCTAGCTCGATCCGCATCGGATCATTGCCCAGTATTGATTATTTGGAATAAAAAGTCGGCTAGATGGCTTAATAAGCAAGGGAAGAATCGGAAAATTTTCTGCTTCGAGTCTATGTGGTTTGATGATATTTCATGAAAAAAGGTAGTGGAGGACGCATGGGCTTACAGGGACAACAAAGGGGGTATTGATGATCTTCAAGTTAAATTAACAAGGTGCAGTGAGAGTTTGATAATGCGGGAAAAATCTCATTTTGGTAATATTAATGCACAGCTACAGGAATGTGAGGCCAAGATCCAACATAACCAAGTCTCTTATTTATCACAGGCAAACTTACGAGAACGAGCCGACCTGGAGGGTAAATTGAAAGATTTACATATCAAGCAAGAAAAAATGTGGCACCAAAGAGCCCGTGCAAATTGGATAAAAGATGGGGATCGCAACACAGCCTTTTTCCATAAATTAGCTAACGGCAGGAAAGCTCGAAACACAATAGATAAAATCCGAGATGCAGCGGGAAACTGGGTGAATGATATTAAGGTTATTGAAGGGATTTTTGCAAACTACTTTACATCGCTCTTTTCGGCCGAAGCTAGTCTGGATATGGACAGAACCTTAGACGCTATTGAACCAAGGATGACGGATGAAAGAAACAAGATCTTGGCCTGCCCCTTTGAGGAAGCTGAGGTAGTAACGGCTCTGACCCAGATGCACCCCACTAAATCTCCGGGATCGGACGGTATGCCTGCCCTTTTTTTCCAAACATTCTGGCCTATCATTAAAAATGATGTTCTATCTGTTGTCCTTAGTGTGCTTAATGGTAACGTTTCTCCAAGTGCGTTGAACGGTACTTTCATTGTTCTTATTCTGAAAAAGAAAAAATCTGAACTTGTTACTGATTTTCGCCCCATTAGTCTCTGCAATGTGGTTTTTAAGCTCATTACTAAAACTATTACTAATAGACTAAAATTGATTCTCCCTGATCTTATTCATGACACTCAATCAGCTTTTGTTCCGGGTAGGCTTATTACTGATAATGCGCTTCTGGCGTTTGAAATTTTCCATGGCATGAAAAATAATCAAGCCACTCACCGAGGATCCTTTGCTTTCAAACTTGATATGTCTAAGGCTTATGATAGAGTGGAATGGCTTTTTCTTAATAGGGTTATGCGTCGTATGGGGATTAATAAGACTTTTGTCAACCTTATTATGCGACGTGTTTCTTCTGTTTATTTTTCCATTCTACTTAATGGTAAATCTGGTTCTACTTTTTGTCCTTCCCGTGGGCTTCGACAAGGAGACCCGCTATCCTCATATTTATTCTTATTCTGTGCAGAAGCCTTCTCATCCCTGATCCGTAAGGCACAAGCAGATAGAAGTTTACATGGGATTCGAGTCAGCCGTAGGGCCCCGGAAATTACACATTTTTTCTTTGCAGATGACAGTATAATTTTCAGGAGAGCTAACGAACGGGAGATTATGGTGACGCGCAATATCATTTCTACATACGAGAGAGCCTCGGGACAAAAAATAAACCTAAAAAAATCGGAAATATCTTTCAGTAAAAGCATACCGATGGAGAAGAAGATCAGAAGCCGTGCGAGTTAAATGGGGGTGAATTTTGTGGAAAAACATTCAGTATACTTGGGTATTCCGACAGTGGTTGGGCGGTCGAAAAAGGAAATTTTTTCCATAATCGAAGACCAGGTGAGGAAAAAATTAAAAAATTGGAAAAGCCGATTTTTATCCATTACTGGGCGCTCGATCCTAATTAAGTCCGTGGCACAATCCATTCCCACTTACTTGATGAGTTGCTTCTTGTTTCCTAAGCAAGTGTGTAGTAGCATAAACTCGATTATTAGCAACTTTTGGTGGGGACAGAAGAAGGAGGAGAAGCGCATTCACTGGAAGGCATGGGACGTCTTGTGTTGATCCAAATTAGATGGAGGACTGGGCTTCCAGGATTTACTTTGTTTCAATGAGGCTATGTTGGTAAAACAGGGATGGAGATTATTGCACAATGAGAGCTCTCTTCTTTCCAAAGTTTTCAAGGCCAAATACTTCCCGAGGGTATCGTTTCTACAAGCTACAATTGGCCATAATCTGTCTTTTGTATGGAGAAGCATTGTAGCTAGTCGCACGATACTCGAGAGTGGTATTTGGTGGAATATTGGTAGAGGTAATATGGTTCGCGTATGGAAAGACCCATGGATTCTGGGCAATGTTCTTTTTCGACCTACAACCCCAGTGAATGATAATTATAGAGATATGAAAGTGGAAGAGCTTCAAAGTGGAAGATGGCACAAGCTGGAACAGGACACTTATTACAAAATTATTCAATCAAGAAGACACGGCGGCAATACTCAGGATTCCAATATCATGTCATATCAAGGAGGATTGTTTAATTTGGGATTATTCTAAGGATGGCAAGTATAGTGTGAAATCGGGATATAAAATGGCGAAGACAAGCTCAGAAGCTCAGTCCAATTTTTCGTCGTCGTCAAACGCGAATAACGGCTTATGGAAGTGGATTTGGAGTATTCAGGTACCTTTAAAAATTCAGTTCTTTTTGTGGAAGTGTGCCCATGGTATTATTCCCACAAAATATAGTCTTCAAAGGAGGGTAGTGGAGATGGACCCTACATGCCCGAGATGCGGCAAAGACGAAGAGATGATCGATCATGTATTTCGGGATTACGAACGGGCCTAATTTTTTTGGGTGGCATGTCCGCTTCGAATACGATTTCCAGATCGAGATCGCAGAGGCCGGGTACTAGATTGGATGGAAGAATGGAAGAAGAATAGGGAGAAGGATGAACAAGCTCTGTTTGCTATGTTATTATGGTCAATTTGGGATTCTAGAAATAACCTTGTTTTCAAGAACCAGCAATATGGCCACCAAAAAATAATTACCTTTGCTGCTTCACGGCTGAGGGAACATCAAAATGCATAGGAGACTCGAATGCCTTCAGCAAACGGGAATTGGAGGACAGAGTGGACGCCGCCAAGGAGAAATGCTTTTAAAATTAATTCCAATGTCTCGATCATTCCGGGTGAGGGCACGGGGCTGGGAGTAATTATTCGAGATCACAGCGGCCAAGTGATTAAAACATTAACAAAAGTGATAGAGGCCGAAATGCAAATTGAGGTGGCGGAGGCTCTTGCGTGCTGGGAGGGAGTGACACTTGCCAAGGAACTTGGACTGCAGGAACTGGAAGTTGAAACAGACAACATGCGACTCTTTCAAAAGCTCTCGTCCAACTCGGAGGATTTATCATATTTTGGAAATATTGTGTTAGATATCGCTGATTCTTGTCGTTTTTTTTTTCATTTTATTAAACCTAGTTTTGTGAGGACATTGGGAAACTCTTTAGCCCACCATCTCTCTCGGTTTGCTTTTAATTTCGGTTGTTTGGAGCCACGTGTTGGGGATATTCCCGATCACTTGGTGGACATAGTTTATTTGGAGTTGCCTTCCTAATATATAAAGTCGTTTATTTCCTAAAAAAAAAACACTATTTACCTATTCTCTCTCTCTAAAGCCTTAAATACTACCATTCATCCAGCTAATCTATAAATATTTTGTCATGCAACTACCAAAACGATAAAAAAAATCTAGACATATTACTTACAAGTTAAAAGAACAACAAATAGGGCATTTTGACTTTCGAGCATATCAATCAATTTTATATTTGTGGAAACCAAATCACAAAAAAGTGGAGTTCGAGCATTTCCAATTTCAAGATTAACAAATGGTGAGTTTTTTCATTTGCACAGTTTAGTTTAAATATAAATGAACATACTTAATTACCTGATATACATCCTAATTTCCTGTTTGTATCGGTTGTAAATGGAAGCAAAAGTTATTGAAAAATATATACTTGAAAATAATTAGCCTTCTCAGATCTCCATGTGAAAAACTAATTATTAACAGATAATTTTATATTTGATTTAATCTTTTTTAAAATCCCACAAATTCTAGAATAGTAAACTCTGTTAGTTTTTAGTGGGATAATGTAATCACATAAAATATTTAAAAATAAATAAATTTATGTTTCAAAAAAGACAATGAACATAATATCTTTTTCTTTGTGAGGAGTAACAGAAGCAGATCTTTGAAATAAGAGATTTTGTTTTTGTCACGCCCCAGACGGGGATGTGACGACGATCCACAACTTAAATACAAATAAACCAAACAATCTAGACGAATATCAACGAAAACCCAATGGAACAGAGTCAAATAGCAGCGGAAATAAAGAACAAGTACGAGTTACAACTTACAGTCCAACTAATATCCAAATACATCCCACATAATAACCTGAATAAGTTTACAGGCCAAAACTAAAACATAAGGTAAAGTACAATATCCAAATCTTAAACGTCAAAGGGTCCTACGCCCTTAAATTATAGTCAAAGAGAGAAAATAGTAGAAGGATAAACGGGAGTCCAACATCAGTAGAAGTACATGAAATAAGAACAATCATTAGTAAAAATGTGCAAGATCGACAGGCAGGGCGAAGGTCATCAATCTGTGGCTGGTTCGACATCTTCAACATAGTCCCCATCTAAAGGTTAGAAAACAGGAGGGGATGAGACATAAATCTCAGTGGATGGGGTGATCGTGTGCAAGTGTGGCGATATATAGTTAATGCGAGAAAACAGTTGTATGAAAACGCGTGAGATATGATGCATGAACTCACACACGGTCCACTAGCGTCATGATAAAATATTTAAGTAATATACTTATACAGTTTAAAAAATAGTTCGTGGTCACACAAGCACTATGTGATTCAGGCAAGACAGGTAGGATTGCGTACGGAATGTAACGCCAATCCTATGCAAGACAAATAATGGCTGCGTACGAATTTGTAGCGCCAACCAATGCAATACAAGTAGTGGTTGCATACGGATTTGTAGCGCCAACCAAACGGGTCCGATTAACTCCAAAATCGTGTGGATCAGACAGCGATTCCTTCGTTCTTCCTTGTAACTCCCCGAGCAAGATGGTCCAAGACCTGTCACCTTATCGCTCCATAGGCAAAGACGAAATCCACAGTGGAGCTAGCAAGGCTCGGATTTGTCATAATCATGATTATACCTCAAGTACTACGACCCGCTTTCCTTGGACCAACTCCGTCCCTCAGTTGCGGGATTAGGACGATGGGGCCGGAAGAGTGGAATAGCAGCCGAGCTGCCTAGTTCCATCCCCAACATATCCATTCCGACTGTGAGCTCGACACACCAAGTTGACTCAAGCAGGAAAGTAAATACAAGTTCAGGTAGTCAACCAGGCAGTCGAGTATTATTGATTCAGAAGCGATTCAGAAAATTTCAAAATCGCGAGTGGCAATTATGGCGTTGGTGGAGTTATTTGGATGAAGATGATTATCGGAAGGATAAGCAATCTTTGATATCTTGAAAGATTAGGTGGAACATAAGTCCCGTTATAGATTCAAAATCGCAAGACAAGGAAGTCGCCCCGCGAGCGGGTATTAATCGGTCTAGACGATCCGATAAGTCAAGGGGTTTTTGAGAAAATAAAATATTTTAATTAATAATTATAGTCAGAGGGTCCAGGGCTATTTTAGTAAAAGGAAAATAATTTAAGTTAGGTCCTTGATAAAAAGAAAATTTACAATTAGCCCCGTTTTGTAAAAACCAATACTTTTGGGGTTAAATTGAATAAATAAATATCCCGACCTTGAAAAATTACGAGGTCAGTTCCTAAAATCTCTAAATTGTTCAGAGATTCAGGTTTTTAAAGTTTTGAGGTCGAGTTTTTATAAAATTCTCACATTGGCCCCAAATTTGTTAAAATTGTCATTTCGGGCCTTAAGTTTAAAATAATCGGAACTCACAAACCGAAAGGGCTTTTAAGAGTTAAAATTGTCATTTCGGGCCTTAAGTTTAAAATGAACATGCATGTGTATGATCCTTGAAATCCATGTTTTGTATGACTTATAACCTGGACAAGTCGAGCATAATTGATTAAATTTCAATAAATAGCATTTTTGAGCAACATTTGAGAAATTTCATAACTTGATACATAAAATGGACATGCAATACATAAAATATATATATCTCAAGTGCTCATGATCAAAACACTACATGCATTTAACAAAAGTCCCTAGAAGTTGGAAAGATTTTTCCACCCACCTTAAATTTGAAGAGTTGTGAAATAAAAAGGATAAATTTCACAACTTGGTATGAGGTCACTTAGGTCAGCCCTTAAGTCAAGAAATATCAAAAATTTAGAGTTAGGAAAAATGAGTGAAAAATTAAGAAGAAAAAGAAGAAGATAAGAAAATTGGAAATACCACACTTTACCTTGTGTAGTAAGTGATTTGAAACTAGTTGAAGCTTCAAGTTTTGAATTTTTGGTTCACCTTCAAAATCACCTAAGGTCAGCCCCTATTTCTCAAAAATGAAAAAAGGGGTGTTAAAATTTGAAGAAAATAGGAAGAAAAAGAAAGAAGGGCTCTAGTGTCCAAATCTTACCTTGTAGTCCAATTTCTCTAAAAATTATTCTTCAAGTCTTCTAAATTGACCACCATGCATGCATGTCTTCAAGTAGTCTTCTAAGTGCCTCAAATCAAAATTTCAAACTTAAATTAAGAAGAGAAGGTGATGAGTTGTAAGATATCAAGTTGAATTGAGGAATGAAATTTCTTACCTTTGAGATAGGGGGTTCGAATTTTTTGGATTTAAGTAGGAAGAATGTTTGTTTTGGTTTAGATGTTTAAAGAAAGAAGAAGTGTTTGATGATATTAAGAAGATGTTCTTGAAGGTATGAAGGTATGCTTGAAGATGTGAAGGTCTTGTGTTTGAAGATATGAAGATGTGAAGGAATGGTACTTGAAGGTTTGAAGATATGAAGAATTGGTGTTTGAAGATTTGAAGATATGAAGGATTGGTGTTTGAAGATTTGAACATAAGAAGGATTCATAGAGAGAGATTAGAGAGAAGGAGGAGAATTAGTTAGGAGATTAGAATGTGTTGGATGAAATGAACAAATTTTGTTCATTTTGGCCATCTTGGCTGTCCACAATGAGAGGGAGGGGGAGGAATTTTTTGTTTAATTTGTGTCTTGAATTTTGCTTCTTGCATGGGAGACATTTTGGTGGTCAAAGGTATGGGCATGAGATGGGTTTGAATGGAATGTTGGGAAGACTCCAACATGTTGGAAGATTTAATATTAAAGAATTTATGTATAAGATGATGTGTACAATGTTTGAATTAATGGTGTAATTATACACAAGATGACTAATATAAGGTGTAAGTGTACAAGAGTTGGGAGATATTTCTACACCAAAACTCCATCATTGCCGTCCACCTAGGGGTATTTTGGTAATTCCATATATTTTTTTTTGGTCCCAAATTTGATGATAATAGATGAATAATATCAATCTCCAAAATAATTATTGATTTTCTTGATCACTTATAAGTCTCATGATCACTTATTCTAAATCAAATTCTTAATTCTATAAGGTAAAAGTCTCTAAAATAAATAGTCTCTTAAAATTCTAAGGTGACTAATAAATACACAAATAGTAATAATGATCAATCAAGTGATCATAAATGCGAAATAGAATTAATAATGATCATGATCACAAGTAATAAATAAAAATGAAATTAAATGCAAAATATATATGTCATTAATATTTACCCATCAAAGTGACGTGGTAAAATAGTCGATCAAATACATAGACGACGATAAAAGGATCAATTACATGCTTGGAAAAATCGAGGCTTCACAATTTTAAATGGTGAGTCTTTTTTATTTGCACAATATAGTTTAAAAATAGATGAACGTACTTATAAGAGATGCAACATAATTTCCGTATTTGCCACGGTTGTAAATCGAATGATAAGATAAAAAAAACATAAATCTGAAAAAAAGAATTTGATTGCTTTTTATATAACCAGAATATTTTCTGAAATTTTCTTATATCACAAAAACTCTTGTCAGACCGTCTAACGGGTCTGACCTGTTAGACGGATCTGACCCGCGGACCCGGTGTCATTTCCATAATATTAGCAGTGGTGTTTTGGTAGTTTTCAGGACCACCTAGATTAATGCGGTCATTAAAAATTATTAGCCGTCCTTCTAAAAAGTATTAGCTGTTCTTCTGAAATGTATTAGTAGTTCCCTCGAGAGTATTTTAGTATTTCTCCTGAATATACTCCCGAAATGTATTAGCAGTCCCTCAAAAAAGTATTAGTTCCCTGGAGAGTATTTAGTAGTTTCCCTGAATATAATTAAATTTTTCTCCCAAAATGTATTAGATGTCCCTCAGAAAAGTATTAGTAGTTTCTCGAAAAAGTATTAGCAGTTCCCTGGAAGTATTTTAGTAGTTTCCCTGAATATAATGAAATTTTCTCCAGAAATGTATTAGCTGTCCCTACATACTCGAAATATATAACAAAAACTAACAACTTTTAAATAATCTGTTTTAAATGAAAAAATCAAATATGAAAGAAAACTCTTGGACAGATCTTTGAAATAATAGAGTAGCTTTAAAACAAAAACAAAAAAAAAAACCAAATAAAATGCACAACAGAAATTAGAAACATATCTCATGTAAAAAGTGGATTTGCAAATAGATGAGAAACATATCATATCTATATATATAAAGAGAGACTATTCTTAGAATAGTAACCAAACATTTTCCCGTCCATTTTTCATTTCTAAAAAAAGTAATAAAAATTCTTCTACAAAAGATAATAAAAATCTATAGAAAAATAATTAGTACTAAATATTTGTGATTTCATTATTTTTTATAGCCAATTTATTTTCAATAAATCAGTTTTTAAAGTTATATAAAAATAGAGTTATGTAAAATTAGGTTTCCAAAACTCTGTGTGTAGTGCATTAATTATTATATATATTGTTTTTCTTTTTTCACAGAAAAATAATACTAGATCCATTTTTTTACGTATAATATATCTAATTAATTATCTTTTTACGAGGTTCGGTTTGACACCGATATTGCATATATACAATAGAATAAATAAATATAATAAATAAAAACATATAAGATATGTTTACTCATTATTTTGTAATGTGCTTTAAACGTTATGCATTCAGACTATTGGTCATCAATTTGTATATTCATGTATTTTGACTATTTATGATATATGTATAAATATATTATATAAAATTGTACTTTTTTGTTAAGGAAAAAGTATCATTAATGAGCAAAAGGGGTATTCACCCAAATGTACATTGTCCCAATTACAACTATATAGAATTATATTTAAGTTGATTAAATTCAGTCAAAAATGCTTATTGCAATTGGAGAAAATATCTCAAGCTACATATCCAAATATTATACATATATATTAAATATATCCATGCATATTATTATATATATTCATGTAAGAAAATTAAATTTTTATTTAATATAAAAGTATATTCATAATATTTTTTATATATGAAAATTATTTTGTATATTTATTAACTTACTTTTCCTGTTAATAGAAATTATTTTCTATATTTTATATATTGTATTTAACTTTTAAAGTAGTACATTTGGACTATTAGATATGAATATGCATGTTTGATATTTCTTGATATATATATATATATATATGTATATATATGTATATATAAAAATAGAATAGTTTTTAGTTTTAGAAATATTTTATTTTCCCACAAAATTATTTGCTAAATATAAACATGATTTTTGTTTAAATCATTTAATAATTCTAACAACTATTAAACTTTAAAATATTAAGCATTGGACAAACATATATTTGCTTATAGATAAACATGCTCAATGCATAGATACAATTGACATTCATAAAATTTATTATCAACCATATATATTGTACTTAGAAAGATTTTTTCCTAGTTCATAATAATTTATTTTATATTGTTCAATCGTATGATTTATAATCAAATTAGTTATCTTTATATTTTAATTATTTATTGTAATTATAAACTTTTTGCAACCACTAAAAATTATTTTTAAAAAAATATAATTCGTGCATCGCATGGTTTGAAAGTTATCAAATATGAGAACCCAAATAGAATATAATAATTGAAACCATATAAGGCCAAACTAGTGTCCCCTTAAAAGTTTTCTTTTCTCTCACTACTTCGAAAGCTTTTGGTTCTTTTCTCTCACTACTTCGAGAGTTTTTAACTATGTCCTGAGTATTATTTGCTCTTTAAGAATTGTCTATTCGTGTCATGGAAACAACTTAGCAGATTTGTCTTTACATGAGGAGGAAGATGAAGGATTTGTTCTGGATGAAGGAAGAGATGATGGGTTGGTTAATTCAGAATTCAATCTCTGTCTACTAGGGAGTTTTCTCACAGACAAAAATATCAATGTGCATGTAATGAAGAATCGGATGGCGAGTGTCTGGCGACCTATGAAAGGTATAAATATTAAAGAGGTCGAATCTCAACGCTTCCTGTTTCGTTTTTACCACGATGTGGATGTGAATAGAGTGTGGGATGGTGGTCTGTGGTTCTTTGATAATCACCTCTTGGTGCTACACAGAGTTGTAAGAGGGGATGTACTATCATATGTCCCTTTGTTCTTTGTCCCTTTTTGGATTCAAATTCATGAATTGCCAATTGGGTATATGAGAGAAAGTGTGGGGAAAGAACTGGGGAATTTTGTGGGCAAGTATATTGAGTATGATTCCAAAAATAACTCAATAATTTGGCGTTCATATATGCGTATTAAGGTCTTGATCGATGTGAGGGTTCCGCTGAAAAGATTCAAAAAAATCAAAACACAGACAGGGGATTGGTCAGTTGGAAATTTCAAATATGAAAGGTTGGGAGTTTTTTGTTATATTTGCAGTCTAATGGGACATGGGGAACGTTTCTGTGCGAAGAGGATAAGCTTGCATGAAGGTGAAATTCAAATGGAGTGAGGATTATGGTTGCGAGCTACGAATAGGAATTTCGCCAACTCGGAAGAGGGAAAATGGTTGAGAGATGACGAAGTGAT
The DNA here is from genome assembly GCA_016081115.2 of Rehmannia glutinosa. Classification (NCBI taxonomy): domain Eukaryota; kingdom Viridiplantae; phylum Streptophyta; class Magnoliopsida; order Lamiales; family Orobanchaceae; genus Rehmannia; species Rehmannia glutinosa. The sequence continues at coordinate 51,726,562 of CM071928.1, forward strand.
AGTAGATAATTTCGATTGTTGTTTTTTGGTTGATCGGTTGGGTATAAGTGGTGGTTTGGGTATTCTTTGGAAGGATAGAAGTGTTATTAATATAATTGGGTTCTCGCGTAATCACATTGATACTATAGTTCATGAGGAAACAAGTATAATTTGGAGACTTACTGGTTTTTATGGCTATCCATAAAGAACAAGGCGAAGGGAGTCGTGGAATTTATTATGTCGGCTTAAATCATTATCGAGCCACCCTTTTGTGTTGTGTTGGTGATTTTAATGGTATGCTTCAACCGGAGGACAAAAAGGGATGGGTCGAACATCCAAATTAGATTTTTCAAGGATTTAGGGAGGCGGCGTTGGATTGTGATTTATAGGACCTTCCGTTAAATGATTATCCATATACTTGGGCTAGAGGTAAAAATGGAGTTAATGCAGTCGAGGAACGTATTGATCGGGCTATGGTCACAACCGAATGGCTTCAAGTTTTCCCTAGCTCTGCTTTAAAGAATATTGTGGCACCTATGTCCGATCATTCTCCTATCGTGTTGGATACATGTGTCGTGATTTCGAGGAAGAGCACTCAAAAATTTAAGTTTGAAAATTGTTGGCTACAAGAAAACGATTTAGCGGATGTAGTAAGAGGAGCCTGGTTGCAAACATATGGGAGTACGATTCAGAGTAACTTGCTCTCGATGGCTCAGAGCTTAGCGACGTGGGTAATAATAAAAGTAAACAGATGAAGAATGATATTAAAAAGTGTAAAGAAATTTTGGATTATCTAAGAGACCAGGAAAGTGAGGAGGATGTTCGAAAGTTTGATGATTCAAAATTAAAGTTGGGGGTGCTCCTATCCCAAGAAGAAAGATTTTGGAAGCAAAGAGCAAAAATTCATTGGCTAAAGGAAGGGGATTGTAATACTCGGTTTTTCCATAAGTATGCTAATTCTAAAAAAAAAAAAGAACTAGATATACAGATTGCAGGATTCAAATGGGAATTGGTGTGAGGATATTGGTGGTATTTGTAGAATTATTAAGGAGTATTATATAAATTTATTTGCTCAATCCCAAACGTGTTTGGATTCGGTTGTAGATGTGGTATACCCGTGTGTCTCAGAGGACCAGAATCAGTGTCTGTTATCTCAATTTTCGATGGATGAATTTACAAGGGCGGTGAAACAAATACACCCGGATAAATCTCCCGGTCTGGATGGATTTAATCCAGCATTTTTTCAAAGGTTTTGGCCAAGTGATTTATTTATACATTGTAGTACATATACAAGATAATAGTGTATTATATTTGCATTGAACCAGTACTAATTTAGCAACAACCTATAAATCGTTTATACACCATAAAAGATTATGCATGTTATACGAGGCATTGAATGAACATTAAACATGCATCGAGATAAAGATAAATATACAGCTTAATAAAGAGAAATATGCATCATACCTATGATAGTATAGCAGCAAGCTATTGGGTACGCAACACAATGTGTAGATAAAGTAAAATGATGTTAGAACGTATTAAATATTTGTTAAGTGTTATTCATGTACTAACTGATTTATTTATGCATTGAAGTACATATATAGTAACAATGTCGATTATATATGCGGTGAATCATCCTAATTTAGCAAAGAACTTTGTAACTATTTATACACCATAAAAATTATATCTATGCATAATGTTTTTAATGTCACACATTATGTAGTTTAGCATTGTATCTTACGAACTTATCCAGTAATTAATATACAACTGATAAATTTTTAATATGCATTATTCTTGTATAAAGTCATATTCGATTTTCACCAAAATCGTAAATATATAATAACGCATTTCTAGTTATACATCAACCAAATAATATATATGCATCGTTTTCATGTATATATGCATTGTTCTTTATTTGAGTTCTACATGTATCGTCTTTTTCATCTCGATGTGCGAGTAAGATTTTAGAGATAAACATACCAGGATGTATTTCACTATCGATGTATATACCGTTGATATCCTTGTATGAAGGTTCTCCGACCATAGAGGATTCTTCCCTACTCTAAATTGAACTCGTTTGGATTGGATTGCGTTGTTTTTTTATTGTTCTCTGGTTCTATCTTGAGAGACCAATGGAACGACAAGTAAAATATCGTGTTGTTTAAGTTTTGGAAGGAAAATCATGATTTTGATCCTGATTTTATCTCTCTATAACTGATCATAGTCACGTTCACAGTTGTTGATGTCTTGACAATATTACCCTTTTTGAGATTAAATTAATTAGTTAATGTATTATTATTCCCTTTTAATCCTAGCTTTTGGATTATATATGGGGATGGTTGAGATCGATCTACACTATCTCACCGCAGGATATGGTCTCATTAGATCTCACTCCTATATATTAAAAACAAATCGTGTTTTGGTAGCATAATTTTAGGAAAATACAAAATGTATCAAAAAAAGGTAAAAATATTCTATTTTTATATATACACAGATGTAAAAAATAAAATATCAAGCAGACAAATTCATATCTAATAGTCCGGATATAAAACTTTGAAAGTTCAATATCAAAATATATTCATAAATATAAAATAATTTCTATTAACATAAAAAAATACGTTAATAAGTATTAAAAATAATTTTCTATATATAAAATATTTTATTATGAATATAAGTTTATTGAAATATAAATTTAATTTATTATCACAAAAAATATATATATAATGTCATGTGTAGATATATATAATATATATAATATTCGGATACATATTACGATATATTTTTTTCAATTAAAATAAGTATTTTTAATTAAATTTAATAAACTTAACTACAATTTATATAATTAAGAAAAAATGGGTTAAGCTGATAACATGACTATACATATATGACCAGTATCAAAATACATGAACTTATAAATTGATGTCCAGTAGCCCAAATGTATAATTATAGTAACCCATTAGAAAATAAGTTTTTAGTAAATATATATATATATATATTTTATTTTATGCTTATTTTTAATCTTATATATGCAATATGAGTGTCAAACTAATTACCGTAAAAATATAATTATTTTGATATATTATACGTCAAAAAAAAATATAAAGAACCGAAAAGTTATTAAATTTTACAAAAGAAAAACAAAAGGACGAAAATAATAATTAATGCAGCACACACACATATTTGGAAAGCTTATTTTTATATAATGTTTTGTTATTGCATATACATATAGATTTTCCAAAATTAATTTACTAATGACCAAAATTAATGTTACATGTTGTAATTATAAATTACTAATTCTAGTAAGGTGTTTAGCCACTAATTGGAGATGAAGTTTTCAGAGATTGCATTAGTTGTTGCGGATTGGGTCATTGGCAGAAGGAGTAAATGATACTAATATTGTACAAATTCCAAAGTGCAATAATCCGCGTAATTTGAAAGATTGGAGGCCCATTTCTTTGAGTAACGTGGTGTATAAAAGTTTAGCGAAGGTGTTGGCGAATAAACTTCAAAAAGTGATTTCGCATTTGATATCTTCGACTCAATCAGAGTTTGTTCCTGGAAGATCGATAATTGATAATGTACAGATTGCATTCGAAATCCTACATAGTATGAAAAGGAAATTGAAAGGAAAGATTGGAGATGTTGCTTTAAAAATCAACATAAGCAAAGCCTATGATAGTATGAACTGGAGCTTTCTTCAAGCTATAATGTTGAAAATGGGTTTTGATAGTACATGGGTACGATGGATCATGATGTGTGTTACGTCGGTTTGTTATTCGATAGAGATTAATGGGGAAGAAGTAGGTCCTATTATTCCGGAACGGGTCCTAAGACAAGGTGACCCTCTCTCACAATATCTCTTTATTTTGTGTGCTGAGGGCCTTTCTTTTTTGATTAAAGATGCGGAGGATAAGAATCGTATTCATGGGGTTCGAGTTTGTAGAAGAACTCCGTTTATCTCGCATTTGTTTTTTGCAGACGATAGCCTCTTATTTTTTAGAGCTTCTATTGATGAATGTAACTATCTTAAAAATATTTCGGAGGCCTATAAAGAAGCATCGGGTCAAGGGGTTAACTTTGGTAAATCTGGGGTCATGTTTAGTTCGAACATGCCACACAATAGTAGAGAAGCTTTGTGTCAGAATTTGGGGGTGAGACAAAATTTGAACTCTGGAAAATACTTGGTATTGCCATCTCTTATTGGTAGGAAGAAAAAGGAGGTTTTTCGACATATCAAATATATGATGTGGGGTTATATTCAGAATTGGCAAGGGAATAAGCTATCTCGTGGTGGAAAGGAGATTTTGTTAAACTCAGTTGCACAAGTTGTTCCCTCCTATTTTATGAGTACATTACTTTTACATATTTCTTATTAGATGAGCTTGAAAAACAGTTGAATTCTTTCTGGTGGGGAAATGGAAAGGAGTCGAAGGGTATTAAATGGATGAAATGGGATAAAATGTGTATCACTAATGATGAAGGTTGCTTGGGATTTAGAGATCTTTTTTGTTTTAATTTGGCATTATTGGGGAAGCAAGGTTGGAAAGTTTTAATGGAACCGGATGCTTTGGTTACGAGGGTGTTCAAAGCTAAATATTTCCCAAAGAGAGATTTTCTAGATGCAAAACTAGGATCGTGTCCTAGTTTTATTTGGAGAAGTATCTAGAGTTCACAGGTGGTTTTAAAAAAAAGGGATGAGGTGGGGGATTGGTGATGGTTCTAAGATAAGAGTATGGGGTGATCTATTGATAAGGGATGATTCAAACTTTTTTGTGTCATCTCCTAAGCAGTCTGGTGTAGGGGACATTAGAGTTAGTGATTTATTTATCCCGGGGCTGCGTCAATAGGACATTGAGATGATAGAAGAGCTGTTTAATGAGAGGGATAGTTATCGAATTGTTCAAATTCCTCTGAACAGTTTTGCAAGTGAAGATAGAAGGGTGTGGCATTTCTCAAAAAATAGACATTATATAGTTAAAAGTGGGTATAAAGCAGCTGTTGCTGAAGGTAATATTGGTAGGGGGGATAACTCTTTTTTGTGGAAGAAATTATGGAAATTAAAGATACCCCCAAAGGTGAAGCATTTTATATGGAGGGTATGTACATATAGCCTTCCGACTCATAGTAATTTGTCAAGGAGACATGTTGTTGTTGAGTGTAATTGCCTTTCTGTAATAATGATTATGAAACAGGATGGCATACATTTACGGAGTGCAAATTCAGTCAGGATTGTTGGAGTTGCGCTGGGCTGAACGTGTTGGTGAACGAATGGACAGTTGCTGCTGATTCAATGAAAGAATTGGTGGTTCGTGTGCTCTGTCATCAGGGTGAATGGATTGTGGCTAAAGCTCTGCTTTAAAGAATATTGTGGCACCTATGTCCGATCATTCTCCTATCGTGTTGGATACTTGTGTCGTGATTTCGAGGAAGAGCACTCAAAAATTTAAGTTTGAAAATTGTTGGCTACAAGAAAAAGATTTAGCGGATGTAGTAAGAGGAGCCTGGTTGCAAACATATGGGAGTACGATTCAGAGTAAATTGCTCTCGATGGCTCAGAGCTTAGCGACGTGGGTAATAATAAAAGTAAACAGATGAAGAATGATATTAAAAAGTGTAAAGAAATTTTGGATTATCTAAGAGACCAGGAAAGTGAGGAGGATGTTCGAAAGTTTGATGATTCAAAATTAAAGTTGGGGGTGCTCCTATCCCAAGAAGAAAGATTTTGGAAGCAAAGAGCAAAAATTCATTGGCTAAAGGAAGGGGATTGTAATACTCGGTTTTTCCATAAGTATGCTAATTCTCAAAAAAAAAAGAACTAGATATACAGATTGCAGGATTCAAATGGGAATTGGTGTGAGGATATTGGTGGTATTTGTAGAATTATTAAGGAGTATTATATAAATTTATTTGCTCAATCCCAAACGCGTTTGGATTCGGTTGTAGATGTGGTATACCCGTGTGTCTCAGAGGACCAGAATCAGTGTCTGTTATCTCAATTTTCGATGGATGAATTTACAAGGGCGGTGAAACAAATGCACCCGGATAAATCTCCCGGTCTGGATGGATTTAATCCAGCATTTTTTCAAAGGTTTTGGCCAAGTGATTTATTTATACATTGTAGTACATATACAGTAATAGTGTATTATATTTGCATTGAACCAGTACTAATTTAGCAACAACCTATAACTGTTTATACACCATAAAAGATTATGCATGTTATACAGGCATTGAATGAACATTAAACATGCATCGAGATAAAGATAAATATACAGCTTAATAAAGAGAAATATGCATCATACCTATGATAGTATAGCAGCAAGCTATTGGGTACGCAACGCAATGTGTAGATAAAGTAAAATGATGTTAGAACGTATTAAATATTTGTTAAGTGTTATTCATGTACTAACTGATTTATTTATGCATTGAAGTACATATATAGTAACAATGTCTGTTATATATGCAGTGAATCAGTCCTAATTTAGTAGCAACCTGTAACTATTTATACACCATAAAAATTATATCTATGCATAATGTTTTTAATGTCACACATTATGTAGTTTAGCATTGTATCTTACGAACTTATCCAGTAATTAATATACAACTGATAAATTTTTAATATGCATTATTACTGTATAAAGTCATATTCAGTTTTCACCAAAATCGTAAATATATAATAACGCATTTCTAGTTATACATCAACCAAATAATATATATGCATCGTTTTCATGTATATATGCATTGTTCTTTATTTGAGTTCTACATGTATCGTCTTTTTCATCTCGATGTGCAGAGTAAGATTTTAGAGATAAACATACCAGGATGTATTTCACTATCGATGTATATACCGTTGATATCCTTGTATGAAGGTTCTCCGACCATAGAGGATTCTTCCCTACTCTAAATTGAACTCGTTTGGATTGGATTGCGTTGTTTTTTTTTATTGTTCTCTGGTTCTATCTTGAGAGACCAATGGAACGACAAGTAAAATATCGTGTTGTTTCTGAGTTTTGGAAGGAAAATCATGATTTTGATCCTGATTTTATCTCTCTATAACTGATCATAGTCACGTTCACAGTTGTTGATGTCTTGACAATATTACCCCTTTTGAGATTAAATTAATTAGTTAATGTATTATTATTCCCTTTTAATCCTAGCTTTTGGATTATATATGGGGATGGTTGAGATCAGTCTACACTATCTCACCGCAGGATATGGTCTCATTAGATCTCACTCCTATATATTAAAAAAAATCGTGTTTTGGTAGCATAATTTTAGGAAAATACAAAATGTTTCAAAAAAAGGTAAAAATATTCTATTTTTATATATACACAGATGTAAAAAATAAAATATCAAACAGACAAATTCATATCTAATAGTCCAGATATAAAACTTTGAAAGTTCAATATCAAAATATATTCATAAATATAAAATAATTTCTATTAACATAAAAAGTACGTTAATAAGTATTAAAAATAATTTTCTATATATAAAATATTGTTATGAATATAAGTTTATTGAAATATAAATTTAATTTATTATCACAAAAAATATATATATAATGTCATGTGTAGATATATATAATATATATAATATTCGGATACATATTACGATATATTTTTTTCAATTAAAATAAGTATTTTTAATTAAATTTAATAAACTTAACTACAATTTATATAATTCTGAAAAAATGGGTTAAGCCTAGATAACAGCTATACATATATGACGAGTATCAAAATACATGAACTTAAAAATTGATGTCCAGTAGCCCAAATGTATAATTATAGTAACCCATTAGAAAATAAGTTTTTAGTAAATATATATATATATATATATATATTATTTTATGCTTATTTTTAATCTTATATATGCAATATGAGTGTCAAACTAATTACCGTAAAAATATAATTATTTTGATATATTATACGTAAAAAAAAAATATAAAGAACCGAAAAGTTATTAAATTTTACAAAAGAAAAACAAAAGGACGAAAATAATAATTAATGCAGCACACACACATATTTGGAAAGCTTATTTTTATATAATGTTTTGTTATTGCATATACATATAGATTTTCCAAAATTAATTTACTAATGACCAAAATTAATGTTACATGTTGTAATTATAAATTACTAATTCTAGTAAGGTGTTTAGCCACTAATTGGAGATGAAGTTTTCAGAGCTTGCATTAGTTGTTGCGGATTGGGTCATTGGCAGAAGGAGTAAATGATACTAATATTGTACTAATTCCAAAGTGCAATAATCCGAGTAATTTGAAAGATTGGCGGCCCATTTCTTTGAGTAACGTGGTGTATAAAATTTTGGCGAAGGTGTTGGCGAATAAACTTCAAAAAGTGATTTCGCATTTGATATCTTCGACTCAATCAGAGTTTGTTCCTGGAAGATCGATAATTGATAATGTACAGATTGCATTCGAAATCCTACATAGTATGAAAAGGAAATTGAAAGGAAAGATTGGAGATGTTGCTTTAAAAATCAACATAAGCAAAGCCTATGATAGTATGAACTGGAGCTTTCTTCAAGCTATAATGTTGAAAATGGGCTTTGATAGTACATGGGTACGATGGATCATGATGTGTGTTACGTCGGTTTGTTATTCGATAGGGGTTAATGGGGAAGAAGTAGGTCCTATTATTCCGGAACGGGTCCTAAGACAAGGTGACCCTCTCTCACAATATCTCTTTATTTTGTGTGCTGAGGGCCTTTCTTTTTGATTAAAGATGCGGAGGATAATGATCGTATTCATGGGGTTCGAGTTTGTAGAAGAACTCCGTTTATCTCGCATTTGTTTTTTGCAGACGATAGCCTCTTATTTTTTAGAGCTTCTATTGATGAATGTAACTATCTTAAAAATATTTCGGAGGCCTATAAAGAAGCATCGGGTCAAGGGGTTAACTTTGGTAAATCTGGGGTCATGTTTAGTTCGAACATGCCACACCATAGTAGAGAAGCTTTGTGTCAGAATTTGGGGGTGAGACAAAATTTGAACTCTGGAAAATACTTGGGATTGCCATCTCTTATTGGTAGGAAGAAAAAGGAGTTTTTTCGACATATCAAAGATATGATGTGGGGTTATATTCAGAATTGGCAAGGGAATAAGCTATCTCGTGGTGGAAAGGAGATTTTGTTAAACTCAGTTGCACAAGTTGTTCCCTCCTATTTGATGAGTACATTACTTTTAAGATAAGAGTATGGGGTGATCTATTGATAAGGGATGATTCAAACTTTTTTGTGTCATCTCCTAAGCAGTCTGGTGTAGGGGACATTAGAGTTAGTGATTTATTTATCCCTGGTCTGTCGATAGGACATTGAGATGATAGAAGAGTCATTTAATGAGAGGGATAGTTATCGAATTGTTCAAATTCCTCTGAACAGTTTTGCAAGTGAAGATAGAAGGGTGTGGCATTTCTCAAAAAATAGACATTATATAGTTAAAAGTGGGTATAAAGCAGCTGTTGCTGAAGGTAATATTGGTAGGGGGGATAACTCCTTTTTGTGGAATAAATTATGGAAATTAAAGATACCCCCAAAGGTGAAGCATTTTATATGGAGGGTATGTACATATAGCCTTCCGACTCATAGTAATTTGTCAAGGAGACATGTTGTTGTTGAGTGTAATTGCCTTTCTGTAATAATGATTATGAAACAGGATGGCATACATTTACGGAGTGCAAATTCAGTCAGGATTGTTGGAGTTGCGCTGGGCTGAACGTGTTGGTGAACAAATGGACAGTTGCTGCTGATTCAATGAAAGAATTGGTGGTTCGTGTGCTCTGTCATCAGGGTGAATGGATTGTGGCTAAAGCTCTGCTTTAAATAATATTATGGCACCTATGTCCGATCATTCTCCTATCGTGTTGGATACTTGTGTCGTGATTTCGAGGAAGAGCACTCAAAAATTTAAGTTTGAAAATTGTTGGCTACAAGAAAAAGATTTAGCGGATGTAGTAAGAGGAGCCTGGTTGCAAACATATGGGAGTACGATTCAGAGTAAATTGCAATCGATGGCTCAGAGCTTAGCGACGTGGGTAATAATAAAAGTAAACAGATGAAGAATGATATTAAAAAGTGTAAAGAAATTTTGGATTATCTAAGAAACCAGGAAAGTGAGGAGGATGTTCGAAAGTTTGATGATTCAAAATTAAAGTTGGGGGTGCTCCTATCCCAAGAAGAAAGATTTTGGAAGCAAAGAGCAAAAATTCATTGGCTAAAGGAATGGGATTGTAATACTCGGTTTTTCCATAAGTATGCTAATTCTCAAAAAAAAAAAGAACTAGATATACAGATTGCAGGATTCAAATGGGAATTGGTGTGAGGATATTGGTGGTATTTGTAGAATTATTAAGGACTATTATATAAATTTATTTGCTCAATCCCAAACGCGTTTGGATTCGGTTGTAGATGTGGTATACCCGTGTGTCTCAGAGGACCAGAATCAGTGTCTGTTATCTCAATTTTCGATGGATGAATTTACAAGGGCGGTGAAACAAATGCACCCGGATAAATCTCCCGGTCTGGATGGATTTAATCCAGCATTTTTTCAAAGGTTTTGGCCAAGTGATTTATTTATACATTGTAGTACATATACAATAATAGTGTATTATATTTGCATTGAACCAAGATACTAATTTAGCAACAACCTATAACTGTTTATACACCATAAAAGATTATGCATGTTATACAGGCATTGAATGAACATTAAACATGCATCGAGATAAAGATAAATATACAGCTTAATAAAGAGAAATATGCATCATACCTATGATAGTATAGCAGCAAGCTATTGGGTACGCAACGCAATGTGTAGATAAAGTAAAATGATGTTAGAACGTATTAAATATTTGTTAAGTGTTATTCATGTACTAACTGATTTATTTATGCATTGAAGTACATATATAGTAACAATGTCTATTATATATGCAGTGAATCAGTCCTAATTTAGTAGCAACCTGTAACTATTTATACACCATAAAAATTATATCTATGCATAATGTTTTTAATGTCACACATTATGTAGTTTAGCATTGTATCTTACGAACTTATCCAGTAATTAATATACAACTGATAAATTTTTAATATGCATTATTACTGTATAAAGTCATATTCAGTTTTCACCAAAATCGTAAATACAGAATAACACATTTCTAGTTATACATCAACCAAATAATATATATGCATCGTTTTCATGTATATATGCATTGTTCTTTATTTGAGTTCTACATGTATCGTCTTTTTCATCTCGATGTGCAGAGTAAGATTTTAGAGATAAACATACCAGGATGTATTTCACTATCGATGTATATACCGTTGATATCCTTGTATGAAGGTTCTCCGACCATAGAGGATTCTTCCCTACTCTAAATTGAACTCGTTTGGATTGGATTGCGTTGTTTTTTTTTATTGTTCTCTGGTTCTATCTTGAGAGACCAATGGAACGACAAGTAAAATATCGTGTTGTTTCTGAGTTTTGGAAGGAAAATCATGATTTTGATCCTGATTTTATCTCTCTATAACTGATCATAGTCACGTTCACAGTTGTTGATGTCTTGACAATATTACCCTTTTTGAGATTATATTAATTAGTTAATGTATTATTATTCCCTTTTAATCCTAGCTTTTGGATTATATATGGGGATGGTTGAGATCAGTCTACACTATCTCACCGCAGGATATGGTCTCATTAGATCTCACTCCTATATATTAAAACAAAATCGTGTTTTGGTAGCATAATTTTAGGAAAATACAAAATGTTTCAAAAAAAGGTAAAAATATTTTATTTTTATATATACACAGATGTAAAAAATAAAATATCAAACAGACAAATTCATATCTAATAGTCCAGATATAAAACTTTGAAAGTTCAATATCAAAATATATTCATAAATATAAAATAATTTCTATTAACATAAAAAGTACGTTAATAAGTATTAAAAATAATTTTCTATATATAAAATACTCATTATGAATATAAGTTTATTGAAATATAAATTTAATTTATTATCACAAAAATATATATATAATGTCATGTGTAGATATATATAATATATATAATATTCGATACATATTACGATATATTTTTTTCAATTAAAATAAGTATTTTTAATTAAATTTAATAAACTTAACTACAATTTATATAATTCTGAAAAAATGGGTTAAGCCTAGATAACAGCTATACATATATGACGAGTATCAAAATACATGAACTTATAAATTGATGTCCAGTAGCCCAAATGTATAATTATAGTAACCCATTAGAAAATAAGTTTTTAGTAAATATATATATATATATATATATATATTTTATTTTATGCTTATTTTTAATCTTATATATGCAATATGAGTGTCAAACTAATTACCGTAAAAATATAATTATTTTGATATATTATACGTCAAAAAAAAATATAAAGAACCGAAAAGTTATTAAATTTTACAAAAGAAAAACAAAAGGACGAAAATAATAATTAATGCAGCACACACACATATTTGGAAAGCTTATTTTTATATAATGTTTTGTTATTGCATATACATATAGATTTTCCAAAATTAATTTACTAATGACCAAAATTAATGTTACATGTTGTAATTATAAATTACTAATTCTAGTAAGGTGTTTAGCCACTAATTGGTGATGAAGTTTTCAGAGCTTGCATTAGTTGTTGCGGATTGGGTCATTGGCAGAAGGAGTAAATGATACTAATATTGTACTAATTCCAAAGTGCAATAATCCGAGTAATTTGAAAGATTGGCGGCCCATTTCTTTGAGTAACGTGGTGTATAAAATTTTGGTGAAGGTATTGGCGAATAAACTTCAAAAAGTGATTTTGCATTTGATATCTTCGACTCAATCAGAGTTTGTTCCTGGAAGATCGATAATTGATAATGTACAGATTGCATTCGAAATCCTACATAGTATGAAAAGGAAATTGAAAGGAAAGATTGGAGATGTTGCTTTAAAAATCAACATAAGCAAAGCCTATGATAGTATGAACTGGAGCTTTCTTCAAGCTATAATGTTGAAAATGGGTTTTGATAGTACATGGGTACGATGGATCATGATGTGTGTTACGTCGGTTTGTTATTCGATAGGGGTTAATGGGGAAGAAGTAGGTCCAATTATTCCGGAACGGGTCCTAAGACAAGGTGACCCTCTCTCACAATATCTCTTTATTTTGTGTGCTGAGGGCCTTTCTTTTTTGATTAAAGATGCGGAGGATAATGATCGTATTCATGGGGTTCGAGTTTGTAGAAGAACTCCGTTTATCTCGCATTTGTTTTTTGCAGACGATAGCCTCTTATTTTCTAGAGCTTCTATTGATGAATGTAACTATCTTAAAAATATTTTGGAGGCCTATAAAGAAGCATCGGGTCAAGGGGTTAACTTTGGTAAATCTGGGGTCATGTTTAGTTCGAACATGCCACACCATAGTAGAGAAGCTTTGTGTCAGAATTTGGGGGTGAGACAAAATTTGAACTCTGGAAAATACTTGGGATTGCCATCTCTTATTGGTAGGAAGAAAAAGGAGGTTTTTCGACATATCAAAGATATAATGTGGGGTTATATTCAGAATTGGCAAGGGAATAAGCTATCTCGTGGTGGAAAGGAGATTTTGTTAAACTCAGTTGCACAAGTTGTTCCCTCCTATTTTATGAGTACATTACTTTTACCTATTTCTTATTAGATGAGCTTGAAAAACTGTTGAATTCTTTCTGGTGGGGAAATGGAAAGGAGTCGAAGGGTATTAAATGGATGAAATGGGATAAAATGTGTATCACTAATGATGAAGGTTGCTTGGGATTTAGAGATCTTTTTTGTTTTAATTTGGCATTATTGGGGAAGCAAGGTTGGAAAGTTTTAATGGAACCGGATGCTTTGGTTACGAGGGTGTTCAAAGCTAAATATTTCCCAAAGAGACATTTTCTAGATGCAAAACTAGGATCGTGTCCTAGTATTATTTGGAGAAGTATCTAGAGTTCACAGGTGGTTTTAAAAAAAGGGATGAGGTGGAGGATTGGTGATGGTTCTAAGATAAGAGTATGGGGTGATCTATTGATAAGGGATGATTCAAACTTTTTTGTGTCATCTCCTAAGCAGTCTGGTGTAGGGGACATTAGAGTTAGTGATTTATTTATCCCGGGGTTGCGTCAATAGGACATTGAGATGATAGAAGAGCTGTTTAATGAGAGGGATAGTTATCGAATTGTTCAAATTCCTCTGAACAGTTTTGCAAGTGAAGATAGAAGGGTGTGGCATTTCTCAAAAAATAGACATTATATAGTTAAAAGTGGGTATAAAGCAGCTGTTGCTGAAGGTAATATTGGTAGGGGGGATAACTCCTTTTTGTGGAAGAAATTATGGAAATTAAAGATACCCCCAAAGGTGAAGCATTTTATATGGAGGGTATGTACATATAGCTTTCCGACTCATAGTAATTTGTCAAGGAGACATGTTGTTGTTGAGTGTAATTTCCTTTCTGTAATAATGATTATGAAACAGGATGGCATACATTTACGGAGTGCAAATTCAGTCAGGATTGTTGGAGTTGCGCTGGGCTGAACGTGTTGGTGAACGAATGGACAGTTGCTGCTGATTCAATGAAAGAATTGGTGGTTCGTGTGCTCTGTCATCAGGGTGAATGGATTGTGGCTAAAGCTCTGCTGATATTGTGGAGTATTTGGAAGGAAAGGAATGAGGCGGTTTGGAATAAAAGGCACAAGACAACAACAACTACTGTTAGAACGACTATTGCTGTACTCACTGAATGGTGTTTGATTCATAAAGTTAGATATGTGGAAGATGGTGATGAAGGCCTAGAACAGCAGCAGGTAAAATGGATGATAACCACACCCTCCTTATTTTAAATGTAACGTTGATGCATCTTTGTCGAACACACAAGGGGTGACAAGTGTTGTTATGGTGATAAGGGATTATAGAGGGGAGTTTGTGGTGGCTAGATCTATTTTATTTCCGGTATTGTACCACGTTCGTGAGGCCAAAACAATTGGAGTTAGAGAAGCTTTATCTTGGACAAAAAAATCTAGGATTAAAATATTTAATCCTCGAGAGCGATGTGAAGTACGTTCTGCATGGCCTATATGGTTTGGAGAAAGGGATTTCAGAATATGATATAATTTTAAAAGAATGTTAGTTGTTACTTCAAAGTTAACCCGCCTTTTCGGTAACGTTTGTTAAAAGAAACGGCAATATGGTTGCTCATGTACTAGCAAAATAAGTTTTTTCTTTTGATAGTCCATCAGTGTGGAGTTCTCCACCTCTTTGTATTTTGAACTATATTGATGATTTGAGATATCAATAAAAAATTTATTTTTCCCTAAAAAAAAAGTAATAAAAAGTCTTCTACAAAAGATAATAAAAATCATGGAAAATAATAAGTACTAAATATTTGTGATTCATTATTTTTTATAGCCAATTTTCTTTCAATAAATCAATTTTTAAAGTTATATAAAAAATAGAGTTATGTAAAATTAGGTTTCCAAATCTGTGTGTGTAGTGCATTAATTATTATATATATTGTTTCTTTTTTTCACAAAACAAATACTAGATCTATTTTTTTACGTATAATATATCTAATTAATCATCTTTTTACGAGGTTCGGCTTGACACTTATATTGCGTATATACAATAAAATAAATAAATATAATAAATAAAAACATATAAGTTATATTTACTCATTATTTTGTAATGTGCTTTAAAAGTTATGCATTCAGACTATCGGTCATCAATTTGTATATTCATGTATTTTGACTATTTATGATATATGTATATTTGTAATTGAAATTATCCCGTTTCTTCATAATTATATAAATTTGTACTTTTTTGTTCAGGAAAAAGTATCATTAATGAGCAAAAGGGGTATTCATCGAAATGTACATTGTCCCGATTACAACTATATAGAATTATATTTAAATTGATTAAATTCAGTCAAAAAATGCTTATTGGAATTGGAGAAAATATCTCAAGCTATATATCCAAATATTATACATATATATTAAATATATCCATGCATAGTATTATACATATTCATGTAAGAAAATTAAACTTTTATTCAATATGAAATTATATTTATAATAGTTTTTTATATATGAAAAAAATATTTTGTATATTTATTAACATATTTTTCCTGTTAATAGAAATTATTTTCTATATTTTGTATATTGTATTTAACTTTTAAAGTAGTACATTTGAACTATTAGATATGAATTTGCATGTTTGATATTTATATATATATATATATATATATATAAATGTATATATAAAAACAGAATAGTTTTTACTTTTAGAAATATTTTATTGTCTCACATAATTGTTTGCTAAATATAAACATGATTTTTATTTAATTCATTTAATAATTCTAACAATTATTAAACTTTATAATATTAAGCATTGGGCAAATTTATATTAGCTTATTGATAAACATGCTTAATGCATAGATACGATTGACATTTATAAAATTTAATATCAACCAGATATATTGTATTTAGAAAGATTTTTCATAGTTCATAATTATTTATTTTATATTATTCAATCGTATGATTTATAATCAAATTAGTTATCTTTATATTTCAATTATTTATTGAAATTATAAACTTTTTGCAATCACTAAAAATTATTTTTATAAAAATATAATTCGTGCATCGCACGGTCTGAAAATTATCAAATATGAGAACCCAAGTAGAATATAATAATTGGAAAATCCAAATAATACAATACAAATCCCCACAACAACATTTCAAGAGGTTAAAAATTGACTTAAGAACGTGAATATGTAAAATACATGAAAAATCCGCAAAAAACAGAAATATCTCCCAAAAAATATATAATAAAATCAATAATGTTGCCAAAACTATGTTTTATTGTCTCATATTTCTTTAATTAATGTACTTAGTTTCCCACACATACAAATAACTTTGGAAAATAAATTTGCATATGACTTTACTACTAAGACCTTAAAAAAAAGTATGGCATATATTTTCACACTTATTAGAAATCTAAATATAACTAAAATGAATAGGCGATGAAGGTGCGCCTGTGCAGTTTTATGGAAATACAGTTTTCGAAGATCGAACGAAATACATACGCATCAATGTATTTTTTATGATTCCGATGTAATATATTTTTTCATTTTTGACTTTATCAATAAAAAATATTAAATAGTATTTCCTACCTACTTTTTGATACTATATTAAAATTATTACAATGCAAGAGATAAAATTTATAGAACTGTTAGGAAAATACACATGCACCGTAGAAAATGGATGCCTCATAGATATATACTCGTGCATCGCATGGGCAACAAACTAGTATATATATAATAACCAAGTCACTTATAAATAGTATCAAAACTTTTTTCTTCTTAATAAATATTTAATGCGTTCTAACATCATTTTACTTTATTTACACATTGCGTCGTACACCCCGAGGAAGCATCTTTGCAATACTATCATAGGAATGATGAATATTTATTTTTATTTATTTGTATATTTATTTTTATTTCGATGTATGTTTAATGTTCGTTCAATGCATGTACAACATGCATAAAATTTTTGACAGGCATAAAAAATAATAATGTTAGACAAAGGCTTGTCATATTCCTGGGGTCAACAAAATATTGGATACCTGAAATTGAGCAAGAGAAAGTACCACGCGTGGAAATGCATTTTAGCTCATTGGAAAATGGCATTTTATTCTATAAGGAATATGGCTCGTGTAAGGGATTTGACGTTCGTAAAAGTACGTCTAGAAGATTAGAAACGGTGAAATCCATGGGCAATATATTGTGTGCAACCAAGAAGGGTTTCAAAATGTTAATAACTCTGCCCAAATATTGACACTGCCGACAACAACACTAGCAAAAATAAAGAAACACGTAACAGGGTATCCAAATGAATCAGTTGCAATGCACGTTGTATACTTGAGTACACGAATGGAAACACATACATGATCAGACATTTCTAATAGCGTCACACCCATTCTTTAGCATCTGAATCATACAGACAATTACTCAAGGTTAACAAAAATCTAAACTTCGGCCACCAAAAATTCATCATGAACTATTCTAGAGCAAATATCGGAACTACAAAGACTCATAAGCTATATACGCAAATGGTTGGGGAATACTGGGAAGTCTGTGCACTTCAGATAGATTTCAAAAATTTTAAGAGGGATTTGAAAGCATACATATCTAGTATTGATGTACAGATCATCGTACACAACTTCCTAAAGAAAAAGGAAGTGTGTCCTGAAATGACATTCAATTACGCTGTTGACGAAATGAACAATTAACAAGATAATTATGGGTAGATCAAGCATCAATACGAAACTACATTGTATTTGGTGATATCATCTCTTTGGACGCTATGTACAATACTAGAAGGTGAGTACAAGTCATAACGACTACATGTCTTTAATGCATACGTCATTGATATATACTGCCTATTTACCTATGATCATTGCATATACAACTACGTTAGATGACATAATTATTGTTTTATATATATAGTAGATATCCATAGTATATTTACTTTACCTGTATTGTCTATTTAACTGCTAACCAATGCATTCATCAATCAGAACGTTGCACTCTCAATACAACAAGATCTAACAGGTTACTTATTACTCACCATTCAAGTATAATATGATGTTTCCACCACAGGAGTTGATAACTACCGGAGATGTGTTACCTTTGCAGCTGGGTTAATGTTGAAGGAGGACGGATTCATATGTATGGTTATTCAAGTGTTTTCTGGATGCAATGGGTAAAGAAACATATTACATTGTCACCGATCAAAACCCTACAATGAAGAACACATACAAATATATTTTCAAAAAAAGCAAAACATCAATTATGTATGTGGCATATCATGGAGAAAGTAAGCTCAAAAGTCGTACATGCATTGCTCAAGATGATACCTTCATGTGAAAGCTTACTTCGATTGTGTGGAATCAACAAATTGAACCGGATGAATTTGAAGCCAATGGCACGACATAATATCGACTTTCAATCCATAACATCCATGGTTTTCAAACATGTATGATATTAGAAAAAGCCGGATTCCCCGTATTTTAGAGATGTTCCAATGGGAGGATTACTAAGGACAACATCAAGATCTGAAAGTACAAATAGTTGGTTTGGAGGTTTCACTAACTCTCAAGTGAATTTGGTCGAATTCTTTATGCACTCGACGTATGCAATAGAGGCCCAAAGACATGCGGTGGACAAGTTGAACAATGAGTCCGGCGATTATAGTCCATAATGTAAGACACCTTTGGATATGGAACAACATGCAGCCACAACACGTACAATATTTTCTGAAATTAGAAAACAAATTGCATGTTGTAACTCTTTAGTAGTTTGAGTAAAAGATGCTACCACTAAGTGCTCATACTCAATAAGGGACGCCAATAATCAAACATTCGATGTCGTCTACTGTGTTGCTGAAAATGAGGCAACATGCACCTGCAAAATATTTTAACATGGGATAATTTGCCAACATATATTCGTAGTTTTCAAGGATCTTCAAGTTAATCCCAAAAAGCATCTGCTTACAAGATGGATGAAAACACCCTCAATCGTGGCTGCTCCTAATAATGGGCGTCTATACCAATTTACTGGTGGAGAGGACGAAAATGCAACTTTGAACAAACTTTGGTCATATTTTTATTGTTGCATAGGAATTGCACAAGGAAACTTAGAAAAATTAAAGAATTATCACATCTAATATCTGAATAGAAAGACAAAGATGTTACAAGAGAAACAACATTACAAGTCACACCTTAGCAAGAAAAAAGTGCTCGAGACTTATTGCGGCTCTACATCACAAATAGACATCACATTATTGCTGCCAAAACAAGCGAGAAATAAAGGAAGTAGAAGTCGGTTAAAGAGTCGATTACAAAGTCATAAAGAGAAGCCTATCAAAGCAAGCACCAAGTTAAAGAGACACTGTGGGACGTGCAATGAAGTTACATCACATAACGTCAGGACGTGCCCCCAACGTACTATTACTCCATTGTAGTAATCTATTTCTCGTGTTTTCTTTTATAAAATCGACAATTTTGAAGTTTATTGAACACACTTTGTACAAGAATCAACACGAAAATCATTCACAATGACTCAGTGGATGTACCACACAATTTACTATACTGCATATACCACATATTTAGCACTATTATATTGTATAAATAATATATATATATATATATACTGCATATAGTTCGTGTATGTACTCTGCGATAATACTGCAGATTTAACATATATATACTGCATATTTAATACTATTATACTATTAATATATATATTTCTTATAGTTCGTGTATGTACTCTGCGATAGATTATACTTCATATTGAACATATATATACGCATATTTAACACTATTATACTGTAAGTATAATATATGTACATTGGAAGACCATATTTAACGTATTATACATTAATCAATCTTTACTTTATGTCACAATAAAACATACATACACATTAAAAATTATACCGCTATAGTAAATAAACCGTAATCTAATGTTAAAGCAAAGATATTTTGAGTTACACGATCAACATGTTTATACAAAATATAACTAACTAAACAACAAAATCCAACTAAAAACACATTGTTTCTAAAATATATATACATTCATTTAAGCATAAAACGATAATGTTCAAAAGTACCTATCTAATACAATATGCCTTCAAACCCCCGAAAGCATACCGCAACAAATAACAACTACAATACTTCATCTTAAACCTGAAATCCTAATATAAAACATAATAGCACATCCTAAAAATACTTAGAAAATAACAATTCACAAAAAAAATGTACCCAAAAATTACAGTATCAAGACAATATCCCAAAATATAATTACACAAACTGTTAGATAAATGTTTTTATCGTAAGTTTGATGATTCCATATTATTAAGTTTTACACCAAAACAATATCCCCAAATGTTGTCCAAATACTTCAAAACGATTTAAATGATTTTTACTAATTTTTTGGAGTATTTCTTGAAGTTAATTTTTGACAAAAAACAGACAACACTTTTGTTTCGAGGCCAACCGGTCGCCCTAGAGGGAAACCCGTGCCTGAAGATCTGAAACTTAAACTGAAACAGAAACGAAATGGTAGAAAATTTGGAGGAGGTCAACCGGTGCTTGAAGTGGGTTTAAAGCAAAGCTCTTCCTGTTTCATATTTTGGAGGGGCCAACCTGTCCAAGGGACATATTTTCAAACATGCACTATAAAAGGATAATGAGTCATTTGAGAT
This sequence comes from Rehmannia glutinosa, assembly GCA_016081115.2. Lineage (NCBI taxonomy): Eukaryota > Viridiplantae > Streptophyta > Magnoliopsida > Lamiales > Orobanchaceae > Rehmannia > Rehmannia glutinosa. The sequence goes on from CM071928.1 coordinate 51,747,832, forward strand.
AAGGTTACGACGGATACAGACTATCAAGCATTCAAGCATTCAAGCAATAACCTGCAGAGAAATATCTCTCAAGTATTCAAAGAAAATTCTCAAGCCTAAACTCGAAGGAAATCAATCCAACACACTCAGTGAAGGAAAGACAACCTCATCAGTTGAAGAGGAAAATTTGTTATCAAGAACAATAGGTCTACTCTCCAAGGTTGAAGGAGGTGCAGTAAGGTTCCATCAAACCAGAGAGCTTTGAACCTGTTGGAGGGCTAAGTGATCTAGTCCAAAGGTTTGAAGGAAGCTGAAGGAGAAACTAGCTGTGTGATCAAAGCTGCCTCGGATTGATAACCATTTTCTAACCAAGTCAAGTTACTTAATGGATTCCTCCAGGGGTTTGAGAAGAGTGGATTAGAGGAATTACCCCATCCTCGAACCACTATAATTGCTTGTGTCATTTACTTTTAGCACACTTAATTTCTCACATTATGTTTATATCTGCTGATAGTTAAAATTGCTTAAGTCTGCTGATAATAACTTTGCTAAAAACAAGTGTTGAAAAACGTACTCAAAAATCTAAGGGTGAAAGTCTTCCACTATGAAAAACCAAGTCAAATGCATTTTAAGTCTTAGATAAAACAACTAAGTTATACTATCAACAACTCAGTCGAGTCTGTTGAGTGGGTAACTTTGTTGTGTAAGTCAACCTAGCAGTCCCCCAAGGACTTAGTTGACTTGAGTCAACTCTGAAATTATTTAAAGGACTAAAATCGAAAAGTTGGTAAAGTTTATTCAACCCCTCCTTCTAACTTTACTTATCACCCCTTGGGACCTACAGAGTGCACAAGATGACTTCAAACATTTTATTAAGAATCATTTTTTGTATTGGGCCTTTGACCCATCTCTGCTATGCACCTAAAGAGCTCAACGCAATATCAATAATCACATGGGCATAATCAAACCGAAAATGCCTAGATTGGAGAAAGAGCACCCATGCACCCTAAAACCTTTTATTTTCATAGAAAATCATGTCGTGTATGCCTCATCTCAATAAAGCTCATATGTTATGCATGCATGTGAAAATACTAATGAATATCATGCTCAATGAAAATGGCAATCATCATATTCCAATACCAACCCATCAACATATGGACGTCAAGGTTGCCATAATGCATCCATCAAGATACAAGAATCACATTTAATATCAATAAAGCATGAAATACAATGTTCATGCATTGTAGTTGTAGATGGATTTTCACTTACCTTAGATATAGCTCGTTCTTTACTTACAAGTTTGTTATTTTCCAACTTCGTGACTGTGAATAATCTGTAGCAATATAATTTACGGATTCAATTAAATTACATGGAAAGCCTTTGTCTGGAATCGATCTATTAACTAACTTTGATCTCAATGTGAAGCAGCATGAAGATTTAATAGAAATAGTATCAAATATCCCCCTCAGAACCCTTGTTAAATCCAAGCTAACAAGAATTTTCCAAATTCATCACCCAAATGGACTCGGGTAGCTAGTCAAAATAATATTCCAAATTAAATTTCTCATCAAGCTTTAAATCTCAAGATTTCACACAATCCTAATTCTAGATGAATTTCTACTTGATTTGGTTGCTTAGCTAATTGAATAATAGCATGTTTTCGTATACTTGGACACAAATCTACATCCCACAACTTTAACTTAATTTTCACTTAATTCGTTTAACCAAACCCTCCCTAATTCCAAACACGTAAGTTGCCAATTATATTACAAAACAAATAATAAGAATTAGTTTTCTAAAATTACCTTGCGAAAATTTGCTCCATAAGAAAACCTCAACATACGAAAATATGGATATGTATTCTTTAGTTAATGAAATTTTATCACCCTTTTGTAGAGCGGTGGTTGTATACCCATATATAATGTTCCCATGTACTTATCAATTAAGTAAGACAACCAAGAATCATTTATATATGTGTATATCTATATGTTGTCTATACCAGCAACTCCCACACATGTATTAATTAGTAATATATTATATATATATATATATATATATATAAAAAAATCAATCATGTGCATATAGGAATAATGCATTTAGTTGAATTGCTCAAGTAGCTTCAGGTTATACATTTTACCTTTACTCTGATTTCGTCTTATTACAAATATAAATATATAACGCCTGTATTTAAATATCAGTATAACTCATACATTTAAATATCAACTAATGAATGATTCTTTTGTTATTTTGTAATAATTAGTATATCTATTTTTATTAAGTCTATTATTACTAGTGTGATTTCTTATATTTCCGAGTATTCATTTCGGTGCCACTTTCACCTCTAAGCTTAACCCACGTAACCTAATAACTTCAGTCCCTCTATCGTTACCACGTATAATCTAATAACATCTAATAATCTGACACCAAGTTCTTTGGTTTCCATGTACCATCAACTGCTTAAGTTAATAGTTTGACAACTAGTACAATATGAAAATTCTAAAACAATACAACTAATCATGCCCTAAAAATAAAATAAATTATGATAATGTCAATATCCATGCAAATAGCACATAAGCAATATGAAATGATTCAACTATATTGGCTAGGTGAGTAAGTGAAATGTCCGGGGTATTATATTCGCGCGCCCTTGTGTACTGACAAAGTGATCCGATGTTTAAAGCCTGAGAAGCTGATGCGTTCTTTATCCATCGATTGAGTATATATTTTTTCAGAATTTTGTCAAGTTCCTTGAACAGTATCAAGATGTGATGGCATATCAGTCCAATTTGTCTGAACATATTGCAGTTGCATAGCATCGTCCTGTTTTTAAAAACAACAAACATACTGATCCCAATGTCCTTGATCTGGTAAGAACAATTATATGTTGCATCTTCGACGTTTGCCATTAGACAGTTATAACATGATGCCACTATTTCAGAACTCACAACGGAAAACATTGTATTCGTATACACTGACGTTGCGTGCTTTTCAATTGTCAATGGTGTCTTGCATATCGGAACATTTGTGTCTGTCTCATTGGTCAATTTATCTATTGCATGTCTTTGAGCTTCCATTGCACTTTCATAATGCATAAAAAATTCAACCAAGTTGACTTGGGGGTTCGTGAAACTACCAAACCAACTATTAGCACTCTCGGATCATGATGTGGCTCGGAGTAGTCCTCCCAACTCAATATTTTTAAAATATTATGGAATCCATGATCGTCTAATCTCAAAAATATTCTTGAACCATGCATGGGAAGTCAAATTGTATTCATTCATTAGCTCGCTCCATTTTTCTTCAAAATCCTTTGGTTCGATGAAATTATTCCATACTATGTTTTTCAGTCTTTTCATGAAATGTTCGTCATTGAATAATGCATGCCCAAGCTTCACATTTACCTTATCCAATATGTGTCACATACACAAGCGATGTATCGTGTTCTTGAAAACCTTTCTTAACGCATTCTTCATCGCGGGGTCTTGGTCTGTAATAATGTATATTGGCTCACGTCTGATTGCTTCAAAAAAAAATTGGATTAACCATACGTAGGATTCTTTATCTTCCTTCAGTAGTAGCCTCGATGCAAAAGTTACACATCTTTTATGATTATCTATACCAGTAAATGGAGCAAACACCATTTTGTACCTGGAGAATATGTTATTAGTCATGTCGATAAATTATTTTTTCAGACATGCATAAATCATGTTCTTCATATGCAGTAGGTTAACACTATACAAGCAAGCCAGAAGAGAATGCATAAATCATGTTCTTCATATGCAGTAGGTTAACACTATACAAGCAAGACATAAGAGAATGAATGCATAATTCATGTTTTTCATATGCAGTATGTTAACATTATACGAGCAGGACATAATAGAATGAATGCATTGGTTAGGCGTAGTTACCTATTAGTGTTGTATGTTGCATCAAATGATATGACATCTCCAAACGCGGCATAGTTTATCCTGCATATTGGATCAATCCAAACTAGTCTCGTCATATGTTCATTTTTGCCAACGTCATAGTTGAACGCTATACCGGGACTGACTTCCATCTTCGTGAGAAACCTATCTATGACTAACTGTGCATCAGCCCCGCTAATATATGCTTTAAACTCTCTATTGAAATTCTTAAAATCAATTTGCAGGGCACCTACATTAGAGTACCACCTAACCATATGTGTATAAAATCAATGATATTTTACAGTCCCAATATTTGCCTTCGCACAGTTTATAATGAATTGTTGGTGTCCAAAATTAAGATTTTTGTTAACCTTCAAAAAACATTGGTACATTTCTGGTGTGAGACTGTGTGTGTGCCGCTCCTCCAAGTATTTTACCTTACATCTTTTGTTTCAACACAATAGAATATACAACGAGCTTTGCATCCGAATCGTCCGGTTGTTCTGTGTTTGATTTTAGAATTTTCACAGGTATCATTAGATTTATTGTTATCCACTTTCTGTGATTTGGCAACATTCTTGAACCCCTCATTTTTGCATACAAAGTATTGCACGCGTATTATTTCACTGCAGAAGCATTTTGTTGTACTTATTCATACATCAAAACCAGCGACTTGGTCGTAATTTTTGTAGAATTTAGCCAAATTATCAAAAATAATTGATTGTTGAGGTTTGATTTGTTGTTCACATTCAAGTATTCATCTTCATAGTCACCCATATTTCGATCGCTCTCCGTGGCATATAGGTACCAATATGTTATTTAGCAGTATATTGCTTGTTAATATTCACTAAACATATATTACATATATGCAATCATATTTTCATGAAGCAATCACGTGTTTAAAAGAAATATAATAATATTACATAAGCATGCATAAACTCTTATCTTCACAAGCACCAAATCGTATGTTCATATGCCGATGCATCAGGATCGTTATCCATCTTAAATTGTTTCCAGATAGACATGCAATTTTATTGGAAAGCAAAAAAACATTACTATACAAGCACCAAACCATAATATCATATGCATATCTTTTATTGAGTTTTGTTTAGCATGACTTTTGTCAAGTGTTAACAGCTACTAGTGTTCAAAAGCAATTCAATTTATTTCGTAAGCATAAAATTAATACATGATTTTTTAGAGTTATGCTTTCATGATAATTTTTTGCAATTTTTAACACTCTAACAAATTAATGATGTTCACAAGCAATATGACCATACTACATAAGCAACAAGCAATACCTTTATATGCAGAGTTATGCGAGTTTTTTTAGTATTACGAATTGTGTTGCATATTAGCATCATCTGTAGCGATAATCATTTATAGATATACACATTACATGTGATATTGATTTAAAACTACAGAATATGTTGAGCATCATACATACCTTCTCCAAGCGATATGGATAAACCTTCTTCAATTATGTTGTTCCTCTCTTCTGCATGCATCATGATATGCAGTTGTTTCTCTGCTTCTAGAGTATGATATGAGAGCTCTTTATGTAGCGACAATGGTGCTCTATTCAAGCAAAAGTGATTGGTTTTCATTCTCTCATGAACAACATTGAAGAAGAAGGAAGATGATTGTTCAAGTTGATTTTGCTATGAGATTTGGCAAGGAATGTGTGATCTCATTAGAATCACCTTAATCCCGTGAACCTTGGGCTGTTGGAGGATGACTAATTTACCCCTGTTTCAATTAACTAGCTTATAATCTGCAGTTTTGCCTCTTAAATCGAAACCTTTGAAAAAATTAGATATATGGCTAGGATTGGTCTCCATGGACTCACCCTATGAGGTGGTCTCATATAACCCTCCCCATATATATTTATATCATATATGTGTGTGTGTAAAATATCACTCATCACTTTTGGGTATCTATCCACCTCAATTAGATCGATACACTTAGTACCGAATGAATTATAGACTCAATAAAAGCCTATTAAGTACAAGTTTTACTCTAGACTCAAGAATCGAAAAGAAACTTACAGAAACAGAAAATATGAAACCATAATATATGAGGGATAAAATCCTAAGTCCGAATATAAAATGATTCAGCTCATGACCAGAAATCCCACATAAAGGAGTCACCAAGAATCACCCAGAGAACCAACAAATGGAGAACCACAACTGCCTCGCCGCAAAGCGAAACCCCCAAGAACTCAGCCCAAAACTGACCTCGAAAACCCTAGATCTAAACTTAACTACCCAAACCTTAGATCACACCATATATATGGAAAACTTCACATAGAACGTGGAGAAGGTGATCACTCACAAGGATATCACACTTAAACTCACAATTTCACAGAGAAAGATCCAACAAGAGACTGAATTGAAGAGAGAGAGAGATGAACACAGAAAGTTCAAGAGAGAGAGTTTAGAGAGAGAAGTGAGAGTTCTGAGAATGAGAGTTAGGGTTTGGAAGTAGAACACATAAAATTCGAGAGAGAGTTTAGAGAGAGAAGTGAGAGTTACAGAATGAGAGTTAGGGTTCGGGAGTAGAAGTTTTATATGTAGGATGGATGGCCTAGATGAACTAGGGTTATATGAATAGTTGAGATGAAGGGCAAGAGACCGCGTACATATAAAATGGATCCCGCAACCCGAACAGCTGACCCGGGTTCATGTAGTAATGGGCTGACTTGGTTGCTTGGGATTTGGGCTGCAAAGTAAGGCCTAAAACAATGTTATAAGGAATGGGCCAAGCTTATACAAGCAAGGGGCCAATATTACAACATTCTCCACCTTTGGCTCATTGTGATTCACTAGACATACTTGGAATTTTTCTGGTCATCATCATCGACTTTTGCCTGCCTAGCACTTAGCCAAGTAGGACTTGTGTTACAATAACACTTAAGCTTTCAAATAAGTGTAAGGATCTCAACAGGCACACAACAAGTCAAGTTCCCCCATTTAATCAATATAATCATAAAGCAAATATCAATTCAACAACTCTGGATTTAACAGAAAACACACCGTAAACTGTTAAACCCAACAGTAGGGTAACTAACCAGGGTAACTAATCACCAGTGTCAAAATTTAGAATTTTTAAATGGGTTTTGAACTTTGATAAGGGTAGACACTTAGTACCCATATCAGGAGGGTTGTATTCAGAAGCCACTTTTTCAAGATTAACCAAAACTTTTGAAACAATATCTCTAATGAAATGGAAATGAACATCTATGTGTTTGGTTCTATCATGAAAAAAATGGGTTTTTACAATGCCGAATACTAGATTGAGAGTCAGAAAATACAAGCTTTTTTTTTAGAAAACCAATTTCAGAAACAAGACCTTTGAACCATAAGGCTTCTTTCAAAGCTTCAGTTACAACAACATATTCTAATTCTATTGTAGATAGAGCCACAACATATTGTAGCTGAGATTTCCAATACATGAACCACAAAGAGTGAAAACATAAGATGTTGATTTTACTTGTCTTTATCATTGGCATAATTTGAATCAACATATCCTTTCAAAATTACACCAGTTTCATACTTAGAAAATTTTAAGCAATAATCAGTAGAATGTCTCAAATATCTCAACAACCATTTTAAAGCATTCCAATTCACCATGCCAGGATTAGACATAAATCTACTAAGGCAAGAAACAACATAAGCAATATCAGGCCTAGTACTTACCATCAAATACATCAAAGAACCAATGGCACTAGCATAAGGAATGGTTTGCATGAAAAAAATTTCAGTTCCAGTCATAGGAGACTGATCTTTTCTTAACACAAAATGTGAAGCAAGTGGGACATTTACAGATTTTGCAGCACTCATTGAAAAGTTTTGTAAAATCTTTTCAATGTATGAGGATTGATGAGGATAGATCACAGAGTTATTTATATCTCTATCAATGTTCATACCCAGAATTTTCTTAGCATCACCTAAGAATTTCATATCAAATTTAGCATTTAAGAAATTTCTCACATAGTCAACAGTCTTAATGCATGGATCAGTCAGCAACATATCATCAACATAGATCAGCAGAAAAATAGAAGACTTATCATCAAGTTTAAAATATAAGCATTGATCAAATTAACTCATACATAATTTTAAATCAAGCATGCACTAATCAAACTTTTTATTCCACTGTCTAGGGGACTATTTTAAACCATACAAAGACGTTTTTAACAAACACGTATGGTTGGGCTTAGATTCATCTTCAAAACCCTCAGGTTGTTTCATGAAGATTCTCTCATCCAAGTCACCCTGTAAGAAAGAAGTTTTAACATCAAGTGCTTTAGTTCCCAGTTAAACCGAGCCACTAAAGCTAGCATAATTCTCACAGTCACAAACTTCACAACATGAGCAAATATCTCAGTGTAATCAATGCCTTATTTCTAAGCAAAACCTTTGGCTACTAATCTAGCCTTATACCTAGCACCATCAGATTCTTGTTTAACCTTAAATAACCATTTACTATCAACAATAGAACAGTTTGAAGGTTTAGGAAAAGGTACTCAAGTGTTATTAACATGCAAAGAGGTCATCTCATCTTGCATAACATTAAACCATTTCATACAGTTGGCAGATTTCATTGCTTCATATTATGTTTTGGCTAAGAATTTTCAATTGATTCAAACACAGAAAACACATAAGAAGTCGTGAAAATCAGCAATTTTATTAGGAATTCTATAATTTCTTCTAGTTCTATCTCTAGTTAATATATAGTCATTCAAATCATCATTATTGACATGTTCATCAACTTGTTTAGTGTCAACTAGAGCGAAATCATCATGCACATTATCATGCAAGTCATCATTCACATTCTCAATATCATTATGCACATCATCAGCATTCACAGGATCATGCTCAACATTAATAATATCAGGACCATCATTCACATAACTAGAAGGCAACTTAGAAAGATCCACCATATTAGGAACAGTGGGGTTTTGAGTTTCAGAAATAGTTTTAGAAACTTCAAGGCAAGGGAATTCATTTTTATTGAAAACAACATCAAGATTTAGACCACAATCTGTACCCTTTAACTACATCAGGGTATCCCAAAAAAAAACACATTTTATGGACCTGAGATAAAGTTTATCAAGTTTTTGATGCACAAAAGATGAACACCCAAAAAAATTTAAATGTGTAACATCCACAGGTTTTCAAGACCATATAAATTCTGGATATTTCCCCCTTAAAGGTACAGGTGGTGATATATTTATCACATAGGCTGCTGTATGAACAGCCTCACCTCCAAACTTTTTGAAAAGACCTGATGTATTCAACATACTTCTCACCATTTCCAAAAGAGTTCTGTTCATTCTCTGAACAACACCATTTTGCTGGGGGTGTAAGGCACTGATTTGTGCCTTACAATCCCAGAATCAACACATAGTTGATCAATGAGTTAATTACACGATTCCAACCCATTATCAGTTCTAAGATACTTAATCTCTTTACCAGTATGATTTTCTATCAAGATTTTCCAGTTTTGAAGTTTCTCAAAGACATCAGACTTGTTTTTCAAAACAAATACAAACACTTTTCTTGAGAAATCATCAATCACAGACAGAAAATACATGTTCCCACCATGATTGGGAACACTAGCAGGACCCCAAACATCAGCATGTAAGTATTCAAGAATATCAGTGCAAGAAGTTTGTTTGGGCTATGGGGAAGTGGGGAAGCTAACTTTTTGTTGTTTTCCACACACACAAGAGTCACAAAAAGGCACACAAGTAAGTTTATCATTACCAAAACAGCCTTATATATGCAAAATTTCAAGTCCTTTAGAATTGATGGGACCAAGTCTTTTATGCCAAAGTCAGTTTTATTATTCACATTAGTCACAGTGTTCACATTGTTCACATAATTTTGCATGCAAGAAACAGACTCAACACAACAAACATACAAATTGCTTTTCTTTTAAGCGTAAATTTATCAATTACAAGGGAACCTTTCATAAGTTTCATTACACCCTTGCCCCATCTTTCCTCATATCCATCATGTGCAAGCATAGCACAAGAGATTAAATTATTAGACAAGTCAGGAACATGTCTCACATCATTCAGAGTTAAAACATAACCAATATCAAGTTTTAAGCACATAGTATCAACACCAAATACTTGACACTCTTTATCATTAGCCATGGAAACTGATCCATTTTGTACAGAAGCATAAGTGGAAAACATGTGTTTAAAAGGTGTCATATGGAATGTGCATGCAGAGTCAATAAGTCATTCATTCTCACAGAAAGCATTTGAAGGCACAACATTAACAGAATCATGCAGCTCATGCACCATAAACATATCACCCATATGATCATTGCCAGTAGTCAAGTTTACTGAGTCATTGTTTTGGTTTTTGTTATTCTGGTTATTATTTTGATTGTTATTCTGGTTATTCCTGGGTTTAGTACACTCTTTGATGTAATGACCATGATCACCACAGTTATAACACTTCATGTTATTCCTAAGTCTAGAATTAGACATCACTCTGCTTTTGCTTCTCTTTCTACCAGACTTATTGTTATTGTTATTCACATTCTTCTTATTCTGATTTCTACCTCTAACATGCACCACTTTCTCTGACCCCTGTTCATTCCACTTAGAAATTTTAAGATCAAGCTCCTTACTCTTAAGGCCATTAATCACAGTATCTAAAGTTATGGAATCTCTGCCATACTTAATTGTAGACTTAACATCAGCATAGGTATCAGGGATAACATTCAGCAAAACAATATGAGTGTAATCATCAATGTTTTTATCACCAATAAGCTTGATATCTTGTATCATTTTGTATAAACATCCAATTTTTCATTCATATCCTTTGTCAAACCAAGTTTATATCTAAAAAACTTCTCTAGTAGAAAGAGTTTGGAAGGTAAAGAGGTTTCAGTGAAAAGTTGTTGCAATTTGTCCCATAAATCTTTGGCACTTGCCAACTTGCCAACTTTTCGGAAAATAGAATCAGAGAGATTTAGGATAATGGATGAGTAAGCAAATTCATCAAGTTCAGATTTTATTTCAGCAGTATCTTTATCAGTAAACTTTTGATCAATAGCTTTAAAACATTTCTACTGAATTAAAATCCTTTTCCTTTTCTGTTGCCAGATTGAAAAATCAGTATTTCCATTGAAGGGTTCCATGTGATAACCAGAAACACCAGCCATATTCACGATTTGCATACATAAAATCACAAAGAATATAGCACAGTAGCAAGAAACACTAGAGTAACACAGTTATCACAAAAGACAATAGAAGCAATTAACTAGTTGTTAGGAAATCTATTGTTAAGATTTTGATGATACCATGTAAAACTTAGAATAGGAAGTTAGCACCCCATTTTGCTTGTATTTCTACTGCATGAGCTGAGTGTAGTCAACTATGTCGAAGAATGCAAGAAGTCAACTGAAGACTGAAGTGAAGACCCAGTTGTGTGTCAGCTGAGTGTGATCAAGATGGAAGGCACAGTCTTGATTGCAGGAGATCCAACTGAGGAACAGCTGAGTAATGAATGAAGATGTGTCAGTCAAGTCAGTAAAGAGCCAAGTCTACCATTTAAACTGACAGTTGAGTCTTTCCTTAAAGTATGGAGCAGACTCAAGTCAAAGGGGTAAAGGAAGCAGTCAAGTCAAGTCGACTGACATTAATCTGTTGGACGGAAGTCAAGGATATTACCCGATATAGTAATAAGTCCAAGCTGTCCTATCTTAAAGTGTTTGGTCCAGAAACATGCAAAAGGAATAAACCAATGGGAAGCACTGAAGCTTTTGTCAGGCCCTGAAAAGCTGCAGAGTCATTTAATATGAGGAAGAGTCAACATCACAATGATGCAGGTCAAGAAAAGACAAGCCAACGAACAAGAAAGTGTCATTTGAAAATAGCCTATCTCTTCAACAGGCAAATTTTCAAATGAGCACTATAAAAGGCTGAGAAAGCAAGAGAGAGAAGTACGAATGACACACGAGAGATCAAACATTCTAATAAATTGAAAGCAAGCAATATCTACAAATATTCTCTCAAGCTTATCAAGAAATTCCTCAAGCCTAAAACTCGAAGGAACTTGATCCAACACACACTGTGAAGGAAAGAATACTTCAACCAGTTAAAGAGGAAAAAGTTTTAAGAAGAAAAGAGGTCTACTCTCCAAGTTTGAAGGAGTTGTAGTAAGGTTAAGGTCGAACTAGAAGTTTCAAGCTCGTTGGAAGGCTGTGTGATCAATTCCAAGGGTCTGAAGGGAGCTAAAGTAGCAATACAACTGTCTTTTGAAGAAGCTAAGTCGCAGGAGAAGCCAGCTGTGTGATCAAAGTTGTCTCCAAACTGAAGAACTACTTTGTAACCTGATCTGTTACTTAGTGGATTCCTCAAGGACTTGGAGAAGAGTGGATTAGAGAAATTACCCCATCCTCGAACCACTGTAAAATTTACTTGTGTCATTTACTTTCAGCACTTTACTTTCTTGCATACTTTTATATCTGCTGATAAGTTAAATTCCAAACCCAGCTGATAATAGCATTGCTAAAATAAGTGTTAAAAATGTGTTTAAAATTTACAAGGGTGTTAAGTCTTCCGCTGTATAAAACCAAATCAACGGAAAAGTTAAGTGTTAGCTGACGTAGCTAAGTTATACATCAACAGCTCAGTCGAGTCTGTCGAGTTGGTAACTTTGCTGAAGTAAACCAACCTAGCTGTCCCTCAAGGACTTAGCTAATTTGACTCAACTATGTTGAAATATTTTAAAAAGACTAAAAAGTGAAAAGTTGGTAAGGTTTATTCAACCCCCCTTCTAAACCTTACACCACACCCCTTGGGACCTACACTAGTGGACCACACAGAGTCCAATTTGAAACAACAGAAAATTACCAAGGAGTAGTTGAGGACCACACAAAGTCCAGCACAGAGCAGCAAGTATTAAGGATAGGCAACAATGGACCACACAGAGTCCAACCAACAAGATCAACAGAAAAATAAAGACTATAGGTGGATTCCCCTTGCACCTTAGGATTCCACTGCACTCAAGGCACTGGGTAAATAGGCTTACTGCTTAGGGTTTCCCTAAACTAAGTACTGATATGAGATACAGAGAAAAGGGAGAGAGAGTTCCTTACTGCCAGAAGCAAGTTAAGGGTTCTCACCACAACCAAGTATACCAGGGAGCCAAAAAATCACCAAGATTGCTCAAGAACCAGAAGCACCAACCCACCACGAGGCAGATAGGTGATCTGATACCACTATTGAGCATCTATCCGCCTCAAATAGATCGATATCCTTAGTACCGAATGAATTAGAGAATCAATAAAAGCCTATGAAGTACAAGATTTACTCTAAACTCAAGAATCTAAAATAAATGCACAAAAACAGAAAATGTAAAACCACAATATTTAAGGGATAAAACCCTAGGTCTGAATATAAAATGATTCAACTTAGGATCAGAAATCCCACACAAAGGAGTCACCAAGAATCACCCAGAGAACCAACAAATGGAGAACCACTGCTGCCTCGCCACAAAGCGAAACCCCCAAGAACTCAGCCCAAAACTGACCTCGAAAACCCTATATCTAAACTTAACCACCTAAACCTTAGATCATACCAGATATAGAGAAAACTTCACAGAGAACTTGGAGAAGGTGATCACTCACAATGATCTCACATGCAAACTAACGACTTCACAGAGAAAGATCCGGCAAAAGACTGAATCGAAGTGTCACGCCCCAAACGGGACGCGACGAACGATCCATAACTTAAATACAATAACCAAACAGTCCAGACAAATATCAACGAGAACCAAATGAAATAGAGTCTAAATAGCAGCGGAAATAAATAACAAGTACGAATACAACTTACAGTCCACAATCCATCATCCAAATTACATACCCGAAGATCAACCAAATATAACAACTTAAAGTCAAAGGGTCCTACGCCCTTCGGTTACAAACTGGAATGGAAAGAAATACAAAAGTCCGACAACAACATAAGAAAGAGTCCAAATCAACAACAAGACAACAACATAAGAAAAGAGTCCAATCAGCAACAAGAAGTAGTGAATCCAACAAGCAGAGTACAAGGTCTCAATCCAGGGCCGGTTCCGCATCTTCAACGAAATCCTCATCTAAGGTTAGAAAATAGGTGGGGATGAGACATAAATCTCAGTGGATGGGGTGATCGTGTGCAAGTGTGGCGCAATATAGTTAATGTGAGAAAACAGTTATATGAAAACGCGTGAGTATGATGCATGAATTCACACACAGTCCACAAGCGTCGTGATGAATATATTTAAGTAATATACTTATACGGTTTGCGCAAATAGTTCATGGTCACACAGCACTATGTGATTGATCAAGACAGTAGTATTGCGTGCGGAAATGTAACGCCAATCCCATGCAAGGCGAGATAATGGTTGCGTGCGGAAATGTAGCGCCAACCAATGCAAAACAAGTAGCGGTTGCGTACGGATTTGTAGTGCCAACCAAACGGGTCTGATAACTTTAGAATCGTGTGGACCAGACAGCGATTCCTTCGTTCTTCCTTGTAACTTCCTAGGCAGGATGGTCCAAGACTGGCACCTTATCGCTCCATAGGCAAAGACAAAATCCACAGTAGAGCTTGCAAAGCTCGGATCTGTCATAATCATGATTATACCTCAAGTACTATGACCCGCTTCCCTTGATTATACCTCAAGGCTCGGGATTAGGACGATGGGGCCGGAAAAATGGAATAGCTGCCGAGATGCCCGGTTTCATCCCTGACGTATCCATTCCGACTGTGAGCTCGACACACCAAGTTGACTCGGGCAGAAAGTAAATCTGATGGGCAATCAATCCGGCGGAATGAGTATTATTGATTGAGATTCGGAAAATTTTTGAAAAAATGCGAGTGGCAATTTTGGCATTGGTGGAGTTTTTGGATGAAGATGATTATCGGAAGGATAAGCAACCTTCGATATCTTGAAAGATTAGGGGGAACATAAGTCTCGTTATAGATTCAAAATCGCAAGGCGAGGAAGTCGCTCCGCGATCGGGTATTAATGTCGGTCAAATTGATCCGATAAGTCAAGGGTTTTGGGGAAAGTAAAATACTTTAATTAAATCTCCAAATCAGAGGGTCCAGAGCTATTTTAGTAAAAGAGAAAATAATTTGAGTTAGGTCCTTTATAAAAGAAAATTTGTAATTTAGCCCCGTTTTGTAAAAACCAACACTTTTGGGGTTAAAAATTGAATAAATAAATATCCCGACCTTGAAAAATTAAGAGGTCAGTTCCTAAATTCTCCAAATTGTCCAGAGATTCAGGTTTTTAAAGTTTTGAGGTCGAGATTTTGTAAAATTCTCACATTGGCCCCAAATTTGTAAAAATTGCCAATTCGGACCTTAAGTTTAAAATAATCGGAACTCACAAACCGGAAGGGCTTTTAATGTGATTCCAGTTGGAAAATGTCACTAAGGTTAGTGGGATGTTGGGACAAAATCAGTTTTTAAAATAAATAAATGTAGGTCCTTTAACTTTTGAAAATATCATTTTTGTCCCATTTTGAAATAATTGCCTTTAAGGCTTTTAGGGGTCCAATTGTCATGAAATTTGAACCTGAGTACAGTTTCAATTTTCGAAATTTGCAGAGGGGTCCTTTAACTTTCATTTTCTTGCAATTTAGTCCACCAACTTTCCATTTTTACATTTTTAAGTCCAAAATTGAAATTTAATCAATTATGCTCGACTTTTCCAGGTTATAAGGCATCCAAAACATAGATTTTAAAGATCATACACATGCATGTCCAATACATACAATAATTCATCAATTAAAACATTAAATTGCACATGCATGCACCTAAAATTCAATAAATAGCAAATTTGAGCAACTCTTGAGAATTTTCACGATTTGATACATAAAATTTACATGCAATACATAGATTATATATCTCAAGGCTCATGATCAAATTTTCTACATGCATTTTATCAAAACACCTAAAAGTTGGAAAATATTTTTCCACCCACCTTAAAATTGAAAATTGTGAAATAAAAGGGATAATTTCACAATTTTTGGATGAGGCTTCTTAGGTCAGCCCCTAATTCAAAAAATATCAAAAATTTGAAGTTAGAAAAATGAGAGAAAAATTAAGGAGAAAAAGAAGGAAATAAGGAAATGAGAAGGACTACACTTTACCTTGTGTAGTAGGTGTTTGGAGACTAGTTGAAGCTTAAAATTTGGAAATTTTGGCTCAATTCCAAAATCACCTAAGGTCAGCCCCTATTTCTCAAAAATGAAAAGGGGTGTTAAAATTTGAAAAAAAATAGAAAGAGTAGGAAAGAAGGGGTCTAGTACTCAATTCTTACCTTGTAGTCCAAATTGCTCTACTAGTTGTTCTTCAAGTTTGAAGTCCTTCTTCAAAAATGTTGTCAAGCTCTAATCTTCAAAGTCTTCTAAATGTACCTCCAAACCAAATTCAAACTTAAGTTAAGAAGGTGGAAGAGATGAACAATGTGATATCAAAATGGATTGAAGATAAAATTTCTTACCTTGTAGTAGGTTTGGTTCGATTTTTTTGAAGAATAGGGAGGAAAAATCTTGAAATTTTTCTAAGTGTAGAAGAAGAAAGTAAGGAGAAGAGTAGAGAGAAGTTGGGAGTTTTTAGAGAGAAGGAGGATGTAGGAGATGAATGTGTTAGTGAAAAAATGAATTGTTTGTGTAAAAATGCCATAATGGCCGTCCACCTTGATGAGAGAGGGGGGAGGAATTTTGTTCAAATTGTGTCTTGCATTTTGCCTCATGCATGGGAGACAATTTGAGGGTCAAAGGTATGGGCAAGACTTGGTTTGAATGGAATGTTGGAAGACTTCCAACATGTTGGCAAAAATAATATTAAAGAAGTAATGTGAGAGATGATGTGTATAATGTTTGAATTAATGGTATAATTATACACAAGATGACTAATATAAGGTGTAGGTGTACAAGAGTTGGATGATATTTTTACTCCAAAAATATCCACCATGGCCGTCCACTATAATGGCAATATGGTAATTCCATATATTTGTTTTGTCCCATATTTGATGATAATAGATGAAATATATCAATCTCCAAAATAATTAGTGATTTCCTTGATCACTTATAAGTCTCATGATCACTTAATCTAAATCAAAATCTTAATTCTATAAGGTAAAAGTCTCTAAAATAAATAGTCTCTTAAAATTCTAAGGTGACTAATAAATACAAAAATAGTAATAATGATCAATCAAGTGATCATAAATGCAAAATAGAATTAATGATGATCATGATCACAAGTAATTAAATAAAATGAAATAAAATACAAAATATATATATTATTAAAAATTACCCATCAAAATGACGCGGTAAAATAGTCGATCAAAAGTATAAACGACAATAAGGATCAATTAATAGCTCGGAAAAATCGGGGCTTCACACGAAGACAGAGAGAGAGAGAGATGAACACAGAAAGTTCGAGAGAGATACTTTAGAGAGAGAAGTGAGAGTTACAGAATGAGAGTTAGGGTTTAGGAGTAGGAATCTTATATGTAGGATGGATGGCCTTGATGAATTAGGGCTATATCAATTGTTGAGATAAAGGGCAAGGGTGTGCGTATGTATAAAACAAATCCCGCAATCGGAACAACTGACCCAGGTTCAAGTAGTAATGGGCTGACTCAGTTGCTTGGGCTTTGGGCTACAAAGTTGGGCCTAAATCAATGTTATAAGGAATAGGAGATAATTATTTTTAACCACCTCAACTTTACCCCTTTTTACACTTCACAACCTAGACTTTTATTTTTAACCTTTTGCATCCTGAACTACGAAAATAATTACTCTTTGCAACTTTTGGACCATTTTGCCCCTAGGATTTCATTCTTTAATAACAATAGTTCTAGTTATCCCTTTAAACTCTAATTTGTGGCAGATTGCTCCATAAGGATAAATATATTGCATTATACAATAATCAAAAGTTTTCACTCCCAAATCAATTTGTTTTTCGGATTTTTCGAGAAATAAGAACCCGATTTTTTCGTAACTTGTTTTGTTCGTGGCATTGTTACACCTACTTAGATCCAGTCTCTATTCGAGAGGTTTTAAATGGATCATGTCGGGTTTCCGACCTATAAACTCAACAAGACATACTTCTATCAAGATCTTATTTCAAGTATTTATCCGTATACAAATTGGGTCTTTAGACTGAAAATGAAAATAGTCCATTACGACCATATCAGGCCCAACATGCTTCCATAAAATTAATAAATCCCTTAAAATTCATACCTCTTTTGAACGAAACGGCACGGGTTAAGTGGTTCGCAACGCCACCCGGAAAATTCGCCGCCCCAGGATCGTTTGACAAACGACTCCTCACTGCTCAACCTCACCTCGGGAAGATGATCTCGCAAGTTATCCGACTCCTTCGAGACCGCTCAAAGACCAATGACCTTGGTTCGTTTCCTACTCCAAGGCGTAAAAGTAATTCTTCAAAGGGGATTGATCAATAGTACATCATGAACACATGTTGAACAAACAACCTTTATTTTATTAAGAACTTAAAGAAAAATTTATTACATTAGTAATCTCCTTTTGGGAGGAGAATACTTGTTTAGCCTCTCATGTATGAGGCTTGCACACGAAAAATACATAAAAACTTAAAAACTAAAACACTCAAAATATTACAAATTTTTCACTCAGATTTTATTGTAAGAAAACTAAGGAAAATGTTCGATGTCCTCAGCTTCCTTCAAATCCTGCATTTTATAGAGGTAAGTCCGGACTTCAAAGGCGGACTTCAAATCTTTGGCGATATATATGACGTCCATCGCTACGTCATATCCCACATTATTGCCTCGCCGGTGGTTTTCTTTTTCTCCGCGTGACTTCCCCATGTGATGTTTGTCGGGGAATCTTTTAAAAATTTGGTTTACGTGGTCCCCGAGGATAACGCGTCTTGTGAGTCGGGCCCTTATCCTTTCCAAACGCATGATCTTGTCGGTCGGGTTTGGGTCGGAATCCTTTCCCAAACTCGGGTTCCTTTTGTTTGGGGCATGCTTGACGATCCGGTCGACCCATCGGCCAACATGCGCCATGTTACGAATTTCCGGTAAGTTTCTTTGCTTGCGGAATCTTGTTTTCCCGAGAGAATTCTTCTTTTGGTCTCAAGAGTTCTTCGCAAACCCCGTGGTTGATCCAGTCATCGAATTCAAAAGGAAAGATCCATTCGCCGACTCGGAAGAACTTAAATGGATATTTGACTTTGTCCATTTCGATTAGACAAACCCAAAGACCCCATGCTCGTGCCTGGTAGAAGCTTCGTCTTGAAAATGCTCCTACTAACATCGTCCTTCTTCCTGAAGCGCCTTAATATATTTTAAAGCATTTCCATCCGGTCTTCTTAGCTTGATGAAATGAAAAGCTTCATTAAAGCCTTTCTTCGCTGGTTCGAGCCGCACCGATAAAATACGATTCCAAAATATCGCCTCGGCCAAGTGTGGATTATTGGCCCAGTCTCGTAAACCGCTTCCCCAATCCATTTTGGTAATTTTGAAATTTCTGAATCCTGGTGACACGGTATAGATTGAAGCTAAAGCTCCAAAAGTATACCATTCCTGTACTTCATTTGGATGACTTCCTGGTTTCATCCAAACTCGGGATACTTTCCCGAGATATCAACCATTGTTTTCTCCGGGTTAATACCTTGTCTTGTAACTAGTTTCTCCCATTGCCTCGATATACCCATAGGAGAAATCTTATTCTCGTCGGTTGAACCTTAGATTTGCCATGCGTGGCCTAAGATTCAACTCTCCTCTTTTACCCCGGAGGTGTCTTTGGGTTGACTTGAAGACTCGGGTTGTGACACCGAGCTTCAACATTCGTTCTGATTTGTACACCATCGGGGATGCATCACCGCAACACTTGTGATTATGGTACTTGAATCCATAACCTCCGGGTTAGAGCCCCGTACTCTCTCGGCCCCTTTTTGCACCGTAGAGATGCGGCTGGAAGAGAGGCCCTGCGCGCGCTAGAACAATTGTCCTTGAGCGAATCGGGGCATGCTCGTATTTGACTAGAAACGGATTTACAGTCGGCTGTTGAAGTCGGCCCAAAGAACGCATTGAGACATAACGTCCCAAAATCTCGTTCTAGACTCTCCAGGTTTTCCCTGAGATGTCTTACTCGTTTAAGGACCTCAAATCGACGAACGCCGTCCTTCCATCTCGTGTCAAGAAATCGCAAGAATATCTTCATGAGATTTTATAATGACAATATCATAATCATAATATTGACATTCACTTGCCATCTAAGTAATCGAGCCTTCTCTGGTTTTGATTCAATTTTGTTTTTCGAAAAGCCTTGACACTTGAATTATCAATTTTTAAAGTAAACTTTTAGCCAAGAAAATAGAGGCCATTTTTTAAAAGCCTTTCGATCGAAAGAATTCTTTCGTTAATATGCCATCGAGTTGCTTCACTAGGGGTGAATAAACCGGCTGTAGTATCTGCGCATGGCACTTCCTCGTTTGGTGTGACTTTCGTAAGAACTACGCCGCCACCAATCATCACTGCATCCGTATATAGAACCGATTCGTCCTCGTCTTGGGGAATCGCAAGCTTTGGAAGCTTTTTACAAACTTCTTTAAGTTGCTTAATTTCTTGATGTTCATCTTCCCATTTGAATAATGCATCCTTTTTAAGCAATGGGCTAAACACCTTCCTCGTAGTATGCTTTAGATTGTTAATAAACATCCCAAAAATTGACAACTCCAAGAAAACTCAAGTCGCTTCTTGTCTTTTAATGTATCCGAAATCCTGTATCTTTTCTACAATATGATTCTCGTAGAATAATTCCAGATTCATCAATTTCAATTCCGAGGAATTCAATATGTCTTGTTGCGATCACGCCTTCTTTTAAAAAGCACTAATCCTTCCTTATGACAAACATCCGAAAATATCACCAAATGCTTTAGATGCTCCTTCATGTTCTTTGAAGCGATAAGAATATCATCAATGTACACGAACATGAAACTGAAATAATCCTTGAATAGATTATCCATCTTTCTTTGATATATCTGGGGTGCGTTAGCCAATCCCATAGGTATCACGTTCCAAATATAATGTCCTTGTGGTGTGGAGAAAGTCAGAAACTTCTTGCTTTCTTCATCCATCTTAACTGTAAAATCCGGACTTGCAATCGAATTTTGAGAATATCTTGGCACCTTTGATGCAGTTAACCAGATGTTCTCTGCTTGGGATATAGTATCCGTTGAACTCCAAAATGTTATTAATTCCCTTGTAATTAATAACAAGTCTTGGCTTTCCTCTTTTGATTTCTCCATGGTTTCTGACTAAGAATCCTGTCTTCTTTGTATGGAGAAACTCCTGGTGAAATTAACTTAAGGTCAAGATGTTCCTTAAGTATCTTCTGCATATCCTCACGATCCTCCCGGTTCATAAGGATTGGTTTGAATCTTACGAACTCGTACTCCTTCCCAGGTTTAACCTTTAAGGAAGCTTTAAGCTCGTTCTTATCCCACCAAGCCAAAGGATCTTCATTGTAATTCCTTTGGATCTTCTTCTTGATATCCTCGAGTGATATTTGTTCCTCTATGGTTACATCACTCGTGGATTCTCCATTAGACTCATCCATAATTCTCGCAATGGCTTCCGAGTGACTCGTTCTTCTCCTTGTACTCGAATGAATACAAGTTATTATCCCATATCTTCCGATCCTTCGGATGGAACCAAATTGTCTATAGGATAATAAAGCTTCACCAAATTTCCTTCGATCCGCCATTTTTGGATTGCGAAGTTTGGCCTCATCACCACGCTTTGCGAAAAAATTAATGGGCATTTTTCTCAAAATGCTTCCCATGATCTTTGGACAATAATCTTATGATCACATAAGGTTGTGAAAATAAGTCTTCTCGTCTCGTTCTCTTGTGTGAACCGCTTGAATGTTTGTAGGAAGTTGTTTCCTAGCAAAACATCTCGCACATGTATCATGGAAATAGATTGGTGGCGTTTTCACTTTGTACCATGGGGAATGCTGCGCGCCTCCGATCATGATTTCTCGTTTTTAATTCCCCTGTTAAGGATAAGAATCCTTTTAGAGAAATCTCTTCCTGCAATAGCTGGTAAATCTTCTCCAATTTCTTTAGGGAAAACATCCGCTTTGCGAAAGACATATTCCTAAGACTGAATCAATATAGGCGGCGAAAGACTCGACTTTGTATTCGATATATAACATTCCAATAGAAATGTATATGGAGAATGGACTAGTGGTCATCGATTACGTATCTTTTATTCGCCACTTTGTGAATTCCATTCCGTCTTGTAATCTTTCCCAAGGTTTATGATCCTCAAGAAATTCAATTCCCGGTATTAATTGTTCGGGATTTTCCCGCAACTCCCCGTGATAGTAAGCTCAATTTCTCCTATCTTCGTGGCTTCATTGATACCTTCCAACAATTGGTTGTTGGAGATAATATAGAACATCACAAGGAAAAATGTTATCCTTTTGAGTGATGTCGAATATTACTTCAATCTCTCGCCATCCTTCTCGGACATTTCAACTCTCCCGCCGCTTTTTGAAAACATCCGGGATACGCCGAATCGCGTACTTGGTCTCCTTTCTTCCCAACGGCTACTACTCACCATTCTCTTCTTTGCCGAAAGACATCCTTCTGTGCTCAACTCGAGACTCCGACTTTTGTTGAAGACTGGTTGATCTTGAATTATCATATCAATCTCCTTAATGGTTGGAGATTCAATGATTTCTACAGTAACACCACCCTGCAAAGTCCTCAAAGATTCTTGGGACTTCAATAAATTCCTTTCTCAAGAATACTTGAATGATGGGTATTCGAAAGAGCATAGAAATCTTGTATGTGATCGAGTAAGGCCTGTTTCCTTCTTTCATCACATCGACTCTTTTGAAATCTTGATGAAGAGTTAGGACTCTCTTCAAGTCTCGATCTCCCAAATTGTATGCAATTCTAGGATAGACATTAAATGTCAATTTCCCGCATACAAATTTCTGAATCGCTCAAGGCATGAATCCTTGAGATGCGAGATTCGCTTGTCAAAGATAGCAAGATTAAGAGGCGAATCTATTCCTTCTTTGAATGTTGCTTTAATAATTACTCTTATGGCTCCGATATGAATCCATGAGAGTGTATTTGCAACTTCTCTTTTAACTTTGCTTTTGATCTCTTGTATTTCTCTAATAGGGACCAACTGCATCTCGATCAGGTTACTGGTAAACTCCATTGGAATAGCAAATTCTCCGGTTGTTACCCTGTGGATAATTTGGTGTTTTCTGTTACGAAACCCAATCTTATCCAATGCTTTTTCCATAGCTCCAATTGTAAATCCATCATAGACTTGAAGCTTTGGATCTTCTTTCATAATTCTCATAAGGGTTTTATGAGAAACCGTCGTGTGAGAGAGGAATCCTGACATATCCTCCTTTGATTTTTGAAGAATTTCTTCTTCACTCGATTCTCGAGCCGGAGTCACTTCCATCGTCGAAATAGATCTCTTCTTCATAGATGCTCTCATCCGAGGGAATATCCTCAAATTGATACACCGTATTAAATCCACGATAATAGACATGACTTCTTCGATTTACGGTGTGGCCTCGAACTGCCTCGACTCCTCGTTTTTGATTGTCCGGGCAATCCGTTGAGATATGCCCTCTTGCTCCGCATGTCCAGCAATTACATCTTTGAAACTTTCATTAGCTCTAGTGTGAGCACGCCCGAAAGTTCTTCTCCTGGATTTCTATCGGTACTTGCTTGATTAGAACTCGATGAAGAGGCTCTACTCCCCGCTTAGTCCGGGTCTTTGCCCCGATTTATAACTTCGGGCCTTTTGTTTTGACCAAAACCTTCTAGGTCTCCATGAAGACCTACTTCTTTTGTTTTTGCTTCCTCATGGTATGGATGGCTTATTTCCTTCTTCTTCTTGTGCCGCCTTGATTGACCTCCCACAACCGTTGGGATATCATTATCCACGCAACATGAGGAACCGCTTTGTTAATTCCTCTTAATCTCTTGTAATTCCCGTGAAGAGTCGCTTGATAGCACCATTCGATAACTTGGCCTTTAGGAAAGACATTTTTCTCGCCCACGCTTTCTACTTGACTCCACCACTTGTATTCCCCGATAAACATTTCTCTCCAGGGACTCGGAATTTTGGCAAAGAACAAATTTGTGCAGCTTCTTTTTCCTCAATCTTGATTTCCACCGTATTCGGTGAACAACTTGATATATTCGTCAATATGACAAATATCTAGTAACTCAAGGTCAGAGAGGGCTTGTTTATATTTCTTTCTTTTTTCATCCTCTAATCCTCGAAATAACCCGTGTAGATGAATTGGATTTTGAATAGTTTTGCCATACCATCGACAATTCCTTTAAGTGATTCCCCCGATGTGACCGAACTTTTCGTACTAGCATCGGTCATATCCTGCAATCTTCACCGATCCTTCAAGACTCATTTCAAGGAGTAAAATGAATGAATCCTTTGTAAGATCGAGGGTTCCCACCGAAATTCTCATAGTGAAGCTCATTCATCAATGAGGACTTCTCTATTTTAAAATCAGGGATGTCCAGATTTAACATCAACCCATACGGATGTATTGGGTCGAGGTGCGATCTTCCATAAGGCGTCGATAAACATTCGCCTTCCTAGGTAGGTTGTCCGTTCCCCGCAAGAGGTTTCGACCTCCTCGTCCCCGAAAGTGGATCACTCCTACCGTGAAATCCCCGCATGTGGCATCCTCTCATCCCGAGCTCCATGATGTGAACCCGTGATTTCTTCGACGTTAGGATTAATCGGTGGTGGTGGTGGTGGAGGAATTGGTCTACCTTGTGGGTCATAGGTAACCAAAGCCGATTCTCACTGCGTTCATCTTTAAATCTACAATACCTAATCCCGCCAAGGATTCTCCGCAGTCATGTAGATCTTTAAGATTCATCTTTTCAATATCCATCTTTTTTAATTTTTGATGGATTTTCCTTTGATTAGGGCAATGAGCTTTTCCTCATCCGTCATCTTTCGTATAACTTCGGTTGGTTTCCCTTTTTGGTGTAAATAAGGTACCGTCCCCAAAATCAATATGTTTCCTTACTCCTGGATGAACTTGGCCTGTCCTCCGGGTTCTTGACTCGTTTTTGAATATCATGAAGGAGTTCAAGAGTTTCCTTCCGATATTTCACCATCGTCTCCATCTTGTTCGGATCTAATGAACTTGTCTCGGTAGATGAATATGGCGGTTGCCATAATTCTCGCACCGTCTTCTCGATTTCTCTAAGATCTTCTGAGATCTTAGATTTATCTGAAGTATCTCGTTCCACTCCTGGTACTCCATCGAATCATTGTTCGATGGGAATTTTCATGAACCGTTTCTTGAAGGTTCAACAAGTGAACATATAAGTGGTCCGTTAAGCATCCGAATCGCCTATAATATTCTCGCTGCATTTTGCATTGCCTTAAGGTTTCCCGCTCGGCTCCTGCGCCTGTCCTTTTCTTCATGTTGGTATTCCCAATATGAAACCTGGTCAAGTGTTCTTGTGCATACATCGTCAATATTTGACGATATGTCCTCGTAAGGGTACATCTCGGACATCGGTCCGGATCCATAATCTCGGAGTAATTTCTCCTCACCAATTGTTAATTACATAAATATAATAAATTTAACTGAAAGTTCTTAATAAACCAAGGCTTTGATACCATTTTCGAGGATCGCAAGACCTTTGGGAGTAATCAAAGAAAATGCAATGAAATTTATCGTCCAGGTTGCAAAGTGTAACAACTTTAAAGTTTAGAGTGTAAACTACAAACTAACTTTCATGAAACCAGGGGTAAAACCGGAATTTTATGCAAAGTGTAAAATTTTGTACAGTTTAGGTTGCAATCAGTAACTTTTCAAAGTTCGGGTTGCAAAGTGAAAAAACCCGTATAGTTTGGGTTGATTAAAAACGTTATCCCTAAGGAATAGGCCAAGCTTATACAAGCAGTGGGCCAATATTACAACAATCACTATACTATATTATTAGTTTAATATCAATTTAATTTTTCGATGTTCTTTTTATCTAACTTGTAGTTAAAAGCATTGATTTGTTTTTAATTTTAACATAATATATTTAAACATTACATTATTAATATATTTTTAGAAGGCCGAAGTACAACTACTTGATTAAAGGTTGACTCTAATGCAATTTAATAATTATTTAACTAATTTTAATTTTAATTAATTTTCTTGATTAGATAATGAGTCTAGTCATGACATCAAATTTAAACATTTTCTGTAAATCAAATATGAATTTTATATTTAATTTGTTGAGTACATTTAAATATATTAATATGATGGCAACCAATTTTTGATTAATATAAATTATAGGGAAAATTACAAAATTAGTCCTCAGAACTAAAAGGCGATGCAAAAAGGTCCTTTAAAATTCTCAAATGACAAAATAGTCCTCAGAACTATGTATGAGTTTGCAAAATAGTCTCGCAAAATGCATGGTTTGCAAAATAGTCCTATAATCGTACTTGAATATCAATTTTGGTCCTAATTTCACCAAAAATTGGGAGTCACATGTGCCACTCATGTGATCGAAATCCAGTGAAATTTCAAAATTGCCACCGAAATTAGGACTAAAATTGAGACTCAAGTATAAGTTACAGGACTATTTTGCAAACTATGCAATATGCAGGACTATTTTGTAAAATCGTACATAGTTACAGGACTATTTTGTAAAATCATACATAGTTACAGAACTATTTTTCAATTCGAGTATTTTACAGGACCTTTTCGCAACCTCCTTTTAGTTACAGGACTAATTTTGTAATTTTGCCTAAATTATATAATGTATCTCTTAGTGAATTAAATTCATACTCAATCCGCTGTTTGGATTTCCAGAGATCACAAAATTCATCGGACAAGTTTTATCCCAAGGAAAGTGGTGATATTCAGTTGAAAGCACCATCTTTAAAGAGAGGTTTAACTTTGGATGAGAACCAAGACAAAATGTGACTACTTCTCATCTCTTCTTTGAATGTCCAGTGGTTTATCAAATTTGGATGGCAATTAATATAATTGGTCAGGTATCTATTCTACACTATTGGACATCACAACCCGATTCTACATCTCCAACAATATCACCTGCTTGGATATCTTTTTTAGAATTAAATGGAAGCGTGGATGGCTATTTGGCATGACGTTATTTTGTTGGTGTGGAAGTGCTAGAATCTAGAATGACATGGTCTTCAAAACAAAGAGGAAAACATTGAATGGACTATGAGAAGATCAAGATTTCTATTTGCCTTTGGACGAAAGCGCATGATATATGTTCGCCAAAAACTTTTGTCTGTATACTGCAAGTGTACAGTGCAGTTTATTGGATAATGGCAAGCAATGTCGAATTCCTTATGGATTACGAAACACTTAGGCTATAATAACATCACATTCCAATTTATTTGAAGCAACCGAATATCAAGAGTTTTATAAAAATCGAAATATGGAAATAAAAAGAAATAAATTTACGAATCCCACAAGTATTTTCAACAAATACGAAAGCAACCCTAGGAACATAATCTCAACATACTTCTTCAATATTAAATCCAATTAATGTTTCACAAAACCAATTCATGCAATTTTATGGGTTCAATTCCTAAGTTAGTCTATTCCTCCTCCCGGGCGGGGCATAAACAGTAGATTAATAACAATTGTAGATCTCCCAATACGTTACAACTATTATTAACTCCTAAAAGATC
The DNA here is from genome assembly GCA_016081115.2 of Rehmannia glutinosa. Lineage (NCBI taxonomy): Eukaryota > Viridiplantae > Streptophyta > Magnoliopsida > Lamiales > Orobanchaceae > Rehmannia > Rehmannia glutinosa. The sequence goes on from CM071928.1 coordinate 51,775,487, forward strand.
TATGAATTGAATAACTCCCCACAAACAGTTGTAGGTCTCCCGACTCGTTACACCCATCAATAAAGACGAGAGCTGCATATCCTATAAGATCACATTGGCATATTACAATCCAAAAAAAGGTTTACGCCTTTAACTTAAACTACAATAGCATATATAGCTTATATCAAAGCTATAGTTATGGTTAGCCTATGCAAAACATTTGCAAGAACATAAAGGTATTGCCTTCAATCTTGAACATGTGTGAAGAATAGTGAAAGATCATCCAATGTTTACTCCACAATTCAATGATCATGAACATGGCGCAAAAAAAACGAGGACCTCCGAATCAGGGGCAAGCAACACCTCATCTAACCAAGAGACCAGTGTGGGTATAGAAGAAGACCAAAACCACACTCGTCCAATTGGACATAAAATAGCAAAAAGTAAGGAGAAAGGCATATCCAAATGAGGGATTGAAGAAATGAGCGTAAATTTGAACAATATTTTCTCAAAGTTTTCTGAGTTCACAGATTGGAGAAAAGTCGAAGTGGAAGCTATCAAAATCTATGCGGAAGCAACCAAAGGAAAAGTCAAAGCTAAGAAATTTCAACTTCTAATTCATGAATATGAAATTTTTTTAAGGATATAACGAAATGCACTACAAGAAAAATAATATTTGGCAATGGTGAATCACCGCTGTCTTTTTGGAAAAAAAAATTAGTTGTAGATATTTGTGTTATAAAAGAGGGCTCTAATAGACAACGGTTTTTCACCGTTATCTTTTATGCTAACTACAACTGTTAAACACTGTTGCTAAAATTGTTGTAGTTTTATTAACAGACAACGGTGAAAAACCGTTGTCTATTAATGCATTCTTTTACAACACAGATATCTACAACATATTGTTTCCCAAAAAGACAACAGTGAAATACCATTGTTGTTAATTATTATACAACGGTAAAACACTGTTGTCTATTTAATACCCTTTTTTATAACACCGATGTCTACAACATTATTTCTCCCTGAAAGGTAACGGTGAATAATTGTTGTCTATTACTTATTAGACAACAATGAGGAACGCTTGTTTTTGTACAAAATTTACAACAAATTTTTTTGTCCACTTTAATATTGTTCTCCTGGATATTATTTGCAGAAATAATTTTAAGACAATAAATATCCCGGCACTCAATCACTTAACATAACATAATAAATTCAAAACCAAATATCAAATATTTTTGAATACAACTTAATACAATTCCTAATCATTGTACAATTTATAACAGTGAGCGTTCACCAACAAATTAACGAAAACTAGTGTACTAAAACTAAGTAAAATGAGAACCAATGATGGCGATCACCAACATCGATCGATCTTACTGCATATTGCATACTCTGCACAATTAACATATCATATAATTAAAAATTGAGCTTGAAATAGGTAACTGGATATTATTTAGCAAGCACCACAAAGTAAAGATGAGTATCGTAATTACAATAACAGAGATAAAGCACATAATGTGTTCTAGTCTATAACAAAACTATACTCATAAGTCGACACCAAACATCATTGTTCATCCACCTTTACATTTATCTTATATAATTATATGACAATTCAAAATTATGGTACCATATAAAAATAATACATAAAATGTTCTAGTCCAGTACAAAAACACACACATATGAGCACAAGCACACAAGAAAACAACACCTTGCCAAAAATAACCAAACAAAAAATGGAAGTATCACAATATGTTATGAAGATGGAGCTTATAGAAATAATATTGAAAAGGTTTAATGACTAACCTGGTATTGATCATTGGTATTTTTTCTAACTGTTAAACTACAGAGAAGAACATATATCTGTATTTGAGAAGAATGAAAACCAGTGTTTATTATTGCTTTGAATTGAGTTATTTATACAAGGTGAATGATATCTTGTTAAATCGCTTTTAACTACCTAACAAAGATACTTAATGCTTAACAAGAAAAAACTGAAATGTTTCTAGAATACTCTAATACACAACCCTCAAACCGAACTAGGGAGACTGCGAGGAAAGTTTAGAACACTGGTTATGAAACCGGGCTGCAACTATAGCCTTAGCTAAGACATCTGCAACTTGATCTTCGGAAGGCAAGAAACGTACTTCGACTTCTTTAGCAGCCACTTTTTCACGAATAATGTGGACATCTCGATATGCTTGGTACGCGCATGAAAAACTGGGTTGGAACACTACTACAAAAAAGCTGATAGACACCGATTTTAAACCGGTGTCTATTAGTAAACCAACCGGTGTTAAAGCCACTGGTGTTAAAAGTCTGAACTTTTTGACACCGGTTTAAAACCGGTGTATTTCATGGAAAAGACACCGATTTTAAACCGGTGTCTATTAGTAAACTCACCGGTGTTAAAGCCACTGGTCGTGAACAAACACTCTAATACTCGAATTGGAAAATTAATCGAAGAACTCGATGGGAATTTTATGGGATTTTTGTTTGGGCGAAATGGTTTGGTTTTGAGAAATGATTTTGTTTTCGAGGAAATATTGTTATTTATATGGTTTAAGGATTTAGGTGGTGTTGAAATTGAAGAAGCCATGGGAGAGTTTTTTTTTTTTTTTTTGGCGCTCTGGAATGAGTTTGATTCGTTTGAAGATTTTTTGAAGAGATTATTTTGTTTTGAAAATGAACTCAATTAAGACTTTCACTCGTGACCTAATTGGAATGTTTTTTACAATAGACACCGGTTCTAGGAAACCGGTGTTGTTTATCAAATGACAAAGACTAATTAGACAGGTGGTTTCTTACAAAACCGGTGTTAAAAAGGAAAAGACACCAGTAAACTCATAAAACCGGTGTCTTTTTGGTGGTGTCTATCGGCAGTTTTCTTGTAGTGGAAGCTAGAGAAATTGCACTAATATTATCACACCATATGACAATCCGGGAAGAGTAGCAAGCCCAAGTTCAAAAAAATGATTTAATCCAAATTAACTCCGTTGTGGCATCAAGCCAAGGAACGATATTCACTTATCTTGTTCTGCAGCTACTACGACAGATCGCTTTTTGGAACTCCACGCGATGAGGTTTGGCCCAAGAAATACATAGTAACCACTAGTGGATCGACGATCATCCATCGAACTAGCCCAATCCGCGTCAAAAAACTCTCAAGGTTCATCCTTGGAGCAGTGGAAGAGTAAACCTTGTGTCATAGAACCCCGAAGATACCAAAGAACACTTGCAAGCACCCCAATGAGACAAGGTTGGGGTATGAAGAAACCGACTCAACTTATTAACAATGAATGAGATATCCTGGACGTGTGAGGGTCGATATCGCAAAGCACCTATAGTGCTTCTATAGAGAGTAGGATTTTCCAACAGAGCATTGTCCGAAGATAAAGCTTTTGATTGATGCAATGAGGTGTAGCACAGGGGATTACAATCTTCCATATTTGTTTTCTTTAAAAGATCAAGAATACATTTGATCAAGGTTAAGTAAAATACCAAAGAAGAACGTAATTAACCCGTATGCCCAAAAAATATGAAACTCGCCAAGATTTTTCAGTGAGAATGCTGTCTGAATACCATCAATAACCTGAGTAACCAATTTAGAATCATCCCCCGTAACAAGAATATCATCCACATAAACCAATACCAAAACAAGATGCCACTACTACAAAACGGCTCTTTAACATCGGTTCTCGGGACCCTTTATGCATAGAACCGATGTAGAAAATCCTATTCTACATCGGTTTATTGAATAACCGATGTAAACAGTGCAAGCTCAACACGATTGCTCAGAATAACCGATTGCTCAACACGATTGCTCAGAATAAACACACTGACAAGATGATAAATGAAACATCCTCACCCTCTTAACATGTTGGTTTACAATATCATAGTGTACACATCGATGTCTACCTTTGATTTTGAGTCAAGTTTCAAAGACAATGTCCAACTCAATTGCAATCCCAAAGACATCGACATCATAGTAGCCGAGACAAATGAAATTAGTGGCGCATATCGAAATTCACGTAGGAGAAAATTCTAGGGCTAAATGCTTGAAATTCAAATAATGTTAGGAAACGTTGGGAATGGTGGTTGTAGTGCGGAGGAGGAGAAACACCATGGATGGTGGTTTGGGTTGGGCGCAGGAGCGGGGCTAGCTAGGGTTTCGTGTGGAAGAAAATGAGGTTTAGGTCAGGGGTTTGCTATAAGAGTGTCAAATAAAATTACGATTTAGTTTTGGGTTTAGGGTTTAGATTCTCGGTCTATGGCAAGGTGGTGGAGACGAGATGGTGGCCATTCCAAAGATGAGAGGAAACAGAGAGAGGGGAGGAGATGGAAAACCGAACGGGCAAAAAAGATATAACAAATTGTACATCGGTTGCTTCCCGAGCCGACGTAGAATAAAAACTTCTCAAATGGTTGTCACGCAATAGATGTAAAATATTTTTAAATTGCGCTTTACCGCGGTTTTTCAATAAACCCATGTAAATATCTTTTTTTAATTTACACTATGCCATCGGACTTTTTTACATCGTTTCCTTACTTAACCGATGTAAAATCACCGTTGTTAAATCACTATTTTGTAGTAGTGTGCGATTGAATCCTCCGATAGAACATGCAAAGAGTCGATTGAGAAACAAGAAAACCAAGAGATAACAAGTGAAACTTGAGCTTATCATTCCAGGATTTAGGGGCTTGCTTCACCATAAATAGCTTTCACCAATTTGCAAACATGAGTGGGTTTGGAATTATCAACATAACCAAATGGTGAGACATATAAACATCTTCCTTCAAATCCCCATACAAGAAGGCATTATTAACATCAATGTGTTGAATAGACCAATCTCTAGAGACTCGCCAGAGAGAACACAATTCGATGGTTATAGGTTTAACCACGAGGGCTAAACGTATCAAAATAATCCACCCCAGGAAGTCGTTGAAATCCCTTGGCTACCAAACGAGCCTTAAATCGATCTACGAACCATCGAGTTGTATTTGACCCTAAACACCCACTTATGATCAAAAATTTTCATGAGTGATCGAAAAGGAACAAGATCCCGTGTGTGATTCTTAACTAATGCTGAAAATTCAAAGATCCATTGCATTTCCACCGGGAGTTTGATAAGGCATCGATCCACGGACTTTGGTTCACAAGTAGTATTAGTCACATTGTAGGCTTTAGGTTTGAAAATACCAAGTTTAGAACGAGTAAGCATAGGATGAGAGGATTGAGAAGTAGAAGGAAGAGTGGGAGGTGGAGGAGAAGTAGGGACAGAACAAATTGTAGATGTGTTAGAGGTTGGAGAGGAAGGCGATGAAGCCAATACAGCCGAGTAGAAGAAGAGGTAGAGAAAGAAAATGGTGCAATTGGGATGAGGAGAGAAGAGTTAGAATTGTGTGATGTGGTAGCCGTGAGTACACTGCAATCGATGTAAGAGAGGAGTTTGAAGAGGAGAGGATACACTAGAAGAGGAAACAAAAGTGGAGAAAAGGGAAGAATAAGGAAATTCGGATTCATTGAAAGTGACAGCTTCTTGCTACATAAATTCTTCCCCAAGGATCGAGACATCTATATCCTTTATGAAAGGTGACTATAACCCAAGAAGACACACTTGGTAGAACGAAACCAAGTTTTGACCGATTATATGGGCGGATATAGGGATAACAAGCACATCCAAAGCTCTTGAGAAAGTTATAGTCGAATAAGTCCAAAAAGTTTTTGAAATGGAGAGAGATGATTGAGAGTGGAGGTAGGAAGTCCTGTTTATAGTGAAAACGCTAGAGACAAAAGCATCCCACCAAAAACAATAGGGAAGATTTGAATGTGCTAGAAATGAGAGTCCAACATTGACAATATGTTGATGTTTTCTTTCCGGTTTACCATTTTGTTGATGAGTGTATGGGCAAGGGTGTCTAAGTTGAACTCCTAGGGAGGATAGAAAAGATGCAATGGGCCTAAATTCTCCTCCCCATACATTGAAAGGCATGAATATGAGAATTGAATTGAGTTTTAACAATCGAATTGAAATGCTTTAGAGCGCTTAGAGCTTCACCTTTAGTATTGAGAGGATAAATCCCGGTGTAATTTGTAAAATCATCAACAAAATGTATACAATATTTGTAACCATTACTAGAAATGGAAGCAGGACCCCATACATCCGAATAAACAAGTTGAAAAGGGGCGAGTTTTTGATTCAAGCGAGGAAAGGACACAGACTTTAGTTTGCCTAATTGGCATGCATGACAAAATTCTAATTGAGAAGATGAATTGGAACCTTTTATTTGCTTCAAGACACTATTTAGTACAGCGGAAGAACAATGACCTAGTCGTTTATGCCATAGATTTACATCGAAAAAAAGAATATGTGCGTAATTAGAAAACCGAGTAGTAGTAGAATGCAAATTTGCGAGCTTTGTGGTTGGAGAGGAGTAAGATCAAGGCGATAGAGGCCCCTTGGAGTGAACCTTTCAGAAATTATGTGTGTCGGCTTGTCCTCGACAAAACAAGAGTCATGATGAAATTCAATAAACACTCTATTGTCTTTGGTAAATTGTGAAATTGATGACAAATTTTTGGTAATGTCGAGGCACACAAAGAATATTATTTAAGAGAAGTGGTTTAGAAGAAGCGAAATGAAAGAATAGAAGATCCAATGTGAGAAATACCAAGTTTGGAACCATTACCTATGGTGAGCTTATCATTCCCTGTGTAGCACTTTGGAGGCCGAGATTTTTCGGATCGATGTAACATGAGTCGTAGCTCCACTATCCATAAACCAAGCGGACTCATTTCCGGATAACCATATTCACCGACCGAGGAGGCAGAGTTGGCATATTCTTTGAGGAGATGGAAATTGCATCCGATTTGAGATAAGGCAAGCAAGTATTTATACCAAGAGGCTTAGACATATCGGTCACATTAGACATATAGTGAGCTTGAGCAGAGGATAAATCCACACCAAAAAAATTCACATCAAACCTTTTGAAGCACTTAGAGGCTATATGATTATTTTTGCCACAAATTTGGCAAGAAGGACGATTTCTCGGGGTACCTTCCACGACCTCGACCCCGTGAACTATATCCACCACGATTACCTGACACCATAGAGCCTCTATTGCCAAAATTTTCATTTGAATTTCGATTATTAGCAAAATGTGCAGCAGTGGAGCATGAAGATGCACAGATTCAATAGAAATTTGTTGTTGTAATCTCATCTCATGTGTTTGCAAAGCATATTGAACATCTTGAAGAGTAAGCTCTTGACTCTCAGCTTAAATTCACCACAATCGATTCATACTCCATACCAAGACCATTTAGGATATGTAAAATCAAATCATCATCGAAATAGTGACTCCTAGTGAAGATGAATATTATCGCAATACATTGCATATGGAGAATATAATCGAGAAATAGGGAGATCTCCTTTCTTTGAGCTATGAAGTTGAGCTTTTAAATGTTGAACACGAGCTCGAGATTGTGATCGGAATGCGCTCCAACACGACCATTGATCGAGATGAGGTTGTACACCGAGTTATGTATCCCAAAGCATGGATTCGTAAATCGACGCAATAATCCAAATAAAAAAGAATCGATCACGATGGATCAACAGAGTATACTCCGAATTGACTTCACCATGAACCAATTTTGGAGGAATTGGTACCGATCCAAACAAAACCTTCAAATCCATGAGCCTTCACTGTAGATAGGATTTGAAGTCTCCAATAGTGATAATTCTCTCTTGTAAGACGAAGAGGAATTGAATGGAAGGTAGGAAGAGTAACAGAGGCAGAGGAATCCATGAGAAATGGAAAAAAAAGCTGCCGGAAAAAAAAACTACCAGAGATGACCACCTGCCCGTGATACCATGTTAAACTACAGAGAAGAACATATATCTGTATTTGAGAAGAATGAAAACCAGTTTTATTATTGTTTTGAATTGAGTTATTTATACAAGGTGAATGATATCATATAACTGCTTTTAACTACCTAACAAGATACTTAACAAACTTAACAGAAAAACTGAAATGTTTCTAGAATACTCAAATACTAACCACATGAAAATTAAACATGCCGTATGGATATAATATTTGCAAATTCTTTTTTGAGTCTTTGATACACATGTTCCATAAAAGACGAAAAGAGGACTAGCATCTCTAAAAATACAATATTCATACAAGGGAATTTTTAGAAGATTATGCGGATATATGATGAAAATTTTAAAGCATGCAACAAGAACTGATGTGATAGTACAAAAGAACTATTGGAGCTACCACCAATCTGCTAAAGGAGAATATATTATTTAGTAAGCCAATAGTAGAAAGAACCAATGGGACTAAACCTTTCTTAATAAGCCAGGGAGAACTAGACAAACACCGACAAATCCAAGATTATATGACAAATGTGTATATGGTTTTTAAAATAGCAGATATATTTAATAAGTTTGTAACCGCACTTTGATTGTATTTAAAATAAAACTAAATATATATTATTAGATCATCGCCCTTTGTGATGTATTTTATAAGTGACTCAAGTCATTCTCTCATGGAAGTTTATGGTAATAAACACATCTTAGTCGTATCACGCTGGGCAAAAGGTTATGAGTAGAGCACGTATATTACTTACCATGATCTTCTTCTCTCCTGAGTAGTTAAAAGCAGCAAAAAGATCATGCTCAAAATAACAACGTAGTGTAGTTATAGTGCATGGTATTGTAGAAATAGTGCACAACATTACAGAAATAGTGCAAAGTTGTGACATAAAAATTATCCAGAAACCACTCACTGCTCTCCACAACCAAGGGCATACAACATTAGGAGATCAAAGGTGGATTACAATTTCTGAAAGTATACAAGATAAATAACTTACATTGTTCATGCTATTTTCTTGGTCTAGAAAAGTATCTGTATGGCCTCCAATTTGGACATTCTTTTGTATCTCAAAACATCATCTAGTGTTACCTAGATAATCAGGAGGCCCTGTAACATTTGGAATCTACAAGGTGAAAATTTGCCCCTAGAGTAACTCGTCATACTGCGTATTCAATCACCAATTTTCTGAGAGAAACTGATCCATACCCAAACATAAGATGCTTATCAAAGGACTTCAGATAATAAGAAACTTGAATGCAAAAAACAAAAAACATGTCTCTAACAAGATAGTACAATGAAAGCATGAATGAGGATATTATAGGCCATTCACACCATATAGTACAATAATTAGTTGTTTCTATTGGCAGACAATATCCATGGACAAGGTGTATGAATTACTTAGGTGATATCCATGTACAAGGTGTATGAATTACTTAGTATCACCTATCAACCTCTTATGTCCACGAATCTAAACTTTCACCAAAATCAGCAATATTAATATAAGAATTGTCAGTCAATGATTAAATACCTTACCAAGCAGTGTTCTGGGGGAAAAACAATGATTTTAAATGTTACTCAACCTGCTGCGGGTCAAATTAAGATCCTTACCAATCTTCTTACGCTCACAGAATGAGAGCGTTTCCTTGGGGTCATCTTTTGCAACACACTTTATAAGGAGCTCCAACTGCTTATCAGCAGTCATTATCTGGGAAGATGCCCACAATCAGGAATGAAATACCTGAATAGAATTAAATACCTACTTTAATGAGCATATTCAAAATAAACAAGGAACAAAGATACAGATCAACTTAATGTTATCACACTACATTCAAATTTATATTCGCCCATTCAAGTTAAGATACATAATCCAACACTGCATTGTGAAAAACTCAAAAATGAGGACGCATTTTCCCAACAAAAGAATATGACTAATATCCAACCAATCAAGATTAAATGGAAAAAGCATCAAGGAAATATAGCAATCCACACAAACTCCAAAACAAGTAAAGGTTTAAAAAGTCTCAGATCTAATTTTCTATAATTCACAATTGTGTTCCTAGAAAAAATAAAGTAAAAGATAACTGATTCTCAACCGAGCATGCCTATATAAATAGAGTTGGCCACTCTATGTTTCGTCAAGGAAATACAAATTCAGCAATGAAAAGAATGTCATGCTTCAATAACATCAAGCCTACAAATGAAACCTTATTACTTGAATATGTGTTAAGTGCGACGACTGCTCAAAGGTGACGGCGAGAACTGGACTTGCCCGAGCCGGTTGCTCACTGTGGAATTGGAATTGAGAATCTTTTTTGTGAAGTTAGGTTTTTGAAGATTGGGTAATTCGGTATACGGAAAAAAATCACCAACAAATCATGGGTTTGCGAGGGACGGCGACAACTGGTGAAGTGGTCGGTCGAGCCCTCCGGAGACTGTTTGAGAGGGACAACAAGTTGGTAGTTGGTGGATGTTGGTGAAGAGGCAGCCGTATAGATGCATTTTGGTGGAGATGTTTGATTTTTAATTGTTTCCCTATTTTCAAATAGTATTGATAGTGTTAATTATTAGCACTTTTTAGCAATGTTCTAAAGTTGCTAAACACACAAAAGTAATGTTTTGACTAAAGTTGTAACGATAGTTTACACAACAGTAATATAAAATATTTTTTTATTTGTAAAGAAATTCCTATATACAATTAGAGGTACTCATTCGGTTAATTAGGTTAACCAAATTTACTAAATAGTAAAATCATTAACCGAACAAAATTTTATTTACCGAATTAACCGAATCGAATAATATTTGGTTAATTCGGTCGGTTAACCAAAATAACAGAAATTTCTTAAAATTAAAAAATATATGTTGTATATATAATATATGATATAAATAAATAAATATACATAAATACAAAATAATATATAATTTTTAATTATATAATATATTTTAATATAATATTTCGGTTAATTTGGGTAATCCGGTTAATTTTGAGTTTTCGAACTGAATTAACTGATAACCAAAAAATTTCATAAACTTTAACCATTCACCAAACCAAAATAATTCGGTTACCGACCAAATTAACCGAATTGTTTGTGTTAACGGTTAACTGAAAAAAAATCGTTTAATTGAACACTCCTATATACAACAATTCTTCATACCTGTTGTTAAATTTGTTGCCAATAAGATACAAATGATGCTAATACAAAACGGTTTAAGATACCATTTTATTGGCCCGAGAGTATTGTTGTATTTTTAAATAAAAAGACACTAATAGACAACAGTGTAACTTACTTTTGCCTTTGGCCGAAAAAACTATTGTCATTATGAAAAAGTCTCCTAATAGACAACGAATTAAAAACCATTGTCTTAGGCCCAAAAGCATTGTTTTCTTTATAAAAAAGTCCACAAATATACTACGGTTTTGTTAACAACCGTTGTTAATACTTCAAAAGACAACGATTCAGCAAAAACCCGTTGTCTTTTGGGCATTTTCTTGTAGTCATGGCAAAGAAGCAGCATATCATACATCGATGTGCATGTGAGATGATTAAGGATAAATTGGGTTTTCCATAGTTTTATTTCAATTGAAACTTGTGATGCATGTAATTTCTAAATTTTCATTTAAGTAATTTCAGTTTATGTAGTCAATCTTTCAATTATTAATGTCAATGTTTTTCATATTATGTAATTTTGAATATATAATTTCAACAAATAATTATTTAAATATAGTAACTAAATTAATTTAAAGATAGAAATTATTTCTATGATATAAAATATGAATAATGATGCATGTTGTACTTGGGCCCACAAATAATAAGTTAATTATACAACCATTGTGGAAGTGTGTTACAAAAAAAGAGGGGGAAATTACATTGAATACGCTGATTTTGGTATCCATACCACACATTACGTTCCTATTACTTTTGTACCTATTTTTTTTACTTTTGTACCTATTTTTTTTACTCTCCTGCATATTTTTTGATTATTTTTATTTTTTTCGTTTTTTTTGTTCCTTCATTGATTTATATGTTATATATGTTGTTCTGATGTTGTTTAAATTTGTTTCTTTGTTGTTTCTATGTTGTTTCTTTGTTGTTTCGATGTTTCAAAACAACTTTTACCTATTTTTTATAATGTTTCAAAACTGTATGATGTGTCAATTGCCCAAAAAAATTGTTATTAGAATAAGTGATGTAGCATGTGGACCTCCACAAATAATGGGTCCCAATAACAACACAATTGGAGTCGACACACTAAAATAGGATGGGTCAGATAATAAAATCATATAAATAATAAATACAAAAATCAAAAAAAATTCTAGTGTAAATTATTTTTTTCAAAAAACATTTGGGGGGGGGGGGCGAGTGCCCCCCCTCCCTCCGCCCTTGAACATACCAGTATAATTGTTAATAAAAATGACATTAATCAGGTTTGTTTATTGAGCTTTAAAAATTGTATTTAGTTTTGATATTTAGTTGGACCAAGTAGCTCGAGTAGCTTCATATTTTTAATACATTTTATTAGTTTTCAACAATATTCAAGTTAATTTTATATTTTATTAAAAGAACATATAAATTGATGTTTGGTTTGTTATGTTAACAACTCGAGGTTACGCTTAGTCACTGGTTTTTTCTCCTCCTCCAAAATTTTCTCTCTAGTCCAATTTTATATTTCGTCTATTATTTTTTGGTGTGCTAATGTTAGAATACTAGCTTTATAATTTTGAAAATGTTCCACTGGGATATTTCTAATTTGAACAAAAAAAAAAGATTAATGACGTGGATAAAAATCGAGGATTTAGTTTTTGAAGCTAGTGTTCGGAAATTGATACACTCCAAAATAAAGGGAAAAAAATGAAAACAAACTTGCATAGGGATAAAAATATAATTTTGATCGAAAAGTAATAGTCTGTAGAATAAATATTAATTTTACCCCCAACATAATAATGGGTCGGGTCTTTCGACTTAAAAAATAAAATAGAAATGCTGCAGTGCGAGTTGAAAATAAATATAGTATAATATATAGTTTCATGTAACATTCAACAGACAATAATATATCCAGAAATAATATATGATATTTCTTATTCTGCAACTTACAATAATATAAAATAAATTAAGTGTGTATACACGTTACTATGTTAGTAGACTCGAAAACTTTTAAAGGTGAAATGAGACTGAAACATATATATATATATATATATATATATATATATATCCAGTAACAATATATCATTTTTAAACTTTAAATCTACCAACTATGTTAGTAAAATTGAAGACTTTTAAAGGTGAAATGAGACTTAAATATACACCCAGAGAATGTATCATGTTAGACATTTAACATTTATTAATAACAAGAATAAATGATAAAGAATCATATCTGGATTTTTTAAATCATCATATCATTCATAATATTCTTTTATTATTTTTTTTGTTGGGATCCACTCATACTCACTCAGATTTTCCATCAATAGAAAAACCTAACTCAAATACATAAACAAACCATCAAAAGCCAAAATCAATTAGATCAATGGATCCTATTGACACATCTATTCATCCAATGAAAAATCTCAATACATATTCTTAATTAAAAAGATGGAAGAGTTTTGTCCTGTATTTTTAATAAAGTAGACTCATTTACTTAAACTGCTACCTAAAAGGATCAAACTCGTCCACTGGTGGAGCTTTCTCCACCACCCTGATTCTGATTACTCATAAAGTAATCTTTGATAATTTGTGGCAATCTAATGTAATTGTCTGGATCCACTGCACGTGTTGTCGGTAGTGCCATCGGTGGTGGTGGTGGTGCTGGTGGTCGAGCCATCTGAGGCCCGGGCCGATGTACGATGCCACGCCTTACAAACGGCATGTGATGCATGGAGGCGCGCTTAGGGTCTTGAAAGACGATATTTGTCTAGGAAGATGGTTAGGGGCTCAATGCAATTATCAAACCGCAGCGTCCGCATGGACGAGAACACATCTTCTGGGGAGATAGTTTTCCGACTCTCTCCACATCATGTTTCATTAGCCTCACTTTTAATAAACCTAATGAATTCGGAGACACATTCTTGGATTGTCTCTTTCGCATCATCGGCGATATTTGAATGGGCTGGGAGGACATGGCGCCGGAATCGAATCACGTTGGTGATGGGCTTGTACTGATCTACGTACCTATCTTTCAACCTCTTGTAATAAATTATTAGTTATCTCGAAACTCGTTGGCGTTGACATGTCATCTCAATATAAATGTATTTGATGTACTGTTTATTTTTAACATTTTTACTTGTTAACAAATAAAATACTAGAAAGATTACAAGAATCGAATCTGATATGCACATAATGTGATGTGAATTACCCTACAATCAAATAAATTACATTTATGAATCACATTAGATTATAACAATTAAATTTAAAGATTAAAATCATGCATTCCATATATTATTGAGGATGTAATATGTGGATATATGTATGTGCACAAATTCACTTTGGATATTATATATATCAAATATATATTAGTTATCATATGTAAAGTGTATATATATATATAATGAAGAACACCGAACTAATGTCTTGGCGAATAAAATTGATTATGTTTAACATTGAGTAGCCAAATCTATGTGAGTTCTGCTACATTTTGTTGAGGGTTGAGTAGTAAAAGGTGATAGCCATTAGTTCTCACACTTTTTTATTTTATTCATCATATACAAAATGCCAAATATTGGTATGAAGTTATTGACCTATTTGTCTAATAGCTAACAAACTATACACAAAAGAAAATACAACAACTTTATTACACTTAAACTGTTTCAACATAAAATAATACTGAGAAATATTATGATTTAGTCCTTTTGAATTCTACTACACACAATTGCCCTCAAAAATAAAATCATTTACACCGAAAAAGTATCATTTTTTACTCGAAAAGTATTAATTCTTATTATAAAAGTATTACTTACTATATCCTTTAAAAGATAACGATTTAGAAAAAGTCCGTTGTCTTTTGGGCGTTGTGTTTTAGCATTTTCTTGTAGTCATGGAAAAAGGCGTTGTCATGACAACGATTTAGACACTAATTTTTTATTTATGTAATTTTCAATTTATGTAGTCAATCTTTCAATTATTACTGTCATTATTTTTCGTATTATGTAATTTTCAATATATGATTTCATTAAATAATTATTTAAATATACTAACTAAATTTATTTAAAGATAAAAATTATTTCTTTGATATGGCATATGAATAATGATGCATGTTGGTACTTGGGCCCACAAATAATGTAAGTTAATTATACAACCATTGTGAAAGTGTGTTACAAAAAAAGAGTGTTATTAGAATAGGTGATGTAGCATGTGGACCCCCACAAATAATGGGTCCCAATAACAACATAATTGGAGTTGCTCTCATATATGGATTGTAAGATAAATTCTAGTGTAAATAAATTGATGAGTCTCTAACATACCCAAGGGCGGAGCTAGGAATGAATTTGGGGTGGACCGATACATGAAAATGAGGTGGACCAGATAAGAAAATCATAAAAATTATAAATAAAAAAATTAAAACAAAATTGAAGACTTTTAAAGGTGAAATGAGACTGAAATATACACCCAGAAATTGTATCATATTAGAAATTTAACATTTATTAATAACAGGAATAAATGATAAAGAATCATATCTGGATTTTTAAATCTGTATATATCGATCATAATATTTTTTTTGTTGGGATCCACTCATACTCACTCAGATTTTCCATCAATAGAAAAACCTAACTCTTATACATAATCAAATCATCGAAAGCCAGAATCAATCAGATCAATGGATCTTATTGACACATATATTCATCTAATGAAAAATCTCAATACATATTCTTAATTAAAAAGATACAAGAGTTTTGTCCTGTATTTTTAATACAGTAGACTCATTTACTTAAACTGCTGCCTAAAAGGATCAAACTCCGCCACTGGAGGAGCCTTCTCCACCACCCTGATTCTGATTACTCATAAAGTAATCTCTCATAATTTGTGGCAATCCAATGTAATTATCGCGATCCATTGCACGTGTTGACGGCAGTGTCATCGGTGGTTGTGGTGCTGGCATTGGTGGTCGAGCCATCTGAGCCACGGGCCGATGTACGACACCACGCCATACAAACGACACATGATGCGTGGAGGCCCGCTCAACATCTTTAGCACGATATTTGTCTAAGAAAGTGGTTAGGGGCTCGAGGTAATTATCGAACCCCAGCGTCTGCATGGCCAAGAGCACATCTTCTGGGGATAGTTTTTCGACTCTCTCCACGACATGTTTCATTAGCATCACTTGTAATAAAGCTAATGAATTCTGAGATACATTCTTGGATCATCTCTTTTGCATTATCGGCGATCTTTGCATGGTCTGGGAGGACACGACGCATGATCCGTATCACGTTGGCGATGGGCATGTACTGATCTACGTCGCGCTTGAACGGTTGTTGAGGGTTAAAGTTGGCCGCATTTGTGGGGTTGTTGGCGATGCGGCGCCCGCCTCCGGATTACTATGTGCTGAAAAATATGAAGGAGAGTATGAATTTGTGACTTGTTTCAATTTAATGCAACCCTATTTATAGTGTATACAAATTAAAGCAATTTACTTTTTGGTTAAGGGGAGGAGGATTACATTGGTTATGAGATTTAATAGGTACCTATCTTTCAATCTCTTGTCATAAATTATTAGTTATCTCGACACTCGTTGACGTTGACAAGTCATCTCGATATAAATGCATTTGATGTAGTGTTTATTTTTTACAGTATTTTACTTGTTAACAAATAGAATACTAGAAAGATTACAAGAATCAGATACAATATGCACGTAATGTGATTTGAATTATTCTACAATCAAATAAATTACATTTATGAATCGCACCAAATTATAATAATTAAATTTAAAATAAAAAAACGTGCCTTCCTTATATTATTGAAGATGTATATGTGGATATATGTATGTGCACAAATTTACTTTGTATATTATATATATAAAATATATATTAGTTATCATATGTAAAGTGTATATATAATATGAAGAACAACATACAACTAATGTCTTGGCCAGAATAAAATTGATTATGTTTAACATTGAGTAGCCAAATTTATGTGAGTTCTGCTAAATTTTGTTGAGTGTTGAGTAGTATAAGGTGAAGGTCATTAATTCTCACACTTTTCGATTTTCTTCATCATATATAAAAGGCCAAGTATTGGTATGAAGTTGTTGGCCTATTTGTCCAATAGTTAACAAACTATACACAAAAGAAAATAAAACAACTTTATTATACTTAAACTGTTTCAACAACAAAAATAATAGGACAAATATTATGATTTACTCCTTTGGGATTCTACACACAATTGCCCTCAAAAATAAAATTATACACACTGAAAAAGTATCATTTTTTACTCGAAAAGTGTTAATTCTTATTATAAAAGTATTATTTACTATATCTTTTAAAAGATAACGATTTAGAAAAAATAGCTCAATTGTCTTTTGGGTTTATTTGTTTTTAGCATTTGCTTGTATCATCTAAATCATTTTATATCAATGATGAATTTCAACGATTTTAGAACCCTTTTTCATTTATGTAATTTTCAATTTATGTAGTCAATCTTTCAATTATTAATGTTATTATTTTTCGTATTATGTAAATTTCAAAATATAATCTCAATAAATAATTATTTAAATATAGTAACTAAATTGATTAAAGATAGAAATTATTTCTTTGATATAATATGAATGATGATGCATTTGTAATACTTTGCATTAAATATTTGTATTTAATTATACAACCATTGTCAAGTGTATTACAAAAAATGGTGTTATTATTTATAAATTTATAATAGATTGGTGTTAGAACAAATAATGGGTTCCAATAACAACACAATTGGAGTTCTATTATATTTGGATTGTAAGATAAATTCTAGCTGTAAAATAAATTGAAAAGTTTTAAAAGTGCACAACCGCCTTAGGGCTTAAGATAAATGAATATGGGGTGGATTACCCACATGAAAATAGGGGATAGGATAAGAAAATAATATAAATTATAAATAAAAAAAATAAAAAAGAAAATTGAAGACTTTTAAAGGTGAAATGAGACTGAAATATACACCTAGAAACTTCATCATATTAGACATTAAAATCTTTTGTTAATAACTAAATAAATGATAAAGAATCTTATCCGGATTTTTAAATCATATATTGATCATAATATTTTTTATTGGGATTAATTTAGTTTCCATCAATAGAAATTATATAACTCTAATTTGGAATCAAATCATTAAAAGGATTTAACAAATCAGGTTTAATGGATTTATGACAAATCATTCATCCATATAAAAATCTATTCATATTCTTAATTAAAAAGATGGATGAGTTTTGATGTGCTTTTTTAAATCTAAAACTCATTTATAATGAAATGATGTTAATTAGGATCAAACTCGAGTTTTGGAAATACGTGTGTATATATATCCACCACTTTTGGATTAGATTACTCATATATAATCTCTCATAATTTGTGGCAATCCATTATATCTCCACTGCATGTGTTGTCGGCGCAATAGTCAATAGGTGGTGGTGGTCATTGAGTTGTTTGTGAGCCATCCGAGCCACGGGCCGATGTAATCAACGCATAAAAATGACAATTGCAATGGAGGATAATTTCATGATATTTGTTTAGGTGAAAATGGTTAAGTTTCGAGCTCGACGTAATTATCGAACCCTACGCCTACATGGCTACAATCTTAATAATAGAAATAGTTAAAATAATAAAACTTTCCATGATGTTTCAATATTTTAAACCTCACTTATAATAAATCAAATTAATGATTGAATATATGTATATTGGATATCATATAATTTATGAATTTTAATTTTTACGGTGATCTTATACCTAAGGTTAGGGAGGAAAGGCAATTAGATTTGGATCATATTGGATAAAAGGCATGTAAAAATCTACATCGCGCTTGAATGATTGACATACTGTTTGAATTAGTTGTATTATATGTGATTGTGGTACCTTCCCGAGTATATGTGGATATTATGTGATGCATTGTCGGCATGATTCAATATGGTGTTTGTTGTTGATTCAGTGGCGCATGTGCATGCATATTCAAGAGGATGTTCGCATGATGAAAATATTTTCTCTTTGCTCGAAAAAATATGGAGGCACGAGTATGAATGTGTGACTTGTTTAATTTAATGCAACCCTATTTATAGCGTGATACAAATTAAACAAGATACCTTTTGGTTAAGGGGATGAGGTTACATTTGTTATAAGATTTAATGACCTATCTTTCATCTCTTGTAATAAATTATTAGTTATTTCGACTCTCGGAGGTTGAAAGGTCATCTAACATCATAAATGCATTTGATTAGTATTTATTTTTAATAGTATTTACCTTGTTAACAAAGTAGAATTGGGAACGATTAAAAGAAAATGATTTTGAATAATGTGATGTTGATTAATGGATTTGACAATCAAATAAATTACATTTATGAAAACATCAAATTATTTATTAAGATGTATGATATATTATGCTTTGGCAAATTAACTTTGGAAATTATATATAAGTTATCATATGTAAAGTGTATATATAATATGAAGAACAACTTACAACTAATGTCTTAGCCGTAATAAAATTGATTATCTTTAACATTGAGTAGACAAATTTATGTGAGTTCATTTTAAATTTTGTTGAGTGTTTAGTAGTAAAAGTGAACCATTAGTCTCTCATATTTCATTTGAAATCATATACAAAATATGCCAAATATTGGTATGAAGTTTTGAGTTCTATTTGTCCATAGTTAACAAACTATACACACAAAGAAAATAAAATAACTTTATTATACTTAAACCGTTTCAACAACAAAAATTATCTTGACAAATATTATGAAAATTTATTTTGTTGATTCTATAAACCGACCCTCAAAAATAAAAAAATATACACATTTTGAAAAAGTATCAATTTTTATTTATATATTTTTCTTACTATAAAAGTATTACTTATTATATCTTTTAAAAGATAATGATTTAGAAAAAAACCGTTGTCTTTTGTGCGTTGTCTTTTAGCATTTTCTTGTAGTCATGGCAAAGGGCGTTGTCATGACAACGATTTAGACACTAATTTTTCATTTATGTAATTTTCAATTTATGTAGTCAATCTTTCAATTATTAATGTCATTATTTTTCGTATTATGTAATTTTCAATATATAATTTCAATAAATAATTATTTAAATATAGTAACTAAATTTATTAAAGATAGAAATTATTTCTTTGATATAATATGAATGATGATGCATGTTGGTACTTGTGCCCACAAATAATGTAAGTTAATTATACAACCATTGTGGAAGTGTGTTACAAAAAAAGAGTGTTATTAGAATAAATGATGTAGCATGTGGACCCCCACAAATAATGGGTTCCAATAACAACACAATTGGAGTTGCTCTCATATTTGGATTGTAAGATAAATTCTAGTGTAAATAAATTGAAAAGTCTTTAAAATACACAAGAGCGGAGCCAGGAATGAATTGGGGTGGACCGATACATGAAAATAGGGGTGGATAAGAAAATAATATAAATTATAAATAAAAAATTAAAAAAATAATTGAAGACTTTTAAAGGTGAAATGAGACTGAAATTACAACAACTTTATCATATTGGACTTTAAATGTTTATTAATAAAAGAATAAATGATAAAGAATCTTATCCGGATTTTTAAATCATATCTCGATCATAATATTTTTTTTTTGGGATCCACTCATACTCACTCGATTTTCCATCAATAGAAAAGCCTAAATCTCTAATACACAATCAAATCATCAAAGACGAATCAATCGGATCAATGGATCTTATTGACACATCTATTCATCCAATGAAAAATCTCAATACATTTCTTAATTAAAAAGATGGATAGTTTTTCCTCGTATTTTTAATACAATGAGACTCATTTACTTAAACTGCCGCTTAAAAGGATCAAAGTCCGCAATCGGAGGAGCCTTCTCCACCACTGATTTTGATTACTCAAAATCTAATCTCTCATAATTTGTGGCAATCCAATGTAATTGTCGCGATCCACCGCACGTGTTGTCGGCAGCGTAGGTGGTGGTGGTGCTTTGCACCGTGGTCGAGCCATCCGAGCCAGCGGGCCTATTTATGATGCCACGCCTTACAAATGGCACATGATTCATGTAGAGCCCGTTCGGCATCTTGAGCACAATATTTGTTTAGGAAAATGGTTAGGGCTCGATGTAATTATCGAACCCCAATGTCTACATGGCCGAGAGCACATCTTCCGGGAGATAGTTTTCCGACTCTCTCACGGCATGTTTCATTAGCCTCACTTGTAATAAAGCTAATGAATTTGGAGATATATTCTTGGATCGTCTCTTTCACATCATCGGCGACCTTTGCATGGGTCGGAAGGACACGGTGCGCATGATTTGGATCACATTGGCGATGGGCATGTACTTGATCTACATCGCGCTTGAATGATTGTTAAGGGTTCAAGTTGGCCGCATTTGTGGGGTTGTTGATAGTGGGAGCTGCCGCCCTCGGATTAATCTATTTTGCCTGAAAAATATGGAGGAGAGTATGAATGTGTGACTTGTTTCAATTTAATACAACCCTATTTATAGCGTATACAAATTAAAGCAAGTTACGTTTTGGTTAAGGGGATGAGGATTACATTGGTTATAAGATTTAATAGGTACCTATCTTTCAATCTCTTGTAATAAATTATTAGTTATTTCGAAACTCTCGTTGACGTTGAAAGTCATCTCATATAAATGCATTTGATGTAGTATTTATTTTTAATAGTATTTACCTTGTTAACAAATAGAATACTAGAAAGATTACAAGAATCAGATACAATATGCACATAATGTGATGTGAATTAATCTACAATCTAATAAATTACATTTATGAATCACATCAAATTACATTTATTAAAGATGTATATGTGGATATATGTATGTGCACAAATTTACTTTGGAAATTATATATATATTAGTTATCATATGTAAAGTGTATATATAATATGAAGAACAACATACAACTAATGTCTTAGCCATAATATAATTGATTATCTTTAACATTGAGTAGCCAAATTTATGTGAGTTTCGCTAAATTTTGTTGAGTGTTTAGTAGTAAAAGTGATGGCCATTAGTCTCACACTTTTCTATTTTCTTCATCATATACAAAATGCCAAGTATTGGTATGAAGTTGTTGGCCTATTTGTCCAATAGTTAACAAGCTATACACAAAAGAAAATAAAATAACTTTATTATACTTAAACCGTTTCAACAACAAAAATTATCTTGACAAATATTATGATTTACCCCTTTTGGATTCTACACGCAATTGCCCTCAAAAATAAAAATATACACACTTTGAAAAGTATCATTTTTTACTCGAAAAGCCTTTTCTTACTATAAAAGTATTACTTATTATATCTTTTAAAAGATAACGA
The DNA here is from genome assembly GCA_016081115.2 of Rehmannia glutinosa. Classification (NCBI taxonomy): domain Eukaryota; kingdom Viridiplantae; phylum Streptophyta; class Magnoliopsida; order Lamiales; family Orobanchaceae; genus Rehmannia; species Rehmannia glutinosa. Next base: position 51,797,819 of record CM071928.1, read on the forward strand.
TTTAGAAAAAATCCGTTTGTCTTTTGGGCGTTATCTTTTAGCATTTTCTTGTAGTCATGGCAAAGGACGTTGTCATGACAACGATTTAGACACTAATTTTTCATTTGTGTAATTTTCAATTTATGTAGTCAATATTTCAATTATTAATGTCATTATTTTTCGTATTATGTAATTTTCAATATATGATTTCAATAAATAATTATTTAAATATAGTAACGAAATTTATTAAAGATAGAAATTATTTTTTTGATATAGTATATGAATAATGATGCATGTTGGTACTTGGGCCCACAAATAATGTAAGTTAATTATACAACAATTGTGGAAATGTGTTACAAAAAAAGAGTGTTATTAGAATAACTGATGTAGCATGTGGACCCCCGCACATAATGGGTCCCATTAACAACACAATTGGAGTTTCTCTCATATATGGATTGTAAGATAAATTCTAGTGTAAATAAATGGAAGAGTCATTAACATACCCAAGGGCGGAGCCATGAGTGAATTTGGGTTGGACCGATACATGAAAATGGGGTGGATCGATACATGAAAAAATATTATGTTAGATATTTAACGTTTATTAATAACAAGAATAAATAATAAAGAATCTTATCCAGATTTATGAATCTGTATATATCGATCATAATTTTTTTTTTGTACTCATACTCACTCAGATTTTCCATCAATAGAAAAACCTAACTCTAATACATAATCAAATCATCAAAAGCTAGAATCAATCGATCAATGGATCTTATTGACACATCTATTCATCCAATGAAAAATCTCAATACATATTCTTAATTAAAAGGATGGAATAGTTTTTTCTGTATTTTTAATACTGATGAGACTCATTTACTTAAACTCGCTTTTGCTAAAAGGATCAAACTCCGCCACTGGAGGAGCCTTCTCCACCACCCTGATTTTGATTACTCATAAAGTAATCTCTCATAATTTGTGGCAATCCAATGTAATTGTCGTGATCCATTGCATGTGTTGTCGGCAGTGTAATAGGTGGTGGTGGTCTGGGACCGTGGTCGAGCCATCGAGCCACGGGCCGATGTACGATGCCACGCCTTACAAACGGCACATGATGCATGGAGGCACGTTCAACTTCTTGAGCACAATATTTGTTTAGGAAAATGGTTAGGGGCTCGACTTAATTATCGAACCCCAATGTCCGCATGGCCGAGAGCACATCTTAAGGGGAGATAGTTTTCCGACTCTCTCCACGACATGTTTCATTAGCCTCAATTGTAATAAAGCTAATGAATTCGGAGACACATTCTTGGATCGATTGCGGGAGGACACAACGCATGATTCGGATCACATTGGCGATGGGCATGTATCTGACGACCTATGTCGCGCTTGAACGGTTGTTGAGGTTCAAGTTGGCCGCATTTGTGGGGTTGTTGGCGTGTCAATTTTGCGCTACCTCTCGGATTACTATGATGCCCGAAAAATATGGAGGAGAGTATGAATGTGTGACTTGTTTCACTTTAATGCAACCCTATTTATAGCGTATACAAATTAAAGCAATTTACTTTTTGGTTAATGGGGATGAGGATTACATTGGTTATGGGATTTAATGGGTACCTATCTTTCAATCTCTTGTAATAAATTATTAGTTATCTCGAAACTCGTTGACGTTGACATGTCATCTCAATATAAATGCATTTGATGTAATGTTTATTTTTAATATTATTTTACTTGTTAACAAATAGAATACTAGAAAGATTACAAGAATTAGATACAATATGCACGTAATGTGATGTGAATTAATCTACAATCAAATAAATTACTTTTATGAATCACATCAGATTATAACAAATAAATTTAAAACATAAAAACATGCCTTCCATATATTATTGAAGATGTGTATGTGGATATATGTATGTGCACAAATTTACGTTGGATATTATATATATCAAATATATATTAGTTATCATATGTAAAGTGTATATATAATATGAAGAACAACATACAACTAATATCTTGGCCATAATAAAATTGAATATGTTTAACATTGAGTAGCCAAATTTATGTGAGTTCTCGCTAAATTTTGTAGAGTCTTTGAGTAGTAAAAGGTGATGGCTATTAGTTTTCACGATTTTCTATTTTCTTCATCATATACAAAATGCCAAGTATTGATATGAAGTTGTTGGCCTATTTGTCCAATAGTTAACAAACTTTACACAAAAGAAAAGAAAATAACTTTATTATACTTAAATCATTTCAACAACAAAATAATACTTAAATATTATTATTTACTCCTTTTGGCTTCACACAATTTCTCTCAAAGAATAAAATTATTATTGAATTTTTTTTCATTTTATCATCACCAATTAATACAAATGGAAAGAACTTATGATGTTTGAGCTTTCACAAAACATATATGGAGGAACACTTGATTTTTTAATAAATTATAAAATTACATTTAATGAAAATAATTAATTTGATTAGAGACTTATTAATGTAGTTGATTTCTTCAAATGAAAATAATGTAGTGGATTTGTGTTAGAAAACCTTTTGATATATAAAATAGGTTAGAGAAACTAAAGAAGAAAAGAATAATCATGATTAAAAATATCAAGATAAATCATACGCACACACGTAAAATTGAGATAAAATATATTTACGCGTGTCTTGTCCGTAAAACATCAAGAAAAAAAATTGAAATAAAATAATCTACAAAAGCAGTAATTCAAAAGGCGTTACTTGTCAAACAAAAAAGAACCACAACAGAATAATATATGGAAGTTGGAAGCCGACGAAGAACACTTTTCTATTTAATTTATGATGGCCAAATCAGAATAATCAAAAGATCTAAGAACTTAAAATCATGCCTAGTTGGATAATAGAAAAATAATACCAAATATCATAATCTAAATAATTACAAGCTTTTCATGCACGCTTGTATACAAAAATCCAAAGCACATTGTTCACATAGATTTGTCCTTAATACTAAAAATGGTAGAAAAATTTAGCGTAGTTTTTACCGAGTTCTTGGTGTTCTTGTGGGGTATTCTGCCTTAGATTTGAGCTTCCTTCACTTTCCATTTTCAAGCTTTACTTTTGATTCTAATCATGAATTTCTTTTCTTCCTCTTTTAGACATAAATGTCACTCAATTTTCTCTGTTCTTTGTTTTATTTACAATGAATTGTGAAGTGTATAAGCAATTGGCTCCAATATATAGACACGTGAAGCCTTAGATAAATGAATCCACAAGGGCACATGAGGGTGGTGTCTTTTTACTAGTGGTGAAAGATAGGGGCAAAGTGGGAAAAATGGGCAAAGTATTAATTGTTGTTACTAGAACAAGTGTGTACATGGGAAAATGCATGTATAGTGAAAACGTTACCTATTTTACTTTCATTTGGTAAGTAGAAATATCACAATAAATACTTCACCAAATTACTATGGGCCTAGCTAGTTGAAAAAATACATTGTTTTATTAATAGAAGAATTAGTGAACTATTTAATATCATAAAATTTCTATGAAATGATTGAATTTATTTACTCAAATAGTTGAAATAATTGATTTTAGAAATGCTAATTTCTATACTTAAGTATTATGAAATACCCACAAATAGGTCGAAATGAAATACAAAATGGAAGAACTATATATTGTCATATTTTTCCATGCCTTTTATGTTTAATTATGCTTAACTTTTGGATATTGATTAAGTTCTTTTACTTTGTAAGAGAATGCAAGTTAGTTGTGAAGTTGGGGGAATCAGAAGACGTTTTGAAATTAGACGTGGACGTTTTTTATTAAACTGCGGGTTTTACATGATGTCTCGGTATAAGGCATGGGCACACTCGAGGAAGAGGCAAGAATTACTTGAAGAGGTGCCCAATATATTTGAAAACAAGATGTTAATTATTTTAGTGTAACATTAAGATTCCTAAGTATATTATGATTGTTTTTAACTCTTTTCGGAGAGAGAATGTTATCCCTCAAGTAGAAAATATTACTTTGAGGATTAAATCTAACTGTTAGACTCCTTCTTATCTATTTCCCATAGTTTTATACTTTAGTTTCCAGATGACTATGAATTTAATGGATTGCTAAACCTCTTTTCCAAGCAAAGGATAATCAAAGATTTGGATTTATGCGAATTGAGAATTCTAGTTAGTTTTATTTGTTCTTTTATTTCTTCGTTAGTTACACATCTTATTCAGTTGTTAGAAATTATTGTGTTGGTTGGGTTGCACCAAATATGACCTTTATTTAATTTATCAAGATAATAAAATCTCAATTACAATGTTAAATCAATAATTGTTGAAATGTTTTAATATCGGTGGTGATTACAATATTTTATTACAAAGATGGTTTTAGTTTTATCTTATGGAGATATATAAATGAACCTACATGTTCATTTATTAGATAGAAAATTGGTAGTCTCTCCAAATCTTAAATATGCTATTGAATTAAACTTTAAGATCATAACTCGAACTATTTTTAGCCAAGGAAAATGGTGAAAGATCATTGTTCGCTCAATTTTATTATGCTACACCGCAAGTGTACGATATAGATAATAGATAGTGGCAAGCAATGTCGTATTCTCCGGGATTGGTTTAACATAAATTACAGAAATTTTAGTAGCCTTAATGTTATTGAAACAATCGAAATAATGAGTTTGAATTTACTAAAACTCTAAACGCATAAAACTAATAATATCAAAATTAATCTAATCTATCACAAAGCAAACTTGAAAGAAATCGATAAATTAAAAACGACCATAGGACTATGATTTCAACATGCAATACCAATTACTATTCAATTTGTGTTCGCAAATACTAATGATATATCGTCTATGGCCTGAACCCCCGATATTAGATTGCTCATTCTCTCGAAATCAACAATCCATGGATTTAATCATATATTTCTAGCATCTCTACTTAACTATTTAAGCAAATTTCAAATGGTTCTATGGATTCAGTTTTACTCCCACAAACATTATAAGCCCCTGGACTTCACAATTATTCATGTTATGAATTCCTAGATATTAGAGTTCATCTCTCGAAGTATGAACCAACATATTGAAGATGCAAATTATTGACCAGATAATTCACAAGGATTAAGCGCAAGAAACCATAAAAAGATAAATAGTCATAAGCAAATGCAAACAAACCAAATCATATAACAATGAGTCTTGCAGTTTACATGAACCCTTAGAATCTAAGAAAATTTAGATTGACATAATTGTTTGTAAATTCATAGACAATCTAAAAAATGTTCAACATAGTAAAAAAAAATAGGAATAATAGTTCCAGACAATGACAATGAATTCCACGAGCTTGAAAAATCTGTCTTAAAAAAATCTTGAACTAAGATGGTGGTGCGTTGGACTAGTCTCCCTCTCTGTGTTCTGCCTCCGAAATGACCGTGTTGTGAAGCCCCCGATTTTTCCGAGCATGTATTTGATCCTTTTATCGTCTATGTATTTTATCGACTACTTTACCGTTACTTTGACGGGTAAATATTAATAATACTTTAATTTTTTCATTTGATTTATTTTATTGATCAATTACTTGTGTTTATGATCATTTAATAACTCATTAATGATCACTTAGTTGATCACTACTAGTATTATTTGTAGGTCCCAAGGGGTGTAAGTGTAAGGTTTAGAAGGGGGGAGGTTGAATAAACCTTACCAAATTTTCGATTTAGTCCTTTTAAATATACGAGTTGATTCTTCACAAATTGTGTCCTTGATGGACAATCGATTTAGTCAATCAAGAGTTAGTCTCTCAACGGACTCAACCGAGCCGTTGATGGAATAACTCAAATGTATTGACTCTAAATTAACTCAACTGTGGTTTTGTTTTCAGCGGAAGACTTAACAACCTTAAGTTTGATTAAGTAAGAGTTTAGTGTTGGGTTTAGTACTTGTATTATCAAATGGATAGCAAATTTATCGGATATATAAGCAATTAAAAATGCAGAATTAAAATGCTTTGAAATGTAAATGACACAATGAAATTTTTATAGAGGTTCAAGATGGGGTAATTATTCTACTCCTCTCTTCTCCAACTCCCCGGAGGAATCCACTAGGTAATGATCGGTTTACAAAGTGGTAATAAATCCAGGATACAAGTCTTGATCACACAGCTAACTTGATCCTTTGGGACTCGATGCCGAGACGCCTTGATCACTCACTGGTGGCTTCTCGTGCGACTCGGCTTTTCTTCACAGGCGTTGCCTTGCTACTACAGACTCACTTGCTCAAGCTCTTTGGATTTGATCACGAAGCCCTCCAAAAGCTTAAGACTTGGTTCGACCTTGAACCTTCCTACAAACCTTCGTGGAATGTAGACCCCTTTTCTTCAAAAGTTTCCTCTTCAACGATTGAAGTTCTCTTTCCTTCACAAAGTTAGTGTTGGATTGATGTACTTCGTAATGTAGGCTTGAGGATTAATCTTGAATGATTTGAGAGTATTTAAGTTATAATTTTAATTGATTTCTTGAATGTTCGTGGTTCAGGTCACCTTCTCTCGTAGTCATTCCTCGGCCTTTTATAGTGATCTTTCAAAAATTTGCCCGTTGAAGAGATAGACTTATTTTTGAAAGTCACTTGCGATCGTTGGCTTGTCTTGTTGCGATCCTTGGAATTGCCATTTCCTCGTATGAATTGTTCTTTCACCTTTTCGAGTTCGACACGGTGTAGTGCTTCCCATTGGTTCATTTCATTTGCACGCTTCGGGGATGAGCACTTCAAGATGGGTGGTATGGAGATATTACTTGTTTAAGTAAATCTCTTGATTTCTCGTGCAACGGATCTTTTCTGATTATCTCGACTTGATGCGTTTCCTTGCTTTCCCCAGGTGACTTAGAGTCGACTTCCAATCATTGGATGACTCTTGTCACTTCAACTTGAGACTTGGCTTTTCTCGAGTTGACTTGATGATACTCCACTCACCGTATCTCACCGCTTCTTCAGATAGAGTTCCCGTCTACTCTTCTTTGCCATACTCACTGTCTTGCAATGAGTCTTCCTTCTAGTCTTGATTGTCTTCTTGCATGTTAGGTCGTAGTGACTTAACTCGGCTTAGGCGATTCTATTTATTACAGTGCATTTTACAACAAGAATTGGGGTGCCAACTTTCTATTCTAAGTTTTACATGGCATTCATCAAAATCTTAAACAATAAATTTCCTAACAATTTCCCCTTTTTGATGATGCCAAAACTTAAACCATTCAAAAATGCAAATAGCAAAGATACATACAGATAGTGTATTGACATATAATGTATGCGAGAATCAATCTTTTTATTGATCATAACATTCTTATTCTTTTACACAATCACATTTACAAGGTGTATCGAGCACGTATTTGTCTACAAAAAAATAAAGAATTTACTGACTTTATTTCGAGAAGACTTACATGGTATGTATTTACATTATAAAATACACGAAGGGTTGGACAAAGAACACTTCATCTCCTTCTCATTGTCTCCTTCTTTCATCTTGTTCAAGATCTTCTTCTCTTCTTCTCTTTTTTCATCGTCAAATTTGCCTTCTTTTTCTTTTCATATGCCTTCCTGGCGGCTTCATCTCTTCTTATTCTTTCTGTCTTTCCTCCCATAGCTGAGTTTGTCTCTTGTTTTCTTCTTCTATTCTTTTTGCATACTCGGCGTTGCTTTTAGCCACTTGCAAATTTGCTACTTGGTCAAGCCCGCCCAGATCCCTCCTTTCTTTTTGGATCTACGTATTCGATATTTTTGGGGCGGAGGCCTGGAGTCTCAAACCTCTTCCTCCACCACTACTTTTTCCTCTACCTCTGGGCGTGTATTGTCTTGAGGTCTTCTTCTTTCCAAATGATTAACCGGCGGAGTGACCAGCAGAGCGATCGGTGAGTCTGCTCGTCGTCGCTTCTTCACATAACGTGAGACCCTTTTCCCAAGACAAGTCCCAAGCTTGAGCCATAGACATTTTTGCAAAGTATCCTTCGAGATGCGGCGTTTTAAATTCATCAACTGAACGTGGCTCGTCCCGACATCCGAAATGGCATAAGTGTCTCTCTCTTTGGAATGCCTCTATGTTCTTTCAAGATGTTCATAACTCGGGCATCCATTCTTTCTTCCACTTCCTTCATCCCCGCTTCAATTGTTTTTCTCTTTTCACCATAGATAGAGCGAGTGTTGGAGTGGCGAGTCAGTCACAGGAGTTTTTGATAATGTCACCGTGACGAGACCTTGTTGAGGGGTTTGTGCAATCATCAAGGTCATATCTTTTGATCCTTCTCCTCAAAGATTTTCCTTTCTTCCGTTTTAACACTTCCTCAACTCGATTTTCCCTTTGCGGTAAATTTCTCCTTCCTTCTCAACTTGGACCCCCTTGCGCTTTAGGTATTCCTCTTCCCCCTTTTTGGCATCATCAAAGGAGAGAGGAACGCCTGAAAATAGACTTGCAAGTAGGAAGTCGAGCCTGGCGATAGTTGAGTTTTGTCTCGAGTCTGCTGCAGAGTATGCGGACGAAATCGGATCGAGTAGCGTTGGACTCTGTTTGAAATCACTTCATCTCGGCCATGAGAAGGCTGAATTTTGTATTTATGGTCTCTTCCAAACGTTTGTAGATCACTCTTGTTTTGCTCACGCAGCGACTTAACCTCGCAATGTGAGCTTCATGCATGTGCTCAATATGTTCTCTCGGCCTTCGTTTTGCATCAACATTTTCACTCTCCATACAGCACTTGTTGAACAATGTCCTGAAGTATCTCACTTGTTCCACACGCATTATTTGTCTTGTTGCCACCATTCCCGATCCGATCAAGATTTGTTATGCCTCTTAAATCGCCAGTGAGATTGGCATCTCTGTTGTCCGATCGCATATCCATAGAGGCCGATGCCTCTCCATCCGTTCAATCTCGGCGTGAATAATGCCTTGAACACTTCGCGGACTTCAATCGATTCTTCCAGTTGCGATGGCCATGCGCGTCAAAATCATAATCGTTGGAACAATGGTGCCGATTGAAAAACGGAGCTGGTCGTGTAGCGTGCTTGTTCGTTTTCTCGACTCTTCATGGAGTTCCGGTATCTCCAGGGAAAAAGGAAAAGATTCTACAAAGGATTCATCACCGCCAACCGGGGATCTGCTTCGATGATGAGCGGTGCGCGTGAAGTTCTTTTGGGAATCGATCCTACTTCACTTGAGGAGCTTGCGCAGGGACTTTGGTGCACTGGGTTTTGTTGTGAAGTGGTCCCGGTTCTTGAGCCTCAACATCAACAACCGTTGGTCTCAAATGATTTTTCCAATTGAGTAGACGGTCCTCGGCCTTATCGAAGCGTCATCGGACGATGATGAGATTTCCATTGGTGGCTCATCATCAAAATTAAAGGTTTGACGAGTAGTCTTGGGATCGACTTGCTCGTGCTTGGAACATCCGCAATGAGTCTTTTGGATGCATCACGGGGGATGACTCGGCTTCTTCTTCGCCTTCCGATCCCGAGAAAGGTGACATCGTGATTATCCTGGGAATCATGAAGTGCGCTTATCTCCTTCTCGGATGGGTCGATGATAGCGGGAGGGATGTTCTCTACTTCATTACCTCGGGAAGTCTCAACCTCCCGTGGCCTTCATTACCTCCAGTCTCTCTGCGCGGCGAGGCCTTGGTCCTCCCTTTCGACAAAGGTGTCACTGTCTTAGGGTCTTCTCATGGTGACATCCATTGGAGTCTCAACCCCATGGATTGCACTTTCATCGCCTGTGTTAACTCCCGGGCCGTTCCATCTCGTGCCTCGATCGCCTCGGCGGCGTCATTAGCCTTAGCCTTCGTAGAGCGGTTGGCACCTCGGTGAGGCCGATCTCAATCGCTATGCTCGAGCTTCGTTGATGGCAACTTGTTGTTCTTCTTATGTTTGTATTTTCTCTACTTCGCCTCCTTGATTCTGTGGAGTCATCTGCAAAGATCCTCCAACCTTGCTGCGGTGGAGGGAGTTTCCCCTCGGTGGCGCACCCGGTGAGTGACTTGGAATGGGGTCACTCGTCTCCAAACTCCCTTGTTTCGATTGAATGTTCAGCCATTGGGGCGGTGGTAAAACACCTTCAATAGGGGTTGGCTCGACCGGGGTCCCCACTATCCCGGTTTCATCGCCAGTCCCTTATCGCCTTCTTCCGAGTGAGTCGGGAAGTGGTAGCAAAGCAAACAACGATGGCGATTTGCTTTGAACCACTCCCATTGGATCAATTTCGGTGTGTTCGGAGGACTCTCCTGGTCCCTCCATCGATCTTTGCTCGTGAAGGATTCTTGATTCGTGCAATGCTTGCTTTGCATTTGCAACTCTTCCGTGCGAACATTTTCCCGATCCTCATCATTTGTCGAGAAGACATCAAGGAGAGGATGTGTGTGTTACGTGGGTGCGGAGATGGGGCAGATCTTTGGCTTTCTCACGTGCCCTCGCCTTCCTCTCGCATGCTTTTCTTTCTCCTTGTCCTTGTAGATTTGCGGGATGTCCGTGCGATTGTCTTCATCCAAAGGTCTTTGAGTACAGATGGTCGATCGAAGGAAGCTCAACAGTTCCTCTTCTTCTTCTATAAACTCGGGCCGTTGGAACTGTTCCCTGGATCGACTCAATTTCCATTTTCTCCACTCTCATGACGATTTTGGATGTCTGGGTAAAGTGGGGATAGGATCATCACATCACTATCCGCTTTATCGGCTTCTTCTTGTGTTTCAAATTTGTGTGGACTACAACTGTGTCTTCTTACGTTGCCTCTGGCGATCGCTTCAACAGACTTGGCTGTTCCATCAATTACATCCGGAGACTCTACTTCTCCGGTCTTGTCTTGATATCTGCTCCACTGAGTGGTGACTCACGGGTTTCTCAAGCTCGGAGTGCTTGACAATTCTTCTTCGTCTCTAGTTTGTACCGAGGGATTTTGGTTCGAGAGACGGTTTCTTAGTCTTGGGCGGCGGGGCCGGTGGGTGTCTTTTTCGAGGAGCCGGCCGTCTTGGCTTCTCGCCTTCTCCTCTTTTTGATGATCGGAGAAGGTATTTGTAAGTCCTTCTCGACCGCTCTTTGCATGGGCGGGAGACACGGCCGGGGGCGGGTGACTGACTGCTGCGGGCGGGGAGCATGTTTGTTTTCTTTCTTTGCGGGGCGTGATCTTCTTTAGCAAACCGCAGGGGCGACTTTTCTTCTTGTTGGAGAGAGGAAACAATCGTATCTTTGGGGTCACCGATTCCCCCTCACTTGTGTCGCTCTCTTGGCGTAAGCTCTCTTGTCTTGGCGCTAGAGAGATTTGCTCTGAACATCCTCTTGTTAACATGGAATGCTTTCCCATGTCTAAGATGGACTTCTTTCACCTCCATTAGCCGCCAATCACTAGGCCATATCCTAGGGATCCTCCAAATGAGCCATCTTCCTTGAAGGATTTGTTCCCCACGTTAAGCAGAGTCTGTGACAAACTCAACCCGTTTATCTTCTTTTTTCTCGCGATGATTGCAGCCATTACAATCAGCTTTGCCTTTGTGATTGGTCAAAGCCGCCAAATTTGATGTCGATACATTTGGCAACTATGTCCAACACTTGTGATAATCCTCCTTCAAAGATCTCTTGTTTGCTTTGTATACTATTTTATCAAAGACATCGGGCTTAGCTATTTCTTTCCAAGCATCGGCCAAGTTTACATCAACGTTAATCTCTCGATGCTCCCTCTGCCGGTAGTGAGCAATGTTCGCCAAATCCTTGGCGAGAGATAGTCACCGCTTTCCGTGAACAGATGACTTTATTCCTTCATCGTGAATCTCGGCATTCACGAGAATTGGGTATGCGACCTCCTCTACATATGTCATCGGATATTCTAACGCCGAAACGGTTTCACCGGACGTTTCCAACTTTTCAGCGATTTTCTTCACTAGGGTGTCGTCGGACCCTGTTTCACCATTCCGCACGAAATCCACCATAGAGCCGGTGTGGATTTGCTTTCCTAACTTGGTAAAGTCATAAGTTGGTGCCATTTTTCAGGATTATATCGAAGAAAAACTCGAAATTGATTTGAAGATAGATAGGGTTTCGAGAGAATTTTGCCTTTGCTTTTCGAGAGAAAGAAATGAACAGTTTTAGAAGTGTGAGAGAGAAACGGACGAAAATGGTTTAAATATGGTTTATGAAAGGACGTACGGGTGGTTTTGAAATGTGATCGAAATCAACGGCTTAGATTTTGCACGCCTATTTAGCATTTAATGTCTCGTATTTAATGCGGCAAAGATTTATATCCAATCATAAGCTTGGTGTGCGGCTTTATGTCTGTACACATCATCATTATCTTTGACGTATTCCTTAAAACATTCCCGCTTAGTCAAAAACGATTGCGTTTTTGTCACTTTGCTCATAAGTGACTCATCTTATCCCTTAGCCGATTTCACTCTACTTCTCACGGTTCTCTTAGTGACTCGGCTATTAGTCGACTTGGTGTAGTTGTTTTCCGATCTGGTGATTCTTCGAGTGATTTGTGTGTTCAGCTCTTTTTCACTTTTTGTGTTCCATTTCTTTTCTTTGAGTCTTTTCAAAGTTAACTCAGCTCAATTAACCCTAACTCATGTTTGAGTTCTTCAAATCTTGACTCACATAATGGTTTTGTGAAGATGTCAGCTAGTTGTTTATCAGTTGAGATATATTCCAGGATGATGTCCTTCTTTTCAACGTGATCTCTTATGAAATGATATCTGACATCAATATGCTTTGTTCTTGAGTGCAACACAGGATTTTGAGTGATTGCTATTGCACTTGTGTTATCACACATGATTGGAATTTCTTTTTCCTCAACTTCATAGTCTTTCAGCTGTTGTCTCATCCATAGGACTTGGGCACAACAGCTGCCCGCAGCCTATGTATTCCCGCCTCACCAGAGGTGGCTATTGAATTTTGCTTCTTGCTAAACCAGAAATCAGCATGTTTCCTAGCATTTGACATGTGCCTCGAAGTGCTCTTCCTGTCCACTCTGCATCCGGCAAAGATAGTCGAATCAATAGCCAATTAGCTTGAATCCACCTTCCTTTGGATACCATAGGCCTACTTCTTGGCTTCCTTTCAAGTATCTCAAAATTCTCTTAGTTTCTTTGTCATATGGCTCTCTTTTGGAGCGATTGAAATCTTGCACATACACCTACAAAGAAAAGGTGATGTCCGGCCCGCTTCTTTGTGAGATAGAGCAATGATCCATAAGTGCTCAGTATCTTGTTTGATCTACAGGCTTGCCATCCGCATCCATGTCCATTTTGGTGATGTATTCATTGGTATTTTTACGAGAAGATTTATCCTCCATACCAAACTTCTTCATTAAATCTCTGGTGTATTTTGTTTGACTTATGAAGGTTCCTTCCTTCAAATGTTTCACTTGGAGTCCAAGGAAGAATGTCGCTCTCCCATCATGCTCATTTCAAATTTACTTTGCATGAGGTTTGAAAATTTTTCACACGATCTTTGTTTGTAGATCCAAAAATGATGTCATCCACATATATTTGAACAAGCAAGATACTCTTTTTGTCTTGAATTAAAAAGTGTTCTATCTACTTTTCCTTTTGTGAATCCATTTTCGCTTAGGAATTGTGACAAGGTATCATACCAAGCTCCGGGTGCTGTTTCAATCCATATAGAGCTTTCTTGAGTTTGTATACCTTATCTCCAAGAGTCTTCTGCTCAAATCCTGGAGGTTGTTCAACATACACTTCTTCTTCCAATAAACCATTCAGAATGCACTTTTTACATCCATCGATATACAATGAAATCCTTGTGAGCAAGATAGGCAAGAAACATCCTTATAGCTTCCAATCTTGCTACAGGGGCAAATGTTTCATCAAAATCTATCCCTTCTTCTTGGCAATATCCTCTGGCTACTAGTCTTGCTTTGTTTCTTATCACGAACCTTCCTCGTTCATCTTATTCCCGAACACCCATTTGGTGCCAATAACATTTTGATGTATGGGTCTTTGCACTAATTCCCACACTTTATTTCTTTCAAACTGATTCACTCTTTCTTGCATAGCTTGAATCCAATATGTGTCGTCCAATGCTTGTGACACGTCTTTGGGCTCTATTTGCGAGATGAAGCATGTGAACATGGCTTCTTGTTGAGTTCGGATCTTGTTTTGACACCTTCTTTTATATCTCCAATGACAAGTTTTGGTGGATGATCTCTCACCATCTTACATCGGAGTTGGAGTAAGTTAGGCCGGATTGATCGACTTGACTTGGTACCGTGTTCTTGTGGTCAGACCTCTCTAATCACTTAGCCGCAAATTTTCCACTGTTTTTGAGATTCAAGAATCTCATCTTCTTCTCAATTGATAATCCCGCTTGACTTGACAAAGATAGGACTCTTCAGTATGGTTGGATGATTCACTTATCACCGACTCTTCAATGTCTTCTCCATTTACATTTGGCTCATCGAATACTACATGAATGGATTCTTCCGTAATCATAGTTCTTTTGTTGAGTATCCTAGGCTTTGCTTTCACCGAGTATCCTAAGAAGATACCTTCATCGCTTTAGCATCAAAAGCCTTTAGGTTGTCTTTGCCATTGTTGTGGATGAAGCATTTACATCCAAATATTCTGAAATATGCAACATTTGGTTTTCTTCCATCCGGATCTCATAGGAGTCTTTGTCACCGTCTATTTATCATACATCCGTTTTGGGTGTAGCAAGTTGTGTTGATTGCTTCACCCAAAACCTTTTGGTAACCCCGCCTACTAACATGGTCCTTGCTGCTTCTTTGAGGGTTCTATTCCTTCTTTCTCGCAACTCCATTCTGTTTTGTGGGAGTCCTTGCTCACGATAGTTCATGACCAATACCATTCTCAATACAATACTCGAGTTATTATTCCATTGACAAACTCGGTTCCTCTGTCCGATCTTATTTTGATAATGGTTTGACTCTTCTCGTTTTGAATCCTCTTCATCACCGTGGGTAGTTTTTGTAGAGTTTCTTTCTTCTTACACATGAATATTGTCCATGTATATCTTGAGTAGTCATCTACTACCACCAAGGTGTATTTCTTTCCACTTATCTTTGGTTCCACTTTGGGCCAAATAGATCCATATGAAGCGTATGCAATATTCTTGTTGAAGATGGGCATGTCTTTTCTTTGAATGACGACTTGATTTGTTTTCCTTTCGACATGCGTCACATATACTCTCCTTTTTGTATACTCGAGTCCGTAGTCCTTCCACAAGATGACTTCTTGCCCGACTTGTTAATTGTTTTGAAATTCAGGTGACTCACTTTTTGTGCCACAAACCAACTTGATTCAAATTGTGCTTTTTGCTAGTAGACAGTCTTTGGGTGTTGCGATTGACCAATCCACGACATACATATTCTTCTCTACATCCTTGCAACACAACTTCATTTGATTCAATATCCTTGATTTGGCATATACCCATGTTGAATCCAACATTTAACCCTTGTCACGAGTTGATCGATGCTCGATAAGTTGAAGTTGAGTCCTTCAACATATGCAACATCCGTGATTTCTAACCCATTCCTCTTGATGGATCCAATGCCTCTTATTTCACCAGAGCTTCATTTCCTCCAAATATGACTTTTGCTCCTTTAACTTCCTTGAATTTTGACAGATTTTTCTTATTTCTTGTCATATGTCCGGAATGACCACATCCATGTACCAGGTTCCTTGGCACTCACTTCCTTGAACCCGCAATCAAGGAAATTAAGTTTTAGGTACCCATACTTGTCCGGTCCCGAGGGGTTAGAATTGTAAGATGATCCAACCAACCTATAGCCAAATGATTTGACTAGTAAGGGGTTGCCATCTATTAGTGCCATAATCATAATTAATCCTGGTAAATTGCTTGGGGATTCTAGGTTCATACAAATTGTCTCTTTTTGTCCAGTATGCCGCATATGTGTTTTAGCAATTGCCTTCCTTGGTAATTGTGGTGTCTTTGAGTGTAGTGCCTAGGTGCATATGTGTGTTGATGAAAGCTCTTATGCTTTTGGAATGGCCTTTCTTGAGTTCTAGGCCTTTGCCATTTGGGCTTATATTCCATAAGTCTATCTTTGATAGTTCACATTATTCCAATCACTTGGCTTGGATATTTTCTACCATTCCCATCATATGTATTTCTTTTATGGATTTTAAGGGGTTTTGGTAGCTCACTTCTTCTTTTCTTTACTGAGTATTTTCTCGTTTGGAGTTTCTTTGAGGAATCGGGCGAATCTCTCTTCTCACCGTCCTTTCAAAGACACTCAATCAATCGTTTTTTTCCTTTTCCTTTATAACCAAGGCCGGTTTGCTTGTTATTGTGCTTTGGAGTGAATGTGTGTGCAACATTTAGAGTTTTGGATTTTTCGGACTCTTCATGGCTTGAAGATCCTTTTTCCAAAATTACTTTTGAGGTTTGACATAGCACGAGAGAATTAAATCCTAAGCTGTCTTGTCTCCACATTCTCTTTGACTCATAATAAGATCATCCAATGATTTAGATGCCTTAGTGAATGAGGCAATGACATTCTTGAGGTCATTCTCCCTCTTTTCTATAGCGGCAATCTCTGCTATTAATTTAGCATTTTCACCTTTAAACTTTCATTCTCAACGGCTATTTGATTTAGAGTACTCGGCTCCTTAGTCGACTTTGAGTTTTGATTCTTGAGTAGGCTGTTTTCCTCATTCAATAGTGTGTGTGAGGATTTAATGTGTTCAAAATCCTTCATCATTTTGCCTAATGAATCATAAAGATCAGTGGGTGATGAAGTGTGTGTGTCACAATCACTATCACTCGAGTCCGAGTTTGATGAGTTAGAGTGTACCTCATCTTCTTGGTCGTCGTTGATCTTGTTCTTTGGCCATCAAGCGGATCGGGCTTCTTCTTCGTGAGTCACTTGAGTAGTCGCCACGCTTCTTTGCTCTCTGAATCACTGTCTCTCTTGTCTTGGCTGTTTTCAGCAGTCTCTGCACCATCATTCCTTTTTCTTTTCTTGTCTTCTTTCTCAAGACCTTTCTTTCTTCTTCATCCCCGTATTTGTTGACTATAGGATATGGACAAATAATGGCATAGTGACCTGGTTGTCTCTGATTCAGATAGATATTCAACCTTTTGATCACTCTTTCTATTCTTGGATTGTCACCCTTTGATACTCAACTTTTTGATGATCTGTTCTCTTGGTTGGCCTATCTTCCCTTGATTTGAAGGGAGCCGAGTGTCTTCGGAAGATTCACCCTTTCCTCTCTTGTAGTTCTTATTGAAGAACTTGTTGAACCTCTTGACCATCGGGGCTATTTCTTCCGGATCAATGACTTCTTTGACCTCGGCTCTCTTCCCATCTTTAACAATTAGAGCAAAATTTTTGGGTACAACTGTCTCTTCCTGGTCTTTTCTTCTCGGCCAAACTCGTAGGCTTTGAGGTCCGAGAATAATTCATGGTTGGATGTCTTTGATAGGTCCATGGAATGTCTTAGTGCCATGACCTTCATTTCCCATTCAAATTGAACACTTTTTAGGATCTTCATACACATTTCCTTCGTGTATATTCCTTTCCAAGTGCGTATAGCTCATTTGTGATTTCGTGAACCGAGCATCAAGTTGATCCAGGTTTTCTCCTGAGATCATTTTGAAGTTCTCAAATTTCTATACAGCCACGATAATTTGTTTTCTTTGATTTGCTCACGAGCCTTCACAAATCAATGTCGGCTTGTCCCGATTTCTTTAGCCGTTTTGCAAGATTTGACTTTATTGAACATGGCTTTGTCCAAGGTTTTGTAAAGGATGTCCTTGGCTACATTGTCTAGGTTATATCTTTTTCTGTCATCATTTGTCCATTCGGTTCTTGGTTTTTCAACCATAATGTCCAGAGCAACATCCTCTTCTCCTTCAAATGCAGCTCTTCTTACAATTGTGTTCACTTTTAAGATTTGCGGTGGCCCATCTTCTATTACTATCCACATCTCATCATGTAATGCTGATAGATGAGCCTGCATACGAATTTTCCAATCATCAAATTCTTCAATTGTGAACATAGGGATGCGTGTTAAATTTGCTTCCATGATGATAACTTTTAATGATAAAAAGAGTTTTGAAAGTTTAAGTACTAAAGCGGACTTTGAAAAGTTTGGAAATCTAGTTCAAGAACCGGTGCGGAGGGTTCAATGAACCAACCGCTCCGATACCACTTGTAGGTCCCAAGGGGTGTAAGTGTAAGGTTTAGAAGGGGGTTGAATAAACCTTACCAAATTTTCGATTTAGTCCTTTTAAATATACGAGTTGATTCTTCACATTTGTGTCCTTGATGGACATCGATTTAGTCAATCAAGAGAGTTAGTCTCTCAACACTCAACCGAGCCGTTGATGGAATAACTCACCGTTGACTCTAAATTAACTCAACTGTGGTTTTGTTTTCAGCGAAGACTTAACAACCTTAAGTTTGATTAAGTAAGAGTTTAGTGTTGGGTTTAGTACTTGTATTATCAAATGGATAGCAAATTTATCAAAGATATATAAGCGATTAAAAATGCGAGAATTAAAATGTTTGAAATGTAAATGACACGTGAAATTTTTATAGAGGTTCAAGATGGGGTAATTCTTCTACTCCTCTCTTCTCCAACTCCTGGAGGAATCCACTAGGTAATGATCGGTTTACAAAGTGGTAACAGTCCGGATACAAGTCTTGATCACACAAAATTAACTTGATCCTTTGGGACTCGATCCGAGACGCCTTGATCACTCACCGGGCTTCTCGTGCGACTCGGCTTCTTCACAGGCAGTGCGCTTTGCTACTACACTCACTTGCTCAAGCTCTTTGGATTTGATCACGAAGCCCTCCAAAAGCTTAAGACTTGGTTCGACCTTGAACCTTCCTACAAACCTTCGTGGAATGTAGACCCCTTTTCTTCAAAAGTTTCCTCTTCAACTGATTGAAGTTCTCTTTCCTTCACAAAGTTAGTGTTGGATTGATGAACTTCGTAATGTAGGCTTGAGGATTAATCTTGAATGATTTGAGAGTATTTCTGTTATAATTTTAATTGATTTCTTGAATGTTCGTGGTTCAGTCACCTTCTCTCGTAGTCATTCCTCGGCCTTTTATAGTGATCTTTCAAAAATTTGCCCGTTGAAGAGATAGACTTATTTTTGAAAGTCACTTGCGATCGTTGGCTTGTCTTGTTGCGATCCTTGGAATTGCCATTTCCTCGTATGAATTGTTCTTTCACCTTTTCGTAGTTCTCGACACGGTGTAGTGCTTCCCATTGGTTCATTTCATTTGCACGCTTCTGGGATCGAGCACTTCAAGATGGGTGGTATGGAGATATTACTTGTTTAAGTAAATCTCTTGATTTACTCGCAACGGATCTTTTACGATTATCTCGACTTGATCGCGTTTCCTTGCTTTCCCCAGGTGACTTAGAGTCGCTTCCAATCATTGGATGACTCTTCTGTCACTTCAACTTGAGACTTGGCTTTTCTCGAGTTGACTTGATCGATACTCCACTCACCAGTATCTCACTCGCTTCTTCTTGATAGAGTTCCCGTCTACTCTTCTTTGCCATACTCACTTGTCTTGCAATGAGTCTTCCTTCTAGTCTTGATTGTCTTCTTGCATGTTAGGTCGTAGGCCGACTTAACTCACTTGGCCATTCTATTTATTACAAAGTGCATTTTACAACAAGAATTGGGGTGTCAACTTTCTATTCTAAGTTTTACATGGCATTCATCAAAATCTTAAACAATAAATTTCCTAACATTATTTGTGCTTTTATTAGTCACCTTAGAATTTTAAGAGACTATTTATTTTAGGGACTTATACCTTATAGAATTAAGAATTTGATTTAGAATAAGTGATCATGAGACTTATAAGTGATCAAGGAAATCACTAATTATTTTGAAAATTGATATTATTCATCTATTATAATCAATTTTGGGACAAAAAAAATATAGAAATACCCTAAATGCCCTTAAGTGGACGGCAATAGTGAGGATTTTGGTGTGGATTGGTTACAGATACATTTGGTTATGACAACAAAGTTGAGCTCATATGGTTATTTTTACAATACATAATTATAAGGTTACAAATATTGCCCAAGTGGGAGATTGTTGGATCATAATCCAACATTGGGCTTATATGTGAAATAATTATGCATTGTGGACTGTCAATTAAGGTTAAGCCCATTTTATAAGTGATCAAATTAGGTTTAAGGAATTGGGCTTTAATGTATCTAATAGGGTGTGGGCCTTTAATGTGTAGATACTTCATGGGTTATTCCTATTTTAATGATGGGCTAAAATAGGATACCCAATATAACACAGTTATATAAGGGTTATGGTCCCTACGTCACACGTCTACGACATTCTATTCCGCTATCCCATCGCCGAGAAGAAACCTACGAGAAAACTAAAAGGGTTCTCTGAAAAGTTTCGAGGCGTGTAGATCTAGAAGGCCAAATCCCAGGATTCAACTACTATGGATTCAGGTACGCTTCCGCAATCTAGTCTTTGATTCTTGATAATTCGATATGAACGCTCCTGGATTAAAGTGATGTTATTCACTAAAGTTTATTCCAACAAGTGGTATCAGAGACCATTCATATTGATTTATTAAAAATCGAAATCTATTTCGATATATGAATATATTCAGATTGTTTAATTATCTGGATTGTTATTTTTGTTTTGTGGATGAATTCTGTTGTTGCCATTGAGTAATTATGGAATTCAATGAATATATCCATATATCGAAATTTGGACGTTTATATATATATATATATGAATTCAAATTGTTCTCTTCCGAATTCGATGTATGGAATTCAGATTCTCTTTCGCAATTTGGTGTCTTTTTCGGGTATTGCTTTATTGTTGCAGATTATTATAATATGTATATTATCTAGTGCCTTATATTTTTTGTTTGGATTGATAAAGCATAAAGAATTAGATGGATACATTCTCCGAGTCAGTATCATGAGTTTCAGTAGGAAAAGAAAAAAAAAGAAAAATTATGCAAACCCAATTTTTGTTTCCTTCCCCGTCGGAATATATTTACCATCGCACGGCCACGATTTGGAACACAACGCGGGTTTGACTCAACCAAGTGACGATTCAGTCTTTGATCGGCGATGGCTGTGCGGCGGGAAGGTGAAGGTGGCACTCGCGATGGACGCTGGTAGGCGTTGATTTCACAACTGAGGGAAGGAGTTTCTCGCGACTTCTCGTCGCGGTATCTTGAGTCATTTAGGGCCGATTAGGAGGAGATGGATTTTTTTTTCTTTTGAGGGCCATGGGCCTTCAGTCAATTTTGAGAAAGATGGCCTTTTAGACAACAAAAGTTGCATTTTGGGTCAATTTGGAATTTTCAGAAAATTGGGTGCTCAAAATCTGTTTATTTCTTTTTCTGGAATTAAGGCATTTCTAGGACCCATTTATAGTATAAAGGAAATTAGGGTTTTAAATAAAAAGGTTTTAATTTTGGGGCTCAATTAAAGTTTATTTAGTTTTTTAAATTGGCCTCAAATAATAAGGAATACCCTAAATTAAGTTTAATCTTGGAATTTAATTTTTAAATTTGAATATTGGTATGGATTTATATATTTTGAAATGAATTAATGGAAGCAACATGTCACCAAAGTGACCTCTCTTGTGGAAATTAATTCATTTTAGAATATAAAAGGATGTGCGTGTGCAACATATGTGAATATTAACCGGCCCAAAGGAAGGTGAGTATTTATCAGAATTGCACGTGCACCTGTGATAATTAAGACGTGATGATTATTCGGTTTTACATATGAACACTAAATCGGCCCAAAGGAAGGTTTATTGTTTGATATGTTCTTATTATCCGTGTTTGATTACTGCACCAATGTATCAATTACAAGTTAATATTTTGTCCAAAGATGAAATATTAATGGAGTGCCGGTATCTTGAGATGGGATTTACCATTATTTGAATTTATTATTAGAGTTAAAGAGATTTATGTGAGCATGATTTACGTATTATTTATTTTTCGAATTTGGTTTTGAATATTCCCGCTATATTTCACAAGATCAATATAATTTTTATGTTAAAAGGGCACTTTATCTAGAAAAGTCACTATAGCTAAGGAATTCCTTGCGGATATTGAGAAAATATATTTTGAGAACGAAAGGCTCATATTAGTACGCTTTTGACAAATATGATCTCTATAAGGTATGAGAGTAAAGACAATATCAAGAATAAATTATAGATATGCCTCGTATTGCTTTTGAGGACTTGCTAGTGCATTTAGTTTTTTTTGATATCTCTTTTGACACAGTTTAGCTAGTTTAAGGTGAGCCGATAGTTAAAAAGTGTTTTACTGTCTAAATGAGTCATCTCATACTGTGCTTAGAAAGAGAAAAGGTTAAAACAATATGAGACAAAAAAGGGCTAATATTGCCTTAACTTCAAAGAATAAAAGGCAAGGAATTAAATAATATAGAAGGATAAAGTATGCTGCTTAATTCTGGTTTGTTTTAAGGTCAACTTCGCGCACATGGTGGAAGAATTTTAGTTCATCAACTCATACCAGTGTATCTGTAAGGGGTTTCCATTGCCAAAAGCTAAATGATGGTGAAAGATACATCAAATTAGGCAAAGGCAAGACAATTATGGTTGAAATAATAGGAAAATATAGATTATTGTTAAGTACTGGATTTTATTTGAATCTTGATGAGACGTTTTTTTTGGAACTTGACTTCTATTTCTGCTTTGGACAAATTCGGTTATTCTTGTTCATTCAGAAATTGAAAATTTAGCTTGTCTCATAATTCAAAATTGGTTAGTTCCAGTTCTTTACAATAACCTTTATTTGACAGACACTATTGCTTCATCCAACAAGTCCCTACTTTTAAGTACAAAAGGAATAAGTAGAAAAACAAATCAATAAAAGAGATTTGTAGCCAATTAGACTTCGGGCGTCTTAGAACTTATATATACGGATATTTATGAGTAATTCCTATGGTTACTTGGAATGGTCAACAATATATAATAAGGTTCATAGACGATATTTTAGATATGGCTACATGTTCTCATTAATAAAAGGGTCACAATTACTAGACGTGTTCGATTCCTATAAGGCTGAAGTTGAGAATCAACTCAATAAAAGGATTAAAAACATCACATCTGATCGTGGTGGTGCATGCAACGATGGATATGATGGTTCAGGTGAACAACATGTAGGATTGTTTGCTAATTTCTAGAGGAATGCAATATCATCCCACAATACACTAAGTTCGGTTTGCCATTATGAATAATGTTACTGAAAGACGAAATAGAATGCTTAAGAATATGGTGAGTAGTATGATTAGTCATTCTATCTTACCAGAATCACTCTAGGAAGAAGCACTTAAGGCTGCAGCATATATCCTTAGTAAGGTTTCCAACTAAAGCGACTAACATAATCCCTTATGAACTTTAGACGGGCAAGAAACCTAGTCTGAAGCACTTGCATGTTTGGGAATATCTAGTTGAGGCAAGGCCTTACAAAGCCTATTGAGAAGAAACTAGACTTAAGGACATTTAGTTGTTATTTTGTTGGATACTCTTAAAAGTCCAAAGGGTACAAGTTTTATGATCCCACAACCAAGGCTATTTCTAAGTCGTTAAATGCCTGGTTCTTTGAGGATGTTGAGTTTGCGGGGGGAGATAGAGTTAAGGATTTTGTCTTTGAAGAGGAATACGTCGATATTCCCACAGGTGTTGTTGGCATTGATCGAAATTTCATTCCTGACCTTGTTCAAGACACAAATCAAGACAATGTCGGAAAACCTCCTGTTTCAGAAATTATTCCAGATAAACAAACTCTACAACCTCAAGAACTTATGCCATCGAGAAGATCCACTACGGAAAGAAGAAGTGCAATGCCATATGATTACATTGCATTTCTCAAAGAAATTGAGGTTGACATTGGAATGGTGGAAGATGATTCAATCAACTTCTATCAAGCCATGGAAAGTTCCAACTCTGAAAAGTGGATGGATACCCATGCTCATTGGTTGCAATGGATATTTAATACCAAGAAAGATTCAAGAGGCAATGAGGGAAGGTACAAAACTCGTCTTGTCGTAAATGGCTTTACACAGAAAGAAGGCATCAACTATAAAGAGACTTTCTCTTCAGTTTCTTTGAAAGACTCTTTCAGGATTATAAGGGAATTGGTGGCACACTTTGATCTTAAGTTACATTAGATGGATGTTAAGACGTTGTTTCTCAATGGTGACATTGATGAGGCAAATTATATGGTGCAACCATAAAACTTTGTGTCGGAAGACTCAAAGGATATGGTTTTCATACTTAAGAAATCTATCTATGGACTCAAGCAAACATTTGGATAATGATATTTAAAGTCTCATCTGGTGATCATCTCGTTCGGTTTTGAGATGAATTTGGTCGATGATTGTACATATCATAGGTTCTGTGGGAGCAAGTATATATTTTTGGTTTTGTACGTCGATGACTTTTTGCTTGCCATCAACGATATAGACTTATTGCACAACACCAAGAGATTTCTGATTAAGAATCTTGAGATGAATGATTTTGGTGATGTCTCTTTTGTGTTAGGATGCAAATACTCTGAGATCACTCTCGGAGTATTATGAATTATCACAAAAGAACTATATTGAAAAGGTCCTTCAAAATGGCATGCAAGATTATAAACCAAATGATAACCCTGTGGCTAAGAGAGACAAGTTCAGTCTCAAACAATGCCCTAAGAATGATTTGAGGAAAATAAAATGCATAAGATTCCGTATGCGTCAGCAATATGGAGTCTGATGTATGATCAGGTATGTACGCAGTTGGATATTGTGTACATTGTAGGGATGCTTGGTGGATATATAATTAAGTCGGGAGTATACAATATTTGAAAAGCAGCCAAACAAGTCTAAGGTACTTATGGATAAAGAAAAGTTACATGCTCACATATCAGAGGTCGGATCAGTTTGAGATCATTCGGTATACCGACTCTGATTTTATTGGATGTCAAGATAACATGGTATTTAAGTTGGCCTATGTATTTCTGCTAGGTGTGGAAGAGTTCTAAACAGTTTACAATATAGACTCTTTTACCATGGTAGGAAAATTCATAGCGTGTTATGGAACATCCAAATCATGGATTATAGTTGCAAAAGTTTGTCACGAGGTTGCGTATGTAGATGGTATTAAAATACCACTAAGTTTGTGACATTGAGTCAGCAACACTATATTCCAAACAACAGGAACTCGACGAAGACTAAACATAAAGAGATCAAGTTCCTGATTGTTAAAGAGATAAGTCAAAGTGGACAGGTGTCTATAGAACATCGATACAAACTCCATAATTGCGGATCCGTTTACTAAGGGATTGCCACCCAAAAGGTTTCATGAACTTTGTTGTTCATATAAGTGTCAAATTAGTTCAGGATATATAGTTTTAAAGGATATTCAGTTCTAGTGGGAGTTTGTTATTATAATCTTTTAATGCAAACACATTTTCAGTTACTTCAGTTTAAAGTTTTACTCTGCAGAGTTAAAATTTCAGTATATCCACACTTTGATTCTAGCATATGGTTTGATCTCACTAAGGTTAGGTGGACCAGTTGGAAATAGGCATGTTAAGATCACATTGCATAAAATTTCCATGCTACACATCCACATCATGATCCATGTCTTTAATTGTGTTGACATATGTGACCATTGATGGGTCGAGTTACGATAAATGTAACGAAGGCCGCTTTGATCCTATGTTGGTACGATTAATGGACCGGATTGGTTACAGATACATTTGGTTATGACAGCAAAGTTGAGCTCATATGGTTATTTTTACAATACATAATTATAAGGTTACACATATAGCCCAAGTGGGAGATTGTTGGATCATAATCCAACATTGGGCTTATATGTGAAATAATTATGCATTGTGGACTGTCAATTAAGGTGAAGCCCATTTTATAAGTGATCAAATTAGGTTTAAGGAATTGGGCTTTAATGTATCTAATAGTGTGTGGGCCTTTAATGTGTAGATACTTCATAGGTTATTCCTATTTTAATGATGGGCTAAAATAGGATATTCAATATAACACAATTATATAAGGGTTATGGTCCCTAGGTCACACGTCTACGACATTCTATTCTACTATCCCATCGTCAGAAAGAAACCTACAGAGAAAACTAAAGGGTTCTCCGAAAAGCTTCGAGGCGTGTAGATCTAGAAGGCCAAATCCCAGGATTCAACTGCTATGGATTCAGGTACGCTTCCGCAATCTAGTCTTTGATTCTTGATAATTCGATATGAACGCTCCTGGATTAAGGTGATGTTATTCACTAAAGTTTATTCCAACAATCTATAATATTAAAATTTCCAACATGTTGGAGACTTCCCAACATTCCATTCAAACATTCCCCTCTATTCTCTCAAACCCCATTCTTCCATGCAAGACCATACCTTTGACCATCCATTTGTCTCCATGCAAGAGACAAATTGCAAGACATAGAATTTGATCGAAAATTCCCTCTCTCTCTCTCTCTCTCTCTCTCTCTCCTTGTGGACGGCCAAAGGGCCCTTTTGATGATCAAAATTTGTGCAAAATATCATTTTCATCCAACACATTCATCATTCAAGCATTTTTTCCAACTTCTCTCTAAATCCCCAACATCTCTCTAAGCATATATTCATCAATTTCTTCATATCTTCAAACACTTCTTCATATCTTCAAATACACTTTCTTCATATCTCCAATCACATTTTCTTCATATCTTCAAACACTTCTTCATATCTTCAAACACCATCTTCATATCTTCATACTTAACAAAAATTACAAGAATTCTCCTTCCATTTCATCAAGAAAGGAAGCTCGTGGGACTTCGTGGCAATCATGTGCCAAGAAAAGCGCAGTGGCATGCACTGTATATCATATTTGGACTGCTCGTAATAGGCGGCTATTCGAAGGGGCGGTAGTTACTTCCGACGGCATTACTCGTGAAATCAAAACACAGGTATACAAGATCATGTTTTCTTCGTATCCTCATGTTTTGGTTCAATATGAACACCTTGCTTTGGGGCATTAGTTCTAGTGCATTTTCGGTTTGTTTGTTGTGTGTAAATGGCATGTATTAGCCATCAAGCTGTACTAGCCTTTTAGGGACATTTAGTCCCATTGTGTTGTAATTATCTGGGCTTGCCTAGAATATTTTGTACATTTGCGATGATATATATTATTCACATTTCATCCAAAAAAAAGAAATTCGAAACCAACACCCCTATACACATGGTAGAAATTTTTTTTCTTCAATCCATTTTGATATCACCTAGCTCATCTCTTCACTTCTTAACTTAAGTATTGAATTTTGATTTGAGGTATACTTAGAAGACTTGAAGATATTGAGAGCTTGACATCATCTTGAAGAAGACTTCAAGACCTTGAAGATTTTGAAGAAGAATTTGGACTATAAGGTAAGATATTGGACACTAGTGCCCTTTTTTCCTCCTTCTTCCTATTTTCTCCAAATTTAACACTCCTTTTTCATTTTTGAGAAATAGGGGCTGACCTTAAGTGGTTCCTTGAGGGTGACCAAAATCCTACATTTTGAAGCCATTACTAGTCACACCTTACTCACTACACAAGGTAAATGTAGTATTTCCAATTTTCTTCACCTTCTTCTTTTCTCCTTAATTTTTTTTAACCTCATTTTCTAACACTTAATTTTTGGTATTTGTTTGACTTAGGGGCTGACCTAAGTGACCTCTTAAATCTACTTGTGAATTATCCTTTTTATTTGACAACAAGTCATTTTAAGGTGGGTGGAAAAATGCTTTCTACTTCTAGTTGTTTTTATTGAAATGGATGTAGTATTTTAATTTTGAGCACTTGAGATATATATATTATGTATTGCATGTTAAATTTATGTATTAAGTTGAAAAATTCTCAAGCATGGCTCAAAAATACTATTTATTGAAAAATAGGTGCATGCATGTACACTTTATTGTTGTATTTGATGAATTCTTGTATGAAATGGACATGCATGTGTATGATCCTTGAAATTCATGTTCTATATGACTTATAACCTGGACAAGTGGGGCGTAATTGATTAAATTTCAATTTTTGGACTTAAAATGCAAAAATAGAAAGTTGGTAGACTTAATTGCAAGAAAATAAAATTTAAGGGACCCCTCTATAATTTTCGAGTTTTGGGACTGTACTCAGGTTAAAAAATGATGTTTGGACATTTTAATAAAGTTTTAAGAGTTTTAAGATAAATAAAATCAACCCTTAAAAGCCCAAGGACTAGAATGTTAAATTTTAGAAGTTTAAGGGCTAAATTGAAATTTTCGAATCTATAAAGACCCTATTTTTAAAATTATAAATTTTAATTCTTAAGGGACTGAAATAACAAATGTGAAGTTTTAACTCTGAATATTTGAAAGGACTAATTTGAAAAGTTGGTAAGGTTTATTCAACCCCCTTCTAAACCTTACACTCACACCCCTCGGGACCTACAAGTGGTATCGAGGCGGTTGGTTCATTGAGCCTTCCGCACCGTTCTTGAACTAGATCTCCAAATCTTCCAAAGCTTGTTTTAGTACTCAATCTTTCAAAACTCTTTTACTCAAAGAACGTTATTATCATGGAAGCAAATTTGACACGCATCCCTATGTTCACAATTGAAGAATTTGATGATTGGAAAATTCATATGCGAGCTCATCTATCAAAGATTACATGATGAAATATGGATAGTAATAGAAGATGGGCCACTTTGCAAATCTTAAAAGTGAACACAAGCGCAAGGAGAGGCTGCTGCAAAAAAGGAGAAGAGGATATGCTCCCGGACCAGCTATGGTTGGAAAACCAAGAGCGGAATGGACAAATGATGACAGAAAAAGATACAACTTGGACAACGTGGCCAAGGACATTCTTTACAAAACTCGGACAAAGCTATGTTCAACAAAGTCAAATCGTGCAAGACCGCAAAAGAAATGCGGATAAGCTAACCCCGATTTGTGAAGGCTCGAGAGCAAATCAAGGAAAATAAACTTTCTTTCTTTGTACAAAAGTTTGAAAATTTTAAGATACTTGCGGAGAAACCTTGGATCAACCGGATGCTCGGTTCACAAAAATTACCAATGAGCTATCTCGCACTTGGAAAAGAATATACACAAAGGAAATGTGTATAAAGATTCTAAAAGTCTCCCAAATTGAGTGGGAAATGAAAGTCATGGCCCCGAGACACTCCATGGACCTATCAAAAACATCCAACCATGAGCTATTCTCGGATCTCAAAGCCTACGAATTTGAGCCGAGAAGAAAAAAGACCTAGAGAAGACAGATGAGCCCAAAACAGTTGCTCTAATAGTTAAAGACGGTAAGAGAGCCGAGGTCAAGGAAGTCATTGACCAAGAGGAGATTGCCCGATGGTTAAAAGGTTTAACAAATTCTTCAACAAGAATTACAAAAGAGGCAAAGGTGAATCCTCCGAGAAGACCATCCTCCCTCCAAGTCAAGGGAAGATAGGCCACCCAAATGAACAGAGCATCAAAAGGTTGAGTATCAAAGAGCCGACAATCCAAGGATGGAAAGAATCGATCAAAAGGTTGAAAATTTATCTGAACCGCAGTAACCTGGTCACTATGCTATTGATTGCCCATATCCTGCGATCAACAAATACATGAATGAAGAGGAAAGAAAAGTCTTGAGAGAAAAGAAGACAAGAGAAGAAAAAGGTAATGTTAGGCTGCAGAGATCACGAGACAGTCTAGTTAAAAAAGACACAAAGCGGAGACTCGGAGAGTAGTGAAGTGACTACTCAAGTGACTCAAGAAGAAGCCTTGATTTGTCTAATGGCCAAAGAACACGACCAACCTGACCAAGAAGATGAGGTACATTCTAACTCATCACACTCAGGTTCTAGTGACAATGATTGTGACACACATACATCATCACCCACTGATCTTTATGATTCATTAGGCAAAATGATGAAAGACTTTGAACACATTAAATCCTCACACACACTACTAAATGAGGAGAACAACCTACTCAAAATCCAAAACTCACAGCTGACTAAGGAGCTGAGTACTCTAAGTCACATAGCTGATGAGAATAACAGTTTAAAGGCTGAAAATGCTAAGTTAATAGCAGAGATAGATGCTACAGAAAAGAGGGAAAATGACCTCAAAAATGTGATTGCCTCATTTACTAAGGCATCTAAATCTTTGGATGATCTTATTATGAGCCAAAGAGAATGTGGAGATAAGACAGACTTAGGATTTAATTCCTCCATACCATGTCAAGCTCCAAAAGTAATTTTGGAAAAAGGATCTTCAAGTAATGAAGCATCTCAAAAATCCAAAACTCCAAATAGCGCACACACATCCATTCCAAAGAACAACCACAAGAAAACTGGCCTTGGTTATAAAGGAAAAGGAAAACAAATGATTAAAATCTTGAAAGGAGTGAGAGGAAATTCAGCCGAGTTCCTCAGCAAACTCCAAATAGGAAGTACTCTGTAAAGAAGAAACAGAGCTACCAAAAGCCCCAGAAGTTCTATGAAAGGAACACATATGATGGGAATGGTAGAAATTACCCAAGCCAAGCTGATTGGAATTATATGAACTATCAGGAAAGACCTATGGAATATAAGCCTAAATGGCAAAGGCCTAAGACTCAGCAAAGGCCATTTCAAAGGCAAAAGAGCTATCACCAGCACCCATATGCACCCAAGCACTATCCTCAAAGATATCACTACTACCCAAACAAAGCAATTGCTAAAACACATACACAGGCATACAGACAAAAGAGACAGCTGTATGAACCTAAAACCCCCAAGCAATTTGCCAAAGTTAATTATGATTATGGCACTGATAGATGGCAACCTCTTAGAGTCAAATCATTTGGCTATAGGTTGGTTGGATCATCTTACAATACTAACCCCTCAAGACCCAGACAAATATGGGTACCTAAAACCTAATTTCCTTGATTGCAGGTTCAAGGAGCAGCTGAGTGCCAAGGAACCTGGTACATGGATAGTGGTACATTCCCGGACACATGACAGGAAACAAGGAAAATCTGTCAAAATTTAAAGAAGTTAGAGGTGCAAAAGTCATATTTGGAGGGAATGAAGCTCCAGGAGAAATAAGAGGCATTGGATCCATCAAGAAAAATGGATTAGAAATTACAGATGTTGAATATGTTGAAGGCCTCAATTTCAACTTACTAAGCATAAGTCAACTCTGTGACAAGGGCTATAATGTTGGATTTAATACGGGAGTGTGCCAAATCAAGAACATCAATCTATTGAAGTAGTGTTGCAAGGATGCGGAGACAAAAGAACATGTATGTGGTAGATTGGTCAATCGCAACACCAAGCACTTGTCTCGTAGCAAAGAGCACAAATGAATCAAGTTGGGTACAGTGGCACAAGAAACTGAGTCACCGAACTTCAAAACAATTAACAAGCTTGCAAGGAACAATCTTGTGAAAGGACTTCTAGACTCGATACAAGAAGGAAAGTGTATGTGATGCATGCCGATGGGAAAGCGATCAAATCATCATTCAAAGAAAAGACATGTCCATCTTCAACAAGAATATTGCACATGCACTGCTACATATGGATCTCTTTGGTCCAATTGAACCAAATGAAAGATAAGCGGAAAGAAATACACCTTGGTGGTAGTAGATGATTACTTAAGATACACATGGACAATTTTCATGTGTAAGAAGAAAGAAACCTGCAAAACTACCACAAATTGATGAAGAGAATCCAAAATGAGAAGAGTCAAACCATTATCAAAATTAGATCGACAGAGAAACCGAGTTTGTCAATGGAATAATAACTCAAAAGATTTGTATTGAAAATGGTATTGCTCATGAACTATCTCAGTAGCAAGGACTCCACAAAGAGAATGGAGTTCTGAAAGAAGGAACATAACTCTCAAAGAAGCAAAGAAGGACCATGTTAGTCAAGCAGGTCGCTAAAAGATTTTGGGTCAAGCAATAAACACGGCATGTTATACTCAAAATAGATGCATGATAAATGACAAAATGACAAAGACTCCCTATGAGATTTGGACAGGAGAAAGCCAAATGTTGCATATTTTAGAATATTTGGATGCAAATGCTTCATTCACAACAATGGCAAAGATAATTTAAAGGCTTTTGATGCTAAAGTGATGAAGGTATCTTCTTAGGATACTCAAACAAAGCAAAGCCTCAGAGTGCTCAACAAGAGGACAATGGTTACGAAGATTCCATCCATGTGGTGTTTGATGAACCCAACGTAAATGGAGAAGACATTGAAGAGTCACCGATAAGTGAATCAACCAACCATGCGAGAAGAGTCCCTATGTTGAAGTCAAGTCGGAATTATAAACCCATGAAGATGAGATAGCCGAATCTCAAAGACAAATGGGAAATATGCAACTAAGTGATGATGAGAGAGCTGATCAAAATAACACATCTGCAAGACGACTGAATCCAGCTAACTTACTCCAACCTGATGTAAGGTGGCTGAGAGACCATCCACCAGAACTAATCATTGGAGATGTAAGAGAAGGTGTGAAAACTAGATCCAGAACCCAACAAGAAGTTATGTTCACTTGTTTCATCTCACAAATAGAGCCAAAAGATGTGTCACAAGTATTGGATGACACACATTGGATTCAAGCCATGCAAGAAGAGCTGAATCAGTTTGAAAGGAACAAAGTGTGGGTATTGGTTAAAAGATCTACCCATCAAAATGTTATTGGCACTAAATGGGTATTCAGAAACAAGATGAATGAGGAAGGTTCTGTGGTAAGAAACAAAGCAAGATTGGTTGCCAAAGGGTATTGCCAAGAAGAAGGAATAGATTTTGATGAAACTTTTGCTCCTGTGGCAAGATTGGAAGCCATAAGGATGTTTCTTGCCTATGCTGCTCACAAGAACTTCATTGTATATCAAATGGATGTAAAGAGTGCATTCCTTAATGGATTATTGGAGGAAGAAGTGTATGTTGAACAACCTCCAGGATTTGAGCAGAAGACTCTTGGAGATAAAGTATACAAACTCAAGAAAGCTTTATATGGATTGAAACAGGCACCAAGAGCATGGTATGATACATTATCATAATTCCTGACTAAGAACGGATTCACAAAAGGCAAAGTGGATAGAACACTCTTCAGAATTCAAGATGGGAAAAATATACTTCTTGTTCAAATATATGTGGATGACATCATCTTTAGATCCGCAAACAAAGAGTCAGTGTGATAAATTCTCAAATCCTATGCAAAGCAAATTTGAAATGAGCATGATGGGAGAGTCGACATTCTTCCTTGGACTCCAAGTAAAATAGTGAATGATGGAACCTTCATAAGTCGGACAAAATACACCGAGATTTAATGAAGAAATTTGGTATGGAAGAGAAATCCTCTGTGAAAATACCAATGAATACATCATCAAAATGGATATGGATACGGATGGCAAGCCTGTGGATCAAACAAGATCTGAGCACTTATTGGATCATTGCTCTATCTCACAACAAGAAGGCGGACATCACCTTTGTTGTAGGTGTATGTGCGATTTCGCCTGCCCCAAATGAAAGCCACATGATCGCAGACCAAAAGAATCCCGAGATATTTGAAAGGAAGCCAAGAAGTTGGCTTATGGTATCCTAAGGAAGGTGGATTCAAGCTAATTGGTTACTCGGACTCGACTATCTTTGGATGCGAGTTGACAGAAAAGTACCTCGGTACATGTCAAATGCTTGGAAATAGATTAATTTCCTGGTTTAGCAAGAAGCAAAATTCAATAGAAACCTCCACAAAAAGTAGAATACATAGTCTGCGGGCAAACACAGTTGTGCCCAAGTCTTATGGATGAGACAAAGAAATGAGAGACTATGAAGTTGAAGAAAAGGAAATTCCAATTATGTGTGATAACACAAGTGCAATTGCAATCACCCAAAATCCTGTGTTGCACTCAAGAACAAAGCACATTGATGTCAGATATTACTTCATAAGAGATCATGTTGAAAATAAGGACATCACCTT
This sequence comes from Rehmannia glutinosa, assembly GCA_016081115.2. NCBI lineage: Eukaryota > Viridiplantae > Streptophyta > Magnoliopsida > Lamiales > Orobanchaceae > Rehmannia > Rehmannia glutinosa. Next base: position 51,831,772 of record CM071928.1, read on the forward strand.
GGAATATATCTCAACTGATAAGCAGTTAGTTGATATATTCACAAAACCATTATGTGAATCAAGATTTGAAGAAATCAAGCATGAATTAGGGTTAATTGAGCTGAGTTGACACTCAGAATAGTCAAAGAAAAGAGATGAAACACGAAAAGATGAAAAAGAGCTGAACGCTTGAATCAGCTAAGTAAATCAGCTGTATCGGAGAATCAGTTGCGTCGAGTTAGCTGACAGCTGAGTGCTTATGTGGAAAGAGAGAAGAGTTAAATCAGCTAAGGAATAAGCTGAGTTATTTATGAGCAAAGTGACAAAAACGCAGTCATTTTTACTAAGCGGGAATGTTTTTAAGAATGACGTCAGCATAATTATGACGTGTACAGTCAAAAGCTGCACACCAAGCTTATGATTGGATATAAATGCTGCCGCATTAAATGCAAGGAATTTAATTTTAATCGGCGTGCAAAATCTGAGCCGTTGATCTTGATCAAATTTCAAAAAACCACCTGCACATCCTTTCATAACCCATACATATACCATTTCGTCCGATTTTCTCACTTTACCAAAACTGTTCATCTCTCTCAAGAGCAAAGAAAGCCTTTTTTTTTTACTCTCAAAACCCTACAAATCTTCAAACCTTATTTTCAAAGTTTCATTCGGTGAATCTTCGAGAAATGGCATCCACTTACGACTTCATCAAGTTGGGAAAGCAAATTCACACAGGATCTACTGTGGACTTCGAGGGCATGATCAAATAAGGGTCAGACGAAACCCTTGTGAAGAAAATAGCACAGAAGTTGGAAAAATCAGGGCTGAAACCCTTTTTGTCGATGGAGTTTCAGATGACCTACGTGGAAGAGGTCGCACAGTTCTATGTGAACACCGAAGTTCACGATGAGGGCATCAAGTCCTCTCAGTACACGGAAAGATTTCACCATCACTGCCAAGGATCCGCGAACATCATCGCTTGTTGCCGGCGGAAGGAGTGCCGGAGATTTATGAAGCTGATGTTAACCTGGCTGCTGCTTGGAAGGAAGTAGCCAAGCCTTACTACGCTGCGAAGGTTGTCTACACACACCGAAAAAGAAGTCATTGAAGGAAGATTACCACAAGTTCTTTGGACATTGTTGCAAAGTGTGTGGACATCAAATTTGGAAGCTTTAATCGGATATCCAAAACCTAGCCGATCATGATGGCTGCGATCATGGAGGAGAAGAAAGTAAACTCAATGAGTTTGTATACAAAGAGACTCGCCCGAATATTGGGAATAAATCCTTCAAGGAGAATGGTTCGTTTGGAGGTTCCCTAGGGTACGGACTGGTGATTGGCCGAATGATGGAAGTTAAAGGAGTCCCTCTTTGACATGGAAAGATGTTCCATGTTAACAAAAAGATGTTCCGATCAAATCTCTCCGGAGCATAGAGGAGAGCTTATGCCAAGAGAGCGATACTAGTGAAGGAGAATCACCGGCCCTGAAGAAACAACCGCCTCCTCCTCTCCATAGAAGAAGGCTACCCCGCAGCTACAAAGAGATCTGCCCCTCGCAAAAAAGAAAAGGAAAACAAAAGATGCACTGCCCCTACAGCCGAGTCACCTGCCCCCGCAGCCGTGTCTCCTGCCCCTGCAGCCGCAATGGAGAAGGAACCGCTAATCCCTTCTCCAGTGACTAAAAAGAAGAGGATCATGTCACAACAAGGAAGGCACTACCTCTAAGACAATCTGCGAAGGCATTTACCTTCGATGAACCAAAGGAAGTGGAACCGAGATATTCCTCTCAGAAAACTAAAAAGAAGAAGAAGAATCTTCAAGCGATCGATCTTGAGAAAATAGTTGAGTCCGCCACTCACCGAATAGATCGCGGAGACAACTGGAGAAGTAGAGTCTCCGAAATTATTGATGAAACAAAGTCAAGCCAATCAACATAGGCAAATTAAAGACACAGCTTGTAGTCGAATGTACCGAGACACAAGAAGTAGGTGAAAGCAAACTCTCCTGTTGAAATTGTATCCCCTCCGATGAAACAAGCACCAAAGTTTGCTACCTTCAATCCAATCAACATAGGCAAATGATAAAGATGATGACGATGTGATGATCCTATCCCCACCGTATCCGGACATCCAAAATCGACACAAGAAATGGAGGAAGTGGAAGGCCGAGAAAGCAACAATTCTCCGGAGTTTATTGAAGAAGAAGTATCCAACTTTCTCGGTTTAACCAGACGCGTGGTCCAGGGTGAAGAAAATCGCACCAAAGTTTGCCGAACTTCAAAGACAAGGAGAAGTAGAGATCGGGCAGAGGAAGTCAAGCTCGTGAAAAGGCAAGTATTTGTCCCTTTATCGAACCACCGATCATACACATCCTCATCTTGACATTCTCTCTGGGAGTGATGAGGATCTGGACCTGCTACTGCTACAGAAGAATTGGAGATGCAGCAAGCCATGCGGGAATCTAGAGTCCTACATGAGCAACGGTTATTGGAAGGACCAGGGAGTCTTCCACATCACATACCGAGATTGATCCGATGGGAGTGTGTGTAGCATATTGCATCACGTTGTCGCCGCCACCACTTCCCCGGCTCACTCGAAAGAAGGTGTTAAGGAATTGGCGATGAAACTGGGATTATGGGGACCCCAGTTGAGCCAACCCCTAATGAAGGTGTCTTACCACCTGCCACAACGGCTGAATACTCAAAGGGAACAACCGGAGTCCGAGACGAGTGACCCCATTCCAAGTCACTCGGCTAGTGTGCCACCGAGGGGGAAACTCCCTCCACCGGCAAGGTCGGAGGATGTTTGCAAATGACTCCACAACGAATATTAGAGGCGAAGTGGAGAAGGAACAACAAATGGATACACAACAAGTTGTCAGCGATGAGGCTCGAGACGCTAAGATCGCTCTCAAATTGAAGTGCCAATCGCTTCCGCAGCCAATGATGACGCTGCGATGCGATCGAGGCACGAGGAAGGAATCGCCCGGGTTAACACTGCGGGCAATGAAAGTGCAATCCATGGAATTGAGACTCCAGTGGATGCCACCTCGGAAGACCCCAAGACAAGACACTCGTCGAAGGGACTGTTCTAAGGCCTCACGGCAGTTTGAGACTACGAGGATGTAAAGGCCAACGAGAGGTTGAGACTTCCCGGGGGGTAAAGAGATGGAAGCCGTACATCCCTCCTCCTATCATTGATCCATCTGAAAAGGAGATAAGTGCTCTTCACGATTCCCAAGACAATCCTAATGTAACCTTTCTGGGATCTGAAGGTGAAGACGAAGCTGAGTCATCCCCTATTGCCGATCCAAAATACTCAGCTGAGGATGTTCTCCCAAGCACGAGTAAGACCGACCTTAAGGCTACTCGCCAAACCTTTAATTTTGATGATGAGCCACCCATGCAAATCTCATCATCGTCCAATGACGCTACTGATATGGCCGAGGACCAGTCAACTCACATGGAAAAACCAAATGAGACCGACGGCTGTTGAGACAATGAGGCTTAGCCACCGGGTCAATACCCCAATAGACCACAATGAAACACGTCAATCGCGCAGCTACCCAAGCTGCAGCAGAATTGATGCAACCGGGCACATCACGGGCACGAGTTACCATTGAACATATTCCCATTGTCCGTGATGATCCGTTCGAAGAATCGTTCCCTTTCTCTCTGGAGCTACCTGACTTTCTTGAAGAATCAGCTAGAGACCAAGAACGTTTCCATAAACCTGATCCCGTTATTCCAACAGACACCATCGTCCCAAAGAGACTTTGACTTTGACGCTGCTTGGCCGCCACCGAGAGACAGACAGTGACATCCGAGGTTCGAGAAGTTTTCAACGCCATATTTGCAGAGATAGAGAAAATGGGGAGGCACCAGGCCTCACTGGACATGAGACTGATAACGAGACGCAAATCTTACCGCCGATCCGTCTGAGAGTGTAGGTCCCAAGGGGTGTGAGTGTAAGGTTTAGAAGGGGGGTTGAATAAACCTCAACAACTTTTCAAATTAGTCCTTTCAAATATTCGTAGTTAAAACTTCACAATTTGTGTCCTTGATGGACATCTAAGTTAGTTAATCCGTAGAGTTAGTCACTCAACGGACTGATCGAATCGTTGATAGAATAACTCAAATTGTTTTGACTAAAGACTTAACTCAACTGTGATTTGTTTTCATGGAGGACTTAACACCCTTGAATTTGGTTAAGTTTGTTTTAATACTTGGTTTTAGCACTCGATTGATTATCAATTGGATAGAAAATTTATCAAGATATAAAAATAGAATGCGAAAATTAAAGTCTTGAAATTTAAATGACACAATAAGTTTTTATAGAGGTTCGAAGATGGTGTAATTCTTCTACTCCTCTCTTCTCTAGCTCCTGGAGGAATCCACTAAGTATTGATCAATATACGAGTGGTTAACACCCGATACAAGTCTTGATCACACAAATGACTTGATCCTTTGGGACTCGATCCGAGATGCCTTGGTCACACAAACTGGCTTCTCGTGCGACTCGCTTCTTCACGGGCAGCCTTGTTACTACAACCCACTTGTTCAAGCTTCTTGGATTTGATCACGAAGCCCTCCAAAAACTTGAGACTGGTTTGACCTTGAACCTTCCTACAATCCTCCGTGGAATGTAGACCCCTTGATTCTTCAAATGGTTCCTCTTCAACTGATAGAAGTTGTCTTTCCTTCACAGGTGAGTGTTGGATTGATTTCCTTCGTAATATAGGCTTGAGGATTAATCTTGAATGACTTGAGAATATTTTTGGTTACAGTTCAAATGTTTGCTTGAATGTTTTTGGTTCAGGTAACCTTCTCTCAGAGTGATTCCTCAGCCTTCTATAGTGATCTTTCAAAAATCTGCCCGTTGAAGAGATAGGCTTATTTTTGAAAGTCACTTGTGGTCGTTGGCTTGTCTTGTTGCAGTCCTTGGAATTGCCATTTTCTCGTATGAATGATTCTTCACTTTTTCAGGTGTTCGACATAGGTGCGGTGCTTCCCACTCGGTCTATTCCTTTTGCACGCTTCGAACCGAGCACTTCAAGAAAGACAAGATGGGTGTATTACTTGTTTAAGTAATTCTCTTGATTTACTCGTACAACGGATCTCTTTCGATTATCTCGACTTGACCGCATTTCCTTGACTTTCCTAGGCGACTTGAGTCGCCTTCCAATCATTGGATGACTCTTCTCCGTCACTTCAACCGAGACTTGGCTATCTTGAGTTGACTTGACGATACTTCACTCACCAGTATCTCACTGTACCTTGATCGAGTTCCTATCTTCTCTTATTTGCCATACTCCTCACACAGCAGAGTCTTCCTTCTAGTCTCCGCTTGTCTTCTTGCGTGTTCGAGCATAGGCCGACTTAACTCACTCGACCACCCTATCTATTACAATGCAATTTACAATAAAAATGGGGTGCCAACTTCCTATTCTATGTTTTGCATGGCATTCATCAAAATCTACAAAATAATTTTCCCAACAATTTCCCCCTTTTTGATGATGCCAAAACTTAAAACATACAACAATAATTAAACAAAAAAGATACTTACAGTAATCAGTAGAATCACGAATGTATGATTACAATCGATCTTTTATTGATCATAACATTCTTGTTCTTTACATAGTCAAGTTTAGAAAGTGTATCGAGCTTGAATCAAAAGAAAATGTATCGAGTTTAAATGGACCTTAAAGTAACCATTGCTTTGTTCTATATCTCCGCAAGTATAGAAATTGTACAATTTTATTCAATGTACATAAGACTTACATAAAGATGTATTTACATAGTAAAATAAACGAAGGGGTGGACAAAGAACACTTCATCTCCTTCGCTACCTCCTTCTTTCATCTTCTTCAACTCTGTCATCTTCTCGACCTTCTTCTCTTTTTCTCATCTTGGCCGCCTTCTTCTTTTCATACGCCCTTCCTCGGCAGCTTCATCTCTTCTCGCCTTTCTCGTCTTTCCTCCCATAGCTGAGTTTGTCTTTTATTTTCCTCTTCAATTCTCTTCACATACTCAAAGATTGTTCTTAGCCACTGCAGGTTGGCTACTTCACAAATCCAGCCCAATAGATCCCTCCTTTCTTGCCTGGATCTATATACTCAATATTTTTAGGCAGGTCTAGGTCCAAACCTCTTCCTCCACCTCCGCTTCTTCCTCTTCCTCTCGGGCGTGTCTTGTAATGGGGTCTTCTTTTTCCTAGCCGAGTGACTAGCGAGTGACCAGTAGAGAGACCGCCAGCTGTTATGCATTGCTGTCAACTTCTTCACATAGTGTGAGACCCTTTTCCCAAGACAAATTCTAGGCTTGAGCCGTGGACATATTTGCGAAGTATCCTTCGATGCGGCGTTTTAAATTCATCTTGCTCGAAATGGCATAAGTGTCTCTCGCTTCACCGAATGCCTCCATGTTGTTTCGAATATCCATAACTTGGGCATCCATCCTTCCTTCCACTTCCTTCATCCCTCGCTTCAATCGCTTTCTCTTTTCAAACCATAGGTGCAGTGTTGGAGTGGCGAGTCATCGGGAGTTTGCTTTGATAATATCACCGTGACAAGACCTTGTTGAGGGTTTTAGCAATCATCAAGGTCACATCTTTCGAACCTTCCCCCTCAACAGACTTCCCTTTCTTCTCTCTTATTACTTCCTCACTTTGTCTTTCCCTTCGCAATGCTTCCTCCTTCTCAGCTTCAGATCCCTTCAGCGCCTTTAGGTATTCATCTCCCCCTTTTTGGCATCATCAAAGGAGAGAGAACCCCGAAACAAGCTAGCAAGCAAGAAGTCTAGTCTGGCGATAGCCGAGTTCTGTTTTCGAATCTGGCTGCGGAGTATGCTGCACGAAACTCAGAGCGGGTGGCATTGGATTCAGCTGCTACCAACTTCACCTCAGCCATGAGGAGACTGAATTTTCGATCCATATTCTCTTCCACGTGCGGAGCTCGTTCTTATTATGTTCACGCAGCAGCTTTATCTCTCGTAGTATGAGATTCATGCATTTGTTCAATGTGCTCTTGCAATTTTGTCTTTACATCATCATTCTCACCCCGCCGGACTAACAACTTGTTGAACAATGTCCTGAAATATCGAGCTTATTCCACACGTATTGTTTGCTCTGTTGCCACCACTCCCGGATCCTCGACTATGATGCCACGCAAATCGCCAGATAGTTGGCGTCTGTTATCGGCCTCATGTCCAGTGAGGCCTGGTGCCTCTCCATCTTTTCAACCTCGCAAAATAAGGCTTTGAAAACTTCCCGAATCGCACTGTCTCCTCTGTTTTCACCGACGGCCAAGCGGCCAAAAGTCATACTCACCGGGACAATGGTGTTTGATGGAATAACAGGGTCGTCGTCTCGGAAGCGCTCGCGATCTCTAGCCGATTCTTCGGGAGGTCGGGTCTTGCACGCTGAGAGAAAGGAAATGATTCTACAAAAGGATCATCACGGGCAACTGGAATTGCTCAATGATAATTGGTGCTTGTGAAGTCCCTTGTGGAGTCGAACTCTGCTGCAGCTTGGGGAGCCTGCGCAATGGAGTTTGTTTCAGGTTGTGGTCATTGTGAAGTCAACCTGCTTGATAAGCCTCTCACTTGTCTCAACAGCTTCGTTGTCTCAAATGTCTCAACAGCCTTCGTCGGTCTCACCGGTTTTTCCAAATGAGTTGACTCGTCCTCGGCCTTATCGGAAGCATCATCGGACTATGATGAGATTTCCATGGGTGGTTCATCATCAAAGTTGAATGTTTGACGAGTAGTCTTGAGGTCGACTTACTCGTGGTTGGAACATCCTCACCGAGTCTTTTGGATTAGTCACGGGGATGACTAAGCTTCATCGTCTCCTTCCGATCCCGAAAAGGTTACATCGGGATTATCCTGGGAATCGTGAAGAGCATTTATCTCCTTTTTTCTCGATTGATCAATGATAGCGGGAGGGATGTTCTGGCTTCAATTTCTACTACCCGGAAGTCTCAACCTCCCGTTGGCCTTCATTACCTCCTGCAGCCTCAACCGCAATGAGGCCTTGGACATCCCTTTCGACAGTGTCACTGTCTTGGGGTCTTTCGAGGTGGCATCCATTGGAGTCTCAACTCCATGGATTGCATTTTCATCGACTGCAGTGTTAACTCCTAGGCGGTTCCTTCCTATGCCTCGACCGCATCAACAGCGTCATTGGCTGCGGAGAGCGATTGGCACCTCGGTTGAGACAGTTTCAATCGTCGAGCCTCGTTGATGACAACTTGCTTTGTGTATTCTGTGGTTGTTCCTTCCCACTTCGCCTCCGAGATTCATTGTGGAGTCACCGCAGATCCTCCGACCTTGCTGCAGGTGGAGGAGTTTCCCTCTCGGTGGCACACCGAGTGACTTGGAATGGGGTCACTCGTCTCTAGACTCCTTTGTTCCCATTGAGTATGCAGCCGTTGGGGCAGGTGGTAAGACACCTTCATTAGGGGTTGGCTTGACCGGGGTCCCCACACTCCCGGTTTCATTGCCGCCCTTAACACCTTCCTCCGAATGAGTCGGGAAGTGGTGGCAGCGACAACAGTGGCAATATGCCGCACCACTCCCATAGGATCTATCTCCAGCTGTGATTTGGAGGACTCTCCTGGTCCCTCCATCATTCTTTGCTCATGTAGGATTCTGGATTCTTGCATTGCTTGCTGCATTTGCAACTCTTCTCGTGGCAAAGAACAGGGTCCGAGATCCTCATCACTTTCGATAGAATGTCGAGGTGAGGATGTGTATGTTCTGTGGTGCGAGTGAGAGGGCAGATGCTGGCCTTCTCACGTGCATCAACTTCTTCTGCCAATCTTTCTTTGTCCTTCTCTTTAAAGATATTTAGAATGTCCAAACAGTTTTCTTCGTCAAGAGCTTGGACCACATTGGTCACTCCAAGAAAGTTCAACAGTTCATCTTCTTCTTCGATAAACTCAGGTCTTTGGAACTATTCCCTGGATCGACTCAACTTCCACTTCCTCCACTCTCGCAGACGATTTTGGATGTTTGGATAAGGTGGGGATATGATCATCACATCATCATCATCTCTATCATCTTCTTCTTGCTGTCCCTCGTTCTCAAGGATAGAAGGTAGCAAGCTCTGGTGCTCCATACCGTCAGCTGCGTCTGTTGCAGGAGGGGATACAACCCTGTCAACAGGCGAGTTTGCTTTCTCAGCTACTTCTTGTGTCTCTGCTGTTCGAACTACAACAGGGTCTTCAGTTTGAAGATTCTTCTTCTTCTCTTTGTTTGTACCAGAGAGATTTCTGGTTCAGATAAGGTTTCTTCTGAGTCCTGGGCGGCGGGAGCCGGTGCCGCGTCTTCTTCTGAGGAGCTGGCCATCTTAGCTTATCAGTTCTCCTTTTCTTGACGACCGGAGAAAGTATTTGAAATTCCTTCTCCGCTGCGGCTGCAGGGGCAGGAGCAGATTTCTTTTTCTTTCTTTGCAGGGGCAACAGCTTCTTCTTCTTAGCGTGCAGGGAGCAACCTTCTTTTGAGTAGGGGAGACAATTTGTATCATCGGGGTCACCGATTCCCCTCACTCGTATCGCCTCTCTTAGCGTAGGCTCTCTTCTCTGTGCGCCGAGAGGTTTGATCGAAACATCCTCTTGTTCACATGGAACGCCTTTCCATGTCGAAGAGGGACTCCTTTACTTCCATCATCCCGGCCAATCACCAGGTCCGTATCCCGGGAACCTCCAAACGTACCATCCTCCTTGAAGGATTTGTTCCCAATATTCGCAGTCTCCGTAAAACAAACTCAGCCCAATTCACTTTCTTCTCTTCAATGATCGCAGCCATCACAATCAATTTTGCTTTGGACAACTGGTCAAAGCTGCCAAATTTAATGTCTATGCATTTGGCAACAATGTCAAGCAATTTGTGGTAGTCCTCTTTCAGTAGCCTCTTATTAGCTGTATAGACTACTTTCGCAGCACAGTCGGTCTTGGCTACTTCCTTCCAAGCAGCAGCTAGGTCGACATCGCTTCATAAATTTCCGGCACTCCTTCCACCTAAGCAATAAGCGATGTTCGCGAGATCCTTGCCGAATGGTGAACTCCTTTCCATGAACAGAGGACTTGATGCCCTCATCGTGAACCTCTCAGCGTTCACATAGAACTGTGCGACCTCTTCTACGTAGGTCATAGGGAACTCCATCGTCAAAAATGGTTTTAATCCATATTTTTCCAGCTTATCCGCAATCTTCTTCATGAGGGTGTCGTCGGACCCTTGTTTAACCATACCATCGAAGTCCACAGTAGACCCGATGTGGATTTGCTTTCCTAGCTTGACAAAATCATGAGTAGATGCCATTTCGAGACGAAACTTAAAAAAAAATGAACTGAAGATTGATAGGGTTTTGAGAGAAAATTTTGCTTTTGCTTTCGAGAGAGAGATGAATAGTTTTTGGTAAAGTGAGAGAGAAACGGACGAAATGGTTTAAGTTTGGTTCATGAAAGGACGTGCGGGAGGTTTTTGAAATTTGATCAAAATCAACGGCTTAGATCTTGCACGCCGATTTACATTTAATGTCTCGCATTTAATGCGGCATCATTTATATCCAATCATAAGCTTGGTGTGCAGCTTTTGCCTGTACACGTCATAATTATGCTGACGTCATTCTTAAAAATATTCCCACTTTGTAAAAACGACCGCGTTTTTGTCACTTTGCTCATAAATGACTCGGCTTACTCCTTAGCCGATTCAATCCTTCTTCTCACTCCTCTCCTAGTGACTCACCGTCGCCTAATTTGATACAAATGACTTTCCGATCTGGTGATTCACTTAGTCAATTACGAAATCACTCTTTTTCCTCTTTTCATGTTTCATCTCTTTTCTTTGAGTTTTACGAGTGTCAACTCACTCAATTAACCCTAACTCATGCTTGAGTTCTTCAAATCTTGACTCACATAATGGTTTTGTGAATATGTCACCACACCGCTTATCGCTTGAAATATATTCCAAGGTGATGTCCTTCTTTTCAACATGGTCTCTTAAGAAGTGATATCGACATCAATATGCTTTGTTCTTGTGTGCAACACAGATTTTGAGTGATTGCAATTGTACTTGTGTTATCACACATGATTGGAATTTCCTTTTCTTCAACTTCATAGTCTCTCACCGATGTCTCATCCATAAGACTTGGGCACAACAACCGCCCACAACTATGTATTCTTGCAATTGTAGAGGTGGCTATTGAATTTTACTTTTTGCTAAACCAAGAAATTAGCCTATTTCCAAGCATTTGACATGTGCACGAGGTGCTCTTCCTGTCAACTTTACATCCAACATAGTCAGAGTCTGAATAACTAATTGGCTTGAATCCACCTTCCTTTGGATACCACAAGCCAACTTCTTGGCTTCCTTTCAAATATCTCAAGATCCTCTTGGTTGCAGTCATGTGCCTTATTTTGGAGCAGATTGAAATCTTGCACATACACCTACAAAGAAAGGTGATGTCCGCCCGCTTTGTGAGATAGAGCAATGATCCAATAAGTGCTCTGTGATATCTTGTTTGATCTACAAGCTTGCCATCTGCATCCATATCCATTTTGATGATGTATTCATTGGTATTTTCACGAGAAGACTTCTCTTCCATACCAAATTTCTTCATTAAATCTCTGGTGTATTTTGTCTGACTTATGAAGGTTCCATCCTTCAGCTGTTTCACTTGAAGTCCAAGGAAGAATGTCAGCTCTCCCATCATGCTCATTTCAAATTTGCTTTGCATGAGATTTGAAAATTTATCACACAGCTCTTTGTTTGTGGATCCAAAAATGATGTCATCCACATATATTTGAAAAAGCAGTATGCTCTTCCCATCTTGAATCCTGAAGAGTGTTCTATCCACTTTGCCTTTTGTGAATCCATTCTCAGTCAAGAATTGTGACAATGTATAATACCATGCTCTGGGTGCCTGTTTCAACCCATATAGAGCTTTCTTGAGTTTGTATACTTTATCTTCAAGAGTCTTCTGCTCAAAACCTGGAGGTTGTTTAACATACACTTCTTCTTCCAATAAACCATTAAGAAATGCACTCTTTACATCTATTTGATATACAATAATGTTCTTGTGAGCTGCATAGGCAAGAAACATCCTTATGGCTTCCAATCTTGCCACAGGGGCAAAAGTTTTATCAAAATCTATTCCTTCTTCTTGGCAATATCCTTTGGCTACCAATCTTGCTTTGTTTCTTACCACAGAACCTTCCTCGTTCATCTTGTTTCTGAACACCCATTTAGTGCCAATAACATTTTGATGGGTAGATCTTTGAACCAATTCCCATACTTTATTTCTTTCAAACTGATTCAGCTCTTCTTGCATGGCTTGAATCCAATGTATGTCATCCAATGCTTGTGACACATCTTTTGGCTCTATTTGTGAGATGAAGCAAGTAAACATTGCTTCTTGTTGAGTTCTGGATCTAGTCTTTACACCTTCTCTTACATCTCCAATGATTAGTTCTGGTGGATGGTCTCTCAGCCATCTTACATCAGGTTGGAGTAAGTTTGCTGGATTCAGTCGTCTTACAGCTGTGTTGTTTTGATCAGCTCTCTCATCATTACTTAGATGCGATGTTCCACTGCTTTTTTGAGACTCAACTATCTCATCTTCATCGGGTTTATAATTCCACTTGACTTCAACATAGGGACTCTTCTCGCATGGTTTGTTGATTCAACTTATCACCGACTCTTCAATGTCTTCTCCATTTACATTTGGCTCATCAAACACCACATGGATGGATTCTTCTGTAACCATAGTCCTCTTGTTGAGTACTCTGTAGGCTTTGCTTTCAGCTGAGTATCCCAAGAAGATACCTTCATCAGCTTTAGCATCAAAAGCCTTTAAATTATCTTTGCCATTGTTATGGATGAAGCATTTGCATCCAAATATTCTAAAATATGCAACATTTGGCTTTCTCCCCGTCCCGATCTCATAGGAAGTCTTTGTCGGTTGTCCGTTTATCATTCATCTATTTTGAGTATAGCATCTTTGTGTTTATTGCTTGACCCAAAATCTTTTAGGTAGCCCCGTCTTCGCTAACAACATGGTGCTTGCCGCTTTGCTTCTTTGAGAGTTCTATATCTTCTTTCTCGCAACTCCATTATGTTGTGGAGTCCTTGTCACATAATTCACGACCAATAACATTTTCAACACAATACTGAGTTATTATACTATTGACAAACTCAGTTCCTCTGTTAGATCTTATTTTGATAATGGTTTGACTCTTCTCATTTTGGATTCTCTTCATCACCGTGGTAGTTTCTGCAGAGTTTCTTTCTTCTTACACATGAATATTGTCCATGTATATCTTGAGTAGTCATCTACTACCACCAAGGTGTATTTCTTCCCACTTATGCTAGTGGTTCAATCTGGACCAAATAGATCCATATGTAGCAGGTGCAATATTCTTGTTGAAGATGGACATGTCTTTTCTTTGAATGATGATTTGATTTGCTTTCCCATCCGGCATGCATCACATACACTTTTCTTCTTGTATCTTGAGCACGGAAGTCCTTCTACAAGATCGCTTCGCAAGCTTGTTAATTGTTTTGAAATTCGGGTGACTCGACTTCTTGTGCCACAACCAACTTGATTCGATTGTGCTCTTTGCTAGTAGACAAGTGCTTGGTGTTGCGATTGACCAATCTACCACATACATGTTCTTTTGTCTCGCATCCTTGCAACACAACTTCATTGGATTCATGTCCTTCATTTGGCATATACCCATGTTGAATCCAACATTATAACCCTTGTCACAAAGTTGGTGATGCTTAGCAAGTTGAAGTTGAGTCCTTCAACATATGCAACATCCGAGATTTCTAATCCATTTTTCTTGATGGATCCAAAGCCCTTATTTCTCCCGGAGCTTCATTTCCTCCAAATATGAATTTTGCACCTCGACCTCCTTGAATTTTGATAGATTTTTCTTGTTTCCTGTCATGTGCCTGGAACATCCACTATCCATGTACCAGGTTCCTTGGCACTCGATTGTTCCTTGAACCTCGCAATCAAGGAAATTAAGTTTTAGGTACCCATACTTGTCAGGTCCTGAGGGGTTAATATTGTAAGATGATCCAACCAACCTATAGCCAAATGATTTGACTCTAAGGGGTTGCCATCTATCGCGAGTGCCATAATCATAATTAATTTTGGCAAATTGTTTGGGGTTTTAAGTTCATACAATTGTCTCTTTTGTCTCGTATGCATGTGTATGTGTTTTAGCAATTGCCTTCTTTGGGTAGCCGTGATATCTCCGAGTGTAGTGCCTTGGTGCATATGTGTCTTTTATTAAAAGCCCTTATTTCTTTGGAATGGCTTTTCTTTGAGTTCTAGGCCTTTGCCACTTAGGCTTATATTCCACGGATCTTTGTTGATAGTTCACATTATTCCAATCACTTGGCTTGGGTAGTTTCTACCATTCCCATCATATATATTTCTTTTATAGAATTTCTGGACTTTTGGTAGCTCTATTTCTTGTTTACAGAGTATTTCCTATTTGGATTTTGCCGAGGAACTCTGTCCTCTCAAAGACTCCTCTCAAGATTCCTCTCAAAGACATTCGACTAGCAGACTTTCCTTTTCCTTTATAACCAAGGCCAGTTTGCTTGTGATTGTGCTTTGGAATAAATGTGTGTGTACCATTTGGAGTTTTGGATTTTTGAGATACTTCATTACTTGAAGATCCTCTTTCCAAAATCACTTTTGGAGCTTGACGAGTAGCACGTAACAATTAAATCCTAAGCCTGTCTTGTCTCCACATTCTCTTTGACTCATAATAAGGTCATCCAAGGATTTAGATGCCTTAGTGAATGAGGCAATCACATTTTTGAGGTCATTCTCCCTCTTTTCTATAACAGCTATTTCTGCTATTAACTTAGCATTTTCAAATTTTTAGACTTTTATTCTCATCACTATTTGACTTAGAGTACTCGGCTCCTTAGTCACCGAGAGTTTTTGCTTTTGAGTAGGTCAAGTTTTCCTCATTTAGTAGTGTGTGTGAGGATTTAATGTGTTCAAAGTCTTTCATCATTTTGCCTAATGAATCATAAAGATCAGTGGGTGATGAAGTGTGTGTGTCACAATCACTATCACTAGAATCTGAGTGTGATGAATTAGAGTGTACCTCATCTTCTTGGTCAGGTTGGTCTTGTTCCTTGGCCATTAAACAGATCAAGGCTTCTTCTTCGAGTCACTTGAGTAGTCAACTTCACTACTCTCAATCGCTATGTCTTTTGACTTGGTTGTCTCTCAAAGCATCTCTGACCAACATTGCCTTTTCCTTTTCTTGTCTTCTTTCTCTAAAGACCTTTCTTTCCTCTTCATTCCTGTATTTGTTGACTACAGGATATGGGCAATCAATGGCATAGTGACCTGGTTGTCTGCAGTTCCAACATAGATTTTCAACCTTTTGATCAGCTCTTTCCATTCTTGGATTGTCAGCCCTTTGATATTCAACTTTTTGATGCTCTGCTCTCTTGGTTGACCTATCTTGCCTTGACTTGGAGGGATCCGAGTGTCTTCCGGAGGATTCGCCTTTGCCTCTCTTGTAGTTCTTATTGAAGAACTTGTTAAACCTTTTAACCATCGGGCTATTTCTCTTGGTCAATGACTTCTTTGACCTCAGCTCTCTTGCTATCCTTAACAATTAGAGTTGTCTCCTCCTGGTCTTTTCTTCTCAGCTCAAATTCGTAGGCTTTGAGATCTGAGAATAGCTCATGGTTGGATGTCTTGGATAGGTCCATGGAATGTCTCGGTGCCATGACCTTCATTTCCCATTCACCGAGACTTCTTAGAATCTTCATACACATTTCCTCTCGTGTGTATATTCTTTTCCAAGTGTAGATAGCTCGTTGGTAATTTACGTGAACCGAGCATCCATTGATCCAAGGTCTCTCTCATGAGCATTTTAAAATTCTCAAATTTCTCGACAAAGAACCGATAGTTTATTTTCCTTGATTTGCTCCGAGCCTTCACAAATCAATGTTAGCTTGTCCCATTTCTTTAGTCGTTTTGCATGATTTGACTTTGTTGAACATAGCTTTGTCCAAGGTTTTGTAAAGAATGTCCTTGGCCACATTGTCCAAGTTATATCTTTTCTGTCATCATTTGTCCATTCACTCTTGGTTTTTCAACCATGGCCGGTCCGGGAGCAACATCCTCTTCACCTTCAAATGCACTCTCCTTACAGTGTGTTTACTTTTAAGATTTGCAGAGGCCCATCCTCCATCACTATCCACATCTCATCGTGTAATCTTTGATAGATGAGCACATCATACGAATTTTCCAATCATCAAATTCTTCAATTGTGAACATAGGGATGCGTGTCAAATTTGCTTCCATGATAATAACTTTGCTTTGAGTAAAAGAGTTTTGAAAGATTGAGTACTAAAATAAGCTTTGGAAGATTTGGAGATCTAGTTCAAGAACCGGTGCGGAAGGCTCAATGAACCAACCGCTCCGATACCACTTGTAGGTCCCAAGGGGTGTGAGTGTAAGGTTTAGAAGGGGGTTGAATAAACCTTACCAACTTTTCAAATTAGTCCTTTCAAATATTCGAGTTAAAACTTCACAAAATTTGTGTCCTTGATGGACATGACTAAGTTAGTTAATCAAATGAGTTAGTCACTTAACATACTCATTGAACCGTTGATAGAATAACTCACTTGTTTTGACTAAAGACTTAACTCATTGTGATTTGTTTTTATTGGAAGACTTAACACCCTTGAATTTGGTTAAGTTTGTTTTAATACTTGGTTTTAGCACTCGATTGATTATCAATTGGATAGCAAATTTATCAGAGATATAAAAATAGGATGCGAAAATTAAAGTCTTTGAAATGTAAATGACACAATAAGTTTATATAGAGGTTCGAAGATGGGGTAATTCTTCTACTCCTCTCTTCTCCAACTCCTGGAGGAATCCACTAAGTATTGATCAATATACGAGTGGTTAATAGTCCAGAGATACAAGTCTTTATCACACAAACGACTTGATCCTTTGGGACTCGATCTGAGATGCCTTGGTCACACAAACCGGCTTCTCGTGCGACTCGAAACTTCTTCACAGGGCAAAATGCGCTTGTTACTACATCCCACTTGCTCAAGCTTCTTGGATTTGATCACGAAGCCCTCCAAAAACTTGAGACTGGTTCGACCTTGAACCTTCCTACAATCCTCCATGGAATGTAGACCCCTTGATTCTTCAAATGGTTCCTCTTCAACTGATAGAAGTTGTCTTTCCTTCACAGGTGAGTGTTGGATTGATTTCCTTCGTAATATAGGCTTGAGGATTAATCTTGAATGACTTGAGAATATTTTTGGTTATAGTTCAAATGTTTGCTTGAATGTTTTTGGTTCAGGTAACCTTCTCTTAGAGTGATTCCTCAGCCTTCTATAGTGATCTTTCAAAAATCTGCCCGTTGAAGAGATATGCTTATTTTTGAAAGTCACTTGTGGCCGTTGGCTTGTCTTGTTGCGATCCTTGGAATTGCCATTTCCTCGTATGAATGATTCTTGATTTTTCGGTGTTCGACACAGTGCGATGCTTCCCATTGGTTTACTCCTTTTGCACGCTTCGAACTGAGCACTTCAAGAAAGACGATATGGGAGTATTACTTGTTTAAGTAATTCTCTTGATTTACGTACAACGGATCTCTTTCGATTATCTCGACTTGACCGCATTTCCTTGACTTTCTCGGTGACTTGAGTCGACTTCCAATCATTGGATGACTCTTCCGTCACTTCAACTTGAGACTTGGCTATCTTGAGTTGACTTGACTGATACTTCACTCGATTGTATCTCACCAGTACCTTGATCGAGTTCCTATCTTCTCTTCTTTGCCATACTCAGCTGCCTCACAGCAGAGTCTTCCTTCTAGTCTCCAGTTGACTTCTTGCATATTTTGGCATAGCTGACTTAACTCAGCTCGACCAGCCCTATCTATTACAATGCAATTTACAACAAAAATGGGGTGCCAACTTCCTATTCTAAGTTTTGCATGGCATTCATCAAAATCTACAAAATAATTTCCCAACAGCGAGGAATAATTGTCAAGATCCGGGAATGGTGGCAACAACAGCAGACAATACGTGTAGAACAAGTTCGATACTTCAGAACTTTGTTCAATAAATTGCTAGTCTGGCGGGCTGAGAATGCTGATATGAAGATAAGAATGCAAGAAAACATCGATCGAATGCATGAATCTCACAACACAAAGATGCAGCTTTTGCGTGAATTTCATAAGAAAGAGCTTCTGCGCGTAGAGGAGAACATGGAGAAGAAATTCAGCCTCCTCATGGCTGAAATGAAGCTGGTGGCAGCTGAATCCAACGCCACTCGCTCTGAATTCCGTGCAGCATACTCCGCAGTAGATTCGAAACATAACTCAACTACCAGCCGTTTAGACTTCATCATTGCTAGCTTGTTTCCAGGAGTTCCTCTCTCCTTTGATGATGCCAAAAAGGGGGAAGAGGAATACCTAAAGGCGTTGAAAGGTTCTGAAGCTGAGAAGAAGGACGCAGCTGTGAAGGAGAAGACAAGTGAAGAACTGAGAAGAGAAAAGAAGGAAAAATCTGTTGAGGGGGAAGGTTCGAAAGATATGACCCTGATGATTGCTAAAACCCCCCAACAAGGTCTTGTCACAGATGATATCATCAGCAAACTCCCAGTGACTCTACCACTCCAACACTACGCAGTACCCATGGCTGAAAAGCGAAAAATAGTAGAAGCAGGGATGAAGGAGGTGGAAGGAAAGATGGATGCCCGAGTTATGGATATACTAAAACAACATGGAGGCATTCCAACAGACAGAGACACCTATGCCATTTCAGACGTCGGAACCGAGCCAAGATCTGTTGATGAATTCAAGACGCTCGCATCCGAGGGTTACTTCGCAAATATGTCCATGGCTCAAGCCTGGGATTTGTATTGGGAAAAAGGCCTCAAGCTATGTGAAGAAGCTGACAGGCAGCAGACTACTGGCAGTCACTCTGCTGGTCACTCAGCTGGGAAAAAGAAGGCCCCAGTACAATACACGCCCAGAGGCAGAGGAAGAAGCAGTGGAGGAGGAAGAGGTTTCAGACCTAGACCTCTGCCCAAAAACATTGAATATAAAGATCCGTAATAAATGAGGGATCTATTGGGCTGGATTCGACGAAGTAGCCAACCTGCAAGTGGCCAAGAACAATGCTGAGTATGTGAAGAGAATCGAAGAAGAAAATAGAAGACAAACTCAGCTGTGGGAAGAAAGACAAGAAAGAAAAAGAAGAGATGAAGCTGGCAGAAAGGCTTATGAGAAAAAGAAGGCGGCTGAAGAAGAAAAGAAAAGAAAAAGGTCAGAAGATGACAAAGTCAAGAAGAGGAAAAAGAAGGAGTCGTGAAGGAGATGAAGTGTTGCTGTCTACCCCTTCATGTATTTTACTATGTAATTACATCTTTATGTAAGTCCTCTGTACATCGAATAAAATTGTATAATTTCTATACTTGCGTAGATATAGAATAGCATGGTTACCTTAAGCTATGTTTAAGCTCTGATACACTCTGTAAACAGCTGTGTAAAGAACAAGAATGTTATGATCAATAAAAGATTGATTCTACGCATACATTCCGTGATTCTACATTGTCTGCATGCGTATCTTTGCTTTGTTTAATTATTGTATGAATGTTTTAAGTTTTGGCATCATCAAAAAGGGGGAAATTGTTGGGAAATTAATTTTTAGATTTTGATGAATGCCATGTAAAACTTAGAATAGAAAGTTGGCACCCCATTTTTGTTGTAAATTGCATTGTAATAGATAGGGCTGGTCGAGCTCAGTTAAGTCAGCTATGGCAAAATATGCAAGAAGTCAACTGGAGACTAGAATGAAGACTCACTTGTGTGAGGCGGTGAGTGTGGCAAAGAAGGAAGACAGAACTCGATCAAGATGCAATCGAGATGCGGTGAGTGAAGTGTCGATCAAGTCAACTCAAGATAGCCAAGTCTCAAGTTGAAGTGACGGATGATTCATCCAATGATTGAAAGTCGACTCGAAGTCACTTGGGGAAGTCAAAAAATACAATCAAGTCGAGATAACTAAAAGAGATCCGTTACTGTAAGTCAAGAAAATTACATAAACAAGTAATACTTCCATCTTGTCTTTCTTAAAGTGCTTAGTCCCGAAGCGTGCAAAAGGAATAAACCAATGGGAAGCTCTCGCACCGTGTCGAACTCGAAAAGTCAAGACTCATTCATACGAGGAAATTTCAATTCCAAGAACTGCAACAAGACAAGCCAACGACCACAAGTGTCTTTTGAAAATTAACCTATCTCTTCAACGGGCAAATTTTCAAAAGAACACTATAAAAGGCTGAGGAATCTATTTGAGTGAAGAGCTGGTTACCTGGGACTTTCAAGCTATTATTCAAACTATGACCTACTTAAGTCATTCAAGATTCAATCCTCAAGCCTACAATATGAAGGAAATCAATCCAACACTCACCAGTGAAGGAAAGACGACTTCAATCAGTTGAAGAGGAAACATTTGAAGAATCAAGGGGTCTACATTCCACGAAGGATTGTAGAAAGGTTCAAGGTCGAACCAGTCTCAAGTTTTTGGAGGGCTTCGTGATCAAATCCAAGAAGCTTGAGCAAGTGGGCTGTAGTAGCAAGGCGCCTTCCCCGTGAAGAAGCCGAGTCGTCTAAGAAGTCACCTGTGTGACCAAGGCATCTCCAGACTGAGTCCCAAAGGATCAAGTCAGCTGTGTGATCAATACTTGCATCTGGACTGATAACTACTTTGTATATTGATCAATACTTAGTGGATTCCTCCAGGTGTTGGAGAAGAGAGGAGTAGAAGAATTACCCCATCTTCGAACCTCTATAAAAATTTATTGTGTCATTTACATTTCAGCACTTTAATTTCTGCACATTATTTCAATATTTGCTGATAAATTTGCTATCCAATTGATAATCAACAAAGTGCTAAAACCAAGTATTAAAACCAACTTAAACCAAATTCAAGGGTGTTAAGTCTTCCGCTGAAATCATATCACAGTCAAGTTAAGTTTTAGTCAAAATAGCTGAGTTATTCTATCAACAACTCAGTCGAGTCTGTTGAGTGGCTAACTCTGCTGATTAACTAACTTAGTTGTCCATCAAGGACTCAGCTGTGAAGTATTAACTCTGAACGTTTTAAAAAGGACTAAATCGAAAAGTTGGTAAGGTTTATTCAACCCCCCCTTCTAAACCTTACACTCACACCCCTTGGGACCTACACTTATCCTCTCGATAATTATCTTCATCCAAATTACTCCACCAACGCCAACAAATGCCACGCGTTTTCGAAAACTTTTCCTGAACTGCTTCCCTGAATCAATATACTCGACTGCCTGGTTGACTTCCTGAACTTGTAATTAATTTCCTGCCTGAGTCAACTTGGTGTGTCGAGCTCACAGTCGGAATGGATACGTCGGGGATGGAACCGGCCAGCTCGGCTGCTATTCCACTCTTCGGCCCCATCGTCCTAATCCCGCAACTGAGGGACGGAGTTTGTCCAAGAGAAGCGGGTCGTAGTACTTGAGGTATAATCATGATTATGACAATCCGGGCCTAGCTAGCTCTACTGTGGATTTGTCTTTGCCTACGGAGCGATAAGGTGACAGGTCTTGGACCATCTTGCTTGGGGAGTTACAAGGAAGAACGATGGAATCATTGTCTGATCTACACGATTCTGGAATTAAATGGACCCGTTTGGTTGGCCCACAAACCCGTACGCAACCGCTACTTGTATTTCATTGGTTGGCGCTACAAATCCGTACGCAATCCTACCTGTCCTGCTTGTATCACATAGTGCCTGTATGATCATGAACTATTTTCAAAACTGTATAAGTATATTATTTTAGTATATTTATCACATCGCTTGTGAACTGTGTGTGAATTCACGCATCATACCTCACGCATTTTTCATACAATAGTTTTCTTGCATTAACTATATATTGCCACACTTGCACACGATCACCCCATCCACTGAGATTTTTGTCTCATCCCCTCCTGTTTTCTAACGGCTAGATGGGGACTATGTTGAAGATGCCGACCCTCCCATGGACTGATTACCCATGCTCCGCCTGTCGAACTTGCACCTTTTCCCTATTGATTGTACTTATTTCATGTACTTAAGCTAATGTTGGACTCCCATTTATTTTGCTCCTCTTTTCTCTCTTTGACTGTAACTTAAGGCCGTAGTACCCTTTGACACTTAAGCTTGGGATGTTGTGTACTTTGTTTTAATTTTGGACTGTAAGTTTAATTAGGATATTTCTGATGGGTTGTATTTGGATATTTGCTAGACTTTAAGTTGTATTCCATACTTGTATTTTATTTCCGCTGCTACTTGACTCTATTTTATTTCATATTCTTTTTTATGCAATTTCATCTTTATAATTCTTTTTCACTATTTCAGTTTCGTGCCACATATTCAATTTTTTCTCTAAGAGAAACTCTTTTCCCAACCCAGCATTTTTCGGCGAATAATCATTCCACTAGCCTAAGCCAGGAAATATATTTAAATGAGGATAAACAAGCTATACATACATGGTTATCAAAAAAATAAGGCTTTTAATGTCCAACGGGAGTAAATATGGAATTCATAATCATTTGGTTTGTTATGTTAACAACTCGAGGTTACGCTTAGTCGCTGGTTTTTTCTCCTCCTCCAAAATTTCTCTCTGGTCCAGTTTTATATTTCGTCTATTATTTCTGGGTGTGCTAATGTTAGTCTGAAGAATAAATATTAATTTTTTCCCCCAACATAAGAATGTGTCGGGTCTTTCGACTTAAAAATAAAAAAATAAAACATAAAATAGAAATGCTGCAGTGCGAGTTGAAAATAAATATAGTATAATATATAGTTTCATGCAACATTCAACAGACAATAATATATCCATAAATAATATATAATTTTTCTTATTCTGCAACTTATAATAATATAAAATAAATGACGTGTGTATGCACGTTACTATGTTAGTAGACTCGAAAACTTTGAAAGGTGAAATGAGACTTAAATATATATATATATATATATATATATCCAGTAATAATATATCATTTTTAAACTTTAAATCTACCAATTATGTTAGTAAAATTGAAGACTTTTAAAGGTGAAATGAGACTTAAATATACACCCAAAAAATGTGTCATGTTAGACATTTCATGTTTATTAATAACAAGAATAAATAATAAAGAACCATATCCGGATTTTTAAATCAGCCTATATTGATCATAATAATTTTTTTTTTTTTGTTGGGATCCACTCATACTCACTCAGATTTTCCAAGGAAAACCTAACTCAAATGCATAAACAAATCATCAAAAGCTAGAATCTATCAGATCAATGGATCTTATTGACACATCTATTCATCCAATGAAAAATCTCAATACATATTCTTAATTAAAAGGATGGAATAGTTTTTTCCTGTATTTTTAATACAGTAGACTCATTTACTTAAACTGCTGCTTAAAAGGATCAAACTCCTCCACTGGAGGAGCCTTCTCCACCACCCTGATTATGATTACTCATAAAGTAATCTCTCATAATTTGTGGCAATCTAATGTAATGGTCGCGATCCACTGCATGCTCTGTCGGTAGTGTCATCGGTGGTGGTGGTGCTGGCACTAGTAGTCGAGCAATCTGAGGCCCGGGCCGATGTATGACGCCACACCTTACAAATGGCATGTGCTGTATGGATGCATAGGGTCTTCAACACGATATTTGTCTAGGAAAATATTTAGGGGCTCGATGTAATTATCAAACCCCAGCGTCCGCATGGCCGAGAGCACATCTTCCTGGGAGATAGTTTTCCGACGGTCTCCACAACATTTTTCATTGCCTCACTTGTAATAAAGCGTATGAATTCGGAGACACATTCTTGGATCATCTCTTTTGCGTCATCACCGATCCTTGCATGGGCCGGGAGGACATGCGCATGATTCGGATCACGTTGGCGATGGGCATGTACTGATTTACGTCGCACTTGAATGGTTTTGAGGGTTCAAGTTGGCCGCATTTGTGGGTTTGTTCGTAGTGACAGAGTGTTATTAGAATAGGTGATGTAGCATGTAGACACTCATAAATAATGGGTCCCAATAACAACAAAATTGGAGTTGTTCTCATATATGGATTGTAAGATAAATTCTAATATAAATAAATTGATGAGTCTCTAACATACCCAAGGGCGGAGCTAGGAATGAATTTGGGGTGGATCGATACATGAAAATGGGGTGGACCAGATAAGAAAATCATATAAATTATAAATAAAAAAAATTAAAACGAAATTGAAGACTTTTAAAGGTGAAATGAGACAAAAATATACACCCAGAAATTGTATCATATTTGACATTTAACATTTATTAATAATAAGAATAAATGATAAAGAATCATATCCAGATTTTTAAATCTGTATATATCGATCATAATATTTTTTTTGTTGGGATCCATTCATACTCACTCAGATTTTCCATCAATAGAAAAACCTAACTCTAATACATAATCAAATCATCAAAAGCCAAAATCAATCAGATCAATGGATCTTATTGACACATCTATTCATACAATGAAAAATCTCAATACATATTCTTAATTAAAAAGATGGAAGAGTTTTATCTTTTATTTTTAATACAGTAGACTCATTTACTTAAACTGCTGCCTAAAAGGATCAAACTCCGCC
The DNA here is from genome assembly GCA_016081115.2 of Rehmannia glutinosa. Classification (NCBI taxonomy): domain Eukaryota; kingdom Viridiplantae; phylum Streptophyta; class Magnoliopsida; order Lamiales; family Orobanchaceae; genus Rehmannia; species Rehmannia glutinosa. The sequence goes on from CM071928.1 coordinate 51,856,458, forward strand.
ACTGGAGGAGCTTTCTCCACCACCATGTTTCTGATTACTCATAAAGTAATCTCTCATAATTTGTGGCAATCCAATGTAATTACCGCGATCCACTGCATGTGCTATCGGTGGTGGTGGTGCTGGCATTGGTGGTCAAGCCATCTGAGCCGTGGGCCGAAGTACGATGCCATGCTTTACTAACGGCACATGATGCATGGAGGCCCGCTCAACATCTTTAGCACGATATTTGTCAAGGAAAGTGGTTAGGGGCTTGATGTAGTTATCGAACCCCAGTGTCTGCATGGCCGAGATCACATCTTCTGGGGAGATAGTTTTCCGACTCTCTCCACGGCATGTTTCATTAGCAACACTTGTAATAAAGTTAATGAATTCGGAGACACATTCTTGGATCATCTCTTTCGCATTATCGGCGATCTTTGCATGGGTGGGAGGACACGACGCATGATCCGTACCACGTTGGTGATGGGCATGTACTGATCTACGTCGTGCTTGAATGGTTGTTGAGGGTTCAAGTTGGCCGCATTTGTGGGGTTGTTGGCGATGGCGGCAGCCGCCCTCTCCTCTCGGATTACTATCTTTGCGCTGGAAAATATGGAGGAGAGTATGAATGTGTGACTTGTTTCAATTTAATGCAACCCTATTTATAGCGTATACAAATTAAAGCAATTTACTTTTTTGTTAAAGGGAGGAGGATTACATTGGTTATGAGATTTAATGGGTACCCATCTTTCAGTCTCTTGTAATAAATTATTAGTTTTCTCGACACTCGTTGAAATTGACAGGTCATCTCGATAAAAATGCATTTGACGTAGTGTATTTTTTACAATATTTAACTTGTTAACAAATAGAATACTAGAAAGATTACAAGAATTAGATACAGTATGCATGCAATGTGATTTGAATTATTCTACAATCAAATAAATTACATTTATGAATCACACCAGATTATACCAATTAAATTTAAAACATAAAAACGTGACTTCCTTACATTATTGAAGATGTATATGTGGATATATGTATGTGCACAAATTTACTTTGGATATTATATATATCAAACATATATTAGCTATCATATGTAAAGTGTATATATAATATGAAGAACAACATACAACTAATGTCTTGGCCAGAATAAAATTGATTATGTTTAACGTTGAGTAGCCAAATTTATGTGAGTTCTGTTAAATTTTGTTCAGTGTTGAGTAGTATAAGGTGATGGCCATTAGTTCTCACACTTTTCTATTTTCTTCATTATATACCAAAGGCTAAGTATAGGTATGAAGTTGTTGGCCTATTTGTCCAATAGTTAACAAACTATAAACAAAAGAAAATAAAACAACTTTATTATACTTAAACCGTTTCAACAACAATAATAAATACTGACAAATATTATGATTTACTCTGGGATTCTACACATAATTGGCCTCAAAAATAAAATTATACACACTGAAAAACTATCAATTTTTACTCGAAAAGTGTTAATTCTTATTATAAAAGTATTACTTACTATATCTTTTAAAAGATAACGATTTTGGAAAAATCTGTTGTCTTTTGGGCGTTGTCTTTTAGCATTTTCTTGTAGTCATGGCAAAGGGCATTGTCATGACAACGATTTAGACACTAATTTTCCATTTAGGTAATTTTCCATTTATGTAGTCAATCTTTCAATTATTGATGTCATTATTTTCCGTATTATGTAATTTTCAATGTATAATCTCAATAAATAATTATTTAAATATAGTAACTAAATTTATTAAAGATAGAAATTATTTCTTTGATATAATATATGAATGGTGATGCATGTTGGCACTTGTGCCTACAAATAATGTAAGTTAATTATACAACCATTGTGGAAGTTTGTTAGAATAAAAGAGTGTTATTAGAGCATCACCAATGGGAGGTTTTTGGGGGAGGTTTTTGGGAAAAAATCTATGGAAAAAACCTCACACCATTGTGCTGATGAGGTTTGAGGTTTTTAGATACAAACCTGGTTTGTAACTACAAACCAGGTTTTTTGGGAAAATTAAAAAAAAAAAAAGAATTATTGTGAGAGAATTTTAAAGAAATGTAATTGAATTGTGGGGTCCATAAAAACGTTGTAGGAGGTTTTTTGATTGTGGAGAATAGAGTGAGGTTTTTTGCTTTTAATGTGGCAGTGATGTAGCAGTGTGAGATCCACAAAAAAGCCGGTTTGTGGTTTTTACCACTGGTGATGCCCTTAGAATAAGTGATGTAGCATGTGGACCCCCACAAATAATGGGTCCCAATAACAACATAATTGGAGTTGCCCTCATATTTGGATTGTAAGATAAATTCTAATGTAAATAAATTTAAAAGTTTTAACATACCCAAGGGCGGAGACAGGAATAAATTGGGAGTGGACCGATACATGAAAATGGGGGGGTCGGATAAGAAAATCATATAAATGATAAATAAAAAAATAAAAAAAAATAATAGAAGACTTTTAAAGGTGAAATGAGACTGAAAAATACACCCAGAAACTTTATCTAATTAGACATTTAACGTTTATTAATAACAAGAATAAATGATAAAGAATCTTATCCGGATTTTAAATTTGTATATCTCGATCATAATATTTTTTTGTTGGGATCCACTCATACTCACTCGATTTCCGTCAATAGAAAAACCCAACTCTAATACATAATCAAATAATCAAAAGCCAGAATCAATCAAATCAATGGATCTTATTGACACATCTATTCATCCAATGAAAAATATCAATACATATTCTGAATTAAAAATATGGATGAGTTTTGTCCTGTATTTTTAATACAGTAGACTCATTTACTTAAACTGTTGCCTAAAAGGATCAAACTTCGACACTGGAGGAGCCTTCTCCACCACCCGAATTCTGATTACTCATAAACTAATCTCTCATAATTTGTGGCAATCCAATATAATTGTCGAGATCCACTGTACGTGTTGTCGGCAGTGTCATCGGTGGTGGTGGTGCTGGCACTGGTGGTCGAGCCATCTGAGCCGCGGGCTGATGTACTATGCCACGCCTTACGAACGACAGATGATGCATGTAGGCCCGCTCAGCATCTTGAGCACGATATTTGTCTAGGAAAATGGTTAGGGCTCGATGTAATTATCGAACCCATCGTCTACATGGCCGAGAGCATCTTCTAGGAGATAGTTTTCTGACTCTCTCTATGGCATGTTTCATTAGCCTCACTTGTAATAAAGCTAATGAATTCAGAGACATATTCTTGGATCGTCTCTTTCGCGTCATCGGCGACCTTTGCATGGCCTGGGAGGACACGACGCATGATTCGGATCACGTTGGCGATGGGCATGTACTGATCTACATCGTGCTTGAATGATTGTTGAGGGTTCAAGTTGGCCGCATTTGTGGGCTTGTTGATAGTGGCAGTGGGGCCGCCCTGGCGGATTACTATGCTGCCTGAAAAATATGGAGAAGAGTATGAATGTGTGACTTGTTTCAATTTAATGCAACCCTATTTATAGCGTATACAAATTAAAGCAATTTACCTTTTGGTTAAGGGGATGAGGATTACATTGGTTATAAGATTTAATGGGTACCTATCTTTCAATCTCTTGTAATAAATTATTAGTTATCTCGACACTCGTTGACGTTGAAAGGTCATCTCGATATAAATGCATTTGATGTCGTATTTATTTTTAATAGTATATTACTTGTTAACAAATAGAATACTAGAAAGATTACAAGAATCAGATACAATATCCACGTAATGTGATGTGAATAAATCTACAATCAAATAAATTACATTTATGAATCACATCAGATTATAACAATTAAATTTAAAACATAAAAACATGCCTTCCATATATTATTGAATATGTATATGTGGATATATGTATGTGCACAAATTTACTTTGGATATTATATATAAGTTATCATATGTAAAGTGTATATATAATATGAAGAACAACATACAACTAATGTCTTGGCCAGAATAAAATTGATTATGTTTAACATTGAGTAGCCAAATTTATGTGAGTTATGCTAAATTTTGTTGAGTGTTGAGTAGTAAAAGGTGATAGGCATTAGTTCTCACACTTTTCTATTTTCTTCATCATATACAAAATACCAAGTATTGGTATGAAGTTGTTGGCCTATTTGTCCAATAGTTAACAAACTGTACACACAAACAAAATAAAATAACTTTATTATACTTAAACCGTTTCAACAACAAAAATTATACTGACAAATTTTATGATTTACTCCTTTTGGATTTTACGCACAATTGCCCTCAAAAATAAAATTATACACACTGAAAAAGTATCATTTTTTACTCGAAAAGCCTTAATTCTTATTATAAAAGTGTTACTTACTATATCTTTTAAAAGATAACGATTTAGAAAATATACTTTGTCTTTTGGGCGTTGTCCTTTAGCATTTTCTTGTAGTCATGGCAAAGGACGTTGTCATGACAACGATTTAGACACTAATTTTTCTTTTATGTAATTTTCAATTTATGTAGTCAATCTTTCAATTATTAATGTCATTATTTTTCGTATTATGTAATTTTCAATATATAATCTCAATAAATAATTAGTTTAATATAGTAACTAAATTTATTAAAGATATAAATTATTTCTTTGATATAATATATGAATGATGATGCATGTTGGTACTTGTGCCCACAACTAATGCAAGTTAATTATACAACCATTGTGGAAGTGTGTTACACAAAAAGAGTGTTATTAGAATAACTGATGTAGCATGTGGACCCCCGCACATAATGGGTCCCAATAACAACACAATTGGAGTTGCTCTCATATTTGGATTGTAAGATAAATTCTAGTGTAAATAAATTGAAGAGTCTTTAACATACCCAAGGGCGGAGCCAGAAATGAATTGGGGATGGACCGATACATGAAAATGGGGGGGGCAGATAAGAAAATCATTTAAATTATAAATAAAAAATTGAAAAAATAATTGAAGACTTTTAAAGGTGAAATGAGACTGAAATATACACCCAGAAACTTTACCATATTAGACATTTAACGTTTATTAATAACAAGAATAAATGATAAAGAATCTTATCCGGATTTTTAAATCTTTATATCTCAATCATAATATTTTTTTGCTGGGATCCCTTTATACTCACTCAGATTTTCCATCAATAGAAATACCTAACTCTAATACATAATCAAATCATCATTAGACCGAATTTTGTTGAGTGTTGAGTAGTAAAAGGTGATGGCCATTAGTTCTCACACTTTTCTATTTTCTTCATCATATACAAAATGCCAAGTATTGGTATGAAGTTGTTGGCCTATTTGTCCAATAGTTAACAAACTATATACACAAAGAAAATTAAATAACTTTATTGTACTTACACCGTTTCAACAACAAAAATTATACTGACAAATATTATGATTTACTCCCCTTGGATTCTACACATAATTGCCCTCAAAAATAAAATTATACACACTGAAAAAGTATCATTTTTTACTCGAAAAGCCTTAATTCTTATTATAATCGTATTACTTACTATATCTTTAAAAAGATAACGATTTAGAAAAAATCCGTTGTCTTTTGGACGTTGTCTTTTAGCATTTTCTTGTAGTCATGGCAAAGGACGTTGTCATGACAACGATTTAGACACTAATTTTTTATTTATGTAATTTTCAATTTATGTAGTCAATTTTTCAATTATTCATGTCATTATTTTTTGTATTATGTAATTTTCAATATATGATTTTAATAAATAATTATTTAAATATAGTAACGAAATTTATTTAAAGATAGAAATTATTTCTTTGATATACCTAACTCTAAGACATAATCAAATCATCAAAAGCCAGAATCAATCAGATCAATGGATCTTATTGACCCATCTATTCATCCAATGAAGGACAGAACAGAAATGGGTTAACCCAAGAGCGATGTAAAAAGAATCCTAAAGAGCTTTAGCGAGAGGGATTTACATTACACGGTCATTTTGGAGGCAGAACACAGAGAGGGAGACTGGTCCAACGCACCACCATCTTAGTTCAAGATTTTTTTAAGATATATTTTCCAAGCTCGTGGAATTCATTGTCATTGTCTGGAACTATTATTCCTATTTTTTTTACTATGTTGAACATGTTTTTAGATTGTCTATAAATTTACAAACAATTATGTCAATCTATATTTTCTTAGATTCTAGGGCTTGATGTAAACTGCAAGACTCGTTGTTATATGATTTGGTTTGTTTGCATTTGCTTATGACTATTTATCTTTTTATGGTTTCTTGCGCTTAATCCTTTTGAATTATCTGGTCAATAATTTGCATCTTCAATATGTTGGTTCATACTTCGAGATGAACTCAAATATCTAGGAATTCATAACATGAATAATTGTGAAGTCAAGGGCTTATAATGCCGTTTGTGGGAGTAAAATCGAATCCATAGAACCATTTGAAATTTTCATAAATAGTTAAGTAGAGATGCTAGAAATATATGATTAAATCCATGGATTGTTGGTTTCGAGAGAATGAGCAATCTAATATCGGGGTTCAGGCCATAGACGATATATCATTAGTATTTGCGAACACAAATTGAATAGTAATTTGTATTGCATGTTGAAATCATAGTCCTATGGTCATTTTTAATTTATCGATTTCTTTCAAGTTTGCTTTGTGATAGATTAGATTAATTTTGATATTATTAGTTTTATGCGTTTAGAGTTTTAGTGAATTCAAACTCATTATTTCGATTGTTTCAATAAAATTAAGGCTACTAAAATTTCTGTAATTTATGTTAAACCAATCCCTGGAGAATACAATATTGCTTGCCACTATCTATTATCTATATCGTACACTTGCGGTGTAGCATAATAAATTTGAGCGAACAATGATCTTTCACCATTTTCCTTGGCTAAAAATGGTTCCAGATACGATCTTAAAGTTTAATTCAATAGCATATTTAAGATTTGGAGAGACTACCAATTTTCTATCTAATAAATACGCATGTAGGTTCATTTATATATCTCCATAATATAAAACTAAAACCATCTTTGTAATAAAATATTGTAATCGCCACCGATATTAAAATATTTCAAAAATTATTGATTTAACATTGTAATTGAGATTTTATTATCTTGATAAATTAAATAAAGGTCATATTTGGTGCAACCCAACCAACACAATAATTTCTAACAACCGAATAAGATGTGTAACTAACGAAGAAATAAAAGAACAAATAAAACTAACTAGAATTCTCAATTCGCATAAATCCAAATCTTTGATTATCCTTTGCCTGGAAAAGAGGTTTAGCAATCCATTAAATTCATAGTCATCTGGAAACTAAAGTATAAAACCATGGGAAATAGATAAGAAGGAGTCTAACAGTTAAATTTAATCCTCAAAGTAATATTTTCTACTTGAGGGATAACATTCTTTCTCCGAAAAGACTTAAAAACAATCATAATATACTTAGGACTCTTAAAGTTACACTAAAATAATTAACATCTTGTTTTCAAATAGATTCGGCACCTCTTCAAGTAATTCTTGCCTCTTCCTCGAGTGTGCCCATGCCTTATACCGAGACATCATGTGAAACCCGTAGTTTAATAAAAAACGTCCACGTCTAATTTCAAAACGCCTTCTTCCCCCAACTTCACAACTAACTTGATTCCCTTACAAAGTAAAAGAACTTAATCAATATCCAGAAGTTAAGCATAATTAAACATAAAAGGCATGGAAAAATATGACAATATATAGTTCTTCCATTTTGTATTTCATTTCGACCTATTTGTGGGTATTTCATAATACTTAATTATAGAAATTAGCATTTCTAAAATCAATTATTTCAACTATTTGAGTAAATAAATTCAATCATTTCATAGAAATTTTATGATATTAAATAGTTCACTAATTCTTCTATTAATAAAATAATGTATTTTTTCAACTAGCTAGGCCCATAGTAATTTGGTGAAGTATTTATTGTGATATTTCTACTTAGCAAATGAAAGTAATGTTAGATAAATGTTTTTATCAAGATTTTGATGATTTTGTTTTAATAAGATTTTATTCCAAAACAATGTTCTTATATGTTGTCCAAATACTCCTAAATGATTTAAAATGTTTTTACTAATTTTTGGAGTATTTTTTAGAGTTTTTAATTTGATAAAAATTGGACAACACTTTTGATGGTTTTGTTTAACTTGGTTTTTACACCAAAACTATGTTTATAAATGTTGTCTAAATACTCCCAAATGATTTAAAATGTTTTTACTAATTTTTTGGAGTATTTCTTGAAGTTTATTTTTGAAAAAAATCGGACAACATTTCAAAGAGAGAGTCGACCTGTGTCGCCCAAAATGGTCGACATTGCACTGTAGGAAAAGAAAACACGAAATGTAACTTACAAGTCTTGAAAAAAGAGGGAGGGGACCGGTCAAGAATGAGGTCGACCCGTCACACCCCGCAACCCCTACCTGGATCGCACAATTTTTAAAAACGGTCGAAATCTTCAAAGGCAACCGGTCGCCCGCCCTATGTTATTTTTTGACAAATTCCAACCGTTGTAATGTGATGACAAGATTTGCTTTTCAATTTTGTACAAAGATTTCTACATCTTGTGATCTTCTTTTTGTAGACAAAAGTGAAGATAGAGGAGCCTATGTTGGGAGCCTATGTTGGTGAAGCTTCCTATAAATAGAGGATGAATTGAAGACACAAGACACAACAACAACACAAGCAAATACACAATAAGAAATCTGCAAATTTCCAAGCTTTCATATTCAACACTCTTGTTGTATTTATAGCCTAAGTATTTCACTTTCACATCTTGAGGTCTAGGCTTTATTTCTTGATTACACTTTGCACTCAAATTGTAATATTCATTATTGAGTTGTAATCTTGATCTTTGGTTATCATTCAAACACAAGATATCCTTGTGAGTGTTCTTGTGGTAAGAATACACTTGGATGATCTAGGTGATAGGTGCAAGAAGATTGTGGTGATCTTCTTATTGAGGTGTTGAAGAATTTGGTATTCTTCAAGATTAAAGATTGTGGTTATCTTCAAAGGTGCCATTGAAGGAAGATTGTGGTAATCTTCAAAGGGAGATTGTGGTAATCTCCAAAGGTGGTGTTGAAGAAGAGTGTGGTGCTCTTCAAGGTGTTGTAAGTTGAATTTGTATTAATTGTGGTAATTAATAAAATTCTTTTTCTTTTTGAAATCCATACCGATATACTAGGGTGGTAGAGGATTAGGCCCTAGGTGGGTTGAACCTCTTTAAGTTGACTCGTGTTATTTACTTCTTGCACCTTTATTATTGTCTTGGCGTATTTGTTTCAAAAAGAGGGCATAATCGAAAAGATGGAGATAATCTATTCACCCCCTCTAGATTATCGTAGCCGCTGGACTTACAAGTGGTATCGAGCCAAACTCTTTGGCAAGCTCGTTCCATATCGCGAGTAAAGAGGAACGATCATCGGCTACGAATGAAGTCTACCTTACCGGCGCCTCCACCACCAAGCCACCACTATTCGATTCCAAAAATTTTACATTTTGGAAAGAAAGAATGGAATGTTATCTACAAGGTTGCGGGTTCGATATTTGGAACACGGTCGTAAATGAAGAATCCATTCCAATGATGAACACACCACACAAAGGCCTTAAAGAGCTCAATGATGAAGAGAAGAAAATCATATCTTTAAATGGTAAAGCTCTTAATGTTATTTATTGTTCACTTACCATTTTGGAATATAATCATATTGTAGGAATTAAATCGGCACATAAAGTATGGAGAAAATTAGAAGAAGTACATGCAAATGAAAGGAGCCACTCAAAAGCATTTACTTCTCAAATGGATACAAACCCAACATTTGATGAGCTTCCTACAACTTCCGACGCCGATGAAAACGAACGATGTCTTATGGGCTTCAAGAAGAAAACGAGGTAAGTTCAAAACCCTCCACTTCTTATGATAATGAATTACAAAATGATTATAGTGATTTGCAAAATGATTTTGATGAGCTTCAAAATGAATTCCAAAGTTTACTTGTTAAATACAATAATTTGAAAAAGGAATTCAATATTTTAAAAATTGATAAGGATAATTTATTTTCCTCTTATGAATCACTTTCATGTGATCACACCACCACACTTGACAAGGTTAGAAACCTTGAAAAAAAAATAGTACTCTTGTTGAGGATATTAATTGCATGAAAAATGATTTATCAAAATCCAACTTGAGTACCGATAAAATGACCGATATTATTGATGTTCATAGTTGTGATAATTTGAAACAAGGACTTGATCATAAGCCTAGTGTTGTTAATTATGTGAAAAGAAATCAAGTCCTTATGCATGTTGGTCATTATGCTCCCAAAATTACTACTTGTTTTTATTATGGTAAAACGGGTCACACGGTTAATACTTGTCGGGCTAGAAATAGCTCTAATTATTATTGGAGACCTAAAAGTCTCAAAGCTAATTTCAAAGGACCCAAACACTTGAGGGTACCACAAAACAATGTCATATTAGGTACCGTGGAATAATAATCGAGGAAAATACATACCGCCAAGAAGACATCAAATGACCATCTCATTTGATCAAAGAAGAAGACACCACCAAAATGAATTTCCAAGAAGGAAATATTATCAACAAAGGAAAGGATATAATCCTTGGAGATGGAGTAATCGGAGAATCCACCATCAACATGAAGATTTTCAAAGGGGAAAATATCATCAACAATGGGAACAACACAACCCATGGAAATGACGTAATTGGTAACCCGTATCTCCCCATTTAAATATGCATTTTATTTTGTTATTATGCATATTTTTATTTGTGTCTTAATTGCAAATGAGTTTTCAAGTATTTATTTTTTAATTAAGGTCTTCAATATATATTTGTGCTTTTAAAATATTTTTGAAAAAGAAGACCTTATATGATGTTTTTAAAAACTCTTGTGCATTTTTGTAGACTAAAGTGTGTTATCATCTCTTATGGATTTTTATGGCATGAGCATACTTGTGATATACCTTATTGCTTTAGCCTACACCTCCATTACTATGTTTTGTGCTAGTCTTGTTTTAAGAATTGTGTAGGATTCATGTATCCTCACCAATGGCTATTTATGCCATAATGTGTTAAGAGGACCATAAATTATCGAGGTACGTTTACTTACGTTATTCTTATTCTTATAGAACTCGATATATGTATTGCCATATGCCTATGTGCTTGTTTTTCATAATATTTCATACAAGTGCCATTAAGAGGATTTTTAGATTTTTTGAAAGGCACTATTTGATATTTGATTGCACATATTTGGTTTGTCAACTCTTGTTCAAATACTTCTTTTAAATGAGGTCTCAACTATATGATATCGGATTTTCTAATTTCAAAAGAGACCTTTTATAACTTTCTTAAGCTTATTTGAACTTGCATGATTTATTAGACTCTTGATGATATTCTAAATGCATAGTATGTGTTTCTTGCTTCATGGTCTATATAGTGTCTATTTCTACTATGCTCTTATGCAAGATATTTTGTGATTGATGATTGAGGCATATTTTTACACTTGGGCTACTTTTTCTTGCTTATATAAGCGATACCGGTAATGAGTTTGTAGATGAGAAACGAAGTACTCCAAATATTGTTACCTCAAAATATTTGGATGTAAATGTTCTATTATGAACACCTTAGATCAATTGGATGCCCTATGATGATAGTGATGAAGAAGACAAAAAGGGTATTCCGGAACAAACTCGATGACCAAGGCAACATTGGTCGAACTAAGACGAGGTTAGTAGCTCGAAGGTATTTTCAAGAAGAAGGTAAGTGATTTTGGTGTAACATTTGCAATCATAGCACATTTTGTAGCTATTTGCACTTTACTTGCCCATTCTTGCTTTAAGAAAATTTCAAGCTTTACCAAATGGATGTTGAATCCAATTTTCTAAATGGTTTTATTCAAGTAGAAGTCTATCGGGGTTTAAATTTTTCTAGGCCAAATGATCTTTGTAAAAGGCCTTGTATGGTTTCAAACAAGTACCCCATGTATGATATGATAGACTTAGCTAAATGATTTTACAAAAGGTAAAGTTGATACTACTCTCCTTGTTTTTTGAAAAAGAGCAAGATTGTTTGCTTGTGCATATTTATGAGAATATTTTTGGTGCTACTAATGAATATTTTGTGCAAGAGATTCTCCTAAGTTGATGTAGGTGAACTTGAGATGAACATGGTATCACATGATGGGAGAGCTCAATTTCATCATTGGACTTCAAGTTAATCAATGCCAAGTAGATGGTTATATTTCAAAAGAATTCTTGAAGGAGTTAGGCATTGAAGAAGGAAGAATCATCTCAAAACTCTATGACTACCAATGAAGAAATTGACAAAGGTTGAGAAAGGCATGTCGGTTGACAAATAAATTCGAGGTATGTTTTCTTATATTATTCCCATAGACTCGACATTTTATATGCCTTATGTCTATATGCTCGACTTCAAAAAACTATTCCAACAAATCTCACTAAAGTGCCGTTAAAAGAAATTTTCAAATATTTGAAAGGCACTTCTTCTTATGACTTATATATTCAAAGTATTAAAACGTTCTTATTTTTCCGGGATAACAAGTTCGGTGTTTACATTTATCAAAAATATGGTTCGTCATAATCGAACTAAACATATTGAGATTCGATATCTTTTTCTAAGGGATTGCATTTTTAACAAAAACTTGAGATGTGTTTAATTCCGTCTCAAGGATAACTCGCGGACTTTTTAATCGTTTACCGCCGAGTCTTTCACCTCATCTCGAGCTTGATTATGACATAATGTATATTAAATGAGGTCTATATTTGCATTTTGCATGTTTTAAAACTTAGGGGCGAAAAATCGGATTTTTGGATCAAATCTCGGACTTTTGCAAAACAGACGGATCCAGTGACCAGTTGGGGTGAGGCCGACCGGTCACCCTATGCTTCGACCGGTCGCCCACACCCCAGACCGGTCGACCAGAGCCATTTTTGTGTTAAAATCGTCTCTGTTCTTTTTCTCAGCCATTTTGGCTCCTTTGGCTCATTTTTCGTCCCCTTTGCCAAAATCACACAAATTTCACTTCAAATTTGTTTTATTGCATATGTTTTATATTTTGGACTTCATTAAGCTCGATTATCATCATCATTGCTCATCTTTACCGAATAAATGGTAAGAATTCTACTCCATTTGCTCAATTGGGTTGAACCCTTGAAATTTTGACTTATTTGCAAAATTCTTGATGCTAGTTTCATATGAATGTGATGAGCTTAATATTTATGATGTATTGAATGTTGTTTGAACTGAATTGGTGATGAAATTTTTTTGGCTTAAATGAATTTCAAAGGCGTTATATACTTCTAGTTTTATTCGACGCACGCCAAGTGTTCGACAAAATGTTTCAATGAAAAATTCATCACCTACGTGATTCTCTCGATTTGAAAAGTCATATAAGTTTATAGAGATCATGTTTTATCAATCAAATGAGCTTTTGCAAGTCAATTGATCAACTTTTCCCTTTTATTTGGAATTTAAGCTTCAATTTTCAATAAGCTCGATAAATCGATAAATTTGCGCACTTTGATATGAATATATGATGTTTTTATCGTGCTAACATTCTTTTGATGATTCCAAAGGGGAGAAACAAAAAAAATGCTCATACGCTCAAAGAAGCGAAAATAAGCTTGCAAGAAAAACTATAAGCTAGGGCTCTTGAAAGCCATAAGTCAGAACAATGCTTAGTCCATTTGATGTATTGTGGACTTTTATGCTTGACTAATGATGTTTTGTGACAGGGGAGCTTATAAGCTCATGGAATTCAAGCTTAAGTTGTGAAAGCTAAGCTTTTAGCTTTTAGTTGTTGCTTGTATACTTGTTCTTTATATGCATGTTGATAGGGGGAGCTTGTGCAAAAATGATTTTGAAAAATCTTTGCTCCTATCCTTGTGTGCTTGTACTTATGATGTATCTTGTTTGCAATTGATTGTTGTTTTAAGACCGGAAAATTTGTTTTGTTTTAAAATTGACTTCTAAAATTGTTTTGGTTTGTAATCATCAAAAAGGGGGAGTTTGTTAGATAAATGTTTTTATCAAGATTTTGATGATTTTGTTTTAATAAGATTTTATACCAAAACAATGTTCTTATATGTTGTCCAAATACTCCTAAATGATTTAAAATGTTTATACTAATTTTTGGAGTATTTTTTAGATTTTTTAATTTGATAAAAATTGGACAACACTTTTGATGGTTTTGTTTAACTTGGTTTTTACACCAAAACTATGTTTATAAATGTTGTCTAAATACTCCCAAATGATTTAAAATGTTTTTACTAATTTTTGGAGTATTTCTTGAAGTTTATTTTTGAAAAAAATCGGACAACACTTCAAAGAGAGGTCGACCGTGCGCCAAAATGGTCGACACTGCACTGTAGGGAAAAACACAAATGAACTTACAGGTCTTGAAAAAGAGGGAGGGGGACCGGTCAAGGGTGAGGTCGACCGGTCGCACCTGGGCGACCGGTCGCACCCCACCTTGACCGGTCGCACCCCCCTGCAACCCCTACCTGGATCGCACAATTTTTTAAAAACGGTCGAAATCTTCAACAGGGCAACCGGTCGCCCTATGTTATTTTTTGACAACAAATTCCAACCGTTGCAATCTGTGACAACAAGATTTGCTTTTCAATTTTGTACAATATTTCTACATCTTGTGATCTTCTTTTTGTAGACAAAAGTGAAGATAGAGGAGCCTATGTTGGGAGCCTATGTTGGTGAAGCTTCCCTATAAATAGAGGATGAATTGAAGACACAAGACACAACAACAACACAAGCAAATACACAATAAGAAATCTGCAAATTTCCAAGCTTTCATATTCAACACTCTTGTTGTATTTATAGCCTAAGTATTTCACTTTCACATCTTGAGGTCTAGGCTTTATTTCTTGATTACACTTTGCACTCAAATTGTAATATTCATTATTCAGTTGTAATCTTGATCTTTGGTTATCATTCAAACACAAGATATCCTTGTGAGTGTTCTTGTGGTAAGAACACACTTGGATGATCTAGGTGATAGGTGCAAGAAGATTGTGGTGATCTTCTTATTGAGGTGTTGAAGAATTTGGTATTCTTCAAGATTGAAGATTGTGGTGATCTTCAAAGGTGCCGTTGAAGGAAGATTGTGGTAATCTTCAAAGGGAGATTGTGGTAATCTCCAAAGGTGGTGTTGAAGAAGAGTGTGGTGCTCTTCAAGGTGTTGTAAGTTGAATTTGTATTAATTGTGGTAATTAATAAAATTCTTTTTCTTTTTGAAATCCATACCGGATATACTGGGGTGGTAGAGGATTAGGCCCTAGGTGGGTTGAACCTCTTTAAATCGACTCGTGTTGTTTACTTCCTGCACCTTTATTATTGTCTTGGCGTATTTGTTTCGAAAAAGAGGGCATAATCGAAAAGATGGAGATAATCTATTCACCCCCCTCTAGATTATCGTAGACGCTTGGACTTACAAGTAAAATAGGTAACTTTTTCACTATACATGCATTTTTCCATGTAGACACTTGTTCTAGTGACAACAATTAATACTTTGCCCACTTTTCCCACTTTGCCCCTATCTTTCACCACTAGTAAAAATACACCAACCTCATGTGCCCTTTTGGATTCATTTATCTAAGGCTTCACTTGTCTATATATTGGAGCTAATTGCTTATACACTTCACAATTCATTGTAAATAAAACAACAGGAATAGAGAAAATTGAGTGACATTTGTGTCTAGAAGAGGAAGAAAAGAAATTCACAGATTCGAATAAAAAATAAAGCTTGAAAATGGAAAGTGAAGGAAGCTCAAATCTAAGGCATGAATACCGCACAAGAACACCCAGAACTGGTAAAAACTACGCTAAATTTTTCTACCATTTTTAGTATTATTGACAAATCTATGTGAACAATGTGCTTTGGATTTTTTTTATATAGCGTGCATGAAAAGCTTGTAATTATTTAGATTTTGATATTTGGTATTATTTTTCTATTAGCCAACTATGAATGATTTTAAATTCTTAGATCTTTTGATTATTCACAGATTTGGCCATCATAAATTAAATAGAAAAGGGTTCTTTGTCTGCTTCCAACTTCCATATATTATTCTGTTGTGGTTCTTTTTTGTTTGACAAGTAACGTCTTTTGAATTACTGCTTCTGTAGATTATATTATTTCAATTTTTTTTCTTGGTGTTTTACGGACAAGACACGCGTAAATATATTTTATCTAAATTTTACGTGTGTGCGTGAATTAATGATTTATCTTGACATTTTTAATCAACAGTTATTCTTTTCTTCTTTAGTTTCTCTAACCTATTTTATATATCAAAAAGTTTTCTAACACAAATCCACTGCATTATTTTCATTTGAAGAAATCAACTACATTAATAAGTCTCTAATCAAATCAATTATTTTCATTAAATGTAATTTTGTAATTTATTAAAAAATCAAGTGTTCCTCCATATATGTTTTGTGAAAGCTCAAACATCATAAGTTCTTTTCATTTGTATTATTGAAATTTATTGAAAGGAATATTACCTAAACAAGTAATACTTCCATGCTGCCATGTCTTAAAGTGCTCAGTCCCAGAAGCGTGCAAAAGGAATAAACCAATGGGAAGCACTGCACCTTGTGTCGATCGAAAAGTCGGGATGTTCATTTAATACGAGGAAATGTCAATATCAAGGATGCAACAAGACAAGCCAACGAACACAAGTGACTTTTGAAAATCAGCCTATCTCTTCAACGGCCGATTTTTGAAAGTTCACTATAAAAGGCTGAGGAATCACTTTGAGAGAAGGTCACCTGAACCATGAACATTCAAGCTATTATTCGAGCTGTAACCTGCAAAAATATTCTCAAGTTATTCAAGCAAGATCTCAAGCCTAAATTTCGAAGGAAATCTATCCAACACCAAGCTGTGAAGGAAAGACAACCTCAAACTGTTGAAGAGGAAACTTTTGAAGAATCAAAAGGGGTCTACATTCCAAGGAGGATTGTAGAAAGGTTCAAGGTCGAACCAGTCTTAAGTTATTGGAGGGCTTCGTGATCAAATCCAAGAAGCTTGAGCAAGTGAGTCAAGAAGTAGCAAGGCAGCGCCCGCCTGAAGAAGTTGAGTCGGACGAGAAGCCACCAGTGTGACCAAGGCATCTCCAGACCGAGTCCCAAAGGATCAAGTCACTCTGTGATCAAGACTTGAATCGGGTGATAACCACTCTGTACTCTGATCAATACTTAGTGGATTCCTCCAAGAGTTGGAGAAGAGAGGATTAGAAGAATTACCCCATCTTCGAACCTCTATAAAAATTATTGTGTCATTTACATTTCAACATTTACTTTCTGAATATCATTTTATACTGCTGATATGCTATCCAATTGATAATTAACAAAGTGCTAAAACCAAATGTTAAAACAAACTTAAACCAAATTCAAGGGTCTTAAGTCTTCCGCCGATAATCTTATCACGTCCAAGTTAAGGCTTAGACTAAACAAACTAAGTTATACTATCAACAGCTCAATCGAGTCTGTTGAGTGGCTAACTCTATTTGGTTAATCGACTTAGCCGTCATCAAGGACTTAGCTGTGTATTTAACCTTGTAATATTTTAAAAGGACTAAAATCGAAAAGTTGGTAAGGTTTATTCAACCCCCCCTTCTAACCTTACTCACACCCCATGGGACCTACAAGTGGTATCAGAGTGGTTGGTTCATTGAGCCTTCCGCACTGTTTACTGAACTAGATCTCTAATCTTTCAAAGTAGTCTTTAACACTTATTCTTTCAAAAGCCATTTTTTTTCAGCAAAGTTATTATCATGGAAGAAAATTTGACACGCATTCCTATGTTCACTATAGAAGAATTTGATGCCAGGAAAATATGTATGCAGGCTCATCTATCAGCTTTACATGATGAGATGTGGATAGTGATAGAGGATGGGCCACTGCAAATAATGAAAGTGAACACAACAAAGGAGAGAGCTTTTTAGGCTGAAGGAGAGGAGGCTGCTCCTCCTAGACCAGCTATGGTTGAAAAACTAAGAGCTGAATGGATAAATGATGACAGAAAAAGATACAACCTTGACAATGTGGCCAAGGATATACTGTACAAGACTTTGGACAAAGCCATGTTCAACTAAGTCAAATCTTGCAAGACATCCAAAGAAATCTGGGATAAATTAACCTTAATTTGTGAAGGATCTGAGCAAATTAAGGAAAACAAATTATCTGTTGTTGTTCAAAAATTTGAAAACTTCAAAATGCTTGCGGTGAAACGATGGACCACCGGATGCTAGATTCACTGAAATTACAAATGAGCTCTCAAAGACTGGGAAAGAATTACACACGAAGGAGATGTGTATGAAGATACTAAGGAGCCTCCCAGCTGAGTGGGAAATGAAGACCATGGCTCTAAGGCACTCGATGGACCTATCAAAAACATCCAATCATGAACTATTCTCAGACCTCAAAGCTTATGAGTTTGAGCTAAGAAGAAAGGATCAAGAGAAGATAGTTGTACCCAAAACAACTGCACTCATAGTCAAGGAAGGGAAGAGAGCTGAAACCAAAGAAATCATGGACCAGGAGGAAATTGCCTTGATGGTTAAAAGATTCAACAAGTTCTTCAACAAGAACTACAAAAGAAACAAAGGTGAATCCTCCAGAAGGCATTCAGCTCCCTCCATGTCAAGGGAAGATAGGCCACCAAAGAGAGCTGAGTATCAAAAGGTCGAATATCAAAGAGCTGACAACCCAAGAAATGAGAGAGCTGATCAAAAAGCTGAAAATCTGTGTTGGAATTGCAGACAACCAGGACACTTTGCCATTGACTGTTCATATCCTGTAGTCAATAAATATAGGAATGAAGAAGAAAGAAGAGTCTTTAGAGAAACAAGGCAAGAAAAGAAAAGAGCAATGTTGGTTCTTTGAGGCTACGATCTGAAAGTCAAAAGAAGTAGCACTTCAGAGTAGTGAAGTTGACTACTCAAGTGACTCTGAAGAAGAAGCCTTAATCTGTCTAATGGCTAAAGAACAAGACCAACCTGATCAAGAAGATGAGGTACACTCTAACTCATCTCATTCAGATTCTAGTGATAGTGATTGTGACACACACACTTCATCACCCACTGATCTTTATGATTCATTAGGCAAAATGATGAAAGACTTTGAGCACATTAAATCCTCACACACACTATTAAATGAGGAAAACAGCCAGCTCAAAAGCCAAAACTCACAGCTGACTAAGGAGCTAAGTACTCTAAGTCACGTAGCTGATGAGAACAAAGAGCTGAAGGCTGAAAATGCTAAACTAATAGCAGAGATAGTTGCTATAGAAAAGAGAGAAAATGATCTCAAAAATGTGATTGCTTCATTCACAAAGGCATCTAAATCACTGGACGACCTTATCATGAGCCAAAAAGAATGTGGAGACAAGACAGGCATAGGATTCAATTCCTTTGTGCATAGTCAAACTCCAAGAGTGATCTTGGAAAAAGGATCTTCAAGTAATGAAGCATCTCAAAAATCCAAGACACCAAATGTTGCACACACATTCATTCCAAAGCACAATCACAAACAAACTGGCCTTGGATATAAAGGAAAAGGAAAACAACCAGTTGAGTATCTTTGAGAGGACAGGAAGAAATCCAAAGAGAGTTCCTCAAAGAAATTCCAAACAAGAAGTACTTTGTGAAGAAGAAACAGAGCTATCAGAATCCCCAGAAGTTCTATCAAAGGAACACAAATGATGGGAATGGTAGAAACTACCCAAGTCAAGCTGATTGGAATAATGTGAAATATCAGCCAAGACCTATGGGATACATGCCAAAGTGGCAAAGACCTAGAACTCAGCAAAGGTCATTCCAAAGGCAACAGAGCTATCATCAGCACACATATGCACCCAAGAACTACACTCAGAAATATCACAACTACCTAAAGAAGGCAATTGCTAAAACGCACACACATGCATACAGACAAAAGAGACAACTGTATGAACCTAAAGCCCCCAAGCAATTTGCCAAAGTGAATTATGATTATGGCACAGATAGATGGAAACCTCTTAGAGTCAAATCATTTGGCTTTAGGTTAGTTGGATCATCTTACAAAGACTAACCCCTCAGACCCAGGCAAGTATGGGTACCTAAAAACGATATCCTTGATTGCGGGTTCAAGGAACAGTGAGTGCCAAGGAACCTGGTACATGGATAGTGGTTTTTCCAAACATATGACAGAAACAAGAAAAATATGTCAAAATTCAAGGAGATTAGAGGCGCAAAAGTCATATTTGGAGGAAATGAAGCTCCAGGGGAAATAAGAGGCACTGGATCCATCAAGAAAAATGGATTAGAAATCACGCGATGTTACATATGTTGAAGGCCTTAATTTTAACTTGTTAAGGATCACCAACTCGTGACAAGGGCTATAATGTTGGATTCAATATGGGAGTATGCCAAATCAAAGACATCAATCAAATGAAGTAGTGTTGCAAGGATCCGCATAAAAGAACATGTATGTGGTAGCTTGGTCGACGCCACTCCAAGCACTTGTCTCAAGCAAAGAGTTCAAATTAAATCAAGTTGGTCGTGGCACAAGAAGTCGAGTCATCCCGAATTTTAAGACAATTAACAAACTTGCAAGGAGTAATCTTGTAGAAGGATTGCCGGACTCGGTGTACAAGAAGGAAAGTGTTTGTGATGCATGCCAGATGGGAAAACAAATCAAATCATCATTCAAAGAGAAGTCAAGTCCATCTTCAACAAGGATATTGCATCTATTGCATATGGATCTATTTGGTCTAGTTGAGCTAGGCAGCATAAGTGGAAAGAAATACACTCTAGTAGTGGTGGATTATTATTCAAGATATACATGGACAATCTTCATGTGTAAAAAGAAGGAAACTCTGCAGAAGTTACCTCAACTGATGAAAAGAGTTCAAAATGAGAAGAGTCAAACCATTATAAAGATAAGATCTGATAGAGGAACTGAGTTTGTCAATGGAATAATAATTCAGTATTGTGTTGAAAATGGTATTGCTCATGAATTATCTGCAGCAAAGACTGCACAGCAGAATGGAGTAGCATAGAGAAGAAACAGAACTCTCAAGGAAGTAAGAATAGATGCATGATAAATAGACAGCTGACAAAGACTCCCTATGAGATTTGGACAGGGAGAAAGCCAAATGTTGCATACTTTAAAATATTTGGATGTAAATGTTTCATCCACAACAATGGGAAGGATAATCTAAAGGCTTTTGATGCTAAAGCTGATGAAGGTATCTTCTTGGGATACTCAGCTGAAAGCAAAGCCTATAGAGTGCTGAACAAAAGGACTATGGTCACAGAAGAGTCTATCCATGTGTTGTTTGATGAACCTAATGTAAATGGAGAAAACATTGAAGAATTAGCTGATAAGCTGAATCAGCCAACTATGCAGAAGAGTCCTTATGTTGAAGCTGGAGTAATTAATCAAGGTGAAGATGAGATAGCTGAAACTCAAAGACAGCTGGAGAATCTGCAGCTAAGTGATGATGAGAGAGTTGCTCAAGATAACACACAAGTAAAGACGATCAACCCCTTTTATTCCAACCTCGATGTGAGATGGTGAGAGACCATCCACCAGAGCTAGTCATTGGAGATGTAAGAGATGGTGTAAGAACCAGATCCAGAGCTCAACAAGAAGCAATGTTCACTTGTTTTATTTCCCAAATAGAACCTAAAGATGTGTCCCAAGCATTGGATGATGCACATTGATTCAAGCCATGCAGAAGAGTCAATCAGTTTGAAAGGAACAAAGTATGGGAACTGGTGCAAAGACCAACCCATCAAAATGTTATTGGCACAAAGTGGGTTTTCAGAAACAAAATGAATGAGGAAGGTTCTGTGGTAAGAAACAACTAGATTGGTAGCCAAAGGGTATTGCCAAGAAAAAGGGATAGATTTTGATGAAACATTTGCTAATGTTGCAAGATTAGAAGCAATAAGGATGTTTCTTGCTTATGCTGCACACAAGAACTTCACTGTATATCAAATGGATGTAAAAAGTGCATTTCTAAATGGATTGTTGGAAGAAGAAGTCTATGTTGAGCAACCTCCAGAATTTGAGCAGAAGACTCTTGGAGATAAGGTGTACAAGCTCAAGAAAGCTCTATATGGATTGAAGCAAGCACCTAGAGCATGGTATGATACATTATCTCAATTTCTAACAGATAATGGATTCACCAAAGGCAAAGTAGACAGAACACTTTTCAGAATTTAAGATGAAGAGACTATACTACTTGTTCAAATATATGTGGATGACATTATTTTTTGATCCACAAACAAAGAGCTGTGTGATAAGTTCTCAAACCTCATGCAAGGCAAATTTGAAATGAGCATGATGGGAGAGCTGGCATTCTTTTTAGGACTTCAAGTAAAACAGCTGAAGGATGGAACCTTCATAAGTCAAACAAAGTATACCAGAGATTTAATGAAGAAATTTGGTATGGAAGAAAAATCTTCTGTGAAATTACCAATGAATGCATCACCAAAATGGACATGGATGCGGATGGTAAACCCGTGGATCAAACCGGATCTGACGAGCACTTATTGGATCACTGCTCTATCACACATCAAGTAGGCGGACATCACCTTTCTTTGTAGGTGTATGTGCAAGATTTCAATATGCACCAAAAGAAAGCAATATGACTCAAGCCTAAGAGAATCCTAAGATATTTGAAGGGATGCCAGGAAGTTGGCTTATGGTATCCAAAGGAAGGAGGATTCAAGCTTATTGGTTACTCAGACTCTGACTATGCTGGATGTAGAGTTGACATGGAGAGTACTTCAGGTACATTTCAAATGCTTGGAAACAGATTGGTTTCCTGGTTTAGCAAGAAGCAAAACTCAATAGCCACATCCACAGCTGAAGCTGAGTACATAGCTGCGGGCAGCTGTTGTGCCCAAGTTTTATGGATGAGACAACAACTGAGAGATTATGATGTTGAAGAAAAAGAGATTCCAATTATGTGTGATAACACAAGTGCTATTGCAATCACTCAAAATCCTGTGTTGCACTCAAGAACAAAGCACATTGATGTCAGATATCATTTCATAAGAGATCATGTTGAAAAGAAAGACATCACCTTGGAATACATCTCAACTGATAAACAGTTAGCTGACATATTCATAAAGCCATTATGTGAGTCAAGATTTGAAGAGCTTAAGCATGAGCTAGGGTTAATTGAGCTTAGTTGACACTCAGAAGACTCAAGGAAAAGAGATAGAACGTGGCAAAATGAAAATAGAGCGGAGCTCTTGATTCAGCTAAGTGAGTCAGCCGATCGAAAAGTCATTGTATCGAGTTAGGCGACAAAATGAGTCCCTATGTGAATAGAGAGAAAGAAGAGTTGAATCGGCTAAGGAGTAAGTTGAGTCATTTATGAGCTAAGTGACAAAAACGCAAATGTTTTTAATAAGCGGAAATATTTTAAGGATGACGTCAGTGTAATAATGACAGGTACAACCAAAAGCTGCACGACAAAGCATATGATTGGATATAAATGCTGCCGCATTAAATGCGGGAAATTAAATGCTAATCGGCGTGCTAAATCTGAGCCGTTGATCTCGATTAAATTTCCAAAAACCGTATGCACGTCCTTTCATAACCCATACATATACCATTTCGTCCGTTTTCTCTCTCGCATTACTCAAACTGTTCATCTCTCCAAAAGCAAAGAAAGCTTTTTTCTCTCAAAACCCTACAAATCTTCAAAGCAAGTTTCTCAAGTTCGTTCGGTAAAAATCACTGAGATGGCATCAACCTACGATTTCACCAAGCTAGGGAAGCAAATCCACACTGGTTCTACCATGGATTTCGAAGGAATGGTCAAACAGGTTAGATGAAACCTGTGAAGAAGATAGCCGACAAAATCGAGAATTCTGAGACAAACTCTTTCTAACAATGGAGTTTCGATGACCTACGTTGAAGAGGTCGCGCAGTTCTCGTGAACGCCGAAGTTCATGACGAGGAATCAAGTCCTCTGTTCATGGAAAGGAGTTTACAATCATCAAGATCTAGCGGAGCATTGTTTCTTTGTCGTCGGAAGGTGTACCGGAAATATTCGAAGCCGATGTAAACCTGGTTGTTGCATGGAAGGAAGTGGCCGAACCTCGAATGTCTTTGCGAAGGTGGTCTACACACAATGAGACAAGAAGTCGCAGAACGAAGATTATCATAAGCTATGGATATTGTTGCCAAATGTGTAGACATAAAGTTTGGAAGCTTCAATCACCGTCCAAAACCAAGCCGATCGTCATGGCCGCGATCATGGAGGAGAAGAAGGTAAACTGGCTGAGTTTGTATACAGCAGACTCTGCGATGTTGGAAACAAGTCCTTCAAGGACAATGGATCATTTGGAGGATCCCGGGTATGGCCTTCTTATTGGCGGTTGATGGAAGTGAAAGGTGTTCCACTCCGACATGGAAAGGCATTCCATGTCATCAAGAAGATGTTCCGAGCAAATCTTTCAGAGCTCGAGAGAGCTTATGCCAAGAGGGGACACTAGTGAGGGGAATCGGCTAACCCCGAGGAAACAAATTTTGCCTCCCATCCGAAGAAGAAAAAAGTCGCCCTGCGCACCGCAAAGAAGATCGCCGCCAAAGAAGAAAGAAGAAAACCGCACTGCCCCTGCGGCCGAGTCACCCCTTGCAGCCGCGGTGGAGAAGGAATCCTTAGTACATTCTCCAGGAATGAAGAAGAAGAGGACTGCCAAGGCGAGAAAGGCAGTTGCCTCTAAGGCAACCTCAAAGGCCTTTACCGTCGAGGAACCGGAGGAAGTAGAACAAGACATTCCTCTGGTGAAAACGAAGAGAAGGAGAAGAATCATCAAAATGAAGAGCTTGAGAAAATAGCCGAGTCTGCCACTCAGCTGGAACAGATCGCTGAGACAGCTGGAGAAGTAGAGTCTCCAGAAATCATTGATGAAACCGCCAAGTCTGATGAGGCCGATCAGCAGAGGCACATCGAAGACCCAGCTGTGGACAGGACAACTGAGGAACAAGAAGTAGCGGAGACAATGAGAATCCCTTGCTAACAGGATCGTGTCTCCACTGCCCCGATTTGCCAAGGAGTTGAGCAGCAGAGTATGTTGCCTTCCATTCCTGAAAAAGAAGGACAACAAGAAGATGATGACGATGATGTGATTATGCTATCTCCACCATATCCAGACATCCAAAATCGTCTGCGAGAATGGAGAAAATGGAAGCTAAGTCGCTCGAGGGAACAGTTCGAGAGACCTGAATTCATTAAAGAAAAGGAAAAACTGATGAACTGCCTCGGGTTGACCACAGTGGTCCAGGTACTGGATGAAGAAAACTGCCTAGATATCTTGCAGATCTTCAAAGAAAAGGAGAAGGAAAGGTTGGCGAAGAAGAAGTCGGCTCGTGAGAAAGCCAGCATTTGTCCTCTCACTGGAACCACTAATCATACTCATCCTCATCTTGACGTACTCTCAGAAAGTGATGAGGACTTGGACCCAAACAGAAAAATTGGAAATGCAGCAAGCCATGCGGGAATTCAGGATGATGCATGAGCAACAACTGATGGAAGGACCAGGAGAGTCTTCTAAATCCCAGCTGGAGATTGACCCTTTGGGAGTGGTGCAGCAGATCGCCACTGTCATTGCTGCAACCACTTCCCCAACTCACTCAGAGGATGGATCAAGGGGAATTGGCGATGAAATTGGGAACTTGGGGACCCAAGTCGAGCCAACCCCTATTGAAGGTGTTTTACCACCTGCCCCAATGGCTGAACACTCACAGGAAATATCCGGGAGTTTGGAGAAGAGTGACCCCAACCCAAGTCACTCACCGGTGTGCCACCGAGGGGGAAACTCCCTCCACCGCAGCCTAGGTCGAAGGTTGTTGCGAGATGACTCCACCATGAATCTAGGAGGCGAAGTGGAGAAGGAACAAGAAAAGAAAACACAAAGCAGTTGTCATTGACGGCTCGGACGATTGAGACTGCTCTCTGAAGTGCCAATCGCTCTGCCCGCAGCCGAGGATGCTTTCGATGCGATCGAGGCATAAGATGGATCTGCCCTGGGAGTTAACACTCTGGGCAATGAAAGTGCAATCCACGGAGTTGAGACTCCTGTGGATGCCCCCTCAGAAGACCCTAAGATAGCTGAGTCTGTCCGAAGGGATTGTCCAGGCCTTGCTGCATTGAGACCTGCAGGAGGTAATGAAGGCCTACGGAGGTTGAGACTTCCCGAGGTAAAGAGGCGAAAAACACGTAACATCCCTCCCCGTCCACATTGATGATTCTCGAAGGAGATAAGTGCCCTTCATGATTCCCAAGACAACCCTGACATAACTTTTCTGGGATCTGAAGGTGAAGATGAAGCTGAGTCATCCCCTGTTGAAAATCCAAAAGACTCAGCTGAGGATGTTCTTCCAAGCACGAGTAAGTCAGATCTCAAGGCTACTCGTCAAACATTCACTTTTGATGATGAGCCACCTCTTCAAGTCTCATCATCGTCCGATGACGCCACTGATACGGCCGAGGACCAGACAACTCAAAAGGAAAAACCAGCTGAGACCGACGAAGCTGTTGAGACAGCTGAGGCTCAGCCAGCTGGGTCCATACCACAACAAACTTCAGCTGAATCACAGTCAATTGCGCAGGCTCCCAACGCTGCAGCAACATCAACTCAACCGGGCACATCACGGCCACGAGTCACCGTTGAACATATTCCCTATGTCCGTGATGATGCGTTTGAAGCAACATTCCCCTTTTCACTAGAGCTGCCTCATCTGGATGAAGAATCGCTAGTGATCGAGACGCCCACAAACTCCGATCCACCATTCCCATAGATACCATCGTCCCAAATAATTTTGATTTTGATGTCTTTGCTTGGCCACCAACTGAGACAGAGGTGACAACTGAGGTTCGAGAAGTCTTCAAGGTAATCTTTGCAGAGATTGAAAAGATGGAAAGGCACCAAGCCTCATTGGATATGCGGCTGGATAACAGAGATGCAAATCTTACAGCCGATCTGCGTGAAATAGTGGTCAGAATAAGGGAATGGTGGCAACAAAGAAGCAGACAAATGCGTGTGAACAGTTCGATATTTCAAAGCATTGTACAATAAAATGCTGATCCGGAGCGCTGATAATGCTTGACTTAAAGAGGAGGATGCAAGAAAATATGGATAGGATGCATGCCTCTCATACCACTGAAATGGAACTGCTGCGAGAATTTCATCGAAAATAACTTCTGCGCATAGAGGAGAATGTGAATGAAAAATTCAGCCTTCTTATGGCTGAAATGAAGCTGGTGACAGCCGAATCAAAAGTCACTCGCTCAGAATTTCGAACAACAGAATCCAAGCAGAACTAAGCTATCAATCGCCTAGACTTTATGCTCACAGAAATGTTCCCAGGGATTCCTCTCTCCTTTGATGATCCCAAAAAGGGGGAAAAGAAATCCCAAAAGATGCTTAAGGGGACAGTTAGTGAGAAGGAAAAGTAAACAGTTGTCGCAGAAGGAAAAAATACATCTGTTAAGAAGAAGAAGGAGAAGGGAAAAGCAGTTGAGGGGGAAGGTTCGATGGACATGACTTTAATGGTTGCTAGAACCCCTCAACAAGGACTTGTCACAGCTGACATCATAAGCAAACTTCCAGTGACTCTGCCGCTCCAATACTCTGTTGTGCCCATGTCTAAAAAGAGGAAAATCGTAGAAGCAGAGATGAAGGAGGTCGAAAGAAAAATGGATGCCCGTGCGATGGATATATTGAAACAATACGGAGGCATTCCGGCAGGAAGAGACACAAATGCCATTCCAGATGATGGAGACGAGCCACGATCGATGGAGGAGTTTAAAACGCTCGAATCCGAGGGATACTTAAAAAATATGTCCATAGCCTAAGCCTGGGACTTGTATTGGGAGAAGGGTCTGAAGTTGTACGAAGAAGCTGATAGACAGCAGACTACTAGCAGTCACTCTGCTGGAAAGAAAAAGACTCCAGTACAATATACGCCCAGAGTAAGAGGAAGGAGTGGTGGAGGCAGTGGTTTTCAACCTAGACCTCTACCAAGAACATTGAGTATGTAGATCCGGGCAAAAAGGGAAGGATCTACTGGGCTGGATATGACGAAGTAGCCAACCAGGAAGTGGCTAGGAAGAATGCTGACTATGTCAAGAGGATCGAAGAAGAAAATAAGAGACAAGATGAGCTGTGGGAAGAGAGTCAAAGAAGGCAAGAAAGAAAGAGAAAAGACGAAGCTCCCAGAAAAGCCTACGAGAAAAAGAAAGCAGCTGAAGAAGAAAAGAAGAGAAAGAGACCACAAGACGACGAGTCAAGAGGAAAGAGGAAAGAAGGAGACAACAACGAAGCGATGAAGTGTTGTTTGTCCACCCATTCATGTATTTTACGATTGTAAATGCATATGTATGTAAGTCTTTTGTACGTTGAATAAAAATCTCAAATTTCTATATTTTTGCGTAGATATAGAATGCTATGTTTGCTCTGATACACTTTGTAAACAGCTGTGTCAAGAACAAGAATGTTATGATCAATAAAAAGATCAATTCTACGAATACATTCTCAGTTTCTACATTGTCTGTATGTATCTTTGCTATTTACATTTTGTATGTATGTTTTAAGTTTTGGCATCATCAAAAAGGGGGAAATTGTGGGGAAAATTTATTGTTTAGATTTTGATGAATGCCATGTAAAACTTAGACTAGAAGGTTGGCACCCCATTTTCCTTGTAATTTGCATTGTAATAGATAGGGCATGTTGTGAGCCGAGTCAAGTCGGCTATGCTTGGATATGCAAGAAGTCAATCAAGACTAAAATGGAGACTCATCAGTAAAAGCAATTGTGAGTATGGCAAGAAGGAGAAGTCAAGAACTCGATCGAAGGAGTATCACCGGATACAAACAGAGAAAGTGTCGGTCAAGTCAACTCAAGATAACCAAGTCTCAAGTTGAAGTGACAGATGAGTCTCTCAATCATTGGAGCAGACTCAAGTCACCTGGGGAAAAGCGCAAAGTCAAGACAATCGAAAAGAATCCGTTGCCGTAAGTCAAGAATATTACCTAAACAAGTAATACTTCCATGCCGCCATGTCTTAAAGTGCTCGATCCCGAGAAGCGTGCAAAAGGAATAAACCAATGGGAAGCACGCACCTTGTGTCATACTCGAAAAGTCAATGTTCATTTAATACGAGGAAATGTCAATATCAAGGATCGCAACAAGACAAGCCAACGAACACAAGTGACTTTTGAAAATCAGCCTATCTCTTCAACGGGCGATTTTTGAAAGTTCACTATAAAAGGCCGAGGAATCACTTTGAGAAAAGGTCACTCAACCACGAACATTCAAGCTATTATTCGAGTCAAATTGTAACGCAAAAATATTCTCATGTTATTCAAGCCGATCTCAAGCTTAAATTTCAAGGAAATCGATCCAACACCAAGTCGTGAAGGAAAGACAACCTCAAACTCGTTGAAGAGGAAACTTTTGAAGAATCAAATGGGGTGTACATTCCAAGGAAGATTGTAGAAAGGTTCAAGGTCGAACCAGTCTTAAGTTATTGGAGGGCTTCGTGATCAAATCCAAGAAGCTTGAGCAAGTGAGTCAAGTAGCAAGCAAAGCGCCCCCATGAAGATCTTGAGTCGGACGAGAAGCCACCGTGTGACCAAGGCATCTCCGATCGAGTCCCAAAGGATCAAGTCACCGTGTGTGATCAAGACTTGTATTTGGACCGATAACCACTCAGATTATGATCAATACTTAGTGGATTCCTCCAGAGTTGGAGAAGAGAGGATTAGAGGAATTACCCCATCTTCAACCTCTATAAAAATTATTGTGTCATTTACATTTCAAAGATTTACTTTCGATATCATTTTATATATGTTGATAATTTGCTATCCAATTGATAATTAACAAAGTGCTAAAACCAAATGTTAAAACAAACTTAAACCAAATTCAAGGGTGTTAAGTCTTCCGCTGAAAATCTTATCACAACCAAGTTAAGGCTTAGACTAAACAAGCTGAGTTATACTATCAACAGCTCAATCGAGTCTGTTGAGTGGCTAACTCTGTTGGTTAACTGACTTAGCTGTCCATCAAGGACTTAGCTGTGTATTTAACTCTGTAATATTTTAAAAGGACTAAAATCGTAAAGTTGGTAAGGTTTATTCAACCCCTCCTTCTAAACCTTACTCACACCCCTTGGCACCTACATCTATGATGTCCTTGGACTCTGTGCTTTTTGATTCTCCAGCCATAAGAGAAGTTGTCTTGGGTACAACTATATCTTCTTGGTCCTTTCTTATGAGCTCAAATTCATAAGCTTTTAAGTCTGAGAATAAATCATGGGTTGAGAATCTTGGTAAGTCCATAGAGTGCCTAAGGGACATCACCTTCATTTCCCACTCAGTTGGGAGTGACTTTAGAATTTCCATACACATTTCTTTTTGTGTGTATTCTTTTCCTCGAGCTGAAAGCTCATTTGTAATGTCAGTGAATCTGGCATCCAACTAATCTAGTGTTTCTCCAACCAACATCTTGAAATTTTCAAATTTTTGTACAACAACTGTCATCTTATTTTCTTTGATTTGTTATGAACCTTCACAAATGAGAGTCAGATTTTACCATATTTCTTAGGTTGTCTTGCAAGATTTAACTTTGTTGAACATCGTTTTTTTAAGAGTTTTATATAAGATGTCATTGGTCACATTGTCCAAGTTATATCTTTTTCGATTTTCATTTGTCCATTCATTTGTTGGTTTTCCAACCACAAACATGTCTCTCTCAAAAAGATCATCTCTAGCAAATAATGATTGTGTTTACTTTGGTGATCTTTATAGGTCCATCTTTTATGACAAACCACATTTTATCATGTCGTCCTGAAAGATGTGCCTACATACGAATTTTCCAATCATCAAATTCTTCAACAATGAACATGGGAATGTGTAGGTCCCAAGGGGTGTGAGTAAGGTTTAGAAGGGGGGGTTGAATAAACCTTACCAACTTTTCGATTTTAGTTCTTTTAAAATATTACAGAGTTAATTACACAGCTAAGTCCTTGAGGGAACGCTAAGTTAGTTAATCAAAGTTAGCCACTCAACCGCACTTTCGATAGAGTCATTGATAGAATAACTCAGCTGTTTAGACTAAACCTTAACTTGGATGTGATGAGTTTTTCAGCGGAAGACTTAACACCATTGAATTTGATTTAACTTTGTTTTAACACTTGATTTTAGCACTTTGTTATTTATCAGTTGGATAGCAAATTATGAGCAGATATAAAATATGTGTGCAGGAATGTAAATATGCTTAAATGTAAATGACACAAGTAAATTTTATAGAGGTTCGAAGATGGGGTAATTATTCTACTCCTCTCTTCTCCAACTCCCGGAGGAATCCACTAAGTAATGATTAGAGTACAAAGTGGTTATCGATCCAGAGACAAGTCTTGATCACGCACCGACTTGCTCCTTGACTTGGACTCGATCGAGATGCCTTGGTCACACAAAAGCTTCTCGTCCGACTCGCCTTCTTCACAGGGCGGCTGCCTTGCTACTTCAGCTTACTTTCTCAAGCTTCTTGGATTTGATCATGAAGCCCTCCAATAACTTAAGATTGGTTCGACCTTGAACCTTCCTACAATCCTCCTTGGAAAGTAGACCCCTTTTGATTCTTCAAAAGTTTCCTCTTCAACAGTTTGAAGTTGTCTTTCCTTCACAGCTTAGTGTTGGATCGATTTCCTTCGAGATTTAGGCTTGAGGATTTTGCTTGAATAACTTGAGAATATTTAGCAGGTTATAGTTTGAATGTTGCTTGTTATCTCAGGTGTGCAAGGTTCAGGTTTTCAAGGTGACCTTTTCTCAAAGTGATTCCTCAGCCTTTTATAGTGAACTTTCAAAAATCTGCCCGTTGAAGAGATAGACTGATTTTCAAAAGTCACTTGTGTTCGTTGGCTTGTCTTGTTGCAGTCCTTGATGTTGACATTTCCTCGTATTTAATATCTTGTAGCATTGCAAAATGTCTCGACACTTGGTGCGATCTTTCCATTGGTTTGTTCCTTTGGCACGAATCGAACTAACATTTTATCTCTGACAACTTTAATAGGTTACTATTATGAGTAACATTCTTGACTTTTATCAACGGATCTCGTTCAGTTGTCTTGATTGACTGCAATCTTTTATTCCCCAGGTGACTTCGAGTTAGCTTCCAATCAATAGATGACTCATCTGTCACTTCAACTTGAGACTTGGCTTCTTGAGTTGACTTGACTGACTCTTCATACAGTTGTATCATAGCTGATACTCCTTCAGTCGAGTCCTTGATCTTCTTTCTTGACCATACTCAGATGTTCCTCAATAGAGTCTTCACTTGATCTTGATTGACTTCTTGTATACCCAGGCATAATCGACTTGACTCGGCTTATTCAAATTTTATCAATTAAAATACAAATTACAAGGAAAATGGGGTGCCAACTTTCTAGTCTAAGTTTTACATGGCATTCATCAAAATCTAAACAATCAATTTCCCAACAGAATGCGAGATATATTCGCTTCCATGATAATAACTTTTGAAAGAAGGTTTTAAAAATAATCAAGTGTTGATCTTTGATAAATTGACATCTAGTTTAGTAACAAGTGCGGAAGGTTCATTGACCCAACCACTCTGATACCGCTTGTAGGTCCCAAGGGGTGTGAGTGTTAAGTATAGAAGGTGGGTTGAATAGACTTAACCAATTTTTTGATATTATAATCATAAATCATAGTTTTGATCAAGTGAGCAGCTAAGTCTTTTGGAAGACAACTAGGTTCAACTTCAACAGTTGAGCTAATCACTCAACAGTCTTGAGAGAGCTTTGTGTTGAGTTATCTTAGATGGATGAAGTGAGTGATTAAAAGTACAGCTAACTTCATTTTTACAGTGGAAGTCTTACACTCTTTTTGTAAAATAGTTTTACAACACTTATTTTAATATAAGTTATTATAAGTCGAGTTAGGCAAATATATATCAACAAAGTAAGATAGACAGAATTTAAAGTGCTAAAATAAAAAGACTCGTGGAAATTTTTATAGTGTTTCGAGGATAGGGTAATTACTCTACTCCACTCTTCTCCAACTCCTGGAGGTAATCCACTAATGCAACAGTTGTTAAAAAATGGATACAGCAGTCCGAGTAACCCTTGATCACATAGCTGGCTCTACTCCTGGGACTCAACTTCTTTATAAGATGGTTATCTCACTATTTTAGCTCCTTCAAACTCTTGGAATTGATCACATAGCCCTCCAACGGATTCAAAACAGGTTCTAGCTTGAACCTTACTACACTTCCTTCACTTCACGGATGTGTAGACCCCTTTGTTCTTGAAACAACTTTTCATCTTCAACTGGTTGAAGTATTTCTTCCTTCACTGAGTGTGTTGGGTAGGTTTCCTTCAAAATATAGCTTGAGGATTTGAATGTATAGCGTGAGAGTGTTTTTCTTATTTTTCTCATATTTCTTGTGTATCTTTTGTTCACTCATTTGTTGTTCGCATTTGTGTTCTTGTCCTTTTGAATTTGAATTTCCTCAGCCTTTTATAGTAAGGATTAGAAAAATGTATGTTGAAGAGATACACATTGATCTAATCTTTACTTCTTGAGTGTTGGCATGTCTCGATGAGCAGCAAGTGATGGGTGTCTTGTTTGTTTAATGTTTTCTGTACCTTTTTAGCGCACTGACAGGTTTAGTGCATTTCCATAGGCTTATTTTATTTGCACGCCTTTGTTTTTGCAAACTTTCTGTGTTGGAGCATGTACTTATTATTCAAATAAGTATCCTTATTGATTTCAGTACAACGGTCCCTTGTCAGTTGATTTGATCTCATCAGCTGCTTTGCTCTTTATTTGAGTCTTCTCCATGATGTGGGTTGACTCACCGTTATTCTCTACCGGCAAACATAGCTAATTCACTTGACCGAGAGCTTTCTTCCATACTCGTTGCAACTCGCTTGATTCTTCATTGCTTCCTTCAAATACTTTATACGATCTTCAACTTGGTTGCTTTTTTACTCAGCTCAGATTTCCTATCTATTACACAGTTGAATTACAACAGAAAAATGGGATGTCAACTTTCTAATCTAAGTTTTATATCCATCATCAAAATCTATACAAATAGTTTCCTAACACTTTTCTTGTTGTCTCCAGCAATTTTGCTTTCACGTTACTAATGTAGGATAATTAATACCTTGAAATTAATGTATATATTTCTCAAATAGTGGATAATGGAGAATATTTATGAAAACGAAAATTAGATTTTGTATAGGCTAGGCATACCTTAAAGATATTTTCTTTAATGTATTAATTCCTCCCACTATGGTGTAAATGGTTCTCAAGGAATTAACCTCCAGGATACAAAACATATTTCACAAAAATGCCAAGGTTACACTACTTAGAATTTTTCAGGAGCATCAATCACAAGTTGTAGTTAAAAATAAATATAATAGAAAGTTCGAAAGAAATAAAACTCGTAGGAATGTTCTATGGAATAGATTTTCCATCTCTTTTTCATATTTTTTCATCACATCCTTTTTAGAAGTATTTATAGACATCCAAAGGTTGTTATCAAAAGTTGCATCCATTCTTAAATGATGGAAGTTATAAATATTCCAAAAGTTTCATCTATTCATTGTAATACTTCCCAATAGATGCCATCACATGAAAAGTCACATCTTTTTACATGATTCTCTTTTTTCACATTTATTCATTTCATTCCTTCCTTTATATAATATAAAATATTCTATACAATATATGCATAAAATGAATGTCTATCTAAACATGATGTTATGAAATGCGATGCAATAAATGCAAGACACCATATTATATGTAAATATACAACACGTGTTTTGTCCAGCACCTACGTTGCAATGTTCTTATTTTACGGATCAGTTAGATCTAGTTACATTTATAGTTTTATTTTAGATCTGTATAGAATTATGATCTTGTAGGGGTTGCAGTTGTTTATCACTCGTTGCAACAGGTTGTAAGTTTATTCTGATGAATCAATGAAATCAATTTGATTCTAGAAAAAAAAGATAATCTATTTTATTGTTGGAGGGAGATTTCTACAATTGAAAAAAATAGATGATCTGTTTTAATTGTTGGGGGAAAATTTCAATAATTGTAGATGAACCAAGCTTTTGGTCATCAATCATCACATATTTCCTTAATACAGTTTGTTTAATCGTAAAAAAAAAAAACTTATGTTGGTTGCTTATATTTATTTTTACGGAAGAATTGAAACTAATATATGTTGATTATAAAAATTAATTAACCAAACCTTTTCCATACAAGCTGATAGCCTATAGAGTATTCAATAATACTTTTTTAAAGAAATTGTTTTGAAAAATTATATTCATTAAAGGTGTTGGAAATCGTCCAACAACAATTGACAGAAAGTCAGGGATACAATCCCAAGTGAAAAAGTTTGATAACATAGATTTAGCAAAGGAGGCAAAAT
Source organism: Rehmannia glutinosa (assembly GCA_016081115.2). Lineage (NCBI taxonomy): Eukaryota > Viridiplantae > Streptophyta > Magnoliopsida > Lamiales > Orobanchaceae > Rehmannia > Rehmannia glutinosa. Next base: position 51,891,979 of record CM071928.1, read on the forward strand.
GATGGGCTACATAGTTATTATGCATATGGTTGCAAGGAGGTATAGAGTCTTTAAATAAGAAATTTCTTTGTCAATAGCTTGACACGAACTTAGGAATAGGGCCTCCCCATTAATAGCTAGAATAATGGCAGTCGCATCACCATAATTTCAATCAAACTGAGATTAATTTGTCGGCCAAGAATGAGGGATTCATGCAAAGTAAGGTTTCCGCAAATTCCGCATCAGAGATGCCAAAAATCTTCTTATGCAGTCTTGTCAAAAAAACGTCTTGGACTATCAAAAGATGCTACACCACTTTCTGCACAAGAGGGTGATATTGCTCCATAAAAAAAACGTAAGGGCCTTTGGGTTTTTGTTGAATGAGGCAGTTGGCAATGAGTTTCGATGAAGGCCTTTTAGGTCACATGTTGGTCATATGAAAGTCAATAAGCTTGTTATTTACATAGAGTATAACGACATAAGGATTGGGTAAGATAATATCGAATTTTATTTTACTACATGAGAACCAAATGAGGTCACTGATGACAACCAAAAATTCGCATAAATCTGGTTTAAGCTCAAGAATAATTTCTTGGATCCAAAGCGTGAATGATGGTTATTCAAATGCAATAATGGAGTTCCAAAGCATGACGGTCTTCCAGGTGAGCATTGTGAATGGGTAGTAGAATAAAATGTGAGGCGCAAATATTGCACGTGCTGGTATTTTGTAATTGACGAAGCTGGAGGAATTTCATAATCGAGATCAATCTAGTAACACACCTCCAAAGAAATATTTGATTGTGGTAAGGTATATGTAATTTCCACAAGTTCTTCCAGGCAGGTTGGCTGCACCCAGAACAAGAGGACTGGGTCTGGTAAGGATTAGTGATGATATTTGATTCCAAAATTGCATGATAAGTAGATCGCACACCGTGAATTTTCCATTGCGGGAAAACGCCAACCCCAAATGCCAGAAGAGGAGCTTATGCTCAAAGGAATGGACATGATGTTTTTTGTTCATCTTCCGTAAAAAGTAAACTAAGAGTATCCCAATGCCAACATCCAAGTTTAGAGTCAATAAGGTCAGCCACAAATTCGAAATGTGAATCTACCAGACATAGGTTGTGTATTTAGAAATCATAAGTGGAGGGGAGCCAAGGGTTAGTCCAAATTCTTGTAGACTTGCCAAACTTAATAATTTTCTGACAACCCAATTTAGACAATGAAAACTCTCAACAATGCTACATCAGGACCAAGATGGGCGATATCCAACTTGAGCAGCCAAATGTGTGGAGCTATGGAAGTATTTCGCTTTGAAAACTCGAGTAAGAAAAGACTAGGGAGACATAAGAATTCTCATAGCTTGCTTGCAAAGTAAAGCAATGTTGATGGCCCAAAGTTTCCGAAATACAATGACTTCTTTCCATTTATTGTGACAATCTTTTTTCTAACTTTTCCAGTGTATAGCTTTCTTATCAGGGTGACCACTTCATTCAATTGCCACAGACATGGAGTGAATTTTATCAATTAAGTCGTCAGGCAACTTCAAACACATCATTGCAGAAGTAGGAATAAATAACATACTGGATAAGAATAATTCATCCATCATGCAATAAGTGCATTTCTTTCCATCTGTTTAGTTTAGGTAATCATCGGTCAATGATGGAATGAAAAAATTGTTTCTTGTTGGCGCCAATTACTGATGGTAAGCCCAAGTATTTACTATGGCTTGGCACTTTCGGGATATAAAGGATATGTGTGATAGATGTCCTAACACCCATCTCGGTATTAGGAATGAACAAGACACCAAATTTTTCCAAATTAATACATTAGCCTAAAATAGCTTCATAGAGCTTGATGGCAAACTTGAGATGGGTCACTTCTTGAGTGGTGGCTTGTCCAAAGAGGAGAGTGTCGCCAACGAAAGATGGTGTGAGATGGTTGCCGCAAATTTGTTGATGGAAACCCTTTTAATGATCACCTTAACAAATTCCTCGTTTGGGTGTAAAAGAGCCAAATTGGCGCCCATTAAGAAGAAAAATGAAAGAGGAATTTGTCATGCAAGTCTTGATGACGGAGATACTTTTTCCTGGAAAGCTAAGAGCACCCAAGACTCTAAGGAGAAGATTACACGGGACCCAAGCGAAAGCTTTACTCATGTCAATTTTAATAGACATGAGTTATTTTTTTCCTTGTGTGTGAATCTTCATCGAATGGTGGCCCTCGTATGTGATAAGGATATTGTTTGTTATTAGGCGTCAGTGGACAAAAGCATATTGGGATTCAGAGATGAAGCAAGATAAGATAGGGATGAGTCGTAAAGCTATCACTTTAGAGATAATATTGTAAATGATATTACAGAGACTATTGGGACAGAATTGAGACACTGATTGTGGGTTTTTTATTTTGGAGATGAGGACAATACGTGTAAAATTGTATGAAGGCACAAATGAGTTATGATACAAAAATTTTAAGAGAAAACTAATAACATCATTCTTCATGATATACAAAAATTTCTTGAAGAAAACAGAGCTCATACTATCTAGGCCATGAGACTTGAAATGATGCATATGTTTGAGCGCACAGGTGATCTCAGTGCCGATAATGGACTTGTCCAACTCAGCTGCCATTGCTTCTGTAACCTTTGGTCTAACTTGACTATAAGTCTTGTCAACCTTCGTGCTTGACGGTGAGGGCAAAAAAAGATATCAAAAAAGTAGTGGCCAATGATATTTTTCATGTCCCTTGAGTTTGTCTCTAGAACAACCCGTCATCTTGAAAAGAATTAATTTTGTTTATTTTACGCCTCACTGAGGCCATCACATGAAAATACTTAGAGTTGTGGTCTCCTTCTCTAAATTAGTGTTGTTTGGCTCTTTTTTTCCATTTAATATCAGAAAGCATGTACAAGGTCTCAAGTTGTGAATGTAGGTGGAGAAGAGTGACTTTTACAACGGGAGTGATGGTGCCTTTTCCATTATTTGGTTTTTGGTATTTTCTCTTCAAGATTTCCAAAATCCAACTTGCTCCAACGGGAGAGACTTAGGCGACGATTGGATGCGGATGGAAATTGAAAAATTTCCGCTAGGTGGACGAAAAATACTTGAATTTGGGAATAGATGTGGATGAACAGTACTTTTCCGTCAAATTTGGCAAAAAACTCTCCCTAGAAATCACTGTTGGCTTTTGAAATATACTTCCTTTTCTGACACATCCGTCTTTTCCGACATGGAGTTGTCTTTTCAGCAATATTTCTCCCAATTAATTTTCCCCACCGTCTCCAGCTACTCTGTGGTGTGGAATTAATTCAATTTGCATTTTTTTCTTTCCCTGCTCTCCTCTAGTTGATTAGAAACCCTATCACGTATTTTAGTAGTGATGACCCATTCTAACTCGACACACAAGAAGCTCCGATACTCTCCAAGCTGCCCGCCAATCTCTGAATCCGGTTGTGGTCGGTCGACGGAGAACTACACCTGTGAGAGCTCCGAAAGTTTCAGCGTCAATTCGTACCCCCCATTCCGACGAAAGGTCAGTTTGTTTTTATTATTGTTTTACCGATTTGGTTTTCGTGGGTTTTTTGCGTAACCCATTTTGTCCGACCTTGCAAATAACTTGAGGGCAACATTATTCCGATGTTATGGGGTGTTCTTACGTTTAGGTTTTTTGGTAATAGTAGTATTTTGCAGTCGTCAAGGTCACAATTACGCTCTTGTGTTTATTAAAGTTAAGATACAGAACATTGTTTTATATTTCAATGTCTGGGACTGATATTGCCTAGTATCATTCATTTGCACTCCCTGTTTTGTTGTAACCTGCTACTAAATTCATTAATATGTGGGCGGTTGAAGAATTGATGATGTAGTTCTGTATACACTTAGATGGAAACAAATTCCCAGCATACCTACTCTGCTGTTGCCGGAGATGCCCAGTGGCCAAGTGAGAATGAGAGGATATTCATTAGGTGAATGCATGAAGAGGTCATTCTGGGAAACCAAGTTGGCCATAAATTCACTAATGGTCAATGGATTTCCATTATGACAAAACTGACGGAAGCTTGCCCGGGATACTCTTACACGCTTAAACAACTACAAGGAAAGTCGGACCAGCTGAAGCAGCGGTAGAAGAAGTATCATCGTATTTTGACCCTTGCTACCGGTTTTGGGTGGGACGAGCAACATGGGTTGATTGTGGGGTCGGAAGAAGCGTGGGCTCATTGGCTAGCCGTAAGTGGTTGTTGTATTGTTTGACTAGGATATTTTGCTCTGTTTTAATCTGAGATGCTTCATAAATTTTTTGGGTACGGTTGTTCACCACAGTGTTGTTGCTGCCATTTTATTTCGTGTAGGACAACCCGGAGGACGCGCAGCTGCTTAGAAAAGGATTGCCCTGTTATAATGAGCTGACAACAATATTTGCGCCGACGAATGCAACCGGAAGGTTTGCCCGAGCTTCTACCAAGAGAGTTGGTTCTCCTTCCCAAATGGGTGGAAACTAGACCGATTCCGGGGGAATTGGCATTGATTCAGAATTTGTTGATGGAGAGACAGAACCTTCCGAACAAGGGCAGCAACCAGCGTACAATGCCACACCTACGACCTTTAGGGCTTCCACGCCTCGATCCCATTGCGTAAACGTAGGAAGACGACCGACCCTATCGTCATTCACATCATGCACTCATTTACCCGAACGAATGAAGCTCTCCACTCACAAGCCATATCCGGAAGGACAGACAACCATTGACAAGTCTATGGAACCCGACATCACCGACAAGTCAAGATCTTTTATTTGTGCGAGGAAGGTTGCCGCGGATGCTGTTAATCGACGAGTATTCATAGTGATGGATCCGGCAAGAAGGCGTTTTTACCTAGAGAGCTTCCGGGAGTAGGGTTGGGGAGGGTTGAATGTCCGTAAATTTTGAAGTTGGATGGGGCGGCTGCTGTCTAGGATGTTTCATAAGTTGGAATATTTTTAAAAACACTTTTATTAATTTGTTGGTTGACGTTTGTGTGTGGTACCTCATTATGGAATGTGTGGTACTTTGAGGATAATTATGATGTACTGTCTTGAACAATTACCACTTATGTTTGCAATATGTAACCATATGTGTAATGTTTGTATGGGATGTTTACACCCAATGTTTGCAGCGTCCATCAGAGAAATAGGGCGCGATTGTATGGCATTAACTTTCGTGCGTAATCATATTTAGAAGTGTAATCAAAATTTTTGGATATCGACATATACTCCTTCGGATTGCTGTGTTTGTGTATCCCATTTTTTCTTAACTTACAATTGTAGTTGATTTAAACCGCGTTACAGGTTCTTTGGGTAACCCCTTTTTTGTCATTGTGGCCAGGAAAATGTCCGCTCTACCGTCAAATGAAGACCTAGAAGACATTGTGGAGGATGTTGTGGAGGATGTCGTAGAAGATTACTACGATGACTGTAGTAATCTTCACGCTGATCCTGCAACAGTAGCACTACAAGTGCTACACCAACAGTTTGAGAGTTTCATTCACCTATACAACCTAGCGCCGCGGTCTTTCTCCAACATGATGAAGACACCCTTTCGTGATTCCCAATTCAAGGGTGCAGATTGGCTTAATGAGCTGTTTCTTGGCCACCATCAACGCTTCTACGATGCCTTGGGTGTGGAAAAACGTATTTTCTTCTTGCTTTGTCAAAAGACCATTGAAACGGGTGCATACGTGGAACATCAACGAACAAAGGTTTCAATTGAAGAATGTTTTGGAATCTTTCTTCACACAATTGGCATGCATGAACATCACCGCAATGCGGCCGAACGATTCCAACGATCACCTAAAACCATTAGCCGGCATGTTCACATCGTGGTTGAAGCACTATGTCGTATGGCACCCGACTATATTACCCCACCGGATTTCAGTGTTGTACCGGATTTTATTAAGAACAATAACCAACTGTACCCATTCCTCAAGGTAATATTACTTCACCAATTTCTTTAATATGGTAACAGTTGCGACCGCCTATTTATTTTACTTTGTTTGAAGCAGCAATTGGTATTCATATTTCATTGTCGTGCAGATTGTGTAGGTGCAATTGACAAAATTATTCCCGCTACCTTCTCTAAAGCATGGAACTTATCGTAGTCGTAAAGCACCCTTGCCTGAAATGTACTTGCAGCGTGTGACTTCAATTTGAACTTCACTTTCGTTTTAGGCCGGGGAAGGGAAGCAAAGTGCCAATGACTCTCATGTGTTTGCTGAAGCTCTATCCGTCCCGGAATATAACTTCCCATGGCCACCCCAAGGTACATTTTACTTACATTTGACTATGAATCAGTACTTGAATTTCACATTTATAACAGTGGCAATAACAAACAATGTTTTTAATTTGAGTTTGTCGATTTCAATATTGGTGGTAGCTTTTAATCCAATGTAAATGATTGTGTGGTTCTAATTACCTATTTCGATTTGTACATGTCAAGCAAATACTACGTGGTAGATTCAGGTTTTTCCAATTTTCTGGGGTTCTTAAGTCCGTACCGGGGTGAGAGGTACCATATACCGGAATGGGTTGGCGCTAATAGGAATCCCTCGTCAATGAAGGAATTATTCAACCATCGGCACGCAACAGTGAGAAATGTAATTGAGCGATGCTTTGGTTCACTGAAGCAGCGTTTTGCCATCATTAAGGGGCTAATGCCAAACTACAAGCTCCCGACGCAAGCCGAAAATGTCATAGCCTGTTGCGTTGTCCATAATTTCGTTCGCAAACATAGTGCGTTTGATGAGATATTTGAATCTGTTGCCGATCCTGATTACGTTCCACCACCCGAGGAGGGCACCTCAACACAGCCGTTGCGTCGACAAATAAACCACACAGATGAGGGCCTTATGGAGCAAAGTGTGTTAAGGGACTCTATTGCGGCCAGCTTGTGGGAAAATAGACATTTCCCGGATACCATCTAATTCTGCATAAACTTTATTAATGTAAATAAGGTTTATGATTATCATTATGTGGTTGCTGTCACCAATATTGTAGACCAACAACGACGACCATTTATCTAGTGTTGCGTATTAGTCTATTAAACTATTGAACCTTAATTGTTATGTAATCGTTTCTTTCTAATTCTCATATTCCGCAATTACTTGGGGTGAAGGTCGTTTTTTTTGTTGGTCAATTGGAGGTTATATGAAATGTAGCGTAATGTAACAAATTTGTTGGGTAGTTGGTTTTCTTTGTGCCACATCTGTAATAAGTTTTGACATAACAAAAAATGTACCCAGCATTAGTAAGGAAGTGGTTCAAACCTATGTTATGAAATGTAATTGTTATGGGGTAATCCAATAATTATTTCTTCCAAACTTTAGACTTGATTGGATATTTAAAAATATAGTTGAAGAGAACTATCGCACTCGTTGCAATACCCACTATTATGGTGTGCAGACCGCACACCATGTCAGTCAACTAAATGAGCTGTCACATACTGGATTGCTACTTTAACCACATTAAATTTTATTTATACATTTCATCTTCCGTAATATAATATGACTTCACACCTACATACACATCTAACTGCCATCTTCTAAGTCACTATTTCAGCCTAGTCGAAATGGAAAGGGCAGCACACCCACTGTGCCAATGTGGAGTCGGGCGCATGAAACTGCGTATGGCCAAGACCGTGGGCAATTATGGCCGTTACTTTTACGCATGTCCGGTCGGCGGACAACACGCGAGATGTTTTATGTGGCAGGATTTGTGGTTCGGGAACGAGGGCGCCGGCATCCATTGAAACTATGGAACTCAACGCGGCAGCTCAAGTACAACAAACACCACGAGTTGTTACTCATCAACAACCGGATCTCCGTATATCTCCGACAATATACCGGATCATGCCATACCCTCTTTTCCTATCGTCGGTGGTGTTGAATGTGGCCACGACCATGTCGTCATATGTGGTCTATGTGTTTGTTTATTAATTTTGATATTCATAATTTTGCTTCTCATTCTCGCGGTACTAATTAAGTTGTTGTTTGGGTAATACTACGCAGCGTGCTTCAATTGCATACTAGTATCTTCCGTGTCGTTGGTTGTAAAGCGTTAATTTCAAACCGGAATCATATGTGTTCAATGTAATGTTAAATATCTGTGTATGACTGTGCATATTTCCTATTCAACTCAAGTGACGCTATATGGTGTTTGGTTGAAGTGATATTTGTTTCTGTTGTAAGAATGTTAAAACGGTTAATTAGGGTTACTGTATAAAAAGTATTTTTATATATGTTCCATGTTTGACCCGGTGTTTGAAAAAATGTTTACGTTCAATTATGGACTAAATACGATAAACCATATTTACAATATAAGTTTTGATTTAAAAAGATCCAAAATTAAAAAATTACAAAAAGACCGGTTTAACAAGCTTGTCAGGTTAAACATGGTTTGGACTGGCACAATAAGTCCCGATAAAAATCGGGCTGCTATGGGACTGGTACGATAAACACGAAGATTCATACTATGGCATGATAATTTTTTTACGTATTCTTAATTAATTACTATTATGGGTAATCTAACAATAATTGTAATTTTTTACATGAGTATTTCTATTAATAATATATCTGACTATATGTTTTAGGTACTAAATATAAAAGATATTAATAAAATCAGAAGTTTTCTTTCTGACAGGCTTAGCTAAACAAATTTTTGATAATTTTCTTTGTGGTGTCATGACGTGTTATTCGTGCTTTGTTCTTGAGTCGTGTTCGCATATAAATTGTATGGCCGTTAAATTTAGCATGTCGTGTTCGTGTTTGGGCTTACCGTGCCGGCGTGGAAACGGCACGGCACGAACGATTTGCCACCCCTATTTAAACCTTTACCATGTCGGACCGACCGACTGTATGGGGTACAACAGTTTCAATCGGCCGATGAGGGCTGGTATTTTAAATCGTAGTCCAACCTTTCGGGACATCACACCAGTTGCATATACCTTTTTCATTTATGACACCAAAGGAATGGCTTTTGGGTATCTTCAAGAGTTCTTTAAATCTATCCCACAAGTACACGCAATCGACAGCATATCACAAAATCGATATGGGTCTGGTGCTGTGATGGACGCCTGACGTGATGGACGGTTGACATGATGGGCTACATGATAGGGCATTGGTAGTCACTTTAATTTATTCCCCTAAATATGGCGTGATATGCTGAAGTCTAATTTGCATTACCAAATAGTATATTTATGCAACTTATGACTTCAATGATGAACTAATTGTAATTATTATAAAATAATCTGTACATAAGAAACTTGTTATTATACACTCTCTCCTTACATATGTTCAATACTCCATTAAAGGTAGGGGTGATCATAAATTTTAAAAAGCCGCTTGGACCGCCCGAACCGCACCAAGCCGCACCGCTCATAATAATTTATGACCAAAACCGCGATTTAAAATATTAGATAGAAACCGCACCGCTTTGTTGGTGCGGTTATGGTTTTAGTTTTTTAAAAACTACCTAAACCGCACCGCACCGCACCTCTATAATTTAGGGTAAAATAAAATATTGTTCTTTAGTCTTTATATATAGTTAGACAATACAAATATTAAGAACTAAATTTGTTAATGATATAATTAGATTCACACTTTGTATATTAAATTATAACGCATTTTACATTCTTTTAATGTTGTTACAATGCATTATGTTTTGCATTAAAATAGAACAACATTACATTGCATTACATATTGAATGTATCTGAAATAAAATATATTGTAACAAGCATTTTATTCACAAAAATACACATTGTTTAAAAAAATCACTTTACAATTATAATATTTTTCTTTGCTTTTTTATTTAAAAGATCATAACAAAATTATATTAATTTATCAATTATATAATATTTTTGTTAATTAAAACCGCAAAATCGCCCGCTACCGACCGCTACCGCTTCAAACCGCACCTTCGGTTTTACTTCATAAAATCCCTACTTTGGTCAGATACACATGTAGTACCCACAATAAATGTAATCAAAGAAAAATAAACTCAAATATTGCTGGTTCAGGCGTCCATCACCTCGGGGCAAGAAACGAAACGCAACATTTGGGACTTCCATACCAATTGCCACACTTATAACCCGAAATCGTTATAAACATATAATATGAAATTCAAATCAAAGTAAATTTGAATTTGATGGCCCCTAAATTAACATTTGCAAAAACTTAGAAAATGAAATTACATCTGCGTAATATATACTTGTCTGTATGAAAATTATGATTTGTTTTTAACCGAGTATATTGTCAAATGTCCGGAATGTGGAATCAATAATATGTAAAGTGCATGCTCTTGTAGATCGTTGAATGATAATTTAGATGAAATTAACCTAGCGTTTGGAGACTACATTAAATTCATGTGGTAGTTTGCAGTCATTTTGTTCCTTAAATGCGTACGTTCCAAAATGACCAATACAGATATAGCTTATACTACTATTAAGTGTGATGTACATCACCATTCGTTCCCTCCTATTAATACCCATTGAGGTATATGGTCATTTTGGGAAATAACACATACCCCTTCCTGTTAATAAAGGTACGTTAAGTGGTATGTACACGCAACTGTGGTTCTCTTTAACATTATTTTTTCTGCTGTGTTGGTAGAGTAAGTAATGTGGGGATTATCTATATTTTTTTTTGTTTTGTGTATTACGTAAAAAAATTTCCTATCAGAGTGTGGTAAAATTGGACATTCTGCATTTTTGCATGAAACATGCACCCATTTCCAATTTATCTGTCGTAGTTCAGTTAAGTGTTTTGGAGGGTACAATTATCGTATGTCAATACTAACATGTGCTTACGATTGCATACTGAAGGCATGGCGACATCTGGCTTATTTCACAATCGACTCGCACACTCACGATACATCCTCCAAGGTTACGAAGATCGTTGGGACAACCTCACGGAACGAAAGTTCTGTGGGATCCTACGCCATTACGTTATTACGGCACCGTTAAAGGACGAATGGGACTTCGAGATGTCAATTTTGGACATCAAGCGTGATCTTACCGATGAAATGGAAAGAAGTTTTACTATCGGGGAAATCAGAAAACAATTCTACGTTTTGAAAGAACGCTACAACACTTTCAAGTTTTTGCTCGACTCAGACAACGTGCAATACAATCCACTGACTAATGAGATGTATGTGCCGGCGGACGTACAGGGCAAAGCTAAGGAGGTACAACCTACTTTCCATGCCCTTGAAATAATTTTAGGGTTACATCCACTTATGCTATATTTATTTGCTATAAACCCTAAATTTACTACATGGCAATGACAGCGCTGGGCACTTGCACCAATTTACTTCTACAAGGGTGAACCATTTTGGAATTTAATCCAGCCAATATTTTTGGAGATGGAAAATGTTGATGCGATTGTAGGGGACTTCGAATTGATGCAAGAAGTTCAGGAGCTTATATTACGCCAACAACAGAGGGAGGTCATAACCATATCGGATTCATATGAGACGGCTGCTAGTAAGAATAAAGATAGAACGGCCATTAACAATGATGTCATTGACCTCAGTGAAACAAAGACGCTTTTATCTCATACCCGGTCTTGTGAGGCTTCAAATGAACCAGTCGATAATGTTGTACCTCTACTTGTTGGTACGCCGCCCCGTTTTGTTGGTATGATGGGCAATAATGAACGCATGCCGGAATCAAATGCTGCTGCTTCACGGATACCTCGGAATGCTTCAACTGGGCCTTCGCTACTACGCATGCAAAGGTTACACTACCCATCCAAATCAAACTCAGATAAGAGTACGGCAGCATCTAGGCCATCGTTTTTCGGTACCCTTCCAAATGAATCAACTATCAATGGACAAGCTATCGTCTGTAATACCCAGAACATGGGGACTGTTTTGTTGTATGATCGGTAGTATATTTAATTTCATCCGAAGTTTGAATTTAACTGTATTAATGTATCCGGCCTCTAGGATACATCTGCCTCGGCATACGAAATACGGTGTTAGGGTTTGCATGCCCTTGTATGGCTGTTACCTTACGTGCATGGGTGCATCCCTTTTTTGTACTACATATAAACCCTTTAAGTTGGTCAATGATGTTTTGGGCTACAAGATACGGACTTTAAATTTAATATCCATTGTAATTATATTGGTTAGAGCAATTACGTGGCATAAACACATTTGTAAAACCAATACATTTTATCGAATTTAACGTAAAAAAAAAAAACACATTTACGAATGTTACATATATGTATGTACATTACAATTAACACATTTACGAGTATTACATATATGTATCTACTTTACAATTAACATATATATTAATTTCAATAAAGTTATTGATATTACATTTTTCATCTATTAAACATTATTTGTAGTCCGTCACAGTACTTTAATTTACATTTATATGTGTAAGTTTTACATAGTAATTAATGTGAAAATACTTTTGAATTATTTCCCTACTTTCCCCAAGCAATATTTATATGTGTAACTTTTATACAGAAATCAAATATGACATTACTTATAATTTTTATTTGAATTTTGTTAGTAATGGGGTAGTTGACACTCTTTCCCCCATAAATGGATAGTGACTACTTGTCACTGTCATTGTTAATGCCATTTACACGTCCCAACTACATTCTGAAATAATTTTAAGGCTTAGTAAATGTGGTTGAATAAACCACAAAAAGAAGATTTGTCTCGTGTGGAAGTGGAAATAATTAGTAGACCCCATTTGGTGCGCCATGATTGGTTGGAAACTGAACTTGAATCAGAAATATTCATTGTGCAGGATAGAGGAATGCAAAGTACATTTTACAACTAATTGTATACTTCTTTTACACAAGTCTGACACCTTCGCTTGCATGTGGGATATTCCATGCATGGACAGAAATGTAAAAAACATGGCAAATTAATATAACGATAATTAATAAACATTAAAACAGATTGGACGGTGTCATTTTTGAAAGGGTTTTATAACATAATAGTTTTGATATGTGATAATGGGAAAAAAATTGTAATCTACATTTAAGTGCGAATAATAATTCATCTCATTGCCGTGGCCAATAAGTCTGAAAGAAATTGTTTTAATTATATGTATTCCAGAATTAAAAAATGACCCAATTCCCAATAAATTTACGTATAGTTTCAAGGTTTTTAATGGAGGGGTGGTAAAACAGAAACGTTGCTAGGGTAAGTGGAAGAGTTTTCTCAATCATTCCACATAGAAACAAGTTAACCCTACATAATACAACACTCAACCCCAAATAAGTACAAATCACTACCACCTTTACAAATAGTCATAAGTGATAATGAACATGGTGAACGGAAATGGCCAGCAACGAGTGGACGCCCGTGCCAGACCAAGGGAATGGACGGTTGCAGAGACGGTTGAACTGCTCTCCTTCTTGCACCGCTGTAGGGGACTTGAGGTTTACAGACCAGATGTGGCGGACGAATGCTGTAGAAATGCTGCAAGGTGGATTAATCACAAATTTCAGTCCGGGTTGGACTTCAAAATGGTGGTCCGCAAAGTCAATGAGCTTAGGCGCGAGTTTTGGCAATTCCACAACTTTCGGAACCTCCGGGGGGTACGTTTCTTCCCAAAACTGAAGATGGTTCATGTATCTGACCGGTATTGGAAAAATTTCGATTTTGTAAGTGTGACCATTATTAAATCTGAAAATGTATTCGTCCAAAACGGACATACTATAAGTGTAACCTTTACATATGTATATATGTTCATTACATAAAGAACCCATTAAACAAAAATTGATATGTATGGCAGGAGAGCCGCGAACAACGCATTCTCCGAACAAACGGGCCTCCACGCCACTTTAGGCTTCTGCAGGAAGTTTTCTTCCACGACTCATTCGCTGAGATTGACGATGTTGTGGACGAGGGGGTGAGGGACAATTGGTTGTGGGAGTGGGACTACAGAACCCCCAGGGTGGCGACCTTGCAGAAGTCGAAGGAGAAGCCATTGAATCTGATGATGAGGAAGAATCGGACGTAGAGGTGATCAACCCGGACTCACCAGAATATGAGTTGTGAAGATGGTTGATTAAGTTAGAAGGAACTGGACGGTCTTTATTTAATTCGTGTATTGCAGAGTGCGTTATGTAGTAACGTAAGAAATGTTGTTATAAGGTTTGTAACATAAACCTATTTCATCTGTAATATTTGATGAATTTTCCGTTGCAACTTATGTGTTTAGATCGCAAGTGGGGTACCACTATTGCAAATGCCTACTGTTTAGCAGATGTCATTTGTGGTCCTACATAATCCATATATTTCATTTTCTTTTTTAAAAAAAAAGGAAAGAAAAGTCACACCAATGAAACAAACGGGTCACTACGGGCAATAATAAATTAGATAACAAATTGTAATATGACATGATTTGATGTACATGACAATGTGAAGATTAATAATTTGCATATAAATATTTAAATACATTAATTGTTTTCACCTTAATCATTAAAATTTAAATATTTTGCAGTATTCTATTAAATTAAGTACATTTTTTAAGTGATATAATTTAATAAATTAAAGTAAACTTGCATTAATTAGTCAGAAGGCGAATTTTAAACAAACCCTGAGTGCAAATGGTCCCTAGTGCGTTGACAATTAATGTTATATATGACTTGGTACGTATTAATTGTTATTGCTATCTGTGGCCGTTCTGTAGGCCAATACGGATGAGAGGGAAAATCACGATTTATAAGGACCATGTACACTGTTTGAGTCCACATATTCAGACTGATTGTCTGGGATACCGTGTATTCTTCCTCACAGGTATCGAGACATCCCCTTGTTTGTAAATATATCTGCTGGCTTGCTTCACTACAACATTCACCCCTAAATATTATTACAATCCTTGCCACAGCCATGCCTAGAACACGAAACCAACTTTACGAGGACCATTATATGGACCTCGATTGGACGGAAGATCAAGAGGTGTATTTAATGAAATACATCCTCCGGTGTCAAACCTACCTACGTACTGCCCATCAAGACGTTGCGGAAGATGTGTGTGGATACGCAACCCGCGAACTATCTAATTACTATTACCAGGACTTCACCTATGCTATGGTAGTCCGTAAGGTGAACCTCCTAAGGCAACAATTCTGGGATTTCCACCACTACAAATGCATTGTCGGTGTACAGTATTGTCGGAGATCAAATGTTGTCACTGTTTCAGCACAATATTGGGCGAGAGACGAATATGTAGGTTTTCATTGAATTTGGGTAATTATTCCATGTGTGATGAACATAGTAATAGTTTGGTCATATTATTGGGATGGAACTTATTGATGCAATAGTTTTTTTGAACATGCTTTGTGTTTAAAGTTTATTTTTCATAAATGTGAAATTATGACGTATGCCAGGAAACCCCAGAGGAACGCAATTTCCGCACAAATGGCTTGAAGTACTTTAGGAAGCTGGAGAACATATTTTTTTGGAACTCATTCGCGCTCATTGACGATGTGCCTGATGAAGGGGCTGCTGATGAACCACCATATGAAGTTTTGCATGTAAATGACGTGGCCCAAAACGAGGAGGATGTCCCCAATGAAAACGACAATGCAGATGAAGAAGCTCGAGACTGAGGTGATTGACCCAGAACCGCCTGAACACATGGTGTGAGTATGTTCAATCCATATTAGGTAGTCGGTCAATGGATCTGTTTGGGCAGTTTTAGGGGAACTGTTGTTTATGTGGTGTATATTGTAGTAAGTATGATGGTTTATTTTACATTTGGTTTAGCAAGGACGTATTAGTGTTGTGTCATTGTTCTATCGGACCATCAACGTGATTAAGTTGGTGTTTGAAATGTTCCAATTACATGTTGTTATACTTGTGTTCCAATTAACATTCTTTTAGGTTACAACTGGGTCCTGAATACCATGGAGCCAAACCAAATGAAAATCGGTTTTATCAATTCTGTGTTTTTTTCGCTGCACATATACAGAACAGAGTTATGTAGTCTGTTTTGTCAATTTTTAATTTTGGAACAATGAATTTTGATTTAAGTATTAGTTTTTAATATTGCAGAAGTTATTTTAAAATGAAAAAAAGCGATTGCAGTAACCCAAATACGTCCCCATATGTTGAACGTCCTGGAAATAGTACATCGTACACAACAACTTCCGTAATCCAATAGTGACGCCACGACTCATTAATACCATTAAGTGGATGCATATTGTATGTGTTAATGGGGCTAATTTATTAAACTAAACTGATTTTGAAATTTCCATAACCCTCCCGGAGTTGGGAGATTATGAAAATAAATCTCCATAACTGAATCATTGAAAAAATTGCACGTGCCTAACGATTGGTGACGGAGATTCGGTTGTAATGGGACGGGAAAGTGCGGTCCGGTTCCAGACAGCACTTTCCCAGATTATCCATAAATAAGGCATACAAATTTGGAAAAACAAAAGTAAAGAGAAAATCAATTAAAAAGTCACCAAACATATATACTTCAACAGTTCTAGCTTTTTATAGCGTATTTCGAATATCAAAAGTCTGAGTATAATACGTAACACAATCCATAAGTCTAAAACTAATAACCTATACTGTACAATAATAGGATATTATTTGGGCAATTGTTATTCTATTCGCATGAACCAGTTAAATTTAACTAATCGTATTTTAAATTAGAGTTAAATAACACAACTCGTATAAATTTATATACCCAATGTCTCATACGGCACAACTTAAAAGAATCAATAAAATCACTCAATAATTTATGTGATGTGGTAAAAAACTTCGGTTATGATTATTTTATATCCCTTGTAGTATGATACTATCACTTGTTTATGTTGAAAGTGCAATTTAATCATTTACCTAATTTCAATTTCGATTTACGTAGTGTATTATTCATATAATTTTTTTTTAACATTGCATAAAATCCTAAATTTGATTTATATTAAATATAAGTTAAAATAGTGCCAATGTTAATTCAATATATAAAAAAAAATTCACACTCAATAATGTCAAATGATTTATATAGAATATGTAAAATCGGTTCTACGTTCGGTACTCAGTTCGCGTGGTTTGTTACGGATCGATACGAAACTAGTTGTGTATTTAAAAATTCTATACAACCATAACGTAAATTTTTTGGGTACGGTACGGTCTCATATTAAATTAAACATCGAAGGGATATTTTCGATTCGGAGATCTTTCAGTCCGGGTGTCAGTTGGCCTTCGATAACATCCAAGTCCCCTGCAGAGATGTTGCAGAAGAGGTGTGTAAGGGCGCAGCACGCGAACTATTGAATTTCTATTATAAGGAGTTCACATATCGTATGGTAACCCGTAAAGTTAACCGCCCGAGGCAACAATTCTGGAATTTTCACCACTTCAAGCTCATACCCGGGGTACAGTACTATCGGAGAACAAATACTGTCATCGTTTCAGTAGAATATAGGGCCATAGACGATTATGTAGGTTTCATTTGTTTTTTATTATTCGTTGTCGTACATACGTAGTAATATTATACCTAAAATTGGGAGGGACCTTGTACATACACTACCTATTTCTTCATTGGTTTGTATTGCAAATTTGTGTTCGGTGTAACTGAAATACTGAAATATGGCAGGAAACCACACAACAACGCAATTTCCACACAAATGGCGTCAAGTACTTTAGGCTGCTGGAGAATATATTTTTGTATAAGCCATTCGCACTGATTGAGGATGGCCTGGAGGAAGTGGCTGTTGAGGATGCACCCTATGAAAATTTGCAAATCAATAAAGTGGGCCACAACGACGAGGTGGCGCAGAATGAAAACAACAATGAAGATGAAGAGATGTCGGGACCGGAGGTGATTGACCTCGAACCGCCTCCAGACTTGGGCTGAGTTGTGTTCACATGCTATTCTTGCCGTCGTGAATGGTATCTGTGATTTAACACGGATTTAGGTGAAGTGTTATTACTTGGAAGTTTAATTATGTTGCAAATTAATATTTCAGTATTTGTATGTTTGTGTGTTGTTGTCCTACGTTATGGTTGTTTCATTTTCAACATTTTGAACAAGTCTGACCCACTGTTGTCAAATTGTCTTCGTAAAGTGTAATGTTGATGAACTACGTAGGTTAAATTTGGGAAGATTTGTCCAAATCTGTGGTGTGTTCGCGCTGGTTTTATATTAGTGTGTCGTCCAATATTTGTTGTTGTTGCTAACTGGCCGTTAATGCGATTGTGCGACCATAAACTATTGTTCAGCCATTGCAAACGGAAGCCTCACATGCAATACAACCCCTATCCATAAGGTTATTCCAATGACGTCACCAGTACAAACAGTGAACACTACGGGACCAATATTTGTTAATTTAACAAGACTAAAAAGTAACTTTAAATACATTTAGTTGTGTTAATATGTGGATAAATATTCCTTCCACAAACGGAGATAACGAGCAAACTATTCAACGAAAATGGTACATATAACGAGAATGCTTCCACACAATCTAATTGCATAACTTTATGTCATTTCTATCCAAATTTTATGAGAAAGCTGGTCTAGTAACATGGAGGCAGCCACCCCACTTGGAAGACCGTGTGTCAAACAAGGACAATTTTGAAGGGATCACGGGTTATAACAGTACGTAATGTCCCTGTTAAAAAATAGTGCAATTAGATTGGTATGCATGGCAGCTAACATGACAGATTCACTTTACAACACCTTAGGGTAAGCCCATTTACCACGGTGCATATAAACACAATTGCAAACAATGGCAGTGTGAGGTATATGTGGTAACTATTCTCCACTATTACTAGTACATTATTTAAAAAGAATCATTGTCATATTATTAGATAGTATAAACAATGGCATCATCTGTATGCACCTCCAAAATTGCCGAACATATGGTGAAGGTATGGAGCGATGAGGACTTGGTGAATTTGCTGACATACCTGTGCGAGGCAACAAACGATGGCGACACTTCGGACCCAGCTTTTGCCGTTGAAGTATGTCGTGGGGCGGCCGAATGGTTGACAGAGATATCGTCAACTCTCGTTAACTATGATATGGTAACATCCATAATACGTAAAATGCGAAGCGAATTAACGGAGTTCAACAACTTCAAGAACCTGCCGGGAGTAACATTTCATGAAGATGTAAATTTGGTTATAGTGGACTGTCAATACTGGGATTGCATTTTACGGGTAATTTTCCTTCCCATGCCAACTTAGTCGTACGACAGAATAACAGTTTCCACCACGTCGAGTACTCATCTTTATTAGAGTGCAAACCATGTTGCACTACACTGATGGGTTGTTTACAATTTAACATTGTTGTTATCGGTTACCCCTTCCAATTTAACTAATAAGAATTGTCTATTGCAGGAGAGTTCCGACCAACTGAGGTTTCGCACACAGGGTTTTCCGCACTATGAAGTTATGAGTACTATATTTCTTTCCAATGCATTTGCAGATCTTGGTGATTCAGGTGACGATGAGGGGGGAAACATACGACAATTCGATGTTGTCCGTGACAAAAAAAATAATTTCAGAGGTCCCATACGGCGAGGATTGAAAGAGGTTGCAAACCACGGGGGGGATGTTAATTTACAACGAACGCTCGTCATATTTTAAATTAAGTCGTTTTGTACCCTACTAATGTGCTTACCGCGTCGTTTCGTAGGTAAGCATGGTATTAATACGTATTTCAACCGTGTTGTTGCTTATTTTATTGTGGACTGTGGTTTGGAAAATTTGTTCTTGTATGGCCAGTGGCTATGCACGGCGCGCTTGTGTTATGATTTGCAAAGATGTATGGCATTTTTTGTATTATGTAAGTTGCAATTTTAAGGGAGAACATATTCTAAATACCGGCTAATTTATTAAACTAATGCTATTTAAAAATCTAATTAACCAAATTATGCCAAAATCATATGAATTAATATCTAAGGTGAAAACAGATGTTACACCTATGTTTTCTCAATTTTTATTAATTTAAATTCAATTTACGGAAATCATAGTTATGAACTCTATTTTCAAAGTTTTTATCTTATTTTATATCAAAAATTTAAAAACACATATTCTTTAATTGAATTAATTTCAGTTATAATATTAAGGTTCGAGAAAATGAAAAATAAGTTTAACTAAATTATTAGTTTACAAACTTGAAAACATATACCCCTGGTTTTGAAGTCGTCAAATAAAATGTGGTTGGTATGACTTCATAAGCACTTATAATATCACCATTTTGGGTTGATGTGGAAGACGAAAATTAGGTTCACTAATGAACCAGTCAACATTCCCATCTTCAAACTAATTGTCAGGTTAAAGCATAACTAAAACATTGTAGTTAAATAAAATAAAAATATAGGAATTTACATAATCATTACATTATAATGGCATTGGATTCAACAACATTTTTTCCTACAATATTTAAATACAAACATCACATCCAAACCCAAAAAAAATTTCATATCCAATCACAATTCTCCCTAAACAAAACATCACATCAACTGTCATCATTACATATCCATTCACACTCTCAAAATTTTTCAATTATCTCCCTAAAATTATTTTTTCACTATTTTCTAGCAAAATGAAAATTTCAAAATGAAAGTACATCCAATCGCGCCCTTACTTTGCAATTATTGATTTTTTTCTCTTATAGTTTCCAAATTTGTGTTCCAATTATCCCAAATAATTTTCTCACAATCTTTAGAATGGATCCATATTGCTTTGAGTCGAAAAGGTTTACCTGACTTGCCGGGAGGGACGGCTCAGAGGTCGGCGTAAGAGATGAATACTGATGTAAGTGTGATCAGAAAAGTATGAGTCAAAATTGTCTACTGTTCAGTTTCGAAAAAGAGAGTGGCATTGGATATTACAAATACTACGGTCTATACAAGCTCGCTGTGTAAAATAGTGAATTGCTAACCTATTCCATGTGAATCAAGAGCCTATGTAGCCTATATATTGATGGTTAAAAAAATTCAGTGCTTCACAAAATGCATTACTTTTCCAGTCCGTCTGGGGTCTTCTACCCTCAAATTCATCATAGGAGAGAATTTCATTAAAATCACCAAAACAAATCCAAGATTCTTCCAGGGAGATTTTTAAGGTTCGGAAAAATTGCCAGAACTAGCGGCAAAGTGAAACATCTAGTTGACCATATATTCCAGTTGCTTGGAAGGAAATGCCGTTAAAAGAAACATCGACATCAATAAAGCAGTCACAAAAAGAATGAAGTGAGACAGAAAGAGTTTTTTGCCAGAGGATAGCAAGACCCCCCGACCTACTGGATGAAGGTGAAAAACCAAGCGAATTTTTGATTTTATCAATTTCGACAACGGTGCATTTCCTTTCACAGAGAAACACAACATCAGAGGACTTAGCGCGGATGATGTCGCACAGCTCATGAATTACCCGAGGGTTCCCAAGCCCTCGACAACCCCAACTTATAAACTTCATGGTGATTGGAGGAATTGGTCCAAGCCAAACTCCACCATAAAGATCTAAAGACGAACTCGAATCATTAATTGAGGAGGTGGGACGTGTCTTTATTTAAAAGAACTTTAGTTTTTTAATAACTTCCACTGGGATTTGTTGGAATTCAAAGTCAAGAAATCCTCGACATTAAGTTTACGTATAGGAGCAGGGGATTTTTTTACTTGTGTTTGCGAATGGTTCTTTTGCAGAGAGAAGTGAATTTCCTTGCAATTTCCTTGGTTGGGGTGTCAAGATTCATGGAGACATGGACAAGGAAAGAGCTAGGTGGAAGGGATGGGGAAGCCAAATTTGGTAGAGGTGATTGATGGTTGACAGGAAGTTGAGAAGGGAATATTGGATGAGATGGAGCAATTTGGGCACTCTATTTTTGGGGAAGTGGTATAAAATCAGGCTTTTGTCAGAGGGTTCTATGTATGAGACTAGTTCAATAAGCATAGGGGTGGAAGAGGTGGGGCGAATCTTGAGTTGTGGGCTTTTGGGAAGTTGTGTTAGAGGAGTTAGAGAGAGTCTGCTTCAGATGGATTTCAAGGGCAGGGGGGATTCGTTCAGGTGTGGGGTTACTATTAGTTATAGTGATAGGTAAAAGGTGGCATGGTGATGAATTGGTTGGTGGGAGTTCATTAGTGTATATGGCAGTTGTGGTGGGGGGAGGGTTTGATTGTGGTGGAATAAGATTTTTATTTGGAGCAGGATCGATGGGTGGAGGGATTGGATTAAGGTTTCGACATGAGGACGAGAGTGGGTTGGTACCGGTTATAGATCTAAGCCAATTTCCGTATTCTAGAGTGTCTGTGGCAGAGTTCGGACTTAGAATTGTTTGCTCGCAGTCTTTTAGGACGTGACCTATAATCCCACAGAAGAAGCAAAAGCTCGAGAGTCACTCATATTTCAAATATATTTGTCATTTTTGTCCTTGAAAATTTGCTTGGAGAAGGCGGAGAAGAAATTTTGTAATTTCTAGATTCACTTTCATTCTCATGAACTTTTCAATTACTGAGCCATTACCATCGAAATAAACTTCTAGGAAAGTTCATAAAATGTTCCCGCCAACTTTGGTGAAGCTTCTATTCATCAAGCCAAGAGGTAGGTTATGGAGTTGAACCCACATGTCACATCTGGAGAAGTCAAATTCTGAGGGGTGTAGATCTAGTGTGGGTTCTGTTATAAGCGTTAGGTATTTGTCAAACAATCATGGCGATCCATTTATATCTTTTTTTTATCCACGTAGTTGTCGAAGATGAAGAGGAATATATTGTCATGAAGCGTTTGAAAGACAAAGTGCACTTTGGTGCCCATAACCATTTAACAAAGGACTAAGATTTGTTCCACGTTGATAATCCGCTGACATATACTTTTGCCCATGAAGCATAAATTAAGGTTGAGAGTATCTGAGATGACAAATTTTGTGGATATGAGGATGCTTTCTTCAGCGGCTAGAGAGATGTGTGAATAGAGAGTTGCAAGATCATTTCCCATAGATACAGGACCGATCAGGATATGAGCGATTTAGATTGTAGGTATTAGCTGCAACAACAACTAGTTAGTTGATGCAGCATCTCAAAACCCAACAACGGAATCTGAAAAATAAAGAAACAAAATGGATTATTAAGTTTGAACAAACATAGATGTAGCAAGAAGAAATAAAACAAGTTGAAAATCTAAAATAGATAATAATGATGGTAAAAAAAAGATCAGTCAGAGGGCCGATGTTTCTAAAGCAAATTAGTGGTCAAGATACACATAAAAAAATTCCAATTATATGATTGGCATGTCTCTTTCCATTGTGATATAGTCTATATGTATATCTCATAATGTCTCAATACAAAATAATAAAGACAAAATTACAATAATCAAGATATAAGATTATATTTTTAATACCATATTGATTTAATTTTATTCATATCACCAAGTATATATATATATATATATATACATTGTGCAATATAGAAATTAAATAGAAAGACTTAACAAAGATTACAAAAATATCTATATAAGAAAGATTAGAATTATACGAGGGCAAAATTCTCATGGACATCATCACACTATTTACTTTATTATATAGACAAACACATGTCAAACTAAAAGTCACATGTAAAAAACACATCACAAAACTCTCGAAATGACATATTAGAGCATCTCCAGCAGTTGACCGTATTTTTGTGTGTGTTTACACTATTTTAGAAGAACATTTAGAGGAATTCAAGATTCAACTCCAAAAATCAACTGTATATTTCACTCTAAATTGGAATATTCTATTTTTATTTTTTATCATATTGAATTAATATATTTATTATTTAATAATTTAGCACATATATATATATATTATACTAATTTTAATATTTACTTTTATTTAATATAATTTGTATTATTAATTAATTTGAAAAATTATATATAAATTCTTAAAAAAATAATAAAATTAATTTGAACATGAAAATTAACATTTCATAATACATCCTTAAAAAGCATACTTACATGATAAATGCAATTAATTTTCTAAATCAGAAAATCCCTCCCACAAATGATCAATCAACGCATTTCGAAGGGTCATGCGAGCCCCTTTGTCTTTAAATTTTTAATATCGTGCAACAAATGCTTGAAATTGAATTGTTTCATCTCTCATCATTTCAACATTTGAAATTGGTGCTTCTCTCGTAGCTTCAATTGATGCATCAAGATCTCGTTCATTCTCAATTATCATATTGTGCATAATAATACATGTAGTCATTATATCTTCCAGATCTCTCTTCCCCCAATAAGATGCTGGAATTGACACAATTGCAAATTGACTTTGTAGACTCCAAATGTACGTTATACATCTTTCCTGCATGATTCTTGCTTCATTGCAAAATACTTCTTCGGAGTACGTGGGGCATGAATATTTTGCACAAGTGTTGACCATTTGGGATATATACCATCGGCTAAATAATACCCCACATCATACTTTGTTCCTTGAATGATCTAATGTGCCTGTGGAGAAATATTTCTAGCAAGGTCAAAGAAAAGATGAGATCTTTCCAATACATTTGTAACGACCGGGGGCTATCCTAAACGGGATTTTTTTCTTAACCTATCCCTTTGGGCTTTCCACCTACATCGCCATTCATGGACTTTCCACCCATGGAAGTGAGTTTCGTGCCTTCCCCAACACTCGAACCCAGGACCTCCGGGCTAAAGTCCTAAGTTCTTAGAGAGTGAGTACCACTAGTTGTGCTAGATCAACTGGTGGTACTCACACTCTTAGAACTTGGGACTTTAGCCTGAATGTCCTGGGTTTGAGTGTGGGTGAAAGAATGAAACCCACTTCCAGGGGTGGAAAGTCCGTGAATGGCGACGCAGATGGAAAGCCAAAAAGGTAAAGGTTAAGGAAAAATGCTCGTTTGGGATAGCTCCCGGTCGTTACAATATTAATATCATTATTAGATCCTAGCATACCTAAGTATACATGCCATAACCAAATATCTTAATCAACAATAATTTCAGGAATAATAGTTGGATCTCCACTTTGATATCCATAGTGCATATTGCCCTACCCATGTTATTGGACAATTTTACCACCTTCAATGCGTGCAATCTATACTACCTAATATTCCTGGAAAGCCACGTTCTTTACCAATATAAAGTAGTCTAGCAACATCATTGACAGTTGGCAATCTTAGATATCGCTCTTAAAATATTTCCACAATTGCACGACAAAATCTCTTATCACATTCAATTACAGTAGATTCTCTAATATTGATATACTCGTACTGTTGGTATTGCATATGCCAATATCCGAAAGGCAACTATTATTTTTTCAAGGGTAGACGAGACAAGTCTCCTAGTCGCATTCCTTCCTTGAACAGAGTAACCATCATGATTTTTAACAGCATCAACAATACGAAGAAATAAATTTCGATACATTTGAAAACTCTCACAAAACATTGCTTCGTTATAGGTTGGATTTTCAGAAAATTGTCATTTATAACGTTGTGCTACTTTTTCTCGATCATGATAGATTGTATTACGACCAATAACTGAGCCTCCATGGATGGTCGTGGCATTTTGGTTTGCGAAAAATTCGGTTAGGATAAGATTGTTGTTGCAAATTTGTTGAACTATCAATTGTTGTTCTACATCATAATTATTAGTTATGTGTTCAAACTCATCATCAGATGAGCTTGAAGAAGGAAATGAATAAGAAGGGCCAACATAATTGGAATTATGAAGAGTAAATGCTTCTAAAATAATTGTCCAATGATGAGTATCTTATTTCAAAATTGAAGGATTGAATCTATACCATCCATTTTGATTTTCTTTACATCTACACCGTTGAATACTTATACTATCTTAGAATTACAAGATTGAATCTAGATCATCCATTATGATTTTCTTTACATTTATACCATTGAATACTTGTCGTATCTTAGAATTATAAGATTGAATCTACACCATCTGATTTTCTTTACATCTACATTATTGAATATTTATCTTATCTTAGAATTACAAGATTCAATCTACACCATCCATTCTATCTACATCGTTGAATACTTATCCTATCTTAGAATAACAAGATTCAATGTACACCATCCATTCTGATTTTCTTTAAATCTACACCATTGAATACTTATCCTATCTCAGAATTGCAAGATTCAATCTACACCATCCATTCTTATTTTCTTTACATCTACAAAGTTGAATACTTATCTTATCTTAGAATTACAAGATTCAATCTACACCATCCATTCTAATTGTCTTTAAATCTACACCGCTTAATAATTATCATATCTTAGAATTACAAGATTCAATCTACACCATTCATTCTGATTTTCTTTACATCTACACCATCATACATATACTTCCACACACATTATTAGTCATATACACATATATCATATCTTATTATTGTCGTTTTTTATCTTATTGCTCTATTTCTTTACCTCAGTGGCTTTCTCTTGAAATTCCAATTACACTCTTGATGAAGACCGACACCTTTGCCATATGTATATTAATATTTCACAAGATTCGGAAATAGGTGTATACCAAATAAGAGAATAATTTTGGAATCGTGTTACAGAGGCCTACAACTCCAACAAACCAAATCCATCTATGCATGATCGAACCCAAAGATCAATTCAAAGTCGCATGCAAGCAACACTTTCTGTTGTATTAAAACTAAAAGGATTTGTACAACAAGTTGAATATACTAAGCCAAATGGTTATTCTGAACAAGATGTTGTAAGAAATTATTCACACACACACACACACACACATATATATATATATATATATATATATTGTTGTTTATCTTATTAATTTAAACATGCTTTATTCAATATGCAGTTAGAACGTGAAAAACAACTAATGATGTTAGACTCAAAATATTCAAAAGTATTCAAATTTGGCATGTAGGATCCATTATGAAAGATTTTGCGAAGTTTGAAGGTACAACACGAAAATCCCAACCATAAAGGTCTTCACCCCAATTAGATATGGTGCTAGAGTCCCCAATTTCACCTTATGCTAGTTTATCTTTGTTTCCTCTCGATTTAACTGATGAAAATGGTAGCAGTTCTGCATCATCACATCGTCTAGATGGTATCAAGAAATCTAAACTTAAGAGAAAAAAAGGTGAAGATATGTCTATTATTTTAAACACGATTACAGAAGAAAATCAAAAGCTCTGAGCTTTATATGAGATCTCAGTCACCAAAAAAGATCGTGAATATTCAGGTACTAATGCAAAAAGTGGAAGCACAAAATCAAAATGTTGAAGCAAAAAAGAGATTGGTTAAAGTGACTCATGGGGACGACGATAACAAAAATTATATGATAGATTTGAACACCATTTCTGATCCCAATCAACTTGAGTACTTTCAAAAAGAACATTTAAGAAGTATATTGAAAAGAGAAGAACAACTACATCAACCACAAGCAAGTAATACTTTCGACATGTTTAGGGGTTATTTTCAATATCTTGGAGGATATGGAACTGGTCTTGGGACCTTAATAAAACAATTAGTGTGTTGC
Source organism: Rehmannia glutinosa (assembly GCA_016081115.2). Taxonomy (NCBI): domain Eukaryota; kingdom Viridiplantae; phylum Streptophyta; class Magnoliopsida; order Lamiales; family Orobanchaceae; genus Rehmannia; species Rehmannia glutinosa. Next base: position 51,919,432 of record CM071928.1, read on the forward strand.
GTGTTCGAGTTGTGTTTTCATTAATATTGCGTGTTTGGTATTTTATGTCTATTTAGGTTATTTTATGTGTTTTAGGTTATGGTAATCTTATTTTAATTTAATGTAGTTTAGGTTATTTGATGTCTTTTATATGACTGTAACTTTTAGGAATGTGTGTTATGAATTCTCTTTATATTTTGAGTATTTTTTATAAGTAAATTATTTTTAATTTGTTATATATGTGAAATTGAACATAATATAACAATTAAAAATGAAATCTTAATTTACAAAAAAAAAAAAATCACATGATAACTATGAACATAATTTATTGATTTATTATTACTAAATAAAAAACAAGATATTTTCTCCAAAAAAAAAAAAGAAATAAAGAGAGAAAACAAAAAAATAATTTAAAGAAACAAAAAAAATTGGAAAAAAAGAATATCGCGTGAAAAGTCCCTGCTACAAGTAGCGGGATACTACTGTTCACAATTTTTAAAATAGAGTGGAATGTGGTATGTTGTTGGAGAAGATTTATCCACAAAAAAGGTGGAATCCACCAGTATACCGTGCCACTAAAGATGCTCCTACAAGATATGTTTCTTTATTATTTTCTTATTAAAAAAACTAGATGTGACCTCGTGCGATGCACAGTCTACATATTTGTAAGACATCCATTTTGTACTGTGATATATGCAGTTTTCTAATGTTTCTATAAATTTCATCTCTCTGCATTGTAAAATAGCATCAAACAATAGACAATAAATACAATTTAATATTTTTTATTGATGAAGTAGAAAAAAAAATCACATATTAGAATCATGAAAAAGACATTGAAGACTATGTATTGCTCTTCTTTCATTATATATATATATATATATATATATATATATATATATATATATGGATTGGTTCAAATGAGACCAATCCCTTTAGGTTAGTCCATAAGACCTCATATGGACCCTTGATTTAAAACTTTTAATGGTGCAGATTACTTTTTTTATTTTTGGAGTATAAGGGTATTATTGTATTTTTACATATAACCACTTTTAAGAAAACACACGTTAATTACTTGTTTTTAGGAAAACATAATGTTTCCTTTTATCAGTTACCCGATTTTTAGGAGCAAAACACCCATTGATTCCAATCGTGTCTTTTCAAAAACTGATCCCTTTTGGTTTCTCCCTCCTTGAACGGTTTCTCTTTTGCAAAGAAACCCTATATCTAATTTTCCCCAAAATCTTTCGGTTTTCTCCCCTGAAATTAGTCACTCTCTGAAATTTTTACTTCAGTCGGTTATCGTCACTACCAAGGAATCGAGGTGTTGAAGAAGTTCGATTTTTGAAGAAGGGAGTAGGATAGGGAATTGGCGCCCGTTTTATGTTCTCAAATTTTTTTTTCTCAGTTATTTTTCTGAATCTCTCCATGTTCTTGTTGTTCTTGTCGCGACCAAGTATTTTTTGTGGTTGAAGGTGGTCGATTTCGTGGAGAAGCTTCAGGGTTGTTCCGACGTCCGTAAACTTTGTGGCTTCAAGTAATTTTTTTTTTCGGTTTTTTTCCCCATTTTTACTACATAATGAAGTTGTTTTTCGCATTTTATTCGATTATTTTGAATTTGTTCAGTGGTTTTTGTTTGTAGGATTTTGCATTTTTGCACCCAAAAAAATAAACTTGATGTGTTTATATTTAAAAAACAAGTAGTTGGTACTTGAAACCCATCTCCACCATCAAGTATACAGATGATGTGTACTAAGTATAAATATATGTCATGTTAAACATACATTATTTAGTGGAATGTAAACAAGTATGAAGATGTGCCTGCAAAGTCGGTAATGATTTATTTTAGTTAGCTAATGATTTGTTTATTTAGTTCAGTTGATTTTGAATACTCAATGTTTAGTTAGTTCAATGGATTTGTGTATTTAGTTCAAGTGGATTTGTGTACTTAGGAATGTTTAAATGCACAGTTCTTCAGTTTAATTGTATACATTCATTAATTATTTGTTTGTTGTGTTTCAGGTTCGTGTTTTATCCCAGTACTTGATGAGCAGAGGTTGTGAGCAGATGGACAGGAGATATTGCAGCTTAGTCCAACAAGAATAGCTCTGCCATGGAGAGATGCACGAAACAAGGTGGATTGCGGAATCTTTGCAATGCGGCATATGGAAACGTACATGGGGGGAGGTTTGAGAGGATGGTCACCTGGTTTACAGAAGGGCAATGCCAATCTAATGTGTACTTTTCGTTCCAAGTACACTAGTGCTGTTTTCTTAGATGACATGAATGAGTTAAGGGATAAGAATTTGGTTGAATGCAAGAAGCATTGGACTGACAAGAAGCCAATGTAGAAGTTTTTTCGTTTTTCATTGATGGTATAGTTTGGGGTTTTTTATTTTAGTCTTTGGAAACTAGTAGTGATGGTCTTGACAAACTATGGTACATGTTTTGTTTTGGTGTTTTGGAATTGTTGGTACACATTATTAAGGTTTTTTTGCACTTGTGTTTTTGCACAGTGGAATATTGTTTTCCCAGTTATATTGAATTGCATAGTTAATACACTGGATTTGTATAATTGCATCAGTTGATTTGTATTGTTAGTTGTGTATGTGGTTTAGATTACTTTTCTACGTAGCTAAGTGAATTTTATTCTTGGGTAAGACGAATTGTATACTAAGTTTATGCAGGTACTTCAATGGTTTTGTTTTTTTAGTTCAGTGCATGTTATATATTATTGAACAGATGTAGTTGACCTGTATAGATAGTTAGGCAGAATTGTATATTTAATACACTGGAATTGAATATAATTAAACCAGTTGAATTGTATTTCTAGGTATATAAGTACTATTTTACAAGTGGACCTGTTTATTTAGTTACGTGAAGATGTATATGTGGTCATTGGTATTGTATATTTTATACATTGGACCTGTATAATTGGATCAGTTGAATCGTATTACTAAAAGAATTATTAGTTTTGTTTAATTAGACAAGTAGACTTGTATTTTTGGTTAATTGGAATTGTATACTTAGTTTAATAGTTGTTCGATGTAATTTTTTATGCAATACGTATATGATAAGAGAAAACCAATATAAAAGATTAATTAACAGGTAACATATTCTTTTGACATAAAAGATCAACCAACACTAAGATATTGTTCACCCAACACTTTTTTCAATAAAAAATCATTCTATTATGGTGTGGTGTTGCGGTTTGGACATGTTCTATTGTTATGTGTTCCGAACTCACCACAGGTTCCACATCTTCTTTTGAGTTTTGTGCTTGCTTTGATGGCTTTCTCTCTTTGGCTTTGAATTCTACTTTTCACATTACTACCGCTGCCCTTGTTTTTTGCTTGCTTCGGTGGTAATACAGAAATATCAAGCTGCGAGGTTGAGCCACAATATGTTTCCATTATTGACTGTTTGCTCCCCACAGATGGTGTATGTTGTTGATCTTTTAACAATTTTACCTTTTCTTCTGATACAAGACGTGATAAATTTGGTAATTTATCAATATTGCCTTGCGCTAGACCAATGCAGATGTGGAAATCCGACCAAAGGTTATTTAGCGTGATAATATACATTAATCACATTTTCATAAATGCATTTTCACATGCATTGACTTTGGATTATATAAACAATTTAACTAAACTAAGTATACAATTGCAAGTGAACAAACTATAGGATCACACTGCATTAAATATACAGTAAAAGATAACTACGTGTACATTTCGAATCAACTAAGTATACACATCCCATTAACTAAGTAAACATGATTTTTTTGTAAAAATAAAAGTTGTTTGATAATATACAGTAATCACTTTTTCATAAATTTTTTCGCATGCATTGACACTCAATTATATAAACAGTTCAACTAAATTAAGTATACAATTCTAAATGAAAAAACTATAGACCCCATTGTATTAAATATACAGTAAAACATAACTACGCATACTTTTCGAATCAAGTAAGTATACAAATCCCATCAACTAACTAAACATGATATTTTGTAAAACTTTTCCACATTTGCACTTAAAATCGACAAGTATACATATCCTATCAACTATGTATACATGTTATTTTGTAAATTTCTCCACGTATACACTTCGAATCAGCTAAGTATACATATCCTTTCAACTAAGTATACATGTTATTGTATAAATAGGGAGGACCGACATAAACAACAAATGCAGTACCTGTTAGTATTATATGTAGCATCAAACGAAACCACATCTCCAAATGTGGCGTAGTTCCTTATATACAAACTAATAACATATATACAATCTATAGACAATGCCAATATGAAAAAATATAAACTATGTATACAATGTTTGCACACAGCATATACAAGATATGTATATTAAACATACAAATCACCATAAAAAACATACAATTGGTTCGATTAGACGTCCATGGTTGTTTCAATTTTTCTCCTAATTGTTTTTAGCAAGCATCTCGTAAGGAATTACCTTGGAAACATCCATCAGTCATGTTGAAAGCAAGATTTTCTGCCATTGTAGAATTCCTTTGCATCTAATGGATGATAAATAATCGATAATTAATAAAATATATCGTCTTTTTTTTCCTTCTGTTTAACCATGTTGTGTAAATTTTATGCTGTCGAAGAGATTGCTGGTTATGGCGTTGAGAGGATGTTTTGGGAAAAAAGTGTATTAATGCAGGGGATTTTCCTTGATTATGGGGACGTGATCAAGACAAGATCACGTCCCTAATTTTTAGGAAACCGGTTACAAAATTTATTTTGCTTGATTCCTATTTTACCCCCTACTATGTATATTTTCAATAGAAAAGCTGTGTAGATTTATTTAGATCTTGGCCATTAATTTTTGTTTTTGATGGTGTAGATTTGGTCTTATGGACTAACCTAGGAGAGTGGTCTCACAGGATCCCCTCCTTATATATATATATATATATATATATATATATATATATTAATGTTATGTATGAATATATGTATATATAAAATTTGGACACATATTTTAAGATGTTTTCTTCAATTAAAATAAGTATTTCTTGATTGAGTTTAATTAACTTAAATACATGTATATGAAAAATAAGCTAAGCGCAAATCATAACTATACATATATCACAAATGGTCAAAATACATGAATATAAAAATTAATGCCCAATAGTCTGAATGCACTTTTAAAGCACACTAGTATATCACCTGTACGATGCACGGAGTGTAATATAAAAAAGTATTGTATAATTTTGATTTAAAAAATTTAATATATTATAGGAATGGTAATGGAGCGGGGCAGGGCATGTATATCAAGCCCATCCCAACCATATGCATTGAGCTGGGAAGGGTTGCAGGATGAACGTTTTGACTCGAACAAATTAATTTAGTATTTATTAAATTACTAAAATCATGATTATTTGAGATACTATCTTATAACATATGTTGTTTGATAATAATAAATAAATAAATAACAAGTAATAGAACGGATAATTAGTATTTCTTTTATGTAATTAGTATTTACTTGTTATATATTCAAAAAGTATGGACAATATACAATTTAAATTATATATATATATAATTTAAAGAATCATTTTACAATTATATATATTTGATTTTAATATTTAGTCAATTAATAAAATATTATACATTGGATTATTTTATAAGATATAATACATAGATACAATTTTTTTAAAGTATATATTATAATATTTTACGCATTTATATAATACATATATACATACAATTATATGTGTATATATATAACTTGTATATTTATTCATATTTTTGTAAGATTGTTTTTATATTCAATGATGTTGTCCAATTTGTATTCCATGTTCAGCTTTTCAGAGTATTGATTATCTTACAGATTTTATTATGTAATGTTTGGATTTTTGTAAAAAATATAATCGAATATTTATTGTTTTCCATATTTTTGATAAGAGAAAATACGACATAATATATAATTGTCCATCAAAATTACTTTTTAGGGTAAGAAAATAAACAAAATAAATATTGCTTTTGCTAATTAAAAAAAATTAAATTATTAAGTATCAAATTATGATTCAGAATATGCTGAAACATTTACAAATTATAAAAATATGAACATACATATCACTTTTTTTATAGTGGTCTTCATTATTTTTTTGGAGATGAAAATATAAAATTATTTATTTTAAATTAGGAAAGTATGAGTTATGTGAAAACCCGATATACTAAAACTAATAATTTTTTTAGATTAAGAAAGTACAAAAATTGTTGTCAAAATATTTTTACACTAATAATCAGAATTTACCAAATTATGCTGAGAGTGAAAACATGATTTACTGAAATAAGAAATTACCATAATTAAAATACATGAATATACAAATTGTTCAATAGCCCGAATACATAATTTTTAAAACCCACAACATATTGAGTAATATATCTTTTATTTTAATTTATTATATTTATTTTTTATTTAATATATGAAATATTTGTGTCAAACTGAAGATCGTAAGAGATGATTAATTTGATATATTATACTTAAAAAACTAATCAAAAACGAAAAAGTTATTCAATTTTAAAATAAAAATAATAAAGTCAAATATAATAATTAATGTAGTATACATACATATTTGAAAATTCAATTAATGCAGTACATGGATTCGGAAACCATAAAATTATAAATATATTTTACCTTTGTAGGTCCCAAAGGGTGTGGTGTAAGGTTTAGAGGGGGGTGAATAAACCATACCAAATTTTCGATTTAGTCCTTTTAAAGAGTTCAACAGAGTTGAATCAAATCAGCGGTGTCCTTGGGATATCTAAGTTGGCTATTTAGCTAACTTACCCACTCAACAGACTCGATAGAGCTGTTGAGAGTATAACTCGGCTGCTTAAGCCAAATACTTAACTTGGTTGATTTGGTTTTTAACAGTGGAAAGACTTAACACCCTTTGATTGGTTTAAAGCTTGTTTTTAACACTTGTTTTAACACTTAGTTATTTATCAGTTGGATAGCAAATATTAACTAACAACAGATATAAAGTAAATGCTAGAATGTAAATGCTGAAAGTAAACTAACACAAGAATTTTATAGAGGTTCGAATATGGGGTAATTCTTCTAGTCCTCTCTTCTCCAACTCCTGGAGGAATCCACTAAGTAACAGATCAGTTTACAAAGCGGTTATGAGTCTGAGACTGCTTGATCACACAAATGGCTTCTCCTACGACTCAGCTTCTTCACGAGGCAGCTGTCTGGCTACTTCCGCTCACTTCTCAAGTTCTTGGCTTTGATCACAAAGCCCTCCAACAAACTTGATACTTGGTTCGACCTTGAACCTTTTTACAATCCTTCAACTTGGAAAGTAGACCCTTTTTATTTCTTCAAATGTTTTCTCTTCAACTAGTTGTGTTGGATCGAGTTTCTTCGAGTTTTAGGCTTGAGGAATAGCTTGTAATGCTTTGAGAATTTGCAGGTTAATTGCTTGAATATTGCTTACTCTTGCTAGGTTCAGGTAACCCTTTCTCAAATGCTTCCTCAGCCTTTTATAGTACACATTTGAAATTTTGCCCGTTGAAGAGATAGGCTAGATTCAAATGTCACTTTGTGTTCGTTAGCTTTGTCTTGTCTTGGTCTGCAGTCTTCGTGGTGTTGACCTTTTCTCGTATTAAATGGCATTCCAGCTTTGTAGGTTCTGACATAAGGTACAATGTTTCCCATTGACTCATTCTCTTTGCACAATTCTGGGCCAAACAATTTAAGACCTGGCAGCTGGACATATTACTATATCGAGTGATATTCTTGACTTTATTCCAACGGATCTAAGTCAGTTGTCCTGACTTGACTGTTGCCTTTACTCCAGGTGACTTAAGTCTGCTCCAATCATAGGATTGACTCATCTATTACTTCAACTGATAGACTTGGCTTCTTTAGTTGACTTGACTGACACTCCTCACAGTTGTTCCTCAGCTGACTCTCCTTCAGTCGAGTCCTTGACTTCCTTCATGACCATACTCAGCTGATACACAACAGAGTCTTCATTCCAAATCCATAGATTGTCTTCTTGTAATCTTGACTTAGCTGACTTAACTCAGCTCTTCCAGTCCTATCTATTACAATACAAAATTACAAGGAAAATGGGGTGCCAACTTCCAAGTCTAAGTTTTACATGGTATCATCAAAATCTAACAAATAAATTTCCTAAAAATTTCCCCCTTTTTGATGATGCCAAAACTTAAAACATACAACACAAGTAAATAGCGAAATTCAAGCAGTGCAATAACAAATAATGTATGCTTTGAAAATATTTTTATTGATCATTTCATTCTCGTCCTTTACAAAGCTGTTTACAATAAGTATCAGAGCTTTATACAAGTAGACAATACAACATATATTTAAGCTAAGATACATAGAGAATGAATATTACAAGGAAATTCACAGAGCTTATTACCGAAGATTTACATCTATGTATTTACAATAATGTAAAGTACTTGAAGGGGTTCGCAGCACACTTCAACTTCTTTGCTGCTTCCTTCTTCTCTCTTCATCTTCAGCCCTCTTCCTGTCATCCTCTGTCTTCTCTTTTTCCTTTCTTCTTCCTCTCGCTTCTTTTTCTCATAAGCTCACTTAGCAGCAAGGTCATCCCTTCGCTTCCTCTCAAGCCATTCGCGATTAGATCTCTCATTCTCAGCTTCTTGCCTTCTAACAGCTTCAACGTTCTTGCGCGAAACCTCAAGGTTAGCGAAGTGATCGTATACAACCCAATATATAAGACCCTTCTTCTCTGGATCTACAGATGCCACATCTTTTGGTTTTGGCCGTGGTTGAGAGGCTCTCCCACTTTCACCATGTCTTCCCCTTCCTGACTCAGCTCCCCTTCCTTTGGGAGTATACTGTATTGGAGCTTTTGAGTTTCCAGCCGAGTGACTACTGGAAGTTGGCTGCTTATCAGCTGTATTACACAATTCCATTCCCTTCTCCCAACACAAGTCCCATGCTTGAGGCAGAGTCATCCCTTGAAAGTAACCTTCTAATTCTAAAGTTTGGAATTCCTCTAGTGATCTGGGCTCAGATCCATAATCAGGCATGGCAATGTCTCTCTGGGGTTTGATCGCAGCATAGACCTTTCCGGCTAGAGGACCACCATATTGCTTTATAATCTCCTGAACGCGAGCTGACTGCTTCTCAGCTACTTCATCGAATGCAGCTTCGATGGCCTTCATTTTATCTTTCATGGCCAACTTAGCATTCTCAATAGGTAGGTTCTGGGGTAGCTTGCTGAGAATGGAAGCTGTGACTTCACCAAGCTGTGGAGTTTCAAAGATACATCGCTTTTAAAGGAAGATTTTTGAACTTAGCTGATTTAACTCAGCTCTTTCAGTCCTATCTATTACAATACAAAATTACAAGGAAAATGGGGTGCCAACTTCCTAGTCCAAGTTTTACATGGTATCATCAAAATCTAACAAATAAATTTCCTAACCACATTTTTTCCAGGCTTTTATTACTTTCTATAGCAATGAAAAATCGGCAGAAAATTTTGTGATTACTATTTTGAGAATAATCTCTTTATATATATATATATTAGAAAAGAAAATTTTGAGTAAATATATCTTATATTTTTTATTTAATTATGTTTAGTTTTTATATATGCAATATGTGTGTCAAATTGAGTATCATAAAAATATAATTAATTTGATATATTATAAGTCAAAAAACGGATCAAAAATGAAAAATTTATTAAATTTTAAAAAGAAAAAAAAAGACAAATATAATAATTAATGTAAGGCACATAAGAATCTTGAAAACTAATTTTTATATTGATGTTGCTTTTTATGGCAGATCACTCCAAGTCAGGGATTATGATAAAAGTCAAAGTCTTCTTCTTCCAATGGGGAAAGTCTTCCAAGTCGTCTTCTACGGGAGCTGGAAATTCTTTAGTTGGGAACTTACCTGCACACATGCAAACATTATACGAGCCCCGGGGTTGTCCTATGGAGGCCCCTCCGACGCTCAAGTCAGCACAGTGATCGAGACAGAAATTAAGACAGTAAACGAATAATGAATTAATGCGAAAGAGTAATTATGCGTCACATAACTTACAAATAAAGAGGAAAGATATTTTTATACCTGGGTAATGGGCCTTGTGGGTCGTGTAGGAGATATTGGCCTATGGGCCAGTCTCGGACTTCTTTGGGCCGGGTTATTCCATTAATAGCCCATTGGGCAATTAATATTATTCAATATATAAACCGAATTATATATTAATTATTAAACATCATTTTTGCCCACAACATAAGCCCTCCAGCTCCAGTGCTGCGGGAGAATAGAGCAGTGCGGGAGCTAATATTTATTCGTGTATGGCTTGTCTTATTCTATATCTTGTCTTGTTCTGTGGAATCTTTGACCATTCTTACACAAGGACACACACTTGGGAGGAGAGCATTGAGCATGACTTCCAAAGCTAATATTTCTCTCTCTACTCTTTAACTTTTAATCTCTTGCATGGTAGAACACTTAGTAAAACTTTCTTGAAAGTTAAAGAGAGTACTCATGGAGAGTTGGAGTGAGAATGGAGTGCATCAGGTGAGGAGAGAGATGAGAGCCCGAGAGAGGGGCGAGGGCGCCCCGGGGAGCCTCCCCGAAGCGGGCAAGGATGCCCTCACGGGCATGTCGGGCAAGAGAGGGTGCACCCCCGGGAGGCGGCCTAAGCCCCCCATTCTATTCTTCCTTTTGCATTTCTCCGTCTTCTCCGGAGTTTTGACACATTTTGGGCCGGATTTCAGATTTAAGCATTCCTTCAGTTCCACTCAGGGGCAGGGGCATCACTGGTTGTTTAGTCTCCAGTTCAGTTATTCCATTTCCACCTATGCCAGTGGATTTCAATATTCCCCCTCTAGCTCAGGAGTTGTGTTATGATGGTGTGGGGGAAGTAGAGCTTGATTCAGGTTCAAGTTTAAGTGATGAAGCTCCCGAGGAGGTTTCTGACAGGGACAGTCCATAAGAGGTCCATTGATCTAAGTATCAACATAGGCGTCCTCCTGGGTGTCGAGCAATTGTCGTGGGAGAGTTAGCAGAATTTCATTTCAGTGTTTTTGAAGATTGCAGGAGCGTTTGGGGCTCCCCTAAGAGTTCCGATGTTAGCTCAGGGATCAGGGAATAGACATACTCATCTTCCTCAGGGCTTTATTACCGTACATCTTTACAGCTTCTCTATTGGTTTTACTCTTCTTCCGGATAATTTTCTCATGGCAATCCTTAGATCGGTGGGTACATATAATGGATAGATGGTTCCCCAGGCTTACGCGTGCAAACGAGGATACGAGTATGCCATGCGGGAGTTGGACATGTCGCGACTGTAGATGGGTTCCACTCCTTGTTCTATGCCAAGAAGTCTTCTGGTGATACCTTCTTCCACATCTTCCCTCGCCTCCAGTGCAATTTCCTTATGTGAGGGACTGGTTGGGAGCTCCCTCACGAATGTGTCTCAGAAGCCAAGTCGGCTAGAGACACTCCTTCTTCCCGGAAGGAGATGGTGGAAGTTTATAGATCCAAAAGATTATTTAGGAGTCTTCTAAATGTTGATGATTTCTTGGGTACTGAGCATTGTTTTACTTCCTTGCACTGTTCTTTTATTTGTACATTTGTCTGTCTCTGTTTTCTGATACTGCTTCTTGTTTATTCTTTAGGAAAGAGGAGTTATAGTGTTGTCGGGTTTATGGCTTTTAAAAAGGAGAAGGATAAAGCTAAGGGAAAGTTTGCTGCTGGCGACAGCTCGAGCACCACGCCTCACAGTGATAATGAGTGAGGGTCGCACCCTCGCCAATCGGAGGGTGACTGGCAACCCTGTTCTCATTCTAAGGACCGTGTGCCCCATTCTCCTTCTGGCTCTTCTGGTGGGAAGAGACCGAGGATGGAGCCTGGAGATGCTGCTCCCGGGATCATTAGTCCCCAAGTTATTTTTTCTGGCGAAGTGAACCGTCTTAAGAGAATTCAGTCCCATTGGGACTTCACAGATTATTACATAGGATATGTTAGTACTAGAGGAGCACTGTCAGTGGATGATGTTAGGAAATTTATTTGATAGATTTTGATGATACCATAAACTTAAACTAGGAAGTTGGCACCCCATTTTCTTTGTAATTTGTATTGTAATAGATAGGAGCTGAGTTAAGTCAGCTATGTCAAAGATTACAAGAAGTCAATTGCGGACTAAGTGAAGGCTCTATAGTGTGTCAGCTGAGTAAGGCCATGAAGGAAGTCAAAAACTCGACTGAAGAAGAGTCAGCTGAGGAACAACTGTGAGAAGTGCCAGTCAAGTCAACTCAAGAAGCCAAGTCTAAAAGTTGAAGTGACAGTTGAGTCAATCCAATGATTGGAGCTGACTCAAGTCACCTGGGTAAAGGCATCAGTCAAGTCAAGACAAATGACTTAGATCTGTTGATTAAAGTCAAGAATATTACTCCATTTAGTAATATGACAAGCTGCCAGGTCTAAAAGTGTTTGGCCCTAAATTGTGCAAAAGGAATAAGCCAATGGGAAACACTGCACATGGTGTCAGACATCTGCTATGCTGGAATGCCATTTAATACCAGGAAAGGTCAACATCACCATGGCTGCAGACCAAGAAAAGACAAGCCAACGAACACAAAGTGACATTTGAAATTAACATATCTCTTCAACGGGTAAAATTTCAAATGTGCACTATAAAAGGCTGAGGAAGCTATTGAGAAGAGGTGACCTTGAAAACCTGAACCACGAATGAACAAGCAATATTCAAGCAAGTAATATGCAAATATTCTCATAGCCATTCAAGCAATTCCTCAAGCCTTAAACTCAAAGAAACTCGATCCAACACAAGTTGTGAAGGAGAGATAACTTCAACCAGTTGAAGAGGAAACTTTTGAAGAATCAAAGAGGCCTACTTTCCTAGTCATGATTGTAGAAAGGTTCAAGGTCGAACCATTATCAATTTTGTTGGAGGGCTTTGTGATCAAATCCAAGAAATTGAGAAGTGAGCTGAATTAGCAAGGCAACTGCCCTGTGAAGAAGCTGAGTCGCAAGATAAGCCAGTTGTGTGATCAAGGCTGTCTCCCGACTAATAACCGCTTGTAAACTGATCTGTTACATAGTGGATTCCTCCAGGAGTTGGAGAAGAGAGGATTAGAAGAATTACCCCATCTTTGAACCTCTATAAAATATTTGTGTCATTTACTTTCAGCAAATTTACATTCTTGCATATTTACTTATCTGCTGTTAGTTTATATTTGCTATCCAACTTATAAATAATCAAGTGCTAAATATCAAGTGTTAAAAATAAGCTTAAAACTAATCAAAGGGTGTTAAGTCTTCCGCTGTTAAAAACCAAATCAGCCAAGTTAAGTATTTGGCTTGAGCATCCGAGTTATACTATCAACAACTCTATCGAGTCTGTTGAGTGGGTAACTTAGTTGAATAGCCAACTTAGCTGACCCTCAAGGACACAATTGTTTGAGTTAACTCTATTGAATATTTTAAAAGGACTAAAATCGAAAATTTGGTAAGGTTTATTCAACCCCCCTTCTAAACCATACACCACACCCCTTGGGACCTACAAGTGGTATCAGAGCGGTTGGTTCATTGAGCCTTCCGCACTGGTTACTGAACTAGATCTCAATATTTTCAGAAAGTTCTAACACTTGCGTTTTTCAAAGTCTTTCATCTTTTAAGCAAAGTTATTATCATGGAAGCAAATCTAACACGCATTCGTATGTTTACTGTTGAAGAATTTGATGATTGGAAAATACGCATGCAGGCTTATCTATCTGCATTACATGATGAAATGTGGCTTGTGATAGAGGATGGGCCACTGTAAATACTCAAAATCAACATAGTTGTGCGAAGAGCAGCTGTAGCAGAGGGAGAAGAAGCTGTTGTTGAAGCAAGACCACTCCATGGTTGAAAAACCAAGGACTGAGTGGACAAATGAGGATAGAAAGAGATACAACAAGGACAATGAGGCCAAGGATATTCTCCACAAGACGTTGGACAAAGCCATGTTCAACAAAGTCAAATCTTGCAAATTTGCAAAAGAGATTTGGGAAAAGCTGACCTTAATTTGTGAAGGATCAGAACAAATTAAGGAAAATAAATTAACTGTTGCTGTTCAAAAATTTGAAAATTTGAAAATGCTTGCAGGTGAAACTCTGGATCAGCTGGATGGCAGATTTACTAAGATTACAAATGAGCTTTCAGCTCTTGGGAAAGAGTACACACATAAGGAAATGTGTATGAAGATCTTAAGAAGCCTCCCAGTTGAATGGGAAATGAAGGTCATGGCTCTGAGAAATTCAATGGACCTCTCTAGAACATCTAACCATGAACTATGCTCAGACCTCAAAGCCTATGAGTTTGAGCTGAGAAGAAAAGAGCAAGAGGAAACAGTTGTGCCCAAGATAGCTACATTAATGGCCAGTGAAGGGAAAAGAGTTGAGCCAAAAGAAGCCATAGACTAGGAGGAGATTGCCCTGATGGTTAAAAGATTCAACAAGTACTTCAATAAGAACTATAAAAGGAAGAAGGGTGAAACCGCCAGCAGACATTCAGCACCCTCCAAAGTAAGGGAAGATAGGCCACCCAAGAGAGCTGAGCATCAAAGAGTTGATAATCAAAGGACAGACAGAGCTGATCAGAGAGCTGAGAACCTGTGTTGGAACTGCAGACGACCAGGACATTTTGATGTTGACTGTTCCTATCCACCAGTCAACAAGTACAAAAATGAAGAAGAAAGAAAAGTCTTCAGGGAAAGAAGACAAGAAAAGAATAAATCCATGTTGGTTGCTGAGACTGTTGAGCTAGCCAAGTGCAAAGAGGCAGCAGACTCAGATAGTAGTGAAGCAAACTACTCAAGTGATTTTGAATAAGAGGCTATGATCTGCCTCATGGCCAAAGAACAAGATCAAGAAGATGAGGTACATTCTTACTCATCTCATTCTAATTCAAGTGATAGTGACTGTGACACACACACTTCATCACCCACTGATCTTTATGATTCATTAGGCAAAATGATGAAAGATTTTAAACACATAAAATCCTCACACGCCATTCTAAATGAGGAAAACATCCAGCTTAAAAGCCAAAACTCACAGCTGACTAAAGAACTGAGTACTCTGAGTCACATAGCTGATGAGAACACTAAGCTGAAGGACGAAAATGCCAACATCATAGAAGAGTTAGCTGCTATAGAAAACAGGGAAAAAGATCTTAAAAATGTGATTTCCTCATTTACAAAAGCATCCAAATCATTAGATGAACTTATTATGAGTCAAAAGGAATGTAGAGACAAGACAGGCATAGGATTTAATTTCTTTGTGCATAGTCAAACTCCAAGAGTGATTTTGGAGAAAGGATCTTCAAGTAATGAAGCATCCCAAAAACCCAAAACACCAAATGTTGCACACACATCTATTCCAAAGCACAATCACAATCACACTAGCCTTGGATATAAAGGGGAAGAAAAGCAGCCAGTTGTGTATGCTGAAAGGACAGCTGAGAAGAAATTCAGCCGAGTTCCTCAGCAAACTCCAAACAAAAAATACTCTGTGAAAAGCAAACAGAGCTACCAAAAACCCTAGAAATTTCATCAGAAAAATACATATGATGGGAATGGTAGAAACTATCCAAACTATGTTGATTGGAATAATGTGAAACATCAACAAAGACCTATGGAATACAAGCCAAAATGGCAAAGATCTAAACCTCAGCAAAGGTCATTCCAAAGGCAAACGAGCTTTTATCAGCACACATACGCACCTAAGCACTACACTCAAAAATACCACAACTACCCCAAGAATGCAATTGCTAAAACACAGACACATGCATACAGACAAAAGAGACAGATGTATGATTCTAAAACCCCCAAGCAATTTGCTAATGTACACTATGATTATGGCACTGATAGATGGAAACCTCTTAGCGTCAGACCATTTGGCTATAGGTTGGTTGGAGCATCTTATAGCACTAACCCCTCAGGACCCAGACAATTATGGCTACCTAAAAACCGATTTCCTTAATTGCAGGTTCAAGGAACAGCTGAGTGCCAAGGAACCTGGTACATGGATAGTGGATGTTCCAGACATATGAAAGTAAACAAGAAAAATCTGTCAAGATTCAAGGAGATTTGAAGTACAAAAGTTATATTTGGATGAAATGAAGCTCCAGGGGAGATCAAGGGCACATGATCCATCAAGAAAAATGGATTGGAAATCACAGATGTTGCGTATGTTGAAGGCCTCAACTTCAACCTGTTGAGTATCAGCCAACTCTGTGACAAAGGCTACAATGTAGGATTCAACATGAGGATATGCCATATAAAGGATTCTAAATCAAATGAAATAGTGCTGCAAGGGTCAAAGCAAAAGAATATGTATGAGGTAGTTTGGTCTACTGCTATACCAAGCACATTTCTGCTAGCAAAGAGCACAACCGAATCACGTTGGTTATGGCACAAGAAACTAAGTCATCTAAACTTCAAGACAATCAACAAGCTTGCAAGGAGTCATATTGTAGAAGGATTGCCAGACTTAGTGTACAAGAAAGAAGGTGTATGTGATGCATGCCAGATGGAAAAGCAAATCAAATATTCATTCAAAGATAAGCCAAGTCCTTCTTCAACAAGGATATTACATATGTTGCATCTGGATTTATTTGGTCGAGTTGAGCCAGCTAGAATCAGTGGAAAGAAATACACCCTAGTAGTGGTGGATGATTATTCAAGATACACATGGACAATATTCATGTGTAAAAAGAAGGAAACTTTGCAGAAGTTACCTCAGCTGATGAAAAGAGTTTAAAATGAGAAGAGTCAAACCATTATAAAAATAAGATCTGACAGGCAAACAAAGTTTGTCAATGGGATAATAACTCAAGATTGTGTTGAAATTGGTATTGCTCATGAGTTATCAGCTGCAACGACTCCATGGCAGAATGGAGTAGCTGAAAGAAGGAACAAAACTCTCAATGAAGCTACAAGGACCATGTTATCTGGAGCTGGATTGCCTAAGAGATTTTGAGCTGAAGCTATAAATACAACATGCTATACTCAAAATATAGGCAATTAACCAAGACTCCCTATGAGATTTGGACAGGGAGAAAGCCAAATGTTGGATTCTTCAGGATATTTGGATGTAAATGCTTCCTCCATAATCATGGCAAAGATAATTTGAAGTCTTTTGATGCTAAAGATGATGAAGGTATATTTTTGGTATACTCAGCTGAGAGTAAAACCTATAGAGTGCTGAACAAAAGGACTATGGTCACAGAAGAGTCTATCCATGTGGTTTTTGATGAACCTAATGTGGATGGAGAAGACATTTAAGAGTTAGTTGATAAGTTGAATCAGCCAACTATGCAGAAGAGTCCTTATGTTGAAGCTGAAGTGAGAGCACTCAATCCAGATGAAGATGAGATAGCTGAATCTCAAAGACAGCTAGAAGGTCTACAGAATTGAAAATGAAAGAGTTGTTCAAGACAACTTAG
Source organism: Rehmannia glutinosa (assembly GCA_016081115.2). Classification (NCBI taxonomy): domain Eukaryota; kingdom Viridiplantae; phylum Streptophyta; class Magnoliopsida; order Lamiales; family Orobanchaceae; genus Rehmannia; species Rehmannia glutinosa. The sequence continues at coordinate 51,936,888 of CM071928.1, forward strand.
CTGCGAGACGGCTTAATTCAGCAGACTTACTACAACCTGATGTGAGATGGCTGAGGGACCATCCTCTAGAGTTTGTCATTAGAGATGTTAGAGATGGCATAAGAACCAAATCCAGAGCACATCATGAAGCTATGATCACTTGTTTTATATCCCATATAGAGCCTAAAGATGTGTCTCAAGTATTGGAAGACACACATTGGATTCAAGCCATGCAAGAAGAGATGAATCAGTTTGAAAGAAACAAAGTATGGGAATTAGTTAAAAGGCCAACCCACCAAAATGTTATTGGCACAAAATGGGTTTTTAGAAACAAGATGAATGACGAAGGATCTGTAGTAAGGAAAAAGCAATATTGGTAGCCAAAGGGTATTGCCAAGAAGAGGGTATAGATTTTGATGAAACATTTGCTCATGTTGCCAGATTAGAAGCAATAAGGATGTTTCTTGCTTATGCTGCACACAAGAACTTCACTGTATATCAAAATGGATGTGAAGAGTGCATTTCTAAATGGACTGGAAGAAGTCTATTTTGAACAACCTCCAGGTTTTGAGCAGAAAACTATTGGAGATAAGGTCTACAAGCTCAAGAAAGCATTGTATGGATTGAAACAAGCACCAAGAGCATGGTATGATACATTGTCTCAATTTCTAAATGACAATTGATTCACCAAAGGCAAGGTTGACAGAACACTCTTCAGAATTTAAGATGGAGAGAGTATACTGCTTGTTCAAATATATGTGGATGATATCATTTTTGGTTCCACAAATAAAGAGTTGTGTGAAAAGTTATCAAACCTCATGCAAGGCAAATTTATGATGAGCATGATAGAAGAGCTGACTTTCTTCCTAGGACTTCAAGTCAAATAATTGAAGGATGGAACCTTCATAAGCCAAACAAAGTATACCAGAGATTTAATGAAGAAATTTGGTATGGAAGAGAAGTCTTCTGTTAAAATTCCAATGAATACATTAGTTAAGATGGACATGGATGCAGATGGCAAAGATGCTGATCAAACTAGATATAGAGCCCTCATTGGATCTTTGCTCTATCTAACATCAAGCAGGCCAGACATCACCTTTGCAGTAGGTGTATGTGCTTAGATTTCAATCTGCACCAAAAGAGAGCCACATGACTGTAGCTAAGAGAATCCTAAGGTATTTGAAGGGATGCTAGGAAGTCGGCTTATGGTATCCAAGGGAATGAGGATTCAAGCTGGTAGGATATTCAAACTCAGACTATGCTGGATGTATAGTTGACAGAAATAGTACTTCAGGTACATGTCAAATGCTTGGAAATAGATTGGTTTCTTGGTTCAGTACGAAACAAAATTCAATAGCTACATCCACAGCTGAAGCATGGTACATAGTTGCGGGCAGCTGTTGTGCCCAAGTCTTATGGATGAAACATCAGCTGAGAGATTATGATATTGAAGAAAAAGAGATTCCAATTTTGTATGATAAACTAGTGCTATTGCAGTTACTCAAAATACTGTGTTGCATTCAAGAACAAAGCACATTGATGTCAGATATCATTTTATAAGAGATCATGTTGAAAAGAAAGACATCACCTTGGAATACATCTCAACTGATAAGTTGTTAGCTTTTATATTCACAAAGCCATTATGTGAATCAAGGTTTGAAGAGCTCAAGTATGAGTTAGGGTTAATTGAGTTGAGATATAATACTCAGAAGGCTCAATCAGCAGAGAAAGAAGATGAGAAAATTGAAAAAGAGCAAGTTTCACATTACAGCCAAGTGAAATAGCCAAGTCGGGAAGTCAGCTGAATTGAGTTAGCTGACAGTGAGTTACATCATGACAAGAGAGGAGCAGAGTTGAGTCACTTTGGATAAAAGCTGAATCATTTATGAGCTAAGGGACAAAAACACAGCCGTTTTAATTTGAGTGGGAATGTTTTTAAGAATGGCGTCAGCGTAATAATGATTGTCAGTACAAAAGCTGCACAGTAAAAAATATGATTGGGTATAAATGCTGATGCATTTAATGTGTGGAAATTAATGCGGTTTTGAAGACTTAATCCAGACCGTTGATCTTGATCAACATTTTCAAATTCCAAAAACCGTCCTTTCACGTCCTTTATATACGAAACTTCACTTTCTCTCTCCTCATGCAAACCTATTCATCTTCAACAAATAAAGAGCATTCTCTCTGAACTGAGTTCAAAACCTAGTTCTTACAAGTCAAGTTTCTCAAGTTTCAATTGGTAAAATAGTCTGAAAATGGCAGCAAACCATTATTTTGCATTGTTATCTTAGAAGATCCACACCGGTTCTTTAGTAGACTTTGCTAGAATGATCAAACAGGGCATTGATAGTGCCCTTGTGAAGAAGATAGCCGAGAAGATAGAAAAGTCCGGCCTTAAGGACTTTTTGACGATTCAGTTCACGCATACCTACGTGGAAGAGGTGGCCATGTTCTACGTGAATGTGGAGATGCAAGACGATGAAATCTGTTCATCGGTCCACAGCAAGGTCATCAAAATAACTACTAACGACCTTGCTGAGCACTGCTTGTTGCTTCTTGGAAGGAAATTTCCAAGCTGGAGTTCGCTGCAAAGGCTGTGTATACAGCCAAGAAGGAGTCTCTAAAGGAGGATTACCACAAGCTGATGGACGTCGTGTCCAAGTGCGTGGACATGAAGTTTGGAAGCTTTAATCAGCTATCTAAGACTAAGATGATCATGATGGCTGTGATCATGCAAGAAAAGAAGGTGAATTGGGCTGAGTTCGTTTTCAGTCGAATCTGCCAAAATAAGATGAGCAAGTCCCACAAGGAAGATGGGACCTTTGGTTGTTGTTTGGGATATGGCCTTGTGATTGGCCATCTGATGGAGGTAAAGGGCATTGCACTCCGCCATGACAAGCTCTTCCATGCCAATAAGAAGATGTTTAAGGCGAACCTTTCTGGAGCCCAGAAGAAAGCTCATGCATGAAAGGCTAATACGAATGAGGGGGAATCAGCTGACCCTGCTGAAAACACAGTTGAGACCTCCCTAGCTCTCTCTCCCAAGAATACATCAAAGAAGAGAGCTGCATCTTCTAAGCCTGCCCCTGCCCCCGCAGCCAAATTGAAGAAAGCACCTGCCCCCGCAGCCAAACCAAAAGCCCCCACCCACGCAGTCGAGACACTGCCCATACAGCCAAGACCCCTACCCCAACAGCCGAGATAGAGGAGAAACCTCAAATTCCCTCCCCTATCGTGAAGAAGAAGAGGACTTCCAAATCCAGAAAGGGAGCTACCTCTAAGAAAGGAGCACAAGACTTCACTATTGAAGAGCTTACATAGGTGGAACCTGAGATCCAACTGGTTCCCACCAAAAGAAGACCGTTGTACAAGCATTCTGAGCTTGATAAGACAACCAAGTCCGGTACTCAGCCAGAAAAGGAAGTTGAGACTGCTGATGCTTAAGAGGAGCAGTCTCCAAAGATTGTGGATGCCCCGAATATGATTCTGCTGCTGATGATCAGCAGAGAAGAGAAAACCCAGTTGTGCGGGAGACAGCTGAGAAAATTGAAGTAGCTGAGACAACAGAACCTATGAAAGAACATGTTGTCTCAACTCTTCGGACAGATGCTACTGAGTCTGAGGAGGAGCAAGGCCCATTAGCCCCCATTCAGGAGACCGGAGAAGAATATGATGATGATGACTTGATTATGTAATCTCCTGTTTACCCTGACATTCAAAGAAGATTAAGGGAATGGAGGGCTTGGAAATTAGACTACTCTAGGCGTCAATTTGCTCGTCCATAGTTCATTGAGGAGGAGGAGGAACTTCTTAGGTTTCTTGGACATGCATCTGTCCAATTTGCTCTGAATGAAGAGAGATGGACGGAAACCCTCTGCCTCATCAAGGAATAAGAGAAGGAGAAAGCGGCGGAGTAAGCAAAAGCCTTGGAAAAATCCAAGATTTGTCAGCAAACTGGGACTTATGAGCATATACATGAGTCTACTGACAGTGATGAAGATATAGATCCAGTTGATGCAGTGAAGAAGTAAGAATTGCAGCAGGCTTTACAAGAATCCCAAGCCATGCAAAAGTGAAGCCTTCTAGAGGGTCCATGAGAGTCCTCAAAAATCTCTCCCAGGACTGATCCTTTAAGAGTGGCGCAGATGATTGCGACGGACATTGCTGCAACCATGTCCCCCGTGCACTCAACTGATGGCTCGCAGGAAATTAGCAATGAAGTTGGGACTTTGGGCCCCCAAGCCAAGCCAACCCCTGAAGAAGGTTTTAACACACCTGCCCCTGCGGCTGTACACTCAGAAGGAACAGAAGCTGCGTCTCAGGAGAAGAGTTACCCCACTCTCATTCACTCAGCTGGTGCGCCAAACATTGCAGTTAGGAGGCAAAGGTGAGAAAAACACTGAGCAGCAGAGTGGCATTAACGACGCTCAGACAGTTGAGTCTGTCTCAGCTGAGATGTCCACTGCTTTGAAGGCCGATGAAGTTGCTGCCACAGCTAACGCAAAGGATGGAGAAACCCTGAGAGTTTAGACTCTGGGTCCTGAAAGTGCAATACAAGGAGTTGAGACTCGATGGATGCCATGGTCCAAGACCCTAAGATAGTTGCGCCTGTCGAAGGGATAGTAGAAGACCCTAAGACAGTTGAGACTGTTGAAGGGAATGTCGAAGGCCCTGCAACAATTGAGATTGCTAGGGGTAATGAAGGCCCTAAGGGAGGTTGAAACTTCCATAGGTAAAGAGAAGAAAGAACAGAACATTCCTCAAATTGAAGGAGCTGCTACAGAAGAGGAGATCAGCGCCCTTCACAATTCCCAAGAGCACATCGATAATTCATTTTTGCGATCGGTGGATGAAGTTGAGTCAACACAACATGAAAATCCTATGACGGACACAGCTAAGGATGCTCTCAAAACTCAGAGCCAAGTTAGTGAGAAGACAACTCGTATGAGGTTTAACTTTGATGATGAGCTAACTCCTAAGACCTCATCATCTTCCGATGACGCTAATGATACAGCTGAGGATCAGGTTATTCATTTACAAAAACACACTGAGACCGAGGAAGCTGTTAAGACAGCTAAGGCTCAGTCATCTTAGCAACCTATCTCAAATGCTCCAGTGGAAACCGAGTCAACTGTACAGGCTCCCACAGCTACAACAGTAATGACTTCTGCTCAATCGCAGGCTTTCACAGTTGCAACAACAACTACGATGACATTGCCGCAGTTGAGGCACATAGAGTTGAATCATCACAAGCACCTCAAAGTCAAGACATACCATTTGTGCGCGATGATGTTTTTGAAGACATGTTCCCATTCTCTAAGAATCTGCCTAACATGGAGGAGGAATCTGCTGCGGACTTAAAGAAATATACCGTGCAGGAAGAACCTATCATTCCACAGATACGATTGTGCCAGTGAACTTCAATTTTGATGAAGAGTGGCCGGAAGCTAAATCAAATTCTACAGCTGAGTCCCGTGAAGCCTTCAAGAAGATCTGCGAAGAGATTAAGAAGATGGAACGTCATCAGGACTCTCTAGACTTGCGATTATACAATCGAGATGCTACCTTCATAGCTAATTTGAGAGGGATTATCGTACGAATAAGGGAATGGGCTCAACAGCAGACAACCATGAGATCAGAGCAGTTCCGTTACTTCTAAGCACTTTTTGCGAAAATGCTTGTTTGGAGTGCGGACAACTCAATGTATCAGCAGAGGATGAAGGAATATATAACGAGGATAGAAACTTCCCACAAATCGGATATGGAGCTGCTACAACATTTTCACAAGACTGAGATTGCCCGACTCGAGAATAATATGAATGAAAAATTCAGCCTTCTCATGGCTGAAATGAAGATTGTGTCAGCCGAGTCAAAGGCTACTCGCAGAATTTCGAAAAGTGTATGATGTAGTAGACTCCAAGAAAAACTCGACCAACAGCTGGCTGGATTTCATCCTCAGTGGACTATTCCCTGGGCTAACCCTTAATTTTGGCGATGATGCCAAAAAGGGGAAATATGAGGCCCTGAAGGGATCAAAGAAAGAAGAAGTGAAGAAAGAAGGTGACAAAGCTGAGGGGGAAGGAAGTTCCAAGAACCTTCCTTTATAAATGATGTATGTTGAAACCCTAGAGCTTGGTGAAGTCACTGCCTCCATTTTCAGCAAGCTACCTGTGAACCTTCCTATCGAGAAAGATGCAGTGGTCATGGCAGATAAAAGAAAGGCCATTGAAGCTGAAAAACAAGAAGATCGCGTTCAGGAGATAATGAATCAATATGGTGGTCCTCCACCCAGGAAGGACTACTCTGCGATTAAACCCCCGAGAGAAATTGCCATGCCTGATGATGGATCTGAGCCCAGATCGATGGAGGAATTCAAAACTCTAGAATCAGAAGGCTACTTTCAAGGAATGACTCTGCCGCAAGCCTGGGACTTGTATAGGGAGAAAGGATGGATTTGTGTAAAGCAGCTGATAAACAACAGACTTCCAGCACTCACTCAGCTGGAAAGTCGAAGGCTCCAATACAATACACTCCCAGAGGAAGGGGAGCTGAGTCAGGAAGGGGCTCTCAACCTCGACCAAAGCCAAAAGATGCCGCATACGTAGATCCAGAAAACATGGATAATATCTATTGGGCTTGACTCGACCATCTTGCCAATCCAGAAGTTGCAAGAAAGAACACTGAAGCTCTTAGAAGGCAAGAAGCTTAGAATGAGAGAACTGCTTGCGAATGGGAAGAAAGGAAGCGGAGGGATGACCCTGCTGCTAGGCGAGCATATGAGAAAAAAAAAAGAGAGAAAGAAGAGAAGAAGAGGAAGAGAGCTGATGATGACAGGAGAAGGGCTGAAGAAGAGAGAGGAAGGAAGCAACAAAGGCGTTGAAGTGTGCTGCGAACCCCTTCATGTATTTTGATGTAAATACATTTGTGTAAGTTTTTTGTAATAATCTCAGTGAATTTCCCTGTAATTTTCACTCTTTTGGAAAAATCGGTTTTGTTAAGCTGAAATTCTAAGTGTGGGAACTCGTTAATTTTGGAAACGAGTGGTGTAATTATTTTTGACAAAACCATTTATGGGTGAGTGAGAAATCGATGCACAAATGGTACACTTGGAAAGATATATATGTGGGAAATGTATCCAACATATGTGGAATGTTGGTAGATTGGTAAAATCCGGAGTTTGGTAAGTTGCTTGATTTTATCCGTTAAATAGGAAACTATGACTCAAATCACCAATATATGGTAACATGATTGATTGCATCAAATCATTCCTAAACCGATTGAGGCCACAATTGGAAGGTTTGACTTGGCACAAATCAATCTAAAATAGGAAGGATTTGATTGAGGATTGATGGACATAATTGAGTCCAAAATCATTGGGGCTTTCCTTTTGGAGGAACCCTTATGTTTTCCCTATATATTGGAGCCCCTCATTTCAGTGGATTTTCGTGCATCATCATCACAATCACAGAAAAAACTCATGCATTCACTTTCACGGTCTGTCACTCAAAAAATCTGCATTACATTAGAAGTGTTACGTAGAAGTGTTGGCGTCACCTCAGCCTCACTTATCTCAGTTCACCGGGTAGAAGGATTTGTGGTGCTCCTATCCTTTACCAAAGTCGTTTTATCTTGGGAGACTCGTTGCCTGCAATCGTGAGCATCGTGACGGGGCAACAAGAGTCTTAAAGAAAGAGTTCGCTCGCCTCGACTTGCTTTATTGCTTTCTTTTTCGCTTTGTTTGTAATAGACAATTGTTAGTTCAAATTATCCCCCGCTGTATCCCTCTGATTTTTATTGTAATCCCAACACACTCTGTATGTACCTTAGCTTAGATATGAAATGTACTTTCAATTATACATAAAGCTCTGATATTTGTTGTAAACAGCTTTTTAAAGGACAAGAATGTTATGATCAATAAAATGATGATTAAAAGCATACATTCTTTATTATTGCACTGCATGCATGTTTGCTGTTTACTTATTTTAATTGTTTTAAGTTTTGGCATCATCAAAAAGGGGGAAATTGTTAGGAAATTTATTTGATAGATTTTGATGATACTATGTAAAACTTAAACTAGGAAGTTGGCACCCCATTTTCATTGTAATTTGTATTGTAGTAGATAGGACTAGAAAAGGTGAGTTAAGTCAGTTATGTCAAAGATTACAAGAAGTCAACTGTGTACTATGTGAAGACTCTGCTGTGTGCAAGCTGAGTAAGGCCATGAAGGAAGTCAAGAACTCGACTGAAGAAGAGTTAGCTGAGGAACAGCTGTGAGAAATGTCAGTCAAGTCAACTCAAGAAGCCAAGTTTAAACGTTGAAGTGACAGTTGAGTCAATCCAATGATTGGAGCTGACTCAAGTCACCTGGGGCAAAGGCAGCAGTCAAGTCAAGACAAATGACTTCGATCCATTGATTAAAGTCAAGAATATTACCCCATTTAGTAATATAACAAGTTGCCAGGTCTAAAAGTGTTTGGCCCTGAATTGTGCAAAAGGAATAAGCCAATGGGAAACACTGCACCTTGTGTTAAACACCTGCTATGCTGGAATTCCATTTAATACGAGGAAAGGTCAACATCACCAAGGCTGCAGACCAAGAAAAGACAAGCCAACGAACACAAAGTGACATTTGAAATTAGCCTATATCTTCAACGGGCAAAATTTCAAATGTGCACTATAAAAGGCTGAGGAAGTTATTGAGAAGAGGTGACCTTGAAAACCTGAACCACGAACGAACAAGCAATATTCAAGCAAGCAATCTGTAAATATTCTCATAGCAATTCAAGCAATTTCTCAAGCCTTAAACTCAAATAAACTCGATCCAACACAAGCTGTGAATGAGAGATAACTTCTACCAGTTGAAGAGAAAACTTTTGAAGAATCAAAGGGGTTTACTTTCCAAGTCATGATTGTAGAAAGGTTCAGGTCGAACCATTATCAAGTTTGTTGGAGGGTTTTGTGATCAAATCCAAGAAATTGAGAAGTGAGCAGAAGTAGCAAGAGAAACCAGATGTATGATCAAGGTTGTCTCCAGACTGATAACTGCTTGTAAATTAATCTGTTACATAGTGGATTCCTCCAGGAGTTGGAGAAGAGAGGATTAGAATAATTACCCCATCTTTGAACTTCTATAAAATATTTGTGTCCTTTACTTTCATCAAATTTACATTCTTGGATATTTACTTATCTGCTGTTAGTTTATATTTGCTATCCAACTGATAAATAATCAAGTGCTAAAAATCAAGTGTTAAAAATAAGCTTAAAACTAATCAAAGGGCGTTAAGTCTTCCGCTGTTAAAAACCAAATCAGCCAAGTTAAGTATTTGGCTTAAGCAGCCGAGTTATACTCTCAACAGCTCTATCAAGTCTGTTGAGTGGGTAACTTAGCTGAATAGCCAACTTAGATGTCCCTCAAGGACACATCTGTTTGAATTAACTCTGTTGAATATTTTAAAAGGACTAAAATCGAAAATTTAGTGAGGTTTATTCAACCCCCCCTTCTAAACCTTACACCACACCCCTTGGGACCTACAGATGATCAGTCCTGCCTTGGATCTTTGTCCTTCAAGGACATCAAGACATGCCTTTGTGGAGACATGGCCCGGGTAAGCTTTGTGGTTACTTCACACTTCATTATGCATTCTTGTTTTCTTCCACTCAGTTTAAGACTTGTGCAAATTTTAGTGTAAATTCTGAACCTTACAGTGGTCTCGAACCATCAGGGTGAGGTGGCGGAGATGGAGAATTGCCAAATGTGAGATAAGGAGAATGGCGGAGATGGAGAATTGCCATTCTGAACCTTACACGTGTGCAAATGTGATATTTTTTGCTTCTCTTTTTCGCTTGAGATGTTTCTTTGGCCCGAGGGGCTGGATGATGCTCTGTTATGTTTTTTACATTACATTTGTATTAGCGTTCTCCCTTTTGCGTATTTTCTTTATTTTTGTAGTATTTCCATGTGATGTATGTTAGAAGAAATATTTTCGAGGACCCTCGGTGAGGGGGCCCTTTCAATTTGGGTCTTAGCCGGATGGGAAAACATTTACGATGACCCCCGTGAGAGTCCCCCCCAATTTGGGGTCTTAGCTGGATGAGTTCTTCCCATCTGTGGTCTTAGCTGGATGAGATAAAATTTACGAGAACTAGGACCCCATTTGAGGAGGTTCCTCACATCCTATGTCTTAGTCGGATGAGGTCTTCCATCTGAGGTCTTAGCCGGATAAGCTCTTCCCACCTGAGGTCTTAGCCGGATGAGGTAAAATTTACGAGAACTAGGATCCCCACGTGAGGAGGCCCCTCCCATCTGGGGTCTTAGCCGGATGAGGTCTTCCCATTCGGGGTCTTAGTCGAATGAGGTTTGCTAAGGAGAGCTCCCAAATGATCATTGACAGCAGCCATATTTAGCAATTAATTACATTCAAGAAATCATAGAAGAAACGTAAAACTAATTTATTAATTATTCAAAAATGATAAAGTTTTACGCCCTGTGGGTGAAAAAAGACTGAAATGGAAATAAAAATAGTTAACGCCTCTGTAGGTCCCAAGGGGTGTGTTGTAAGGTTTAGAAGGGGGGGTTGAATAAATCTTACTAAAAATTTTCCAATCGAAAATTCCTTTCTAAGGGTTGCAACAGAGTTGTCACAAATTAGTTGGGTCGATTATTCAGCTAAGTTCCTATTTAGCAGACTCAAGAGAGTGGTGTGCAAGATTACTTGTTGTATAATCTGAGCGTGATACTTAGCTGATTTGGTTTTTTAAAAGCGGAAGTCTCTAACACCCTTTACAAATAGAAGGACGAGTTTTTAACACTTGTTTTTGGATACTTTGCTTTTTATCACTTTGAATGGCAGATCTAACTTAACTTCAGCAGATATAAGATAATAAAGCAGAAATTAAATGCTGAAAATAAATCGACACAAAGTTTTTATAGAGGTTCGAAGATGGGGTAATTCTTCTACTCCCCTCTTCTCCAACTCCTGGAGGAATCCACTAAGTAATGATCAGTTTACAGAGTGGTTATCAGTCTAGAGACAAGTCTTGATCACACAGCTAACTTTCTCCTTTGACTCAGTCTCGAGATGCCTTGATCACTCAGCTGGCTTCAAATTTGCGACTCAGCTTCTTCACGAGGCGGCTGCCTTCTTACTACAGCTCACTTTGTCAAATTGTTGGATTTGATCACGCAGCCCTCCAAACAACTGGAACCTTTCATACAATACTTCACTTGGAATGTAGACCCCTGAAAGTTCTTGGTTTTCTCTTCAACTTGATGAATTCTTTATCCCTCACAAATTGTGTTGGATTTGAAACTCAGGTAGTGTAGGCTTGAGGGTATATTGATTTTTCTCTTTCGTTCAAATTTTGTTTGCGATTTGAATTTTTGGTTTCTCCTTTATTTTTTCGATCATACGCATACACTTGTTCAACTCTATCTTTCTCTCATTGAATCCTCAGCCTTTTTATAGTATCATTTGATAAATTATCCATTGGAGAGATGGATAATTATTCAAATAATGTCTAGTTGGACGTTGATCTGTTCTTCCTTGCTTTCCAGGCGTGAGAGGTATCCACTACCTCGTATTCTTGAACGTCCAGCTTTTTTGGATCTGACACCCACTTGAGCCACTCCTTTGGCTTATTTAATTGTACGCCTTTTGCATTGTTTATTCTTAGTGCCTGACATTATGGGAATATTACTTAAATAAGTATTCTCCATAATCTTTGTGCAACGGTTGGATGTTAGTTGCCTTCACTCAACTGTTTCTTCTTTTCAAACTTAGTTGACTTGAATTTTCTTTAACCTTGATACCTCAACTAGTGTTCCAACTCATCTTCATGAGGGTTGACTTGATTTTTCTTCCTCTCAGCTGCTTCTTCCTCAGTCGAGTTGATACTCTTCTTCCAGGTTGCACTCAGCTGACTAACAACAGAGTTTCCGGTTATGTTTGCAGTTGACTTCTCTTGATCTTTGACTGGGCTGATTTAACTCAACTATTCCAGTTCTTACAACTTTTATACATAAATTATAACAAAAATGGGGGTGCCAACATCCTAATTTAAGTTTATGGCGTATCATCAAAATCTAACAAATATTTTTCCTAACAATTTTCCCCTTTTTGATGATGCCAAAACTTAAATTATAAATGTGAAGTAAACAACAGAGATACATACAGGCAATGTAGAAACAAAAAATGTATGCTTTAGAATAGATATTTTATTGATCATAGCATTCTCGTTCTTTACACAGTTGTTTACATTTTGTATCAGAGCATTCTATATCAAATCAAAAACACATATATCTATGTTGAGATAATAAAATACAAAGTGAAAAATTACAAAGCATTTCACTAAGTATACAGATGACTTACATGAATGTATTTACATAAGTAATATACATGAAGGGTTCGCAGCAACACTTCATCGCCTTCACTGCCTCCTTATTTCCTCTTCAGCTCTGCCGAAGTCATCAGCTCTTTTTCTCTTTTTATCTTCTTCTTCTCTCTTTTTCCTTTCTTCTTCCTTCTTCTACTTTTCATAAGCTCTCTTTGCAGCAGGGTCATCCATTTTCTGCCTTTCCTTCCATTCGCGTGTGGCTTTGGCACTTTCTACTGCCATTCTTCTTTTGGCTTCTTCAATTTTGCGTTGATCTTCTAAATTCGCCAAGTGGTCGTGCCCAGTCCAATACACGAGATCCCTTTTTCGCTCTTTTCCTGACTCAGCTCCTCTTTCTCTGAGAGTGTACTGTACAAAAGCTTTGAATTTTCCGGCTGAGTGTCTGCTAGAGCTTTGCTGTTTCTCAGCTGTCTTGCACACCTCCAATCCTTTTTCCTAGTATAGATCCCATGCTTTGGTTAGAGACAGTCCCTTGAAGTAACCTTCAGCTTCCAGTGTTTTGAATTCTTCCATGGATCTAAGCTTAGATCCAACATACTGCATTAATTCACTGGGAGGGTCAATTAGAGCTTTGCTTAATTCAGCTGGGAGTCCACCGTGCTCTTTTAGTATCTTTTGAACGCGAGCTTCCTGTTTTTCGGAGAACTCCTCAATTTTTGCTTCAATGATCTTCCTTCTTTCTGCTATTGGCACAGCAGAGTGTCCCATTGGTAGGGTTACAGTGAGTTTGCTCATGATGGAGGCAGTAACGTGACCTTGCTGGGGGGGTTTCAGCTATCATCAAGGTTAAATATTTTGAGTGTTCCCCCTCAGCTGCTTTTCCCTTCTTCTCAGATTCTTTCAATTTTTCTTCTTTCAAGCTCCTTAGGGACTCCTCTTCCCCCTTTTTGGTATCATCAAAGGAAAGAGGGACCCCAGGGAACATACCTGCGAGCATGAAATCTAGTCTCTGTATTGCTGAGTGTTGTTTAGAGTCGGCTGAGGCATATGCTGCTCAAAATTCTGAGAGTTGCCTTGGACTCTGCTGTCACTAACTTCATCTCAGCCATGAGTAGGCTGAATTTTTCATTCATAGCGCTCTCAAGTCGCAGAATTTCTTTTGCTTGAAATTGTCTCAGCAGCTCTATTTCAGTCTTATGAGATTCATGCAGCCTTTCTATGTATTCCTGCATTTTGTGCCTACTCAAAGTGTTGTCAGCGCTCCAGACAAGCATTCTATTGTATAGTGCCTTGAAATAGCGAACTTGCTCGAGTCGCATGGCACTTTGCTATTGAGACCACTCCCTGATCCTTACCACTATCCCTCTCAAATCTGTTGTGATGGTGGCATCTCTATTGTCCAGCATTATGTCTAGTGAGGCTTGGTGTCTTTCGATATTCTCAATCTCACTCACAGATCTTCTTGAAGACTTCACGAAACTCACCTGTCTTACTTGATTCAGCTGCCGGCCATTTTGCATCGAAGTTAAAGTCTGCTGGTACAATGGAGTCGGTAGGGATTATGGGATCTTCTCATACAGTGAATCGTCTTTGCTCTTTAACGGTCTCTTCCTCTAGATCAGGCAAGTTTATAGAAAAAGGAAACACCTTTTGAAAGGCACCATCGTGCACATATGGGATTGTCTGTGAGGTGTGTGCCTGCGATGACTCAGCTTGATTGATCTCAGCTGCAGTGGTTTCTTCTAATCTTGTCACAGCTGTGTGAGCCTATGCGACGGATGACTCAGTTTCAACTGGGGCTTGTGGAATGTGTTGCCCACCTGACTGAGCCTCAACTGTCTTAACAGCTTCTTTGGTCTCAGTAGATTTCCCTAAATGAATTACCTGATCCTCTGCTGCATCATCAGCATCATCGAATGATGATGAGATTTGCGGGGTTGGCTCATCATCGAAGTTAAATTTCGACGAAGCAGCTTTGTCACTTGGCTGGCTCGTAGTCTTGAGAACATCCTCAGCTGGGTCCTTTGGATCTGCAACAGAGTGGACTCAGCTTCATCTTCAGATCCCAGAAATGATGTATCAAGGTTCTGCTGGGAGTCAAGAAGTGCGCTTATCTCCTTCTCAATTTCAGCGCTTTGAATAGGAGGAATGTTCTGTGTTTTTGCACCCTTACCTAGGGAAGTTTCAACCTCCCTTAATCCTTCAATACCTCCTGCAGACTTAACTGCTGCGAGGCCTTCAATATCCCTTCAACAGTCACAGCAGTCTTAGGGTCTTGGACCGTGGCATCCATAGGAGTCCCAACCCCTAGGATTGCACTTTCATTGCCCAGAGTGTTAACTCCCGGGGCATCTCCATCCTTTGCCTCGACTGTAAGAACAATGTCATCAGCCTTCAAAGCAACTGACATTTCAGCTGGGACAGACTCAACTGTCTGAGCCTCGTCAATGTCACTCTGTTGTGGTTGTTTCTTAGTTTCCACTTTGCCTCCTTTCTTCAAATTGGAGTCTTCTGCATCATCCTCTGACCCTGCTGCAGTGGAGAGAGTTTCCCCCTCAGCTGGCACACCAGCTGAGTGACGGATGGTGGGGTCACTTTGCTCCTGACTTGTGGCTTTTTCTTTTGAATGCTCAGCACCGGGGCAGGTGGTGAAACACCTTCTTCAGGGGTTGGATCAACTTGGGTGCCCATAATCCCAGTGTCATTGCCCATTCCCTTGGACCCATCCTCCGATTGCACCGGGGACGTGGCTGCAGCGATGTCTGAGGCAATCTGCTGCACCACTCCCAATGGGTCAATTTGCAGGAGAGATTGTGAGGACTCTCCTGGTCCTTCAAACAGTTGTTGCTCATGCAACTACCTGGATTCTCTCATTGCTTGCTGCATGTCAGACTTCTTTGCTACAGCAGTGGGATCCATACTCTCATCACTGTCAGTGTACTCAATAAGAGTTTCATAAGTATGCTCGTGAGTACCAGTGAACATGCACATTTTGGATTTTTCTAGCACACGTGCTTCCTCGGCTACTTTGTCTTTCTCATCTGCTTTAATGATGCGGAGGATATCGATATAGTTGCCTTTGTTAAGGGCCTGTTGAACAGTCGAGACCCCAAGAAATCATAAGCAACTCTTCTTCTTCTTCAATGTACTCAAGGTGAGCGAACTGCTCCCTTGAGTGATCAAGTTTCCATGCCCTCCACTCTCGTAGACGTCTCTGGATATCTGGATACAGTGGAGAATGCATGATAACATCATCATCCTCATCTTCATCATCTCTTTTCTCCGGTATCGAAGACAAGAGGTTTTGCTCCTCCTCTCCTTCAGCAGCATCAGTGACAGGTGGAGTGACAACTCTTTCAACTATGGGTTCAGTTGTCTCTGCTGCATCACTATCCTCAGTTGTCTTCTTCACAGCTGGGTCTTTAGTAGGCCTCTGTTGATTGCCTTCAGCAGACTTGGCAGATACATCAACAACTTCGAGATCGCTAGATTACCAGCCTCAACTTGTGGCTCCAACTGAGTAACAGATTCAGCTTTCTTTTCAAGCTCTGAATGCTTGAAAAGTCTTCTTCTTTTGGTCCGAACCAGAGGGACTTTTGGTTCTTCTTCTGATTCTTTGGCGGTGGGGGCCGGGGCATCCTACTTGGAGGGAGCTTCCTTTCTTGGCTTGGCAGTCCTCTTCTTTCGTATGGCTGGAGAAGGGATTTGAGTTTCCTTCTCAGCCTCGGCTGCAGGGGCAGGAGACTCGGCTGCACGGGCAGGTAACTTGGCTGCACAGGCAGGAAAATCCTTTTTCTTAGCTGCAGGGGTAGTCTTCTTCTGAGCTACAGGGGCAACTTTCTTCTTTGGTGGAGGGGTAAGCAGTTGTGTCCTCGGGTTCAACTGATTCCTCCTCACTTGTGTCCGCTTTCTTTGCATGGGCTCTCTTCTGGGCACCAGAGAGGTTAGCCCGGAACATCTTCTTGTTGACATGGAAGGGTTTTCCAAGCCGAAGGGGGATACCCTTCACTTCCATCAGGTGGCCAATCACGAGGCCATATCCAAGAGATCCTCCAAAGGATCCATCCTCCTTGAACATCCTATTCATTACATTCACGCAGAGTCTGCTGTACACGAACTCAGCCCAGTTTACTTTCTTGCCCTGCATGAGCGCAGCCATGACGATCAGCTTAGTCTTTGACAGCTGGTTGAAACTGCCAAACTTCATGTCTACACAATTGGAGACGACATCCATCAACTTATGATAGTTGTCCTTCAGCAATTTCTTATCAGCTGTGTAGACCACCTTAGCAGCATACTCTGGTTTGGCTACCTCTTTCCCCGCAGCAGCCAAATCAACGTCAGCTTCATTAATCTCCTTCATGCCTTCCGATGGCAAGAGGCAGTGCTTAGCGAGGTCCTTTGCACAAATTTTGATGTCCTTGCCGTGAACAGAGGACTTTATTCCTTCGTCCTGTACTTCTGCATTAACATAGAACATCGTTGCCTCCTCTAGATAGGTATGTGAGTATTCCATGGTTAGAAAAGCTTTGAGGCATGACTTTTCTAACATTTCTGCCATTTTCAGAACAAGGGTTTCATCAATGCTTCTTCGAAACGACATTTTGAGGCCTGACTTTATTAAGCCATTTTGATGCTTAATAATAAACCGTTCCCGCTTCTTCGAAACGACATCATTACGAATAATTTGTCATTTCCAGCTCTGTTCTTTAAAATAACTCAGCTCCTTGTCTTGACTTAACTTCGCTGACAGCTAACTCAATGCAGTTGTATATCCGGCTCAGCTGTTTCACTTAGCTGTGATGTAAAACATGTTTCTTTTGATATTTCTTTCCTTCTTTCTAAGATATGTTGAATCTTCTGAACTTCTAACTCAGCTCAATTTAATCCCAATTCATTCTTGAGTTCTTCAAATTGTGATTCACATAATGGCTTTGTGAAAATATCGGCTAACTACTTGTCAGTTGAGATATATTCCAATGTGATATCCTTCTTTTCAACGTGATCTCTTATGAAATGATATCTGACATCAATATGTTTTGTCCTTGAGTGTAATATTGGATTTTGAGTGATTTGTATGGCACTTGTGTTATCACACATAATTGGAATTTCTCTTTCTTCAACCTCATAATCTCTCAGTTGTTGTCTCATCCAGAGAATTTGTACACAACAGTTGCCTGTCGTTATGTACTCAGCTTCAACTGTGGATGTTGCAATGGAATTTTGTTTCTTGTGAACCATGAGATAAGTCGATTTCCAAGCACTTGACAAGTACCAGATGTGCTTTTTCTGTCAATTCTGCAACCAGCATAGTCTGAGTCTGAGTATCCCATTAGCTTGATTCCTCCTTCCTTTGGATACCACAAACCAACTCCCTGGCTTCCTTTTAAATATCTCAAGATTCTCTTAGCTGCAGTCATGTGACTTTCCTTGGGTGATGATTGAAATCTAGCACACACGCCAACGACATTGGTGATGTATGGCCTGCTTGCAGTTAAGTACAACAGAGATCCAATAAGGGCTCTATATCTTGTTTGGTCAACATCTTTTCCTTCTTTGTCCATGTCCATCTTGGCTGATGTGTTCATGGGGATTTTTACTGAGGATTTTTCTTCCATCCCAAACTTCTTCATTAGATCCTTTATGTATTTTGTCTGACTTATGATGGTTCCTTCTTCCATTTGTTTGACTTGAAGACCTAGGAAGAAAATTAGTTCTCCCATCATACTCATCTCAAATTTCCCTTGCATGAGGTTTGAGAATTTTGTGCATAGCTCTTTATCTGTGGAGCCAAAGATGATGTCATCCACATAAATTTGAACTAATAGAATGCCCTTCCCATCTTCAATTCTGAATAGTGTTCTATCAACTTTGCCTTTTGTGAATCCATTATCAATTAGAAATTGTGACAATGTGTCGTACCATGCTCTTGGAGCCTGTTTTAATCCATAAAGAGCCTTTTTCATCTTGTATACCATATCTCCAGCTGCCTTTTGTTCAAATCCTGGAGGTTGCTCAGCATACACTTCTTCTTCCAATAATCCATTTAATAATGCACTATTTACATCCATTTGGTATACAACAATATTCTTGTGGGCAGCATATGCTAGGAACATCCTAATTGCTTCCAATCTTTCAACATGTGCAAAGGTTTCATCAAAATCTATGCCTTCTTCCTGACAATTTCCTTTGGCTACCAATCTTGCCTTGTTTCTAACAACAAGTCCTTCTTCATTCATCTTGTTTCTGTATACCCACTTTGTTCCAATCACATTTTGATGGGTTGGTCTCTACACCAATTCCCATACCTTGTTTCTTTCAAATTGATTCAGCTCTTCTTGCATGGCTTGAATCCAATGTGTGTCATCTAATGCTTGAGACATGTCTTTTGGCTCTATTTGGGAAATAAAACAAGTAAACATTGCTTCATGTTGTGCTCTGGATCTGGTTCTTATGCCATCTTTCACATCTCCAATGACTAACTCTGGTGGATGGTCTCTTAGCCATCTTACATCGGGTTGGAGCAAGTCAGCTAGATGCAGTTGTCTTCCAGCTGAGTTGTCTTGTACAGCTCTTTCGCCTTCATTCAGCTGTAGTTCCTCCAATTGTCCTTGTGGCTCAGCTGTTTCATCTTCATCTGAGTCAAGCTCTCTTATCTCAACTTTAACATAAGGACTTTTCAGCAGGTGTGATTGAGTCTGCTTATCAGCTGATTCTTCAATATCTTCTTCATTCATGTTTGGTTCATCAAAGACCACATGAATTGATTCTTCTGTGACCATAGTCCTTTTGTTCAACACTCTATAGGTTTTGCTTTCAGCTAAGTATCCCAAAAAGATACCTTCATCAGCTTTGGCATCAAAAGCCTTCAAATTATCTTTGCCATTGTTGTGAATGAAACATGTACATCCAAATATCCTGAAGTACCCAACATTTGGCTTTCTCCCTGTCCAGATTTCATCGGGAGTCTTTGTTAATTTCCTGTTAATCATGCATCTATTTTGAGTATAACATGCTGTGTTAATGGCTTCTGCCCAAAATCTCTTAGGCAATCCAGCTTCATCTAACATGGTCCTTGCAGCATCCTTGAGAGTTCTGTTCCTTCTTTCAGCTACTCCATTCTGCTGTGGAGGCCTTGCTGCAGATAACTCATGAGAAATATCATTCTCTATGCAATACTGAGTGATTATTCCATTCACAAACTCAGTTCCAGTATATGATCGTATTTTTATGATAGTTTGACCACTTTCATTTTGAACTTTCTTCATCAGCTGAGGTAACTTCTGCAAAGTTTCCTTCTTTTTGCACATGAAAATGGTCCATGTATATCTTTAATAGTCATCTACTATCACTTATGCTTGCTGGCTCAACTGGCCCAAATAAATCCATATGTAGTAGGTGCAGGATTCTTGTTGATGAAGGAGTTGTCTTTTCCTTGAAAGATGATTTGATCGGATTTCCCATTTGACATGCATCACATACACTTTCCTTTTTGTAGACTGAGTCTGGTAATCCTTCAACAAAATGACTTCTAGCAAGCTTGTTGATTGTCTTAAAGTTCAGGTGACTCAGCTTCTTATGCCACAGCCAACTTGATTCGGTTGTGCTCCTTGCTAGTAGACAAGTGGTTGGTGTAGCAGTAGACTAATCTACCACATACATATTCTTCTGTCTTGTTCCTTGCAACACCACTTCATTTGATTCCATGTGCTTAATTTAGCAAATCCCCATATTGAATCCAACATTATAGCATTTATCACAGAGTTGACTTATGCTGAGCAAATTAAAGTTGAGTCCCTCAACATAAGCAACATTTGTGATCTCTAGTCCATTCTTCTTGATAGATCCAATTCCATTGATCTTTCCTGGAGCTTCATTTCCTCCAAATATGACTTTAGCACCTTTTATTTCTTTGAATTTTGATAGGTTCTCCTTATTTCCTATCATATGCCTGGAGCAGCCACTATCCATATACCAGATGCCTCGGCACTCTGCTGCTCTATGTATCTGCAATTAAGGAAATTAATTTTTAGGTACCCATACCTGCCTGGGTCCTGAGGGGTTAGTGCTATAAGATGATCCAACCAACCTATAGCCAAAGGACTTGACTCTAAGAGGTTGCCATCTATCAGTGCCATAATCATAGTGCACATTTGCAAATTGCTTGGGGTTTTAGGTTCATACAGCTGTCTCTTTTGTCTGTATACTTGTGTGTGTGTTTTAGCAATTGCATTCTTGGGATAGTTGTGATATTTCTGAGTGTAGTGCCTGGGTGCATATGTGTGCTTATAATAGCTCTTTTCCCTTTGGAATGACCTTTGCTGAGGTTTAGGTCTTTGCCATTTAGGCTTGTATTCCATTGGTCTTTGCTTATATTTTACATTGTACCAATCAGCTTGGCTTGGATAGTTTCTACCATTCCCATCATATATGTTTCTCTGATGAAACTTCTGGGATTTTTGGTAGCTCTGTTTATTCTTCACAGATTACTTTATGTTTGGAGTTTGCTGAGGAACTTTGCTGGATTTCTTCTCAGCTGTCCTCTCAGCATACTTAACTGGTTGTTTTCCTTTCCCTTTATATCCAAGGCCAGTTTGTTTGTGATTGTGCTTAGGAGTGAATGTGGGTGTAACATTTGGTGTTTTGGTTTTTTATGATGCTTCATTGCTTGAAGATCCTTTTTCCAAAATCACTCTTGGAGTTTGACTATGCACAAAGGAATTGAATCCTATGTCTGTCTTATCTCCACATTCCTTTTGGCTCATTATTAATTCATCCAATGATTTGGATGCTTTTGTAAATGAGGCAATTACATTTTTGAGATCATGCTCTCTCTTTTCTGTGGCAGCTAGTTCTGCATTGATTCTAGTGATTTCAACCTTTAACTTTATATTCTCATCAGCTATGTGATTTAGGGCATTCAGCTCATTTGTTAGCTGTGAGTTTTGGCTTGTAAGTTGACTGTTTTCCTCATTAAGAAGTGTGTGAGAGGCTTTAATGTGCTCAAAATCTTTCATTATTTTGCCTAATGAATCATAAAGACTTGTGGGTGAAGAGGTGTTTGTATCACAGTCACTATCACTAATGTCTGAGTTAGATTGTACCTCATCATCTTGTT
Source organism: Rehmannia glutinosa (assembly GCA_016081115.2). Lineage (NCBI taxonomy): Eukaryota > Viridiplantae > Streptophyta > Magnoliopsida > Lamiales > Orobanchaceae > Rehmannia > Rehmannia glutinosa. The sequence goes on from CM071928.1 coordinate 51,958,321, forward strand.
CTTTTGCCATGAGGCAAGAGCATCTTCCTCCGAGTCACTTGAGTAGTCAGCTTCACTACTATCCAAGTCAGTTGGTTCCTTGCTCTTGGCTGGCTCAATTGTGTCTGCAGCTAACATTGCTCTTTTCTTTTCTTGTCTTCTTTCTTTGAAGACTCTCCTTTCCTACTCATCTTTGTATTTGCTGACAGGTGGGTATTTGCAGTCAATGGAAAAGTGTCCTGGTTGTCGGCAATTCCAACACAGGCTCTCAGCTCTTTGGTAAGCTCTCTTTGTTCTTGAGTTATCAGCTCTCAGATATTCAACCCTTTGATGCTCAGCTTTCTTGGGTGGCCTATCTTCCCTTGACTTAGAGGGTGCTGAATGTCTTCTGGAGGTTTCACCCTTATTTCTCTTATAGTTCTTGTTGAAGAACTTGTTGAACATCACGGCAATTTCCTCATGGTCTATGGCTTCCTTTGGTTCAGCTCTCTTTCCATCCTTGACTATCAGTGCAGCTGTCTTGGGTACAACTGTCTCCTCTTGATCCTTTCTTCTCAGCTCAAACTAATAGGCTTTGAGGTCTGAGAATAGCTCATGATTGGATATTTTTGAGAGGTCCATTGAATGTCTTAGAGCCATAGTCTTCATTTCCCATTCTGCTGGAAGGCTCCTCAAAATCTTCATACACATCTCATTTTGTGTGTATTCCTTCCCAAGAGCTGAAAGCTCTTTTGTTATTTCAGTGAATCTTGCATCCAGCTGATCCATGGATTCTCCTGCAAACATTATAAAATTTTCAAATTTTTGAACAGCAACAGATAATTTATTTTCTTTAATTTTCTCGATCCTTCACAAATTAAGGTCAGCTTATTCCAGATTTCTTTTGTTGTTTTGCAGGATTTGACTTTGTTGAACATTGTTTTGTCTAAAGTTTTGTAGAGTATGTCCTTGGCCACATTATCCAAGTTGTATCTTTTCCTGTCATCATTTGTCCACTCAGCCCTTGGTTTTTCAACCATGTCTGGTCTAGGTTCAGCAACTTCTTCTCCTTCAGTTGCTTGTGTTCTTCTAACAAAGATGTTGATTTTGAGTATTTGCAATGGCCCATCTTCTATCACAAACCACATTTCATCATGTAAAGCAGATAGGTGAGCCTGCATACGATTTTTCTAATCATCAAATTTTTCAATGGAGAACATAGGAATGCGAGTTAGATTTGCTTCCATAGTGATAATATTTGCTGAAGGAAAAAGACTTTGAAAATAGCAAGTGTTAACCTTTTGAAATATGAGGATCTAGTTCGGTAACCAGTGTGGAAGGCTCAATGAACCAACCGCTCTGATACCACTTGTAGGTCCCAAGGGGTGTGTTGTAAGGTTTAGAGGGGGGGTTGAATAAACCTTACTAAAATTTTTGCAATCGAAAATTCCTTTCTAAGGATTGCAACAGAGTTATCACAAATTAGCTGGGTCGATTATTCAGCTAAGTTCATATTTAGCAGACTCAATAGAGTTATGTGCAAGGTAACTTGGTTGTATACTCTGAGCGTGACAATTATCTGATTTGGTTTTTCAAAGCGGAAGTCTTTAACACCCTTTACAAATAGAAGGACGAGTTTTTAACACTTGTTTTTGGATACTTAGCTTTTTATCACTTTGAATGGAAGATCTAACTTAACTTCAGCAGATATAAGATAATAAAGCAGAAATTAAATGCTGAAAATAAATCGACACAAAGTTTTTTATAGAGGTTCGAAGAAGGGTTAATTCTTCTACTCCTATCTTCTCCAACTCCTGGAGGAATCCACTAAGTAATGATCAGTTTACAGAGTGGTTATTAGTAGAGACAAGTCTTGATCACAGCTGACTTTCTCCTTTGACTCAGTCTCGAGATGCCTTGATCAATCACCGGCTTCTCTTTGCGACTCAGCTTCTTCACGAGGCGTATGCCTTGTTACTACAGCTCACTTTGTCAAATTGTTGGATTTGATCACGTAGCCCTCCAAACAACTTGAACCTTTCCTACAGTCCTTCACTTGGAATGTAGATCCTTGAAAGTTCTTGGTTTTCTCTTCAACTTGATGAATTCTTTATCCCTCACAAATTGTGTTGGATTTGAAACTCAGGTAGTGTAGGCTTGAGGGTATATTGATTTTTCTCTTTCGTTCAAATTTTGTATGCGATTTGAATTTTTGGTTTCTCCTTTAACTTTTTGATCATACGCATACACTTGTTCAACTCTATCTTTCTTTGTATGAATCCTCAGCCTTTTTATAGTATCATTTTGAAAAATTATCCGTTGAAGAGATGGATAATTATTCAAATAATATCTAGTTGGACGTTGATCTGTTCTTCCTTGCTTTCCAGGCATGTGAGGTATCCACTACCTCGTATTCTTGAACGTCCAACTTTTTAGGATCTGACACCCACTTGAGCCACTCCTTTGGCTTAATTAATTGCACGCCTTTTGCATTGTTTATTCTTAGTGCCTGACATTATGGGAATATTACTTATAATCTTTGTGCAATGGTTGGATGTTAGTTGCCTTCACTCAATCGCTTCTTCTTTTCGAACTCGATTGACTTGAATTTTCTTTAACCTTGATAACTCAACTGGTGTTCCAACTCATCTTCATGAGTTGACTTGATTCTTCTTCCTCTCAGTTGCTTCTTCCTCAGTCGAGTTGATACTCTTCTTCCAGGTTGCCCTCAGCTGACTAACAACAGAGTTTCCGGTTATGTTTGCAGTTGACTTCTCTTGATCTTTCACTAGGCTGATTCAACTCCGCTATTCCAGTTCTTACAACTTGTATACATAAATTATAACAAAAATGGGGGTGCCAACATCCTAATTTAAGTTTATGGGGTATCATCAAAATCTAACAAATAATTTTCCTAACAATTTCCCCCTTTTTGATGATGCCAAAACTTAAATTATAAATGGTAAGTAAACATCCGAGATACATAACTTTTTGGTGCTCTCACTGTTCGGTTGGGGGAGTTTGCTCATCTTCCAAGTGGAAACATAACATTCCCCGGCGGTCTTAATATCTCTGATGGTGTCTCCTACTCCAGACTTTGTAGGGAACTTCAACTTGAGATAAACTGTGGAGGAGATGGCAAGGAACTGATTCAAGCTGGGCCTTCCCAAAATCATATTGTACGAAAAAGGAGCGTCTATGATGAGAAAATGGACCATCTTCATAACTCGGTGTGGGGAGTCCATCCCCAAAGTAAAAGGTAGGTGGATCTCACCCCTGGAATTGATCACTTCTCCAGTGAAGCCAATCAAGGGTGCTGAAAGTGGGACGACTTGTGTTGGGTCAATCTTCATCTTGTCAAATGCTTCTTGGAATATCACATCCACAACACTACCCGTATCCATGGGGATCCTTTTGACCACGAAGTTGGCTAGCATGACAAATATGGCAATAGCGTCCGGGTGGACCTGAGTTTTAGGGATGAAATCTTGAGTGCAAAATGTAATTGGCATGTTCCTGACTTGCTGTGATTTCACAATTCTTTTCTTGGACGGGGCTTCCTCTAGCGCCCTTCCCAATTCCTTGCCTCATTCCCAGAGAGCACTCCGGGCATCTTTTGCTTATGGTCCTCTGGAGATCACATTAATGACTCTGCCTACATGAGTATCACGTTTTTTCTTAGAGGAGGTCCAAGCGGCGTGGTCTTGTTGAGGTTCTTCTTCATGTGGTCTCGGTCATGGTGAAACTTTCTCATATCCACGTAGTCCTTCAGGTAGCCCTTTTGAATGAGTCGCTTACTTTTCTTCTTTAGGATTAAATAGTCTTTTGTATTGTGCCCCATGTCGGTATGATATCACAATGCAAATTGGAGCGTGCTCGTGATGGATTATTTTTCAGTGATTGTGGTGGATCAATGATCCTATTTTTCTGGGCAGCTATCAGTACTTCCACTATTGGGGCATTCAGAAGGGTTTAGTTTGGCCCGTAATCCTTCCTTGGACCCTTCCAAGACTGGTTCTTATCGTCTTCCCTGGACTAGAGCTTGGTACTAAGCGCAGGTTGGTGGATTCCTCCACTAGGATGTGCTTCTCTGCTCGACTTAGTAGCTCTTCCAAGCTGGAGGAAGGTTTCTTGGCCAAGGATTCTTTCAGACGTCCCTGGTAAAGATTCTACTGCAATATTCTAGCCCGAGTCTCATGCTGGACGTTGGCAACTTCATTGATAGCTTCCACAAACCGCTTCATAAACTCCCGCAACGTTTCTCCTTCTTTATGCCTCACCTGGAAGAGGTGAGCAATGGACTCGGGGCACTTCCAGTTGATAGAGAATTGCTTAAAAGCTTCAGTAAGTTTGTCCATCTCGGAGATTGATCCTACCGGGAGCTGATTGAACTAAGTCAACGCTCACTTGGTCAAAGTGGTACGAAACACCTTACAGTAAGAGGCGCCCGTCATGTCATAAAGATTTGCCTTCACGTAGAATTTATCCAAGTGTTCCTGGGGATGTCCAGTTCCATCGTACTCCGGGAGATTGGAGGTCTTGATTCCTAAAGGTAGTTACTCAGTCAAGATGGCAGGGGCCAGTGGACTTCTCTTCATCAGGGCGGTGCCTCTCAAGTTGGCATGGCTAGGTTGTATAGCTCTAAATTCTTCAGCTAGTAATAGCTCCTCACGATTCTCACCGCGTCCTTCATTTCTTCCTCCCTGACCATTCATGTCAGGGTCTTCAGTGGCGGGCAGAGCCCGGGGTGGTCTCCCCACGGCCTCGGCCGCCGCTTGATGTCTTAGGGCATTCTGGGAAACTACATCCAGCAAAGCCTGGACAGCTTCCCAAGATATTCAAATCTGCATCTTCGTGTGCTTTTGGTATTCCCATAGATGGTGCAAAAATAATGCTGCTTTTGTGGGAAAATCACTCCAAGTTAGGGATTCTAAAAAAGTCAAAGTCGTCTTCTTCCCAAGGGGAAAGTCTTCCAAGTCTCTTCTCTGGGCAATGGAAGTTCTTTAGTTGGGAACTTACATGCACACACGCAAATATTAGACGGGCCCGGGGGTTGTTTCAAGGAGGCCCCTCCGACGCGCAAGTCAGCATAGTGATTGAAAGAGAAATTAAGACAGTAAACAAATACAGAATTATTGAGTAAGAGTAATTATGAGTTAGATAACTTACAAATGAAGAGTAGCGATCTTTTTATACCTGGGTGATGAACCTCGTGGGCCGTGTAGGAGAAATTAGCATGTGGGCTTGGGTTGTGTTATTCCATTAATTGCCAACTGGGCAATTAATATTATTCAATATATAAACCGAATTATATATTAATTATTAAATATAGTTTTTGTCCCCAACATATATAATTCTAATTAAGAGACCTTAGAAGTTGACTATCGAAAACTGTCATTTCAATAATAAATAACTTTTTATTGTATAAAATGTAATTAACTTTTATAGTAAATGAAAATGAACAGGAAAGTTCTGGAGGTATACCATATATATATATATATATATATATATATATATATATATACACACACAATTGTATATAGATAGATAAAACAAAACGGAAATGGGGCAAATAGTAAAAATTTAATTGGAGAGCAAAAATTAAAATAAATACAATTAAATCTCTATAAATTAATAACTTTGAGTCCGCCAAAATTTATTAACTTAGTGAGATATCAAATGGTCGATAAATTAATAATATATTAATTTATAGAAATATGGTTGATAGAGAAATGCTCATCTAAAAATTATTGAAGGATTTCAAAATACTAATTTATTTTTCTGCCACCAAGCAAAATATCAAAAGATTCGACCTTATGATGTGGGTATTATACAACTGCAAAGATATTGATATTGCAAAAGTTTTTGACCCGCGAACAGATAATCGAGAGTGACATGTGAATCTTCAAATTAAAAATAATAATTCAACTGTTGACCCTCTTCTCAAAATGACGCTCAATAACGACGACATTGAATAAATTTTTATTAAGTTAGGAGAATACCTCTCTAAAGGTTTTTACTATCTCAACAAAATCACAGATAATATTCAAGATGACCTTTTCAACAAAACATATATAACAATTGAGTCATTTTCTATAAAGTCATCATAGATTAATCATTGATGTGTTATATCTTAAGAAATTATTAATTTATATATTTCATGGGACCTATATGAATTCTCATATATGTATTATCTTATATATTTAGCGAATTATTAATTTAGCACATTGTCCTCAAGTCGGGATCGATAAAAAATATTATTTAAATAAGGTTATTAATTAATCATATATTAAATTATGAAGGTTTTACTGTAGTTTGGACTAGAAACTAAAAAATAGTAAACATTCATGCTCACAATTAATTAATTAAAAATATGAGAATTATAAGAATACAATTCAATTAAAAGTTGAAAGATGAATAAGAGATGGCAAAATATCCTGAACCCGATCGAGGAACCCCACCCCCACCCCTACCCCCACCCCCAACCCCACCACGATGGGGAGTCCCCCCGATTGTGTCAATGGTGCGAGGATGGGTTTAGGTGCTTTATATATATATAGGGAGAGTGTTATATGAGACCACCTGATAGGGTGAGTCCATGGGGATCAATCCTAGCCATATATCTAGTTTTTTCAAAGGCTTTGATTTAAGAGGCAAAATGGCAGATCATAAGCTAGTTAATTAAATACAGGGGTAAATTAATAATCCTTCAAACAACCCAAGATTCACGGGATTAAACTGATTCTAATGAGATCAACAATCCTTGCCAAATCTCATAGCAAAATCAACGTGAACAATCATCCTCCTTCTTCAATGCACTACTGTGAGAAATCATTCCTCCTTCTTCTTCAATGCACTACTGTGTGAAAAAAGTTTCAGACAATTCGCCATAGTTGCTAGAACTCGACTAGAATTCAAATATCGCTTATGAAGATCTAATTTGTTACTTCTATAGATGTGTCATGGTGCTAAAGAATCAAAATAGCTCCAACAAAAATCGCAACAAACCTGTACTACATAAGCAACGAATATACACAACATATGCAACACAGATACATTAACTACATAAATTAGTCATAAGCAACAAGACTATACTACATAAGCAACGAATATACACTATGTATGCACCACGAATACATTAACTACATGAGCAAGTCATATGCAATAAGCCCATACTACATAAGCAACGAATATACACTACGTATGCACCACAGATACATTAACTACATAAGCAAGTCATAAGCAACAAACTCATACTACATAAGCAACAAGCCTATAATACATAAGCAAGTAATATACACTATGTATGCACCACAGATACATTAACTACATAAGCAAATCATAAGCAACAAACCCATACTACATAAACAACGAATATACACTACATATACAACACAAATACATTAACTGAAGAAGTAAGTAATAAACAACAACCCTATACTACATAAGCAACAAATATACACTAGATATGCAACACAGATACATTAACTTAGTACCGCAAAAATATTTTACATAAGCAACACTGACACATTAGAAAAGCAACAAACATATACTATATATGCAACACTCAGTTCAAATAAGCAAATTGTTGCTTACATGCACACACCTACACAAAAAATGCCATATTAATATTAAATGCAAGAATTGCATACTACACAAGCAATATATTTACACTAATCATGCAACTAAAATGTGTACGAACAATATGATTAAATTACACATGCAATATGGTTATACTACATATGTAATATGATTATATTACATAAGCCGTTAACAATAGAATACGCTGGAGGAAAAAACGTGAATATGAGCGAATATGGGTTACTCAAAAACTGAAAGCATACGTTGCATGAAAGAGGGAAGGAAATTGAACGTGATTGAGATCTATCAAATCTCAATAACTGATTATGTATTATAAAATGACCACCCTACCCTTCTTCGTTGGTGAAACAAAAAAATAAATATAAAACCCCCCTAAAAATCTAGATCATCAAAAAATAGTAATCCATGGTTAGGATTGGTCCCTAAGACCACCCTCCTAGGTAAGTCCATAAGACCAAATCCACACCATCAAAAACATAATTCAACGGCCAGGGTCTAAAGGAATCTATACAACTTTACATAAGAAACTATACATAGGAGGGGGTAAAATAGTAATATGTCGAAATATATTTGGTAACCGAATGCTAAACTATACATAATCAGTGGAAATCCACCCACGTCAACCCCTCTTCTTCACCACGACATTCTCTACCACCATTGACATCAAACTTTTAGACCTGGAAAATTATACAATATACATTTGCAGACGGGAAAAAACATACAATATATTTCGTTAATTGTCGAGGTTGTCATCAATTAGAGCAAAAAGATTGTACAATGGCAGAAGATCTTCCCTCCAACGTGAATGGTGAATCTTTCCAAGGTAATTTCTTACGATATACTTGCAAAAACATTTAGGAGAAAAAACTGAAACAACACTGAACGCATAATCGAACCAATTGTATATTTTTGTTGGTAATTTGTATGTTTAGTATACAAAACGTGTATATTTAGTGTACAAACATTGTATACATAGTTTAAATTTTTTCTATTTGGAATTTTCTGTGGATTGTATATTTCTTGTTAGTTTGTATATGTAGTGAACAATGTTAGTATATTTAGTATAAAAGTCTTGTATTTGAATATTTATTTCTTAAATATTTACAACTAGTCTGGAGATTGCATATATGTTCTCAACTGTTTTGCGTGTATATTTAACATATTTAACTTGTATACATAGTCATGAGTGTTGTATATTTATAATATAAGCTTGGATGTATTGTTATATTAGTTTCCCTAATTCCAGCTTGTTAGATTGAATATAAATTCCTCTAAAAAAAATTGTATGGTGGTGTATACGAACGTAGTTACTAATAATAATAATGTGTATGTATATGGTTGCATATTGTATATATAATACCTCCATTTGATTTTTATAATGCTCTATCTTGTTTAATGTAAAACATCACAGAACCAACAAACAATTTCAATGGACGTCAACGGCTCGAGATCTCACCAAGCTCAACTAAATATTGGATACCAGAGGTAGAACAAGAAAAGATTCCACGAGTGGGCATGCATTTCGCTACATTGGAAACCGGTATAAAATTTTACAAAGAGTACGGAGCAATTAGCGGATTTGACATCAGAAGGAGCACGACAAAGCGGTTCAAAAACGAAGTAATTCGTTTGCATTATGTTCTTTGCAATAGATAAGGCTTTAAACACACAAAAAACAACATACCTATAGAGCCTACAGATGAAGTCGATAACAGCCCTCCACATGGGTCACGAAAGAGGACTTCAAACCGTGTTGGGTGCAGTGCACGCTGTATATTCGAGTACACCAGTGCTGGCGCATATAAAATACAAAGTTTTGAAGAATATCACACTCACCCAATGGCAATCGATACATTCAAGTAATTTCTAAAGGTTAACAGAAATCTGAACTTCGGTCACCAGCAATTTATTATGAATTGCACGAAGGCTAATATAGGGAGTTCAAAACAACACGAATTATTTAGGGAGATGGTTGGCGGATTTTCACACGTCGGTGCGCTCAAGATTGATTTTAAAAACTTCAAACGCGACTTGAAAGCCTATATCTGCGGTGCAGAAGCACAGTTGGTGATAGACAAATTATTTAAACAAAAAGAAATAAATCAAGGCATGGCTTTCAAATACGCAGTGGACGAGGATGAACAACTGACGCGTCTATTTTGGGCAGACCAAAAATCCATAAGGAACTACGCCACATTTGGAGATGTGGTTTCATTTGATGCTACATACAATACTAACAGGTAAAAGCATTGTGGTTTCCTTCTATTTATGCAGTAACATGTATACTTAATTGAAAGAATATGTATACTTAGCTGATTTTCTAAAACAAAAACAGGGAATAAGATGATCATTAATTTTTATAAGGAACAGGCTAGCAAAATTCTCTCTAAGAAAATTCTTCATCATCCACCCTTGCCGCTCATCTGTCCGCGTACGTTGATGCTGTTGTCATCGATCATGGCAGGCCTCCGCAGGGGGCTCCCTCCCCCCACCCTTTGCATGGCGTCCATATTAGGGGGGTGCAATCCATTACCCCCATGGCAGTGTCCCCGCCACTACCATTTTGGGGCGGCCCCCTCCCATCTGTCTATGGGGGGACGGCGACAACCACTACATCATTCCAGGCCCCCCAGGGGAGTGATGACCCCTGGGCCTCTGTCCACCATCCTCATGGTCCCCCTCTCACAGGCCCACATCCTATTTCAGATTCCAAGAGCGCGCCACAGACTGCTGGAAATCCTGCTCCACCGTCATCTGATTATGAAACGAACTTGCGACATTCGGCTCATATTCCAAATGCTAACCCCAATTTTCGATATTCTTTTGCTAAAATTGTTGCAGGTACCAATAATCTGGATCCTACTTCCCAGGCCCCAGGTAATGCTAATCTATTTTCCACAGTAGTTTCTAGTAAAATTCAGTCTATCCCTAAACCGGTAAGAAAAGGTGATTACTATTCAGTTACGATTGGTGACAATGTTTACCAACGACGACTCGCAGAATTTTCCTATTCTTTGATTGGAAGGGTTATTTTGGGAAAAGGTAACAAGCCATGGGCAACAATGCTTTTGCATAAACGCCTATCAGAATTATGGGGTATTAAGAACGACTGGAAATTAATTCCCTTGGGCAAGGGATTTTTTTGTGTCAAATTGTTTAATACGCAGGATCGATCGCGGGCTCAACAACGCACTAATTGGATGCTTAACCCTGGTACTATCCGTCTATCTCAATGGGTGTCGGACTTTAACCCTTACAAGGTTCAATCCTCCATGGCCAGCATTTGGGTACGAATCTTTGAGCTCAGTTTGGAGTATTGGGACCCCAGTTCGATCCTGGGGATTGCCAGCGCTATTGGAAACCCCCTACAAATTGATCAGCGTTCACTTGATGGTTCTTTGGGTCATTTTGTTTGGGTTCTAGTGGAAATAGAACTTTTCAAACCATTAGAGGATCACATTATGGTGGAATGTACGGGCCAGTGTTCATTTGTGTCGGTCACTTATGAGAAACTCCCGGAGTTTTTTTCTACGTGTGGCATTATGGGACATTCGACAGCCTCTTGCCATCTTTCTAAAGCGGGCAATCCGTTTACGGAAAGACGCAATTCACCTTCCCAGGGATGTTCACGTGAGCTAGCTGCTCGCCCTAACTCAGTGCAGCGAGGACGTTCCAGGGTTCGTAAAGTTTATCGTCCTGTGCAGTAGGACAAGGGCAAGGTCGTTGATGACTTAATGGGAAATACGGGTTCGGCTATGCACACAGGCTCCCTCGCTGGTGCAATAGTCACTTGCCCTTCTGATACACACACCAGTAATAGTTTTGTGGCTCTCGCTTCAGATGACACCCTGATCAACATTCATCAGATTCTCAATCCGATTATCCATCAAGGGATCCAATACCCAGGGCGTCCACTTCCAACACTGGAAATGTCTCACACATTCTTCCTATTACTGTTCAGCATCCATTGGAAAAGCCTATTCGGACCCTCACTCGTGATTTCCGGGACCGTTCCCTAGACTCTACCAAGTCTAAGCTAATTCAGAGTGTCAACCAAGGTCCATCACCAGCAATTCATGAAATTGATATTGAACCAGAACGCCCAGGGCCAAATGAGCTTGATTTTGCAGCTTCAAAACGATGGGCGGATTATGCAGATGAGATGGCCAATACGCAGTCGTCTGAATCTGTAGCACATCATACTCCAGTCTTTACTGTGCGATCTTCACGGCACCACCCCCCCTCCATCTCAATGAATTGCATCTTCTGGAATATCCGGGGGATTAGGAACACTGCCTCTCGCAATGTTCTTAAGGCGTTATGTCAAAAACACAAACCTTCCATTTTGGGATTATTTCTTCGATTCTGGGGGCTTATTGGAATTCTTTGGGATTGATGTTTGTGGCGCAGAGTTTCCGGGCCAACGGACATCCAGATATTTGGGTCTTCTGTGATGCTGGCATCTCTGTCCTTAATCAGGTTTGGTCTTCAACTCAATGCATTGTTCTTCAAGTTCAATTTGGTTCCATGGTTTTTCATGTGGGTTTTACTCATGGTTTGTGTGACCATACTGCTCCCCGCGCGCTCTGGTTGGATTTGAGGAATTTGGGTCTTACTGATCTGCTTCTTATTGGGGATTTTAATGCGGTATTGGGACATCATGAGCGCTCTGGAAGTGATACTTTATCTCAAGCCTCTTGTCAAGATTTCAGGGATTTCATAAAGGATGCTGGTTTGTTCGCAGTCCCGACTATGGGGAAATCATTTACTTGGTGCTCCCCCCAAAGGCCTCTATCTCTTCTCCAGGCTAAGTTGGATCGGGCTCTAGCAACTTGTCAATTTTTCTCTTTTTGGAAGGTCGTTAAGGGCTTAGTGCTTCCTCGCATTGAATCAGATCACCACCCCATTTTGGTTTCTTGCTCTACTTCCATTAGCAGGGGTCCGGTGCCGTTTCGGTTTTAGCATATGTGGGTACATCATGACACGTTTTGGGATTTGGCTACTACCTCTTGGTCTGCACCTTCAATGGCGCCCAATCCTCTTTTGTGCGTTATGTGGAAGCTAAAGAGATTGAGATATGAAATTAAGGTTTGGAACAGGGAGGTTTTGGAGATGTGAATCGCAAGGTAGAATATCAGATGGAGCAGGTTCATCAGATTCAGGCAGATATTGAAAGCTTGGGTTATACAGCTGCCCAGCGGGATCAGGAGCTGGACGCCCAGAAGCTTCTCTCTCATACTTTGCTACTACAATCTGAATTCCTTAAGCAAAGGTCTCGCTCGGCATGGTTTAAGGATGGGGATCGTAACACGGCATTTTTTCATCGTCAAAGCCAGATTTGCAGTGGGCGATCGGGGATTCAGGGTCTTATGGTGGATGGTGTTTACACGGATGATAAAACGGTGCTTGGGAATCATATCATTTCGTTCTACAAGGAGCTCTTTGCGGATAATGAGAGCATCACTCAGGATTACTCCACTATTGATCAGGTGATTTCTCCCAGGGTGGGGGCGGCTGATAATGCTAGCCTGACTGTCATTCCATCGGATGCAGAGATTAAGGAAACGGGTTTTGATATGGATTCGGATAGCTCGCCAGGTTGGACAGTTTCAGTGGGATATTCTATTGCCACTTCTGGGATGTTATATCAGTCGAGGTGATTGCTGCGATCAGATTTTTCTTCATTAGTTCGTCACTACCTCTAGGATTGAACGCTAGTTTTATGGCGCTAATCCTAGAGACCAAGTCCGCTAATGTTATTGAGAACTTTTGCCCAATTGTCATGAGTAATTTTCTTTTCAAGATTATTACTAAAATTTTGGCTACACGTTTGGGTTCGATTATCACTACATATTTATCGCCTACTCAGTTCGAATTTGTCCCTGGAAGACAGATTCATGACTGTATTGCACTGGTATCTGAAGGATTCAATGTCTTGCATGGTAGATTGGATATGAATATGATCTTGAAGATTGATATCCGTAAGGCATTTGATACCTTGAAATGGGGCTTCTTACTTCACATTTTGCGCTGCTTTTTTCAAAAATCTTCATCCACTGGGTGGATGTTATTCTTCGGTGGTCCACAATTTCAGTTCTTCTAAATGGGACGCCGGTGGGCTACTTCCCTTGTTTTAGAGGAGTTCGACAAGGTGATCCTTTATCCCCATTGTTGTTTTGCATCGTAGAGGAGGTTCTTAGTAAATTTATCGATGTTGCGGTTGAGCATAATAAGCTTGCTCCATTTGTTGCGCCCAGACGCATAATCTTTCCATCCTATACGCCGACGATATTGTTATTATGTGTGGAGCTTCTTCAGCAAACGCCCGTATTCTTCTCCAGATTCTCAACCTTTATGCAGATATTTCGGGCCATGCTTTCAATCCTTGTAAATCCAAAGTTTATTTTGGCACACGGGTCTCATCTCAAATTCGTGGAAGAGTGCAGACAATCATGGGGATTTAGCCCAGGACATTCCCTACAGTTTATTTAGGCGCCCCAATCTTCAAAGGGGCCCCTAAGGTTGCGGATCTTCAGCCCATTTTTGATAAGATCATCCTTAAATTCAGATGATGGAAAGGTTCGTCTCTTTCCCTTACTGGTCGTGTTTGCTTGGTTAATTCGGTGATTACTAGCTCATTTGTCCATACCATGATGATTTACAAATGGCCCCGCACGTTGCTGAAGTAAATGGAAAGGGCAATGCGTAACTTCATTTGGACTGGGAATGTGAATTCTAAGGGTTCAATGACTGTTAACTGGAACCAGTGTTGTACGCCTCGGGCTGAAGAGGGGTTGACGTTAGATCGATCGTTGCGGCTAATACAACTTTCTTGATGAAAATGGGCTAGAAGGTCATGAACTCGGAGTCGGTGACTTTCATCACACTTAGGCATCGATTTCTGGCTGCAGATGGGACGACTCGGAGGTCTTTTATTCCTTCTTCTATCTGGACTAGGATTAAACCTTTTATTTCATCTTGCTTGGAGGATTCGTGTTGGATCCCGGGAGCTAATTCTGAGGTATTTTTTTGGATTGATAGCTGGTTGGGTTATTCTATTGCTGGTGGTATTGGTATTCCCGAAGAATATAGATACCTATTCCGACATCGCATCTCAGACTACTTTTATGATGGGAAATGGCATTTCACATTCTCATTTGTGGAGACTTATTTGGATTTGGTTCGGGCGATAGTACGAGTCCCCATCTCCCCTAACTCTAGGGATACTCGTGTTTGGTTGAATTCAGAGGACGGTTCGATTACTTCTAAGGCCGCATATGATCACGTGCGTCCTAAGTATCCAACGGTCAACTGGGGTTCTTGGATCTGGTCGCGGCACATCCCAGAACGGCGATCGGTGGTGGCGTGGAGGGCTATCCACAATCGATTGGTTGTCTTGGATATATTACGAGCCAAGGGGAGTTTTACTGCCCCTAGGTTTGCGTTCTTTGTTGTGAATTTGCAGAATCGATTGATCATTTATTTGTCTCATGTGTCTTCGCAGGGGCTCTCTAGCGATGGATCTTTATTTCATTTAACATTCACCAATTTCAGGCCAACAACTTTAATGAATTCTTGGTACGGCTAATGAATTTTCAATTTAGTGAGCAGGTTTCCTTCCTCTAGCGGGTGGCTATCTTTTCATGTATATGGCTCATTTGGCATATCCGAAATGAGATAGTATTTCATAGCAGAATCTGGACAATCGACGCGGCGACTATCCATCTGAAAGTTCTCATTGTAGAATCATCATCATTGGATCGGGGTTGTATGCATAACAATCAACAGGACCTCCTTATTCTGCATAGGCTGAAAGTTCCAGGACGCCCAAGACAGGCTCCAAAGATTGTGGAGGTTAACTGGCAAAAACCAATCCCGGGCTGGATTAAGGTCAACACGAACGGAAGTTCCTCTGGAGCGCGGGGAGACTTACGGCTTCAGGGGTTTTCCATAATTGTAGAGGTTTCTTTCAAGGATGTTTTGTACATCATTGTGGTTTGGGATACGCATTTGAGGCTGAACCGATGGCTATAATGTGGGCAATCCAGTATGCTTCTTGAAAAGGATAGACGCAACTTTCGCTGGAGTCGGATTCTATGTATATGGTGAAATTGCTGGAGACGAGATCGACGGAGGTCCCGTGGCGCCACCTCAGTAATTGGCGTTACACTTTACATCTGCTCGCCCATTTGTATTTTGTAGTCTCACATATATTTTGGGAAGGCAATCGTGTGGCAGATATGCTGAGTAAGAAGACGGAGTATGGCACATGGTGGGGCGTCCCACCACAGGACATTATTGATTATATTACTGATGACTATGTTGGCCAATCCACATATAGGTTTGTTAGTTAAGACGTCTTCTTCTTCATTTCGGGCGCCTGGGTACTTTTTTTTTCCTTTCAGGGTTTTTCCCACAAGGGTGGGTTTTACCCTGAAAGGTTTTAATGAGGCCCCAACCATTCAGCCATTTGGTCGGCTTGTGACCAGTTCGCTTTCTTTTTTGACATTGTTTCCAGGCTTTATATTGGTTACATGATCAGCCTTTGATCAGGAATACTCTATTTTTCATTTTTTATATTAATATTCGCATTTACTTAAAAAAATACTTAGCTGATTAAAATTGTATACTTGTGAAAATTTGCAAAATAACATGTATACTTAGTTGATAATATATGTATACTTGGCTGATTTTAAGTGCAAACATTGAAAAGTTTTACAAAATATATCATGTTTACTTAGTTAATGTGATTTGTATAATTATTTGTTCTTGAATGTGCGCGGAATGATGTTTTACGGTATATTTAATACATTGGGATATATAATTTTTCCTTTTAGTATTGTATACTTATTTTAGTTAAATTGTTCACATAATTGAGTGTCATTGCATGCCAAATTGGATTTATCAAAATGTGAATAATGTGTATTGTTAAAAAATGAAACAACTTTTATTTGTACAATACATCCGTGTTTATTTAGTTGATGGTATATGTATACATATTGGATTGAAATTGTACACTTAGTTATGTTTTCCTGTATATTTAATGCAATGTGATCATATAGTTCATTAACTTACAATTGTATACTTAATTTGGTTGAATTGATTATATAATAGACAGTACTTACATGTCAAAATGAAAAATATGAAAATGTCATTACTGTAAATTATCAAACATTACAGCAACTATTAGATGCATACAATTTAAAAAAATACGAACTTGTGTAGAGGGTATTACAAATTCGTATAATTACATTAACAAACATGTGCAACTACAAAATGGTTTTTGCTCCATTTACCGGAGTAGATAACCATCGCCGATGTGTCACGTTTGGAGCTGGTCTTATATTAAAGGAGGACGAAGAATCGTATACTTGGTTGTTCAGAAAGTTCTTAGAAGTTGTTGGTGGCGAACCTTACTATATAGTGATAGACCAAGATCCGACAATGAAGAATGCCATTAAATTTGTGTTCAAAACAACAATTCACAGGTTGTGTATGTGGCATATAATGGAAAAGGTAAGCGTTAAGGTCGGTCACGCTCTATTCAAGGATAACAATTTCAGAAATCGCCTGAATTCAATCGTGTGGGACACCAACATTTCAACAACAGAATTTGAGAGACAATGGACTGATATTATGGCTGACTTTAGTCTAACATCGCATACATGGTTCGTACATATGTATGAGCTTAGAAAGAGTTTGATACCCGCATATTTTAAAGATGTGCCAATGAGTGGTTTGCTCAAAACTACATCACGATCAGAGAGCACCAATAGCTGGTTTGGAAATTTTACAAATCCTGGTTCGAATTTGGTTGAGTTTTTCATGCACTTTCAAAGCGCGATGGAGTCCCAACGCCACATAACCGATAAATTAGACCACACATGCCAAACAACTTTTCCAGAGTGCAAGACACGACTAGCCATAGAGAAGCATGCATCTTCAGTGTACACGCACATAGTATTTTCGGATGTTAGCACAGAAATTGAAGCATACGTCTATGATTGCACAATTACAGAGATAACTGATGATGCCACCAGGTGTTCCTACAAAATTAAAGACAAAACAGATAGCATATTTGATGTCGTAAAATATAAGACGGAAACATTGATAAAATGCAGCTGCAAAAAACTTGAACAAATGGGCCTACTATGTTGTCATGCTTTTGTGGTCCTAAAGGACCATTTGGAAATCCTAGGGTGTTTTTGGCTCGGCGATGGATGAAGTCTGCATCAATCACACCACACACAAAAACTGGCCAGATTTATTAGTTCGTCGGAGGAGACGAAGCCGCGATAACACTAACAACCTCTGGTCCAATTTCCACAACATTGGGCTAAGCGCAAGGAAATATTGATAAATTATCAAATTTATCACGTCTTGTATCAGAAGAAAAGGTAAAATTGTTAAAAGATCAGCAGCATACACCATCTATGAGAAGCAAACAGTCAGTAATGGAAACATATTGTGGCTCAACCTCACATCTTGATATTTTTGTATTGCCACCGAAACAAGCAAAAAACATGAGGAGCGGTAGTAATGTGAGGAGTAAAATTCAAAGACAAAGAGAGAAAGCCATCAAAGCAAGCACAAAACTCAAAAGAAGATGTGGAACATGTGGTGAGATCGGAACACAAAACAGCAGGACGTGTCCAAAATGCAATACCACGCCATAGTATAATGTTTTTTATTTAAAAAAGTGTTGGGTGAACAACATGTTACTGTGGGTTTATCCTTTATGTCAAAACAATATGTTACCTGTGGATTTGTCTTTTAAATTGGTTTTCTCTTCACATATACGTTTTGCATAAAATTTGGGCTCGAAAAACTATTTTACTAAGTATACAAAGTCAATTACCAAAATATACAACTCTACTTGTCTACTTAACAAACGTCTAGTATACAATATACAGTTCCACTGTATAAAATATACAATTCCAATGCCCAAAAATACAATTGAATGTAACTAACTAAAAGTAATTTAACTAAGTATACAATTTCAATTACCAAAGATACAACTATACTTGTCTACTTATACAAATAATAATCAAATGTCTAATGATACGATGAACTGATCTATTTACACAGGTCCATTGTGTAAAATATACAATTCCAATAGCAAAAAAAACAACTAAACATAACTAACTAAAACGCAATGCTTTTACTAAGCGGGAATGTTTTTAAGAATGACATCAAGATAATTATGACGTGTACATGCAAAAGCCGCACACCAAGCTTATGATTGGATATAAATGCCGCCGCATTAAATACGACATTAAATGCTAATCGGCGTGCAAAATCTAAGCCGATTTCGATCACATTTCAAAAACCACCCGCACGCCCTTTCAGAACCATGCTTAAACCATTTTCGTCCGTTTCTCTCACACATTACCAAAAACTTTCACTTTTCTCTCTCAAAAGCAAAGGCAAAAACTCTCTCGTAAAAACCCTATAAATCTTCAAATCATCTTCTAAGTTTCATTTGGTGAAATATTGAAAAATGGCATCTACTCACGATTTTGTCAAGCTAGGAAAACAAATCCACACCGGGTCTCTTTGTGGATTTCGAGGTATGGTCAAACAAGGGTCCGATGACGCCTCATAAAGAAGATCGCTGAAAAACTCAAAACGATCAAGCTAAAACCATTTCTAACGATGGACTTTCCGATGACCTATGTGGAAGAGGTTGCACGCTTCTACGTGAATGTTGAGATTCACGATGAGGGATCAAATCCTCTGTTCACGGGAAGGAGTTCATCATCACTGCTAAGGATTTGGTAGAACACTGTTCATCAAATCCCGTAAATCAATGAAGGCGATGTTGACTTGGCTGTTGCTTGGAAGGAAGTAGCCAAGACCGACTATGCTTTGAAAAGATAGTCTACACACCAACAAGAGGTCAAAGGAGGACTACCACAAATTGTTGGACATCGTTGCCAAATGCATAGGCATCAAATTTGGCAACTTTGACCAATCGTCTGTCAAGCGAAATTGATCGTATTGGCTGCGATCATTGAAGTAAAGAAAGTGAATCAAGCCTAAGTTTGTCTACACAAAGCAGACTCTGCGAATGTAGGAACAAATCCTTCAAGGAGAATGGAGCATTTGGAGGATCCCCGGGATACGGTCCGTGATTGGCCGGTGATGGAGGTAAAAGGAGTCCTCTTCGACATGGAAAGGCGTTCCATGTAAACAAGAGGATGTTCGAGATCAAACCTCTCTCGGCGCACGAGAAGAGAGCCTACATCACGGGCCTAGCCATTTCGGCCCGCACACGATGCCGCGTGGCGCCGACCACCCGGGGCCGACTATCCTCGACAACCACCGGTTTCACCTCGCCTTGGGCTCATCAGAATGCGGCTCCAAAGATCCGACCGCTTTGTGTAGGGATGGCCAATTCCCTTCTTCACCGTCAAGTCCACGACTAGCGATATGCTCCCGAACTTAACCAGGTAGGCTCGCTGAACATCCGAAGGTCATGTACACGTACCCACAAACCAGCCGATCAAGCCACATACAATCATTCACAAAGACAATCCACCAAGAGTCATAGAGAAAGACACCCCAATGTCACGGGCGTGACACTATGCTAAGAGAGCGATACGAGTGAGGGGGATCACCGACCAAGATACGTGAGATGTCTCCTCTCCACCAAAGAAGAAGGCGCCCTGCAGCCGCTAAGAAGACTATTGCTCTGCAAAGAAAAGAAAAACAAATCTGCTCCTGCCGCCCCGCAGCCGAGTCACCTGCCCCCAGCAGCCGTGTCTCCTGCCCCTCAGCTGCAGAGAGAAGGAATCCCAAATACCTTCTCCGGTCATTAAGAAGAAGAGAACGATAAGCCAAGACGGCCACTCCTCGAAGAAAAAAACAAATAAGACTAAGACTCGGAAGAAACTTTGTCGAACCGAAATCCTCTGGTTCAAACAAGAAGAAGGAGAAGAATTTTCAAGCGTTCCGAGCTTGAGAAGCCGGCTGGGTCAGCCACTCAGCTGGAAAAGATACCCGAGACTGCTGGAGAAGTAGAGTCTCCAGACGTGATTGATGAAACGACCAAGTCTGCTGAGGCTGATCAGCAGAGGCAACTCGATGACCCAGCTGTAGACAGAACATCTGAGGAACAAGGCACAGCTGAGACAACCAAATCACCTGTTGATAGGGTTGTTTCTCCACCTGTAACAGAGGCTGCTGAAGGTATCAAGCAGCGAAGTCTACTACCTTCAATACCTGGAAACGAGGGCCAGCAAGAGGATGATGAAGACGATTTAATCATGCACTCTCCATTGTATCCGACATCCAAAATCGTATCCAGTGCGCTTTCAACATCCGAGTTCATTGATGAGGAAGAAGAACTCTTGATTTCTTGAGGTGGACACAAAGTCTTTGCAAGCCCTTGACGAGGATAATTGCATAAATATACTGAAATTCGAAAAGAAAATGAACAGCAAAGCAAATGAGGATGCAGAGGCACGTGAGAAGGCCAAAGATCCGCCCTATCACCGCACCACAGAGCATACACATCCTCACCTTGACGCCCTATCGAAAAGTGATGAGGACTGGACCCTCTTGCCGCCACGCAAGAGTTGCAAATGCAAAGAAGCAATGGAAGAATCCGAATCCTTCATGAGCAAAGAATGATGGAGGGACCAGGAGAGTCCTCCAAAACACAAATGAGATAGACCAAATGGGAGTGGTGCGAAAGATATTGCCATCAAGTTGTTGCTTGCCACCACTTCCCCACTCAATCGGAAGAAGGAACTAAGGAACTCGGCGATGAAACCGGGATAGTGGGGACCCCGGTCGAGCCAACCCCTAATGAAGGTGTCTTACCACCTACCCCAATGGTGAATACTCAATGGGAACAACCGAGTCCGGAGACGAGTGACCCCAATCCAAGTCACTCACCCACCGAGGGGAAACTCCCCACCGCAGCAAGGTTGGAGGATGCTACACCGACTCCACAATGAATCTAGGAGGCGAAGTGGAGAAGGAACAAACACAAAGTACACAAAGAAGTTGTCATCGACGAGGCTCGATAGTGAAATGAGACTCGTCTCACCGAGGTGCCAACCGCTCTGGAAGGCTAATGACGCTGCCGATGCAATCGAGGCACGAGACGGAACAGCCCGGGAGTTAACACTGGGCGACTAAAGTGCAATCCATGGAGTTGAGACTCCAATGGATGCCACCGCATGAAAGACCCTAAGACAAATGACACTCGTCGAAAGGGATGTCCAGGCCTCGCTGCAGTTGAGACTGCGGGAGGTAATGAAGGCCAACGGGAGGTTGAGACTTCCCGGTAAAGAAGCTAAAAATACAAACCATCCCTCCCGCTATCATTGATCCATCCGAAAAGGAGATAAGTGCACTTCACGATTCCCAGGATAATCATGATGTAACCTTTCTCGGGATCGAGAAGGAGACGATGAAGTTGAGTCATCCCCGTGGATCGATCCAAAAGACTCACCAGGATGTTCCAACCACGAGTAAGTATGACCTCAAGTCTACTCGTCAAACTTTCAACTTTGATGAGCCACCCATGGAAATCTCATTATCGTCCGATGACGCTCGATAAGGCCGAGGACCAATCAACTCACGTGGCAAAACCAAATTGAGACCAACGAAGCTATTGAGACAAATGAGGCTCGGCAAGTCGGATCAACTTCGCAATGAACCCCACTGAAACAGAGTCCACTACGCAGTTCCCCAAGCTGCGCAAAGAGTTCGACTCCACAAGGAACTTCACGAGCACCACTAATCATTGAACAAATTCCGCTTGCTCGTGATGATCCCTTTGCGAATCATTTCCCTTCTCTCTGGAGGTACCCGACCTCCCGAAGAGTCGAGAGAGATCTCACGCGCTTCCACGACCAGATCCTTGCCATTCCATCGATACCATCGTTCCAATTGACTATGATTTTGACGATGCTTGGCCGTCACCGCAACAGAGGGAACAAATGAAGTTCGGGAGGTGTTCAAAGCATTATTTGCTGAAATTGAACGGATGGAGAGGCATCAGGCCTCGATGGACATGAGATTGATAACAGAGATGCCAACCTTATCTGCGACTTGAGAGGCATAATAGTCGAATCGTGGAGTGGTGGCAACAAAGAAGAAACAATGCGCGTGGAACAAGCTAGATATTTCGTAACATTGTTCAACAAGAATTGGTATGGCGAAATGAGAATGTTGATGCAAAGACAAAATTGAGAGAACACATTGAGCACATGCATGAATCTCACACTTTGGTGAGATAAAGTCGCTGCGTGAGCAAAATAAGAATGAGCTCCTGCGTATGGAAGAAATCATGGATTGAAAATTCAACCTTCTCATGGGCTGAGATGAAGTTAATTACAAATGAATCCAACACTACTCGCTCCGAGTTTCGTGCCGCATACTCCGCAGCAGCTTCGACTCGGCGTAACTTGGCTATCAATGCACTCAACTTCCCGCCGCTAGTTTGTTTCGGGGGTTCCTCTCTCCTTTGATGATGCCAAAAAGGGGGAAGAGGAATACCTAAAAGCACAAGAGATCCAAGTTGAGAAGGAGGAGAGCAACAAGGAAGGGAAAGACAACGAGGAAGTTTCAAATGAAAAGAAAGGGAAGTCTATTGAGGGGGAAGGATCGAGAGATGTGACCTTGATGATTGCACAAACCCCCAACAAGGTCTTGTCACAAATGATATTATCAAAAACTCCCAACTGACTCGCCACTCCAACACTGCTGCACCTATGGCCGACAAGAGAAAGACATTGAAGCAGGGATGGAGGAAGTGGAAGGAAGGATGAATGCCCGAGTTATGGATATTCTCAAACAACATGGAGGCATTCCAAAGAGAGAGACACTTATGCCATCTCGTATGCCGAATCGAGCGAGATCGTTGATGAATTTAAAACGCCGCATCCAAGGATACTTCGCAAACATGTCCATGGCTCAAACCTGGGACTTGTACTGGGAAAAGGGTCTCACACTATGTGAAGAAGCTGATAGGCAGCAGACTACCGATAATCACTCTGCTGGTCACTCTGCTAGTCACTCACCGGGAAGAAGACCCCAAAGACAATACACGCCCATAGGAAGAGGTAGAGGAAGAAGCAATGGTGGAGGAAGAGGTTTCGACCTAGACCTCTCCCAAAAACATTGAGTACATAGATCCGTGGCAAGAAATGAGGGATCTACTCAATGGTGGTTTTGACGAAGTAGCCAATCTGCAAGTGGCTAAGAACAATGCTGAGTATGTGAAAAGAATTGAAGAAGAAAATAAAAGATAAACTCAGCTATGGGAGGAGAGACAAGAATGAATGAGAAGAGATGAAGCTGCCCGGAAGGCGTATGAAAAGAAGAAGAAATCAGCTGAAGATGAGAAAAAAAAAAGAAGACCAAAAGATGACAGAGTCAATAAGAAGAAAGAAGGAGGAAGCGAAGGAGAGATGAAGTGTTGCTGTCCACCCCTTCATGTATTTTACTATGTAAATACATTTTATGTAAGTCTTCCGTACTAAATCAGAAATTCTCTATTTTTGCATAGACATAGATGTTTGCTCGATACACTTTGTAAATAGTTGTGTAAAGGACAAGAATGTTATGATCAATAAAAGGATTGATTCTACGCATACATTCTCTGTGAATGCACTATCTGTATGTATCTTTGCTATTTACATTTTGAATGTTTTAAGTTTTGGCATCATCAAAAAGGGGGAAATTGTTGGGAAATTTATTGTTTAGATTTTGATGAATGCCATGTAAAACTTAGAATAGGAAGTTGGCACCCCATTTTCGTTGTAAACCGCATTGTAATAAATAGAGGCTGGTCAAGCCGAAGTTAAGTCATCTATGCATAAACATGCAAGAAGACAACCGGAGACTAGAAGGAAGACTCACAAGACAAATTGAGTATGGCAAAGAAGAGAAGACGAGAACTCGATCAAGGAGCAAATGAGATGCAAACAGTAGAGTATCAATCAAGTCAACTCAAGATAGCCAAGTCTCAAGTTGAAGTGACGGAAGAGTCATCCAATGATTGGAAGTCGACTCTAAGTCACCTGGGAAAGCAAGGAAATGCGAAAGTCGAGATAATCGAAGAGATCCGTTGCAGAAATCAAGGGAATTACTTAAACAAGTAATACCTCCATACTACCTTTCTCGAAGTGCTCACCCCGGAAGCGTGCAAAAGAAATGAACCAATGGGAAGCACTCGCACCATGTCGAACTCAAAAGTCAAGA
Source organism: Rehmannia glutinosa (assembly GCA_016081115.2). Taxonomy (NCBI): domain Eukaryota; kingdom Viridiplantae; phylum Streptophyta; class Magnoliopsida; order Lamiales; family Orobanchaceae; genus Rehmannia; species Rehmannia glutinosa. The sequence goes on from CM071928.1 coordinate 51,983,101, forward strand.
ACAATTCATACGAGGAAGTGGCAATTCCAAGGATCGCAACAAGACAAGCCAACGACCACAAGTGACTTTCAAAAATAAGCAATCTCTTTAACGAGCGATTTTTGAAAGATCACTATAAAAGGCCGAGGAATGACTCGAGAGAAGGTTACTCGAACCACGAACATTCAAGAAAACATTTGAATCAGTAACCAAAAATATTCTCAAATCATTCAAGATTAATTCTCAAGCCTACATTACGAAGAAAATCAATCCAACACTCACCGTGAAGGAAAGATAACTTCAATCAGTTGAAGAGGAAATTGTTGTAGAATCAAGGGGTCTACATTCCACGGAGGATTGTAGGAAGGTTCAAGGTCGAACCAGTCTCAAGTTTTTGGAGGGCTTCGTGATCAAATCCAAAGAGCTTGAGAAAGTGGGTTGTAGTAGCAAAGGCAAATGCCCCGTGAAGAAGCCGAGTCGTCTTTAGAAGCCACCGTGACCAAGGCATCTCCAGATCGAGTCCCAAAGGATTAAGTCACCGTGTGATCAAGACTTGTATCCGGACTATTACCACTCTGTATATCGATCAATACCTAGTGGATTCCTCCAGGAGTTGGAGAAGAGAGGAGTAGAAGAATTACCCCATCTTCGAACCTCTATAAAAACTTATCGTGTCATTTACATTTCAAAGACTTTAATTCCTCGCATCTTATTTATTTAACTCTTGATAAATTTGCTATCCACTTGATAATCTCTAAGTACTAAACCAAATTTAAGGGTGTAAAGTCTTCCGATGAAAACAAATCACAGTCGAGTTAAGTCTTTAGTCAAAACAATGAGTTATTCTATCAACAAACTCGAGTCCGAGTGCGTTGAGTAACTAACTCAATCGATTAACTAACTTAGTTGTCCATCAAGGACTCACCGAAGTATTAACTCGATTATTTAAAAGGACTAAATAGAAAAGTTGGTAAGGTTTATTCAACCCCCCCCTTCTAAACCTTACATTCACACCCTCTTGGGACCTACAAGTGGTATCGAGTGGTTGGTTCATTGAGCCTTCCACACTGGTTATCGAACTAGATCTCCAAATTTTTCAAAGTTTGTTTTAGTACTTAAGTTCTTCAAAACTCTTTTTATCAAAAGTTATTATCATGGAAGCAAATTTGACACGCATCCCTATGTTCACAATTGAAGAATTTGATGATTGGAAAATTTGCATGCGATCTCATCTATCAAAGATTACATGATGAGATGTGGATAGTGATAGAGGATGGGCCACTGCAAATTTTAAAAGTGAACACAATGTAAGGAGAGCTGCATTGAAGGTGAAGAGGATGTTGCTCCCGACCACCATGGTTGAAAACCAAGAGCTGAATGGACAAATGATGACAAAAAAGATATAACTTGGACAATGTGGCCAAGGACATTCTTTACAAAACCTTGACAAAGCCATGTTCAATAAAGTCAAATCATGCAAAACGGCTAAAGAAATCGGGACAAGCTAACATTGATTTGTGAAGGCCCGAGCAAATCAAGGAAAATAAATTATCGGTGGTCGTGAAAAATTTGAAAATTTCAAAATCATCGCAGAGAGACCCTGGATCAACCGGATGCTCGGTTGACAAAAATTACCAATGAGCTATCTCGCACTTGGAAAAGAATATACACAGAAGAAAATGTGTATGAAGATTCTAAGTCTCCCAACCGAGTGGGATATGAAAGCCACGGCCATGAGACACTCCATGGACCTATCCAACACATCCAACCATGAGTTATTCTCGGATCTCAAAGCCTACGAATTTGAGCCGAGAAGAAAAGACCAGGAAGAGACAAAATTGTACCCAAAATAGTCATTTCTAATTGTTAAGGATGGCAAGAGAGTTGAGGTCAAAGAAGTCATTGACCAAGAACAAATAGCCCGATGGTTAAAAGGTTTAACAAGTTCTTTAATAAGAACTACAAGAGAGGCAAGGGCGAATCCTCCAGAAGACACTCAGCTCCCTCCAAGTCAAGGGAAGATAGGCCAACCAAGAGAACATAGCATCAAAAAGTGAATATCCGAGGGCTGAAAATCCAAGAATGGAAAGAGTCGATCAAAAGGTTGAAAATCTATGCTTTGAACCGTAGGCAACCAGGTCACTATGCCATTGATTGCCCATATCCTGTAGTCAACAAATACAGAATGAAGAAGAAAGAAAGGTCTTCGAGAAAGAAGACAAGAAAAGAAAAAGGCAATGTTGGTCGCAGAGATCACCGAGACAGCCAAGTCAAGAGACACAAAGATTCGTGAGTAGTGAAGCCGACTACTCAAGTGACTCAAGAAGAAGCCTTGATCCGTTTGATGGCCAAGGAACAAGATCAACTCCGACCAAGAAGATGAGGTACACTCTAACTCATCACACTCGATTCTAGTGATAGTGACCGTGACACACACACTTCATCACCCACTTGATCTTTATGATTCATTAGGCAAAATGATGAAAGATTTTGAACACATTAAATCCTCACACACACTTCTAAATGAGGAAAACTCGCCGCTTAAATGCCAAAACTCACAAATGACTAAGGAGCCGAGTACTCTAAGTCAAATAGCCGATGAGAATGAAAGTTTAAAGACGAAAATGCTAAACTAATAGCGAAATAGTCGCTATAGAAAAAGAGGGAAAATGACCTCAAAATGTGATTGCCTCATTCACTAAGGCATCTAAATCATTGGATGATCTTATTATGAGTCAAAGAGAATGTGGAGACAAGACAGCTTAGATTTAATTCCTATGTGCCATGTCAAGCTCCAAAAGTGATTTTAGAAAAAGGATCTTCTAGCAATGAAGTATCTCAAAAATCAAAACTCCAAATGGTGCATATACACTTATTCCAAAGCACAATTACAAGCAAACTGACCTTGGTTATAAAGGAAAAGGAAAATGACTAGTTGAGTGTCTTTGAGAGGACAAATGAGAAGAAATCCAAATGAGTTCCTCAAAAACTCCAAACAGAAATACTCAGAAAGAAGAAACAGAGCTACCAAAAACCCCTTAGTTCTATAAAAGAAATACATATGAAGGGAATGGTAGAAAATACCCAAGCCAAGCCGATTGGAATAATGTGAACTATCGGAAAAGACCTATGGAATATAAGCCAAAATGGCAAAGGCCTAGAACTCAAGAAAGGCCATTCCAAAGGTATAAGAGCTTTCATCAAAGACACATATGCACCTAGGCACTACACTCGAGATATCACAACTACACAAAGAAGGCAATTGCTAAAACACATATACAGCATACGACAAAAGAGACAGATGTATGAGCCTAGAATCCCCAAGCAATTTGCCAAAATTAATTATGATTATGGCACTGATAGATGGCAACCCCTTAGAGTTAAACCATTTGGCTATAGGTTGGTTGGATCATCTTACAACACTAACCCCTCGACCCGCACAAGTATGGGGTACCTAAAACTTAATTTCCTTGTTTGTAGGTTCAAGGAACAGCTGAGTGCCAAGGAACCTGGTACATGGATAGTGGTTGTTCCAGACATATGATAGGAAACAAGAAAAATCTCAAAATTCAAGGAAGTCAAAGGAGCAAAAGTCATATTTGGAGGAAATGAAGCTCCAGGAGAAATAAGAGGCATTGGATCCATCAAGAAAAATGGATTAAAATCACAGATGTTGCATATGTTGAAGGACTCAACTTCAACTTGCTAAGCATCAGCCAACTCTGTGACAAAGGCTATAATGTTGGATTCAACATGGGAATATGCCAAATCAAGGATACTAAATCAAATGAAGTTGTGCTGCAAGGATGCAGACAAAAGAACATGTATGTCCTGGATTGGTCAACTGCAACACCCAACGCACCTGTCTACTAGCAAAGAGCACAGCTGAATCAAGTTGGATGTGGCACAAGAAGTTTCGAGTCACCCGAATTTCAAAGCGATTAACAAGCTTGCCGTAAGCAATCTTGTGGAAGGACTTCCGATTCAAGATACAAGAAGGAGAGTATATGTGATGCATGTCGAAGGGAAAACAAATCAAATCATCATTCAAAGAAAAGACATGTCTATCTTCAACAAGAATATTGCATCATCTACATATGGATCTATTTGGTCCATTGAACCAAAGCATAGCATAAGTGGGAAGAAATACACCTTAGTGGTAGTAGATGACTACTCAAGATATACATGGACAATATTCATGTGTAAGAAGAAAGAAACTCTACGAAACTACCACAAATGATGAAGAGGATTCAAAATGAGAAAAGCCAAACCATTATCAAAATAAGATCCTCGACAGAGGAACCGAGTTTGTCAATGGTATAATAACTCAATATTGTATAGAAAATGGTATTGGTCATGAATTGTCTCAGCAAAGGACTCCACAAAGAGAATGGAGTTGCGAGAAGAAGGAATAGAACTCTCAAAGAAGCAAAAGACCATGTTAGTCAAGAAGTGGGCTACCTAAAAGATTTTGGGTGAAGCAATAAACACATCATGCTACACTCAAAATAGATGCATGATAAACATACAAACCTGACAAAGACTCCCTATGAGATTTGGACAGGAGAAAACCAAATTTTGCATATTTTAGAATATTTGGATGTAAATGCTTCATCCATAACAATGGCAAAGATAATTTGAAGGCTTTTGATGCTAAAGTCGATGAAGGTATCTTCTTAGGATACTCACTAAAAGCAAAGCCTACAGAGTACTCAACAAGAGGACTATGGTTACAGAGGAATCCATTCATGTGGTATTTGATGAGCCAAATATAAATGGAGAAGACATTGAAGAGTCACCGATAAGTCAATCAACCAACCATGCGTAAGAGTCCCTATCTTTGGTCAAGCCGGAATTATAAACCCGGATGAAGATGAGATAGATAAGTCTCAAAAACAAATGGAAAATTTGCGGCTAAGTGATGACGAGAGAGTTGATCAAAGCAACATAGCCGCAAGACGACTAAATCCAGCTAACTTACTCCAACTTGATGTAAGATGGCCGAGAGACCATCCACCGAACTAGTCATTGGAGATATAAGAGAAGGTGTCAAAATAAGATCCGAACTCAACAAGAAGCTATGTTCACATGCTTTATCTCACAAGTAGAGCCTAAAGATGTGTCACAAGCATTGGATGACACACATTGGATTCAAGTTATGCAAGAAGAGTTGAATCAGTTTGAAAGAAATAAAGTATGGGAATTAGTTCAAAGACCCACCCATCAAAATGTTATTGGCACTAAATGGGTGTTCGAAACAAGATGAACGAGGAAGGTTACTGTGGTAAGAAACAAAGCAAGATTAGTAGCCAAAGGATATTGCCAAGAAGAAGGGATAGATTTTGATGAAACATTTTCCCCTCGTAGCAAGATTGGAAGCTATAAGGATGTTTCTTGCCTATGCAAATCACAAGAATTTTATTGTATATCGATGGATGTAAAGAGTGCATTCCTTAATGGTTTATTGGAAGAAGAAGTGTATGTTGAACAACCTCCGGGATTTGAGCGAAGATTCTTGGAGATAAGGTATACAAACTCAAGAAAGCTCTATATGGATTGAAACAGGCACCCAGAGCATGGTATGATACTTTGTCACAATTCCCGATCGAGAACGGATTCACAAAAGGCAAAGTGGATAGAACACTCTTCTAATTCAAGATGCGAAGAGTATATTGCTTGTTCAAATATATGTGGATGACATTATTTTTGGATCCACAAACAAAGAGTCATGTGTGATAAATTTTCAAACCTCATGCAAAGCAAATTCGAAATGAGCATGATGGGAGAGTCGACATTCTTCCTTGGACTCCAAGTAAAACAAAGTTTGAAGGATGGAACCTTCATAAGTCGACAAAAATACACCAGAGATTTAATGAAGAAATTTGGTATGGAAGAGAAGTCTTCCGTGAAAATGCCAATGAATACATCACCAAAATGGATATGGATGTAGATGGCGGGCCAGATCAAACAAGATACGAGCACTTATTGGATCATTGCTCTATCTCACAAAGAAGCGGGCCGGACATCACCTTTGTTGTAGGTGTATGTGCAAGGTTTCAATCGCTCCAAAAGAAAGCCACATGATCGCAAACCAAGAGAATCTTGAGATATTTGAAAGGAAGCCAAGAAGTTGGCTTATGGTATCCAAAGGAAGGTGGATTCAAGCTAATTGGCTATTCGGACTCGACTATCTTTGGATGTAGAGTTGACAGAAAAGCACCTCGGGAACATGTCAAATTCTTGGAAACACGGTAATTTCCTGGTTTAGCAAAAAGCAAAATTCAATAGCCACCTCTACAAACGGCGAATACATAGTTGGGCAAACATTTGTTGCCCAAGTCCTATGGATGAGACAAAGAATGAGAGACTAAGAAGTTGAAGAAAAGAAAATTCCAATCATGTGTGATAACACAAGTGCAATTGCAATCACTCAAAATCTTGTGTTGCACTCAAGAACAAAGCATATCGATGTCGTATCACTTCATAAGAGATCATGTTGAAAAGAAGGACATCACCTTGAAATATTTCAATTGATAAACAAACAATGGTGACATATTCACAAAACCATTATGTGAGTCAAGATTTGAAGAACTCAAGCATGAGTTAGGGTTAATTGAAATGGTGAGCCGACACTCGGAAGACTCAAAGAAAAGAAATGAAACACGAAAAGGGAAAAAGGGTTGAACTCTCAAATCGGTGAATCAAGGGATAAGACAGTTGCATCGAGTCATTTATGAGCAAAGGGATAAATCGGCTTGAGTCATTTTATGAGCAAAGGGACAAAAACGCAATCGTTTTACTAAGCGGGAATGTTTTTAAGAATGACATCAAGATAATTATGATGTGTACAGCAAAAGCTACACACCAAGCTTATGATTGGATATAAATGCTTTGCCGCATTAAATACGAGACATTAAATGCTAATCGGCGTGCAAAATCTAAGTCGTTGATTTCGATCACATTTCAAAAACCACCCGCACGCCCTTTCAGAACCATACTTAAACCATTTTCGTCCGTTTCTCTCACACATTACCAAAAATTGTTCACTTTTCTCTCTCAAAAGCAAAGGCAAAAACTCTCTCGAAAAACCCTATCAATCTTCAAATCATCTTCTAAGTTTCATTCGGTGAAATACTTGAAAAATGGCATCTACTCACGATTTTGTCAAGCTAGGAAAACAAATCCACACCGGGTCTCTGTGGATTTCGAGGTATGGTCAAACAAGGGTCCGATGACGCCCTCATAAAGAAGATCACTGAAAAACTCGAAACGACCGGCTAAAACCATTTCTCGACGATGGACTTTCCGATGACCTATGTGGAAGAGGTCACACGCTTCTACGTGAATGTTGAGATTCACGATGAGGGGATCAAATCCTCTGTTCACGGGAAGGAGTTCATCATCACCGCCAAGGATTTGGCGAACACCGCCATTACCGGCGGAAGGAGCACCGTAAATCAATGAAGCCGATGTTGACTTGGCCGCTGCTTGGAAGAAAGTAGCCAAGACCGACTATCTTTGAAAAGATAGTCTACACCAACAAGAGGTCTGAAGGAGGACTACCACAAATTGTTGGACATCGTTGCCAAATGCATAGGCATAAATTTGGCGACTTTGACCAACTCCGTCTCAAAGCGAAATTGATCGTATTGGCCGCGATCATTGAAGAAAAGAAAGTGAACTGGGCTGAGTTTGTCTACAGCAGACTCGCTAGAATGTAGGAACAAATCCTTCAAGGAGAATTGATCATTTGGAGGATCCCCGGGATACGGTCCAGTGATTGGCCGGTGATGGAGGTAAAAAGAGTCCCTCTTCGACATGGAAAGGCGTTCCATGTAAATAAGAGGATGTTCGAGATCAAACCTCTCTCGGCGCACGAGAAGAGAGCCTACGCTAAGAGAGGCGATACGAGTGAGGGGAATCACCACCACAAGATACAAATGTCTCCTCTCCACCAAAGAAGAAGGCTCGCCCTGCACTGCTAAGAAGATCACGCTCTGCAAAGAAAGAAAAACAAATCTGCTCCGCCCGCTGCCGAGTCACCGCCCCGCAGCCGTGTCTCTCCCCCGCAGCAACCCAGCAGAGAAGGAATCCCAAATACCTTCTCCAAAAGAAGAGGAGAACTGATAAGCCAAGACGGCCAGCTCCTTAGAAGAAAACAACAAAGACTGCCCCGCCCCAAGACTCGAAGAAACTTTGTCGAACCGAAATCCCTCCGGTTCAAACAAGAAGAAGGAGAAGAATTTTCAAGCGTTCGAGCTTGAGAAGCCGGGCCGGGTCAGCCACTCACCGAAAAGATACCCGAGATCTATTGGAGAAGTAGAGTCTCCAGGCGTGATTGATGAAACGACCAAGTCTGCTTGAGGCCGATCGATCAGAGAGGCAACTCAATGACCCAAACAGAGAAGCGAGCAAATGAGAACAAGGCACACCGACACAACCAAATCACCTGTTGACGGGTTGTTTCTCCACCTTAAGAGGTTGCTGAAGGTATCAAGCAAAAAGTCTCGCTACCTTCAATACCTGGAAACGAGGGCGGCAAGAGAGGATGATGAAGACGATTTAATCATGCACTCTCCATTGTATCCAGACATCCAAAATCGCCTCAGTGAGTGGAGAAAATGGAAGTTGAGCCTATCGAGAGTGCGTTTCAACATCCGTAGTTCATTCTTTGAGGAAGAAGAACTCTTGATTTCTTGAGGTGGACACACAGTGTTGCAAGCCCTTGACGAGGATAATTGCATAAATATACTGGAAATTCGAAAAGAAAATGAACGGGCTAAAGCAAATGAGACGCAGAGGCACGTGAGAAGGCCAAAGATCTGCCCTATCACCGCACCACAGCATACACATCCTCACCTTGACGCCCTATCGAAAAGTGATGAGGACTGGACCCTCTTGCGCCACGTAAGAGTTGCAAATGCAAAGAAGCAATGGAAGAATCCGAATCCTTCATGAGCAAAGAATGATGGAGGGACCAGAAAACACACCGAGATAGACCCAATGGGAGTGGTGCAAAGATATTGCCACCGCGTTGTTCTTTGCCACCACTTCCCCCAGACTCAATCGGAAGAAGGAACTAAGGAACTGGCGATGAAACGGGATAGTGGGGACCGCAATCGAGCCAACCCCTAATGAAGGTGTCTTACCACCTACCCCAACGGCTGAATACTCAATGGGAACAATGAGTCCGGAGACGAGTGACCCCAATCCAAGTCACTCATCTAGTGTGTGCCACCGGGGGGGAAACTCCTCCACCGCAGCAAGGTTGGAGGATGCTTTGCACTGACTCCACAATGAATCTAGGAGGCGAAGTGGAGAAGGAACAAACACAAATTACACAAAGAACTTGTCATCGACGAGGCTCGCATAGCGATTGAGACTTTCTCACCGAGGTGTCAACCGCTCCGAAGGCTAATGACGTTGTTGATGCGGTCGAGGCACGAGGACGGAATGCCACAGGGAGTTAACACTGGGCGACGAAAGTGCAATCCATGGAGTTGAGACTCCAATGGATGCCACCGCAAAGACCCTAAGACAAATGACACTATCGAAAGGGATGTCCAGTCGCCGCAGCTTGAGACTTCGCAGGAGGTAATGAAGGCCAACGGAAGGTTGAGACTTCCCGGGTAAAGAAGTCAAGTACGAGACCATCCCTCCTACTATCATTGATCCATCCAAAAAGTAAATAAGTGCACTTCACGATTCCCGGATAATCATGATGTAACCTTTCTCGGGATCGGAAGGAGACGATGAAACCGAGTCATCCCCGTGGATCGATCCAAAAGACTCACCGAGGATGTTCCAACCACGAGTAAGTCGACCTCAAGTCTACTCGTCAAACTTTCAACTTTGATGAGCCACCCATGGAAATCTCATCATCGTCCGATGATGCTTCCGATAAGGCCGAGGACCAATCAACTCACGTGGAAAAACCAAATGAGACCAACGAAGGCTGTTGAGACAAATGAGGCTCGGCAAAGCGGATCAACTTCACAACAGACCCCAAATGAAACAGTCCACTGCGCAGTTCCCCAAGTCAGCAGCGGAGTTTGACTCCACAAGGAACTTCACGAGCACCACTAATCATTGAACAAATTCCAGTTGCTCGTGATGATCCCTTTGCGTAATCATTTCCCTTTTCTCTGAGGTACCCGACCTCCTTGAAGAGTCGAGAGAGATCTCGCGTGCTTCCACAGACTGATCATGTCATTCCATCGATACCATCGTTCGGTGACTATGATTTTGAAGTGCTTGCAGCCGTCACCGCAACAAAGGAACAAATGAAGTTCGGGAGGTGTTCAAAGCATTATTTGCTGAAATTGAATGGATGGAGAGGCATCGAGCCTCGATGGACATGAGATTTGATAACAGAGATGCCAACCTTCACTGCGACTTGAGAGGCATAATAGTCGAATCGGGAGTGGTGGCAACAAAGAAGAAAAATGCGCGTGGAACAAGCTAGATATTTGAACATTGTTCAACAAGATGTTGGTATGGCGAAATGAGAATGCCGATGCAAAGACAAAATTGAGAGAACACATTGAGCACATGCATGAATCTCACACTCGCTTGAGATAAAGTCTTGCGTGAGCAAAATAAGAATGAGCTCCTACGTATGGAAGAAAACATAGATCGAAAATTCAGCCTTCTCATGGCCGAGATGAAGTTAATTACAAATGAATCCAATGCTACTCGCTCGAGTTTTGCGCGCCGCATACCCACAAAGCGGACTCGAAGCGTAACTTGGCTATCAGCCAGACTCGACTTCGACTTCCCGCCGCTAGTTTGTTTCGAGGGTTCCTCTCTCCTTTGATGATGCCAAAAAGGGGAAGAGGAATACCTAAAAGCGCTAAAGAGATCCGAAGTTGAGAAGGAGGGAGCATTTGTGAAGGGAAAGACAATGAGGAAGTTTCAACAGAAAAGAAAGGGAAGTCTGTGAGGGGGAAGGATCAAGAGATGTGACCTTGATGATTGCACAAACCCCCAACAAGGTCTTGTCACAAATGATATTATCAACAAACTCCCAAATGACTCGCCACTCCAACACTCTGCTGCACCTATGGCCGACAAGAGAGAGACAATTGAAGCGGGGATGGAGGAAGTGGAAGGAAGGATGAATGCCCGAGTTATGGATATTCTCAAACAACATGGAGGCATTCCAAAGAGACGAGAGACACTTATGCCATCTCGGATGCCTAAACGAGCCGAGATTAGTTGATGAATTTAAAACGCCGCATCGAAGGATACTTCGCAAACATGTCCATGGCTCAAACTTGGGACTTGTACTTGGGAAAAGGGTCTCACACTATGTGAAGAAGGCGACAAGCGGCAGACTACCGAAACCACCACTCTGCTAGTCACTCAGTCACTCGGGAGGAAGAAGACCCCAAAGACAATACACGCCCGAGAGGAAGAGGTAGAGGAAGAAGCGTTAATTGGAGGAAGAGGTTTCAAACCTAGACCTCTCGCCCAAAAACATTGAGTACATAGATCCAGGCAAGAAAGGAGGGATCTACCAATGCTGTTTTGACGTTTTAAGTAGCCAATCTGCAAGTGGCTAAGAACAATGCCGAGTATGTGAAAAGAATTGAAGAAGAAAATAAAAGACAAACTCAACTATGGGAGGAGAGACAAGAAAGAATAAGAAGAGATGAAGTCTGCCGGAAGGCGTATGAAAAGAAGAAGAAAAAGCAATGAAGATGAGAAAAAGAAAAGAAGACCGAGAAAGATGACAGAGTCAAGAAGAAGAAAGAAGGAGGAGGAAGCGAAGGAGATGAAGTGTTGCTGTCCACCCCTTCATGTATTTTACTATGTAAATACATTTTATGTAAGTCTTATGTACTAAATATGTAAATTCTCTATTTTTGCATAGACATAGATGTTTGCTCTGATACACTTTGTAAACAGTTGTGTAAAGGACAAGAATGTTATGATCAATAAAAGGATTGATTCTACGCATACATTCTCTCGTGAATGCACTATCTCGTATGTATCTTTGCTATTTACATTTTGAATGTTTTAAGTTTTGGCATCATCAAAAAGGGGGAAATTGTTGGGAAATTTATTGTTTAGATTTTGATGAATGCCATGTAAAACTTAGAATAGGAAGTTGGCACCCCATTTTCGTTGTAAATTGCATTGTAATAAATAGGGCTGGTCAAGCTGAGTTAAGTCAGCTATGCCTAAACATGCAAGAAGACAACTGGAGACTAGAAGGAAGACTCATTGCAAGACAATTGAGTATGGCAAAGAAGAGAAGACGAGAACTCGATCAAGGAGCAAACAGATGCACTGAGAGTATCGATCAAGTCAACTCAAGATAGCCAAGTCTCAAGTTGAAGTGACGTAAGAGTCATCCAATGATTGGAAGTCGACTCTAAGTCACCTGGGGAAAGCAAGGAAATGCAATCAAGTCGAGATAATCGAAGAGATCCGTTGCCGTAAATCAAGGGAATTACTTAAACAAGTAATACCTCCATACTACCTTTCTCGAAGTGCTCACCCCGAGAAGCGTGCAAAAGAAATGAACCAATGGGAAGCACCGCACCATGTCGAACTCAAAAGTCAAGAACAATTCATACGAGGAAGTGGCAATTCCAAGGATCGCAACAAGACAAGCCAACGACCACAAGTGACTTTCAAAAATAAGTCTATCTCTTCAACGGGCGATTTTTGAAAGATCACTATAAAAGGCCGAGGAATGATTCTCGAGAGAAGGTTATCTCAACCACGAACATTCAAGAAAACATTTGAATCAGTAACCAAAAATATTCTCAAATCATTCAAGATTAATCCTCAAGCCTACATTACGAAGAAAATCAATCCAACACTCACCCGTGAAGGAAAGATAACTTCAATCGGTTGAAGAGGAAATTGTTGAAGAATCAAGGGGTCTACATTCCACGGAGGATTATAGGAAGGTTTAAGGTCGAACCAGTCTCAAGTTTTTGGAGGGCTTCGTGATCAAATCCAAAGAGCTTGAGCAAGTGGGTCAGTAGTAGCAAAGCGCAAAATGCCCTGTGAAGAAGTTCGAGTCGCACGAGAAGCCACCGCGTGACCAAGGCATCTCCGGATCGAGTCCCAAAGGATCAAGTCACCGTGTGATCAAGACTTGTATCCGGACTATTACCACTCAGTATATCTTGATCAATACCTAGTGGATTCCTCCAGGAGTTGGAGAAGAGAGGAGTAGAAGAATTACCCCATCTTCGAACCTTTATAAAAACTTATCGTGTCATTTACATTCAGCACTTTAATTCCTGAATCTTATTTATTTAACTCTGCTGATAAATTTGCTATCCACTTGATAATCTCTAAGTACTAAACCAAATTTAAGGGTGTAAAGTCTTCCAATAAAACAAATCACAATCGAGTTAAGTCTTTAGTCAAAACAAATGAGTGATTCTATCAACGGCTCGATCGAGTCTGTTGAGTAACTAACTCACTGATTAACTAACTTAGTTGTCCATCAAGGACTCAACTGTGAAGTATTAACTCTGATTATTTAAAAGGACTAAATCGAAAAGTTGGTAAGGTTTATTCAACCCCCCCTTCTAAACCTTACATTCACACCCCTTGGGACCTACAGGTCAGATTGTAGAAAATTACATATAAATCTACAAGTACAATTCAATTGGTTTAATTAAACAATTATATTGATTTAAAAATACAATTTTACATACCTATTCATACATGACACCTACAATTGTTCAAAATCATACATGCAACTCCAATTAAATTATACATGTATCAATCTAATATGGAAACGATCACTGAACTAAATAAAACAAAACCATCAAAAAACCTACATAAACTAAGTATACAATTCCACTTACCTAATAAAAAATACAACTTAACAACGTGCAAAAGTAATCTAAACTACATACACTACTAACAAATATGAATCAATATATGCAATTATACAAATACGATGCATTGGCTATTCAATTAAAATATAAAAGGAGGGTTATACAAAGTTACCCAATGTTAAAACAATATTCGACTGCAAAAAAAATAAGTGCAAAATACCTTGAAAATGTGTACGAACACTTCCAAAACACCAAAACATTACCAAAACAAAAAAAACATGAACAAAATAGAATGTCAGTACAATCACTACTATTTCTCATAGACTAAAACTCTTACATTGGCTTTTTGCCAGTCCAATGCTTCTTGCATTCAACCAAATTCTTGTCCCTTAACTCGTTCATGTCATCTAAGAAAATAGCACCAGTGTACTTGGAATGAAAAGTACACATAAGATTAGCATTGCCCTTCTATAGCCCAGGTGACCATCCTCTCAGACCTCCCGCCATGTACGTTTCCATATGCCGCATTGCAAAGATTCCGCAATCAACCTTGTTTTTTGCGTCTCTCCATGGCATAGCTATTCTTGCTGGACTAAGCTGCAATATCTCTTGTCCCATATGCTCACAACCTTTGCTCATCAAGTACTGGGAGAAAAAACGTACCTGAGGCATAAGAAAATAGATAGTTGATGCATGTAATAAGTCAAACTGGATAATTAGGCATTCAAACATTACTAATTACACAACTCAAGTAAACTACACACACAGATACATCGAACTAACTAAACATTTAAAAATTCGATGTTATTCAGATCAACTTAACAAAAATAAACAACTATATGAGCTAACTATACAATTAATCATTACTAAAAATACAAAACTCACCAACTTTGCAGGCACATCTTCGTACTTGTCACACTTAGTTCCCCCAACCGAGGAATTATCCAATATCTGCATATTGTTCCTCTTCATGTCGAACACAATAACAAAGAGGTGTTCGCTCTTACATATCGGAAAGAAAAACTGGATACAAACAGAAATATCATTCTTAAATCTAACATACTATCATCAAAAAAACAAAACATAAAAAATAGAAAAATAACTGTTACAGATTTTAAATGAAAAAAACAAAAAATAGATATCATTTCAAAACCCTGCAACTTCGTCGGGATGGCATCACCAATCTCGGCATCAAGACTTTGACAAAATAAGGCAAAGGATCTACTATCAACAGTTGTCTCTGAACTTGTAACAATGGAAAACAACTGCATGAAATGTGGCAAAACATACACATCCATCAATTACGTCATACAAAACTAGTTAACTAACTATACATTTCAATATCAATAACTATACAAATCTACTGAATTACATAAACAAACACACTAAACTAACTATGATATTAGCCATTCCTATGATTACAAAACAACTGAGCTATTTAAACAGATTCACTGTACTAATAAAACAATTAAACACAACTAATAAAACATGTAGATCCATCAATTAAGTCAAACAAGAATAGTTAATTAACTATACATTTCTATAATAAAAACTATACAAATCCACTAGACTAAATAAACAAAGCTATTGACCTAACTATACATTTGGCCATTCCTAAGTATACAAAACACATGGACTGAATAAACAGCTTCACCGTACTAAAAATGCATTTAAACACATCTAAAAATCATACTCGCCTAACTAAAAAAAAACAATACACTAATCGAGTCAGAAAAGGCATTTGAATTAAATAAACAAATCGACATATCAAATTAAACAATTTTAACTTAATAAACACACAGTCAAACAATCAAAAAAATGGAGAAAACCTACCAAAAAAAAACATACAAACATGCGCATGAAACTCTTTTCTGATTGCGTGCATTGAAATTTAATGAAAGTTAAAAATGTCGGTACCGTTGAATATGTGGTAGCAAAAAATCTATAAGGCGAACTCTTGCTCCTTAACGACTCTTTGGCGTTGAAAATCTTTGTCCACGCATCAATCAAGGATACGCTCAGATAACTTCCAGGGCGTATCGTCACAAAGTCCTCCCTTGTTATGATCATATCGCCAGCCTTGAAAATTGTCTCATCCTTGCAAAATAATGTTCAATGAAAAAAAAATAATCAGTAATTATAAAAAAAAATTAGTATATTTTAGCATGAAATAAAAAAATTACTTTTCAGCTTCTGGGTTCTCAAACAACCACTTCACAATCATGTTTTGTTGCTCGTTTAGCTTAGACAACACTTCAACCCGTCTCTCAACAAACGGGGACGTCAACGTCTCAGTTTTCTTTTTATTTCGAGGTTCATTTCGCCGATAAACCGGCATCTTCTCGCTATTCGTTTTTGGTAACTCATTCCTGCCCAAACCCACGTCCAAACCGTCATCAACGTTCAGATTACTCTGTTCCTAAAAACACAAAATAAACTAGAATAAAAAACATATACAACAAAAAATCAAAAATAAACATGCATATAATATGAACAAAAAAATTACCCCAACATCGTCTAAATCCAAATCATCAGCCGCCTTCTCCTGCCCAGCCTGCTCGTCCAATGTACTCGCATCCACAACCTTTTCATAAAATCGAGAGGTCTCGACAACCGTGTCCCATTTATCAGTGTTGTGTTCTTGGGTTAAACCAAGACTAAAACTTGGCTTGTCAGGCTTCTCAGGCTTATCACCACTCCATTTTTTAAACTCGTCCCGCTTACATAGAGTTGCTTCCATCTTCTCAAGCAGAGCAATATTTTCAGGGGTGCTCCAGAATGCTTCCGCCTGCTGACTCTCACTTCCAACTACGTCATCTCCGCCACGTGTGCCCTCAACTTGAACCGTCTTATAACATATCAAACTTTTAGCAACCACTCCTATTTTAGAAATTTCAGGCACCACAACCACCTCAGATAGGGCATCTCGTATCAAGGAAATTATTTCCACAACTTCGGAAGCAAGACAAGCAATCCTTGACTTAATCTTCGCAGTGTATTCCTGCCAAAACACAAGTATAAATAATCGAAATTGATGAACAAAAATTACTATTTTATATAAGGAATGTCAAAATAAAAGAAATAATAAAAACTACAAAAGTATACAACATCTGAAAACTAAGTATACAACATGTGTCAACTAAATATACAGACCCTGGGCTATGAACTACAAAACTGCTACACATAGAAATACATATACAACATATGTAATCTATGTATACACAAAAACTGAACTATCCATACAATATTCAAATCCACATACAGTTAAACTAATTATTATATAATTACACTTTACAACATATGTATACAACAATAAGCATACAACATGTGTCAACTAAATATACAATAAGTATACAACAATAAACATACATAACAATAAGTATACTACATCTGAAAACTAAGTATACAACATGTGTCAACTAAATATACAGACACCTGGGCTATGAACAACAAAACTGCTACACATAGAAATACATATACAACATATGTAATCTATGTATACAAAAAAGGTGAACTATCCATACAACATCCAAATATTGAAATCCACATACAATTAAACTAATTAGTATATAATTATACTATGCAACATATGTAACCAATGTGTACAAACATATTGAGATATCCATACAAACAGTCAAAAATGTTTTTTCAAAATATACATACACTAATTATACAACAAATGTACGCTAATTGTACATACAAAATGAAAATATATACAGAATTTGCCCCAGAACAGAAAAATGAACTTAGTAATGCCGTTTTATATACATGCCCACCACCGCCGACGAAGTCCCAGGAAGAGATGATTGTTTCCCTTGACCAACGACCAATCCCTCTAACTGAGGTTGCAATGGAGCCACACCAACATATGATCCCTCCACATATCCCTGCCTAAATCCACCGTGTAGGAACTCTCTACGGATTCTTTTCTTAACCTTTTCCATTGTCCATGAAGCAAAGGCCGGTAATGTCCTCGGCACATCTCTACCTAATACACTGACTATGTAAAACACCTGCAAATGCAAATAATATTGTGTAATTGACAACACAATAATACCTTACAAAATCACATTAAAAAATTATAAAAATGCAATACAAGATCAAATTACCGTTAACAACAGCACCGGGCCGTTGAACTCATACTTGTTCATCTCATCCCATTTAACTCTTTTGGATATAAGGGTGTTCAAGTATAATCCTACCAATTAAACTCCTTTATTTTTGAAACATCGTCAAGGCAATTCAGAATAAGTGGATTGATGTATCCACTCTGTAAATTCCCAATAAGTACACTGTCAACAAGCATAACAAAATGCCTACAAAACCAGTCCCCACCATCTACGCACTGCATTATCCTCACAGCCAAATCACCCGCGGTCACTTTATGGAAATTCGGAAACATTGTTTTCTACTCGTCCTATAGCGCACATTTCCCGGATTTTTTCTTCTTCTCAATAACAACGTCACCATCAGGAAACCTCAGAACCCTACCAACATCTTCCCTTTCAATATGAATACGCCTACCATCCTCAAAAACCAGTTCGCTACTTAGTGCATTGAAGTTTTCGACTAACCAATATGTAAGCTTTTTAATAAAATCATTGATTTTTAAAGAGAATAAACTGCCAAATCCCATCCCAATGACTGCAGCCTTCTGTGCGGGTTTAAGAACAGCAAGAGCATCTACAATAACATTGGGTTTCGCCCTTATTTGCGTTCCAGGGTAATCATGATCGATCCTTTGCCTCTTTTTAGGCTTCTCATCTTCCGAACTCTCCTCCTCACCACTGGCAACCTCTCTTTCCTCTTCTTCACTTGATATTTTTTTATAAACCAAAACTCTTGTATAAAAAAAAAGCAACAATTCAGCTGTCAGATACTTTATGCATCAGCCTGTTTACATCCAACATAACATTGTATATTTAACTTAGCATAAAGGTATACTTAGTATTTGGAGAGATCCCCATGCAAAAAAAAAAAAAAAAAAAACCAATCCATATATAATATGTACACTTGTAATACACCAAAACCCCTAAATACAAGATTCATACATAAAAACTTTATACAGCTTTCTGTTTACATTCCACATTATCTTGTATATTTAATATAACAAATATGTATAAGTAATACACACTACAAACCCCTCATAAAAAAACAAACGATTCATATCTTTAAAAATTATACCATTTCCTGTTTAAATTTCACTAAATGAGGTAGGTTTAACATTACATATGTTTTTACTTAGTATCATCTTCCTGTTCACATTCCACTAAAAAATGTATATTTAACATGACATATATGTACACTTAGTATATAACATCTGTATATTTGTCGGAGGAGAGGGTTTCAACTACCAACAACTTGTTTTTTTTGTTTTTTTTGATATAACAAACGACATTTTTTTAACACAACATATCTGCATACTTGGAATACACCAAAACCCCAACACAATAAAGTACAAGATTCATGTATGAAAACTTTATACATATATTTGTTTACATTCATCTTTATCTTGTATATTTAATATAACAAATGAAGTTTTTTTTTCAGAGTACAAGAATTCAAAATCCTACAAATATCAACCAATTGACAAATTCAACATAATCGGGTAAAAATGCGAAATAATTTCAACACCTAGTGAAAAACAAAAAGGGCCGCAAAAAACAAAAAAAAGGGTTACCTTCAAAACACAAAGATGAAGAATGATGTAACCCAACCCTAGTTCTTCTCAACAAAAACGAAACCTTCAACCACCAAAAATACTTGGAGGCAACAGGGAAAAACGTGAATGTGGATAAAATCTGAAAAATACGTGAGAAAAAAAATTAGTGCATAACAATATCGAACTCTCTATCCTACTTTCTTCCACAAAAATTGATCTCCTACAATACTGGGTACCTTCGAATAGACGAGAACCGAGTGAAAATTTTTTTGCACAAACTCTGGTTTCAATAGAGAAGACGGGAAAAATTTAGGGATTGTGAAAAGAGACCGTTTCAAGGGAGAAAGAGGGTTTCTTTGATATCGTTTCTAAAAAGAGACCAGAAGGAGAAGGATTTTGAAAAGACACGACTTGAATGAAAATGGGTTTTTGGCTCCTAAAAATTGGGTAGGTGATAAAAGGAAAGATTATGTTTTCCTAAAAACCAGTAATTAACGGTTGTCTCTTAAAACTGACTATATGTGAAAATACAATACTACCCTTATATTCCAAAAATAACAAATATTAATATGTACCATTAAAAGATTTAAATCAAGGGTTTATAAGTGGTCTCATGGACTAACCTAAAGGGGTTGGTCTCATTTGAACCAATCCATATATAAATATATATATATATGTGTGTGTGTGTATGTATATGAAAATATTTATTTCTTAAAAAATTATCATCTAGTATTCCTTTTTTTAGCATACTTGATGTTAAGTTCTAAAAGTGTTAACAAATATAACACATAAATTTAACAAAATATGTATATATTTTTATTAAAATATATAAATTGAGAATTAAAAAATATTATTTAAATTATAAAAAACACAATTCGAAATCCCCATCCCTTCCCCCCAATTCGCCACACCACTATGTTGATCCGTTGCCACTCCAGACTCCTCAAGAAGTGGGTAAAAAAAAATCGGAGAATTTTGGGTAGAAACAGAAAATTAGTAAGGCTGCGATTGGATATGAGTGAAAAAAAAAATTAACTAGTGAGCAGAAAAAAAAAAGTGAAAACTCTGAATGGATATGAAAATATCCAAATTTTCTTCTGGATATTACTGTTTCAAATTTCAACCCCATTACCCCTCTTGTCCTTTTCCTCTCTTTTACTATTAACTCTTGTAAGAGGATATTTGGCCACGTGGGTGTCCTTTATTGCTTGGGACTTGGTTGCCAAATATAATATTCAAATAAATTTGAAAAAAAAAGATATATTTACTCCTACATTAATTATTTATCCAAATTGACTGAAATTATATATTGTAATGGTTGATTCCATTTTGACAACATCTATAAAACTTATTTAAATATTAAAAATATAAAATCTAGTTCCGAAAAGAAAAACTCATATACAATCACTATTTATAAAAAAAATCGGAAGGGAAAATTATACATTTAAAATAAATTGGTAAAAAATGAAAATAATTAATATACGGACTCGTAAACACACGGGTAAAATATAAGAATTATAAGAATACAATTCAATTAAAAGTTGAAAGATTAAAAAGAGATGGCAAAATGTTCTGAACCCGATCGAGTCCCCCCGATTGTGTCAATGGAGCGAGGATGGTTTTAGGTCACCTCATCTCGACCGCGCTTTATATATATATATATATATATATATATATATATATATAGGAGAGTGTTATATGAGACCACCTGATAGGATGAGTCCATGGGGACCAATCCTAACCATATATCTAGTTTTTTCAAAGTCTTTGATTTAAGAGGCAAAATGGCAGATCATAAGCTAGTTAATTAAACACAGGGGTAAATTAATAATTCTTCATACATCCCAAGATTCACGGGATTAAGCTGATTCTGATGAGATCACGCTATCCTTGCCAAATCTCATAGCAAAATCAACGTGAACAATCATCCTCATTCTTCTTCAATGCACTACTGTGAGAAATCCTTCCTCCTTCTTCTTCAATGCACTACTTTGTGAAAAAGGTTGCAGACAATTCACCATAGTTGCTAGAACTCGACTATAGTTCAAATATCGCTTATGAAGATCTAATTTGTTACTTCTATAAATGTGTCATGGTGCTTTTATACACCATTAAAGCTATGGAATAAACATGTGCTATAGAGTCAAAATAGCTCCAACAAAAATCGCAACAAACTTGTACTACATAAGCAACGAATATACACAACATATGCAACACAGATACATTAACTACATAAATTAGTCATACGCAACAAGACTATACTACATAAGCAACGAATATACACTACGTATACACCACGGATACATTAACTACATGAGCAAGTCATAAGCAATAATTCCATACTATATAAGCAATAAGCATACACTGCAAAAGCAATGAATATACACTATGTATGCACCACGGATACATTAACTACATAAGCAAGTCATAAGCAACAAACTCATACTACATAAGCAACAAGTCTATACTACATAAGCAACTAATATACACTACGTATTCACCACGTATACATTAACTACATAAGCAAGTCGTAAGCAACAAACACATACTACATAAACAACGAATATACACTACATATACAACACAATTACATTAACTACAGAAGCAAGTAATAAAACCCCCCTAAAAATCTAGATCACCCAAAAATAGTAATCCATGGTTAGGATTGGTCCCTATGAACCCACCCTAATTGGGATGACCCATTGGATCCATATCTCATATATATATAATATATATATATATATATATATATATATGAAAATATTTATTTCTTTAAAAAATTATCAATATATATATATGAAAATATTTGTTTCTTTAAAAAAGTATCATCTAATATTCATTTTTTTAGCATACTTCATGTTAAGTTCTAAAAGTGTTAACAAATATAACACATAAATTTAACAAAATATGTGTATATTTTTATTAAAATATATAAATTGAGAATTAAAAAATATTATTTAAATTATAAAAAACACTATTCGGAATCCCCATCCCTTCCCCCAATTTGCCCCACCACTATGTTGCCCCGTTGCCACTCCAGACTCCTCAAGAAGTGGGTAAAAAAAAATCGGAGAATTTTGGGTAGAAACAGAAAATTAGTAAGGTTGTGATTGGATATGAGTGAAAAAAAAATTAACTAGTGAGCAGAAAAAAGTGAAAATTGTGAATGGATATGAAAATATCCAAATTTTCTTCTGGATATTACTGATTAAAATTTCAACCCCATTACCCCTCTTGTCCTTTTCCTCTTTTTTACTATTTACTCTTGTAAGAGGATATTTGGCCACGTGGGTGTCCTTTATTGCTTGGGACTTGGTTGTCAAATATAATAATCGAATAAATTTGAAAAAAAAAAAATGATATGTTTCCTCCTACATTAATTATTTATCCAAATTGACTGAAATTATATATTGTAATGGTTGATTCCATTTTGACAACATATATAAAACTTATTTAAATATTAAAAATATAAAATCTAATTCCGAAAAGAAAAACTCATATACAATCACTATTTATAAAAAAAATCGGAAGGGAAAATTATACATTTGAATAAATTGGTAAAAAACGGAAATAATTAATATACGGACTCGTAAACACACGCGTAAAATATAAATATAAAATTATTATTCAAAAGTAAAAATATTATTTTTTGTAACAATATTTTTATGTGAACTTTATTTATACTTATGTTAAGAATATAAAGAAAATTAAAGTACTTCATATGACTTAATTTGTATATATAACATAAATTTAAAATGATTTTAAATTAATTAGTATATTTTATTGTGAACTATACATAAATTACATTACAAATTATTGTAATCCTAAGCCACCAAATTAATGTGGATAGCAAATAATTTAGCAAAAGGTGTAGGTATGTATCATACATATAGTAACCAAAGTATGTTGAAATTAAATTGAAGTGAAGTCTGAAAGGTTAATGGAAAAAAAAGTTGACGAAAACATTTTTCATATAATTAAATTGGTTGCCAAAATAATATCAACATATTAATATACTTTATTTTATCAAAAAATATATATATATATATAAAATAGAAAAGTCAAATCACAACTCAAAAAATTCTCATATCCAATCACTACTCTCACTAAAAAAACATCACATCAATTGTAATCATTAACTACCAAGGGTTGGCTCAATGGCCTTGAGGTTGCAATTGCACCCTCAAGGTCATGGGTTCAAACCTTGACTATCGCGGAGTGAGGGTTGGAGTTTGCCCCTCCTCCCCCAGAGATTAGAACCATCCCTGGAAAGGACGGATATCCTATAGTCCGAAAGAGTAAAAAAAATTGTAATCATTACATATTCATTCACATATCCAATGAAAATTCCCATTTACCCTAATAATTTTTTCTCACTATCTTTAGCATAAAAAAAAAATTCAAATTGAAAGGATATCCAATCGCACCCTAAATGTTTGAGCCCTTTTACATGTTATTGCAGCCTTCCATTATTCCTCGTACTAAACCATACCTATAACCATTACAAATCCGAAAAACTAAAAAGAAATAAACAAACAAATAAAAAATAAAAGGGTGTTGCTATTAACACCCCCAAAACTTCTTAAGACACCCCCTTCTTTTAAATTATAAAAATGCCATTAACTAAAAGACTGAAATGCCCTTAGATAATAATTATGCTTTCTTCCTCGATTGATGGACTCTGTTTAAGTAAAACAACAATTTTCCAACCTTTGTAGTAATTATCAACCATTCAAAAGGGATTTCTCACGACTGAGAAATGGACTATGAAGAACCAAAAATGCTTCTGACAATGACAATTGGGAAAAAAAATTATGAAAGGGCTCTTAGAAAAGCTTCGTCTTTGGTGACATGTTTCCGTTGTTTTACATTGTTCCCCAACGAAGCAGGTGAAATGGGCTTGTGTGGTGAACCGGGCCGAACACGAGATATTCTTTTTTTTTCTCTTCGCAGCAGTAATGTTGTGCGTGTGTTCGGTGTATTGGGCGTGTTTATGTTTTGCCAGAAAGATTTTGGGTCTAATTAGGGAGAAGGATAAATTGGGGAATGTTTAAGGGTGTATTAAATAAATATATTATTTTTATAGAGGTGTATTAGTAAGAGGGTGTATTGATAGGTTTTGGGGTGTTAATAGCGCCCCCAAAAATAAAATCCATCTTCCCTCCCTCTCTCAACTCACACTGTCTGATGAACTCCAGTCTAGGGTTTTCTCCCCCAAATCTTCCTTTAGTTTCTTGAAACCTCGCACCAAGTTTCATCAATTCATTTAAAAAACACTAAGTTAATAATGGAAGAAGCTTCTCAGAGAGGCCAACTCGAGTAAGTCTAATAGGCCCGACCCATTAGTTTTGGGACCATCGTCTGAAGCCCAATGCCAGCCTGTCTCTCACCCTTGCCTCCGCCTTTTCTTGTAGCATCTGCTTCTTTAGAACCCTGCATGAAGAAAGAACAAAAGGGATCTCAGCGCAGTTTGCGGTTCAAACCGGTTGAGCACCGTGATTGAGAGAATTGAGAAAATGTACGCGGTAAGTTGGATTTTTTTGGTGGATTGAATATTAGTATGGAATTTGAATTGAGTTCTTTAATTTCTTAACATGGACTTTTCTTTTTCTTCTTCCCTTTTTTTTTGGCGATTGTGCCTTTTTTGTAAGGATTTATGGCAAGCGCCTCGCGTATGTAGGGTTACTCTCGAATTTTACTTTATATTATATGGTTCAAACAAAACATCCATGAATTGTGTATATAGTTAGAATTTAATTTCTTGATGCAATAATGATAATGTTTAGTTTTAAAAATCCTTTTCTTGTTAGCGGTTGATATTTGTATTTGTAGTCTCTAATGGCTCTTTTGTAGTCTCTCTCTCTCTCTCTCTCTCTCTCTCTCTCTCTCTCTCTCTCTCTCTCTCTCTCTCTCTCTCTCTCTCTCTCTCTCTCTCTCTCTCTCTCTCTCTCTCTCTCTCTCTCTCTCTCTCTCTCTCTCTGCACTCTTCGCACAATTAATGATGCGTAATTTGGTGAAAAATGTACTTGAATTATTTACCTTGAATATTAACTAATGCTTACTTGGTAGATTTGTTTTCATATATTGTTAAGAAATTTATTTGTTAGATTTTGATGATACCATGTAAAACTTAGACTAGAAAGTTGGCACCCCATTTTCCTTGTAATTATGTATTGTAATAGATAAGATTGGAAGAGCTGAAGTAAGCTAAGTCAAGATTACAAGAAGTCAACTGCGAACTGGAACGAAGACTCTGTTGTGTGTCAGCTGCGTATGGCCTTCAAGGAAGTCAAGGACTCGACTGAGGAAGAGTCAGCTGTGGAACAGTTGTGAGAAATGTCAGTCAAGTCAACTCAAGAAGCCAAGTCTATTAGTTGAAGTGATAGTTGAGTCAATCCCATGTTTGGAGCAGACTCAAGTCACCGGGGGTAAAGACAGCAGTCAAGTGAAGACAACTGACTTAGATCCGTTGGAATAAAGTCAAGAATATTACTCGATATAGTAATATGTCAAGCTGCCAGGTCTTAAAGTGTTTGGTCCAGAATTGTGCAAAACGACTGAGCCAATGGGAAACACTGCACCTTGTGTTAGAACCTGCAAAGCTGAAATGCACATTTAATACGAGGAAAGATCAACATCACAAGGGCTGCAAACCAAGACAAGACAAGTCAACGAACACAAAGTGACATTTGAAACTAGCATATCTCTTCAACGGGCGAATTTCAAATGTGCACTATAAAAGGCTGAGGAAGCATTTGAGAAAATGATACAAATGACCTAGACTTTTTAAGCAACATTCAAGCAATTAACCTGCAAGTTCTCAAAGCTTATCAAGATATTCCTCAAGCCTAAAACTCGAAGAAACTCGATCCAACACAAGTTGTGAAGGAGAGATAACTTCAATCAGTTGAAGAGGAAACATTTGAAGAAACAAAAGGGGTCTACTTTCCAAGTTGAAGGATTGTAGAAAGGTTCAAGGTCGAACCAAGTATCAAGTCAAATCCAAGAACTTGAGAAGTGAACTGAAGTAGCAAGGCAACTGCCTCGTGAAGAAGTTGAGTCGCAAGAGAAGCCAGATGTGTGATCAAGGGTGTCTCCAAACTGATAACCGCTTTGTAAACTGATCTGTTACATAGTGGATTCCTCCAAGAGTTGGAGAAGAGAGGACTAGAAGAATTACCCCATCTTCGAACCTCTATAAAAATACTTGTGTCAATTTACTTTCAGCATTTACTTTTCTGCATATCTATTTAATATCTGTTGTTAGTTTATATTTGCTATCCAACTGATAAATAACTAAGTGCTAAAAACTAAGTGTTAAAAACAAGCTTTAAATAAATCAAAGGATGTTAAGTCTCTGTTGTTAAAAACAAAATCAGCCAAGTTAAGTATTTGGCTTAAGCAGCCGAGTTATACTATTAACAGCTCAGTCGAGTCTGTTGAGTGGGTAACTTAGCTGAATAGCCAACTTAGCTGTCCCCCCAAGACACAGTCTGTTGAACTATTTAAAAGGTCTAAAATCAAAAATTTGGTAAGATTTATTGAACCCTCTTCTAAACCTTACACCACACCCCTTGGGACCTACACATATGTGTGTGTGTGTGTATGTGATGTAACTTACAGGATAATGGGAGTAGCGACGAGGAAGATATTTTACTAGATGATGATGAGTATGATACAAATGATTCTTTCATTGATGATGCTGAGTTGGTGAGTACTGATCTTTCATTAATTAGCTCTACTCCACTGCGCGTCTTTATATATTCTTTTTGTTAACTTATAATGGTAGTTGATTAGCCTATTCATGTTTTATATTTCATGATCCATTAGTTAACAAGCTTAACTTATACAGATGACTATTTCCAAGTTGATAACTCGGCAAATAAGCATCGTATTTTTTGTTAATCTCGGGAATTGGAGCGCTTGTAAGTTTGGTTTTGCTTGTCTTTGTTTTTTTGATAAATAGTATTGCTATTTGATTGCATGACATTATGGGTTTAGCTCATATTGGATGTACAAAAGTTCATGATGAAGTAATTATACATCTCAAGAAATCGACAAAGAAAAACAAAGATAAAGAAAAGAATGAATTCTCTCTCGTGTCCCGCATTTGAGAAGTGCTTCCAATTGCCGTCCCGAACCCTAGCTCGTGTCTCTTGCCTTGCGTTGTGCTCAAAATAATCTTCGACCTCGTCCCCATACGCCTCCGTGGTGTATTTATAAGTTGAAGCCCTTAAAAACGCATCAAAAAGTCCGAATATAAGTCACCCCACATTCAGGCCTTTATCGCACGGTGGTGCGGCCCCATCTCGCGCCATCACTGCGTCTGCTTTGTCGTCCCTATTGCTTTGGTTCTATCGCGCGCCGCAAGATGCCGCCGCTTTCGTCGTCCCTCCGCCGCCGAGCACCGGGCGCCTTGTTCCCTTGCCGCCGCATATTTGAGTTGGCGCGCTGGAGCCCTTCATCCCTGGCGCTACAGCGCGGCTGAGGATGTTCACATGCTGCACACCGGCGCCGCAGCCCTACTTTTGAGCGCAGCTGCCCCACCGAAACTCAGCCCCCCGTACCATTTTCGACCCCGCGCGCGTTTTTGCTAAGCTTCCTCGCTCCGAGCTATATATTTCCGATTTTTACTTCTAAATTGCGATTCTCACCTTTCAAACACGTTTTTCATCGTTTCTAACCAATTTCGGCTATCAAGATCAGTCCCGATTATCGAACGACAACAAATGACACAAACTTGACTTAAACAACAATAAACTACCCAAAAACAACGCAAAATCCTAGTCTAGAGCACTCAATACATTGTTATAAAACGAACTTAACAAATACCCCCAAAACTTAGACGTTTGCTTGTCCTCAAGCAATTACAGACTGTATAAAATCAACAAAATGAAGGAAATAAATATAAAGACGACTGACTCAAACGGACTAACTGCAAAACTTCACAACCAAACCCATTCGTCAAATTTCGTTTCACTATCAATCAAGCACGTATTTTCACAATGTGATCATGAAGGTGGAATGTTCATGCCAACCCCGTTTTCATTATCCAGATAGATTCACACAATCAAGTATTTTCAAGATGATCCACTTTTTTGAATATAGAGATGGGATGCTTACCGGACTCCATAGGCTTGTCTTTCACACTAATCTCCACTAATGTAGCTAATATAACACAAGGATCAATAGGAATTTTAAAGCTTGTAATGTGGGCTTAGGGTAAGGTAGGAAAATATGGGATTAAGTGGCTCAAATCACCCAAACACACAATTATCACTTCAAATCATCAATAGGCAACTACCCTTCACTTTTTTGACATCCCCAATGTTTATGAACCTTCAATTCCGCTGATTTTTCTCATCATTTTTTTACATTTTTTTCGAACCCCAAACTTATTCTTCTCGTGTACATAGGGTTTCATATTTTCTTTTCTCGGGCAACTTCATTCAATTAAATACATACCCTTCTCATTATACCCTCCTCAACCTTCAACATTTTTCTATATTTTGTGTGTATGAGTGATGGGTAATTAGGATATTCACATTTAGGCTCTGGGTATTAGATTGGTTGCCAAAGAAACGGGTTTATACGGCTCAAAGGGGGACACTAGGGAAAATATAATACAAAGGTAGGCTTTTAGGCTCTGGCTTGTTCAAAGATGGCCTAAATCACTTCCTTAATGTTACTTCACCTAGGATTTCACCTTGACTAGTGATTAGACAAGTTCTAGCATCCGGTGGGATCATAAAGGAACCATTCAATTGCATAAATCATCCCCAAATAAATCAACAGAGTTAAGCACATAGATGGAATTAATGGAAATAAGATTTAATCACAGTTCAACACATGCTCTCTTGACCGTTCAACTCATATTCGACAAATTTACTTAGTCATGCAGTTTCACATTTTTACAAACGACCTGACTCGACTCTAGACTTTTTTTTTAGACTCAACACACAACTCGATGAATAAAAATAGACTGCACACCCCCAAACTTAAAACGACATTATCCCCAATGGAGACGTGGGAAAAAGGACCTCATAGCCGAGGAGCAAAGGCTCCTTAAGTCATGTGGTACTACTACGTGTAGGAGGTGTCTCGTATAAGCTCACGATGCATCCTGGTGCACAAGCTCGTGGGTGTTGTATGCCTCCGTGGTGTGGTCTTGTTCGTCCCATTCGCCTTAGCCCGGCCCCTTTTTGGCTTCACATCCTTGCATCCTAGCAAGGTAAACAAGAAAACAAAACTCGTGGAACCATGGAATTCGGTTATAGGTGAGAACTCGAAAATCAAAGCACATGCATAATGCACCCAAGTAGAAAATATAGTGCCATGTCAAAAAGATAAGCATAGTTATGCAAGATAGCACTAAACAATGTGAAATTGTCATTGGGGCATTTTATCAAACATCTCATATGCATGAATATGGGCAAAGATAGTGAATGCAATGGATAACTCAATTCAATCCCAAAAATCAACACCAAGCCTAAGTCTAGCATGAGTAACCAATCCTCAATCCACAAATCAACAACAATTATCCTAGCACTACTACAATCCAATTACACCAAAAATCACAAGATGGGGAAAATGGGGTGGGGTTTGGAAGTTGCAAACTAACCAAAAATGAGTGAATGAGATGAAGATGGTGTGTGTGGTGTTAGAGTGCTCCTTTGTGAAGATGGAGTGGGATATGTGGGATTTGCACAAAAAAGAGGGGAGGGGTGTGATGTAACTTACTACTCCTAAGAATGCAAAAATTCAAAAAAAAAAAATAAAAACAACTAGTAAATTATATTAAACTAAGAAAGCAATAAAAGGGGCTTGGGTTGCCTCCCAAGAAGCGCTAAGTTTACAGTCTTCAGCCAGACTATGTCAGATTATCCTCAAGTTGGGGCTCCAATAGGCATGTTATCCACATTGCCCTTAGAAACTTCCCAACCTCCAATGTCTTCAACTATATTCCCAACCATCTGCTTACCATCATTTAATTTAAATTTTAGCCTGTTGGTTGGATGGATGGTGAATATGGCTTTCTCCTGATTTACCCGCAGAGTCAGCTCCCCCGTTTCTACATCGATCAAAGCCCGTGCTGTAGCTAAAAACGGTCGCCCAAAGATGATAGGTATTTTCTTGTCCTCGTTCGCGTCCAACACTACAAAATCCACAGGAAAAACAAATTTATTAATTCTTACCAATACGTCTTCAATGATTCCCCATGGATAGGCAATGGATCAATCGAACCGCAAAGTGATATTGATGCCTTCACCTCCCGAGCCCAAACTTCGTCACATCAAAGAGATATCGATTCACACTGGACCCAAGATCACAAAGTGGTTTCTCAAAGAAAACTCCTCCAATAGTACAAGGAATAGTAAAACTCCCCGGATCCTTCATTTCGAGGTAGTTTACTTTGGACTATTGCACTACACTCCTCTTGTCAAATAGACAGTCTCAAAATCTTCCAACTTCATTTTCTTGGATTTCATTGGTTTCATAAATAGGTGATTCTTCGGGCCAGTTGAATTTTTGCTTCCTTTTTCACATAAACCGCATTGCGAAGCTTTCTCTCTGATTAACCTCAGTATCACTTGGGAACTTTCCCTTCACGCAATGAATTCACTACCGTAGCCAATCGACCCATTTGTGTCTCGATCGACCTAATATGCATCTCCATTGTGCTCATCTTATTATTCAGACCATCAATCTGCGCCTCACTCCTATTCATTCGATTCCTGTTCTCTTCGATGAATGAGCCAAGCATCTCTTCAAGCGATCGCTTTTTTCACCTCCGAGTGTCATTGAATCGGATGGGTTTGGATAACCCGGAGGTGGATTCAATACGTTCATGTTGTTGCTATAAGAGATTCTCATGATTGCGAAGTCCCGGGTGATAGTGAGTTGGTAGTGAATTACCTCTGTTATTAAAATCCCGGTTATTCACATAATTGACTTGCTCGGCCTCATGAGTGGCGGCTACGTGAACAGCTGTGGGTGGGAGTGCGGCTTGTTGTGGTGTGTTTCCAGTATTCATGATTGCCAATTGCTTTGTCAGACTCGAGATTTGAGCTGCCAAAAGTTGACATTGTATCCAGCTCAAGAACACCGCCAACTGGCTTCGGTGCTGATCTCTCGGAGGGCCATTGATAGTTGTTTGTGGCCATTTCTTCAAGTATAAGTAAGGCCTCAGTCGGTGTTTTAGCCATTAATGTACCTCCTGATGCCGCATCTAGTATCGTCCTCGTATGCCCATTCAAATTGTAGAAAATCAACCCTCTCGCCACCGCATATCCATGTTGTGGGCATCTTCGCAACGGATCTTTAAATCGCTCCCAAGCTTCGTATAACGGCTCAAAATCAATCTGTTGGAACTGGGCTATCTCGCTCTTTAGTTGGAGTGTCTTGCTGGGAGGGAAAAATTTTGCTAAGAATTTTTGAGTCAGATCATCCCAGCTCGTAATACTCCCAGGGGAGAATGTCTGTAACCACTGTCTGGCCTTATCCCGGAGTGAAAACGGGAAAAGCCTCAATCTAATGACCTCGTGAGTCACACCATTCATCTTGATGGTGTCGCAAATTTCCAGGAATGTGGCCAGATGTGTATTCGGATCATCCACTGGACTCCCCCCAAACTGATTCTGTTGAACCATGCTTATGAGGCTCGGTTTCAGTTCGAAATTATTCGCATTAATAGGCTGGCGCACAATTCCGGAGTAGTTCTGGTTCATGGTCGGCAGAAAGTAATCCTGGATTGCCCTTTCTGGTGCCTTAGGCTGTGGTGGCACATTCACGACCCGATTTTCATTATTCTCATTGTCTCTGCCTTCTGCCATTGCTCGATTTTGTGCTCGCTTTGCTACTCTGATTGCTCGAAGTGTCCTTTCAATATCTGGATCAAAAAGAAGCAAATTAGTATTTTCAGAGTCTCGCATAAACAAATAAATCAATGAGAAATACAAAATTATAATTCCTAACCTACTCTAGATTAGTATTAAGACTACTTGGTAATAGTATTAGTTTAAAATTATATAAAACAATCCCCGGCAATGGCGCCAAAAACTTGATCACGATTTTCTTACCGCAAACGTACGGTGTCAAGTTTTAGTATAGTTTTGAAAGTAAGGATATCGTCTCCACAGGGATTGTTATCAAATTTCATACTATGTGCTATAATTAAAATAGCTTAATTCTATCTAGAAATCGAAAAGAGATGATGATTTATTAAACTAAAAAATAAAACTAAAAATAAGCAAGTAAATTGGTTCAGACAATTAATCAAACACGTATAATATGAATTCTAGAGGGTTGATTTCACCTAGTTATCCCCTATGTTTTCAATCCAGTTTATTAAACACAAGTTATCAATCTATAAGCCAATATTCCTACTGTTTATCACTTCCTCTCTCGAGTGCCAAGTGATTCTAGGTTCCAATTTCTGATTTCGATATCTCTATAAATCATAAATTAAACCCTAACACGCTCAATGAATATTCTATCACAGGCTTCAAAAGATCCATAAATCTCTCGATTCTATGAAACCCTAGATTGTGCTATTCTGTGGCCAGGTGTTCAATTACCTCTCTCGAGCATCAAATCAAACACACCAAACAATCTAAATTATTGATCAGATAATCCAGATGCAATCAAATCAAATAGCACAAATAGATTAATAATATGTGAGTTTCATAAACTGGAAATCAAAACATAGGTTCAAACGTAAGTTATATCAATCCCCTAGAAATATGGGTTTAGCTTATATTGGATGTACAAAAATTCATGATGAAGTAATTATACATCTCAAGAAATCGACAAAGAAAAATAAAGAAAGAATTGAGAAGAAAAGAGAAGGAATTCTCTCTGTGTCCAGACGAGAAGTGCCTCCAATTGTCGTCTCGAACCCTAGCTCTGTGTTTCTTGCCTTGCGTTGTGCTCAAAATAATCTCCGACCCCCGTCTCGTACGCCTCCATGGTGTATTTATAAGTTGAAGCCCTTAAAAACGCGTCAAAAAGTCCAAAATATAAGTTAGCCCACGTTCAGGCCTTTATCGCGCGCTGCGGCCCCCTCTCGCGCGCTACTGCGCGCTGCTCGTTGTCCCTATTATTGGTTCTATCGCGCGTTGCAGCGCAGGTATTGGCGCGCTGCAGCGCTGCCTGCTCGTCGACCCTGCTGCTGAGCACCGGGCTACCCTGTTCTTGCTAGTGTTGCATATTTGAGTTGGCACGCTGCAACCCTTCATCCCCTCAGCGCCGCAGTCAAGGCCGAGATGTTCACATGCCGCACACCGGTACCTACAGCCAAGGCTTGCCCACCGAAACTCAAAACCATGTACCATTTTCGACCCCCGCACCGCGGCACGGGGGTTTTGGCGCTGCGACGCTCCTGCTCCGAGCAATATATTTCCGATTTTTACTTCTAAATTGCGATTCTTACCTTTCAAACACGTTTTTCATCGTTTCTAACCAATTTCGGCTACCAAGATCATTCCCGATTATCGAACGACAACAAATGACACAAACTTGACTCAAACAACACTAAACTACCCATAAACAACGCAAAATTCTAGTCTAGAGCACTCAATACATTGGTATAAAACCAACTTAACACCAGTCAAACAGAGTGGTTATGCCTAACATACATGAGGAAATGCAATTTCAGTCTGCTCCTGCGGGTTGTTGAAGTTTCATTAAAGAAGAAAATTGCAGAAACCCAAACTACAAAAGATTCTTCAGAATCATTGAATGGTGATCCATCAGGCAGGATATGGATACTGATGGGCAAAGACCTAGAGTTCCCTCATCAAAGAATCATAATAGCAAATGGAAAGATATTTCAACTAATAGGTAAATGATAAAAGCTCATATGTAAGCAAATCCCATTCTGGAAAGAAACATGATCTAGACCAGTCGATTCAACAAAAAAGAAAAGTGGAATTGTAGAAAAATTTGACCTCAACGTTCCTGCAAGCAGGGACCTCTTGCCAAATATGGTGCGTAATTGCTTTGTGCATCTCTTTGGATGGTTAACTATTCTTAAAGTTATATCACAAAATTTAGATACCTCTTACAAGGTTTTAGACTTTTAGGTAACACTAGGATTATGCTGACTATTGGGTGCAATTAGGTTGCATCCATATTTGAGATAATAGGGAGTCATATTTAGATGAGGTTTATCTAGAAATCTCTCCCATTAAGACTCTAACTGAGATATGAGATTGAGATATATATTGATATCTCTCCATATTGTATCAGTCCAATAGAAAAATCGTCCCCTCACCTAAGAAAAGAATAATCTCTCTCCTAAAATTTCTCTCTACGGTTTTCTTCTTGGAGTATCACCAAAGTCTCCGAGGGTTTAAGGTGTGCGCATCCAAGTAAATAATTCTAGTAATTATTTACACCAACGAGAAAGGCGGTTCGTGATTCTGTTCGTGGTTTAACCAATCTATGGGGTTTGTTCGTAGCTAGCGATTCAATCAAGAGGAGGCTTGTAGATGGCTTAATTATGGATCAAACGGAGGCTTGTAGACGGGTTTAATCCTGGCTATGTGGATCGACAATTCCGCTGCAAATAGGTATACTCGATCCACCTTGTATGTGCAAACATGTAATTTAAATATTGACCCATATTTGCTAACAGTGGTATCAGAGCCATTAGGGCTCGATCTCGCCTATGTGATATGCTTGAGTTTGATGATATATGTGATTTGATTTTTTATTTAAAAAAATTGGAATCTGATTTTTCCATTTTTATATATGCAATATTGGTGTCAAATTGTAGATCTCGGAAAGACGATTAATTTGATATATTATGCATGAAAAATGGATAACATACGAATACGTTATGGCGATTCAAAGTTTTTAGAGTAAAACTATATTTTGCATTGAAATTCGTGCCAAAGTTGATGGATTTAAGTTTGCTTTTTCCGTGCAATTTTGATTCATATCTGAATTAACTTGTGTTATTACTTGGGGCTTCCATGTGTTGCGCACGATGCGGCAACTACTGGGCTTGGTGGGCTATGGGCGCAAATAGAGACGCTGCAAATCTCATCCGCACGTAGAGACGATGTGGATGATTTATTGTTATTGTTTTTTACAAAAAAAAAACCATTCGCCATGGGCAAGTGCTGATTGGCCATGTGCACAGGATATTGATGTGGCGGTTTTGGCGCCATGTGTCAACCACATGGCCACCTACATAGCAGGTGATGTAGCGGCTTGGAGGCCACTCGAGCGATGACTGGGCTGCCACGCGGGCAGTTGACGTGTCTTCTATTTGGACGCCACGGAGGCGATGACGTTGCGTTGAGTAGTGCCTAAGTGGTATATCTTCTTTGCTATAAAAAGAAAAATGTTGGATTGTTGGTCTAACATGGATTTGAACCCAAGACCTTTTGATTTAGAGCTAGTCTCCTGTTAGACTGTCTTACGGATCTAGATCCGTTAGACGGATCTAAATATTCTACCCATCTCGCAGACCTGACCCGGATCCGCGAAAAAACAAAAAAAATACTATGGTGTCCTAAATCTTTGTACCACCACAAACCATCGATACGACCGCTAATATCATCCCCTCTATTGCTGCAATTTTCGCTCCGATTTTCTACTGAAGGCCTCCAACAAGGGGTTACAAATCTTTTTCCATGTGGTGGTCACCATTACCTTTTCAGATGATTTGTACCTACAACCAATGTTTATCTTTCTTCAAACCCTCAATGGCAATAAACATAAATTCACAGAAATCAATTTCTCCACAACTCGAAAACGCAGTTTCTAATCCTATTTCATCCTAGTATAAAAAACCCACATTAGAATTTCCAAATTTTAAGCATCATCAACCAATGTAGGCCCCACCAATCTGTATTATGCAAAAAAAAGAAAGAAAACAACTCAATCAATCGATTCATCCCAGAAACAGGATTATCCCAGCATATTTACGCACAATTAACAGAAGAAACTAAACAGAATACATTATAAATAAACAAAATAATATATCAGCCAATACTTTTATGGAGAAATACTAATACATTTTATAAGAAAAACTAATACGTTGCAGGAGCACTATTAAAATACACTCTAGGAAATTACTAATATTTTTTCAAGAAACTACTAATACTTTTCCGATGGACAACTAATACATTTCAGAAGTATATTCATGAGAAATACTAAAACTCTTCAGGGAACTACTAATACATTTCAGAAGAACTGCTAATACTTTTTAGAAGGACGACTAATACTTTTCAGAAGGACTGTTAATACATTTCGGGAGAAAATTTAATTATATTCAAGGGAACTATTAATACATTTCAGAAGAACTGCTAATACTTTTTAGAAGGATAACTAATACTTTCCAGAAGTACTATTAATACATTTCGGGAGAAAAATTTAATTTATTTCAAGGAACTACTAATACTTTTTCGAAAAACTACTAATACTTTTTCGAGGGATTGCTAATACATTTCGGGAGTATATTCAGGAGATATACTAAAAAACTCTTCAGGAAACTACTAATACATTTCAGAAGAACTGTTAATACTTTTTAGAAGGACAACTAATACTTTTTAGATGGACTGCTAATATTGGTGCTCCCTGAAAGCTACTACAACACCACTGCTAATATTACGGAAATGCCACCGGATCCGCGGGTCATATCCGTCTAACAAGTCAGACCCATTAGACGGTCTGACAGGAGTTTTTGTGTTTAATTTATCATATTAATGTCCACCATTGGGCTAAGAAGATTACTTATTAGAATCCCATGATGTTCTCTATTTGTATAGAAACTTGACAACATATTTTTCTTGCATGATGATAGATATGAAAATTATTTGTTGCGTGTTGGGACGTTGCAAAATTATTTTTTGGTGTATTTGTTGGGAAATTAATTTTTAGATTTTGATGAATGCCATGTAAAACTTAGAATAGAAAGTTGGCACCCCATTTTCATTGTAATTTACACTGTAATAGATAGGACTGGTCGAGCCGAAGTTAAACACTATGCCTCGAACATGCAAGAAGTCAACTGAGACTAGAAGGAAGACTCAAGATAGTGAGGCGATGAGTGTAGCAAGGAAGAATTGATAGAAACTCCATTGCGAAGTCAAGAAAATTACTTAAACAAGTGCTCCCATATCGCTTTCTTAAAGTGTTCAGTCCTAAGATGCAAAAGGAATTGAGTAAAGTGTCAAGACTCAAGTCAACCAAAATATCAAGACAAGAACCAAAAAATTAACCTATCTCTTCAACGGGCAAATTTTCAAAAGAACACTATAAAAGGCTGAGGAATCACCTTGAGAAAAGGTTACCTTGATTACCTAAGAAAACCATTACAAGCAAGAAAGCAATATCTGTAACCTGAAATATTCTCAAGTAATTTAAGCTCAATCCTCAAGCCTACATTACGAAGTAAATCAATCCAACACTCATCTGTGAAGGAAAGACGACTTCACTCAGTTGAAGAGGAAACATTTGAAGAATCAAGGGGTCTACATTCCACAAAGGATTGTAGAAAGGTTCAAGGTCGAACAAGTCTCAAGTTTTTGGAGGGCTTCGTGATCAAATCCAAGAAGCTTGAGCAAGTGGTCAGCTGTAGCAAGCAAATTACCTGCCTGAAGAAGAAGCTGAGTCGTACGAGAAGCCAGCTGTGTGACCAAGGCATCTCCAGACTGAGTCCCAAAGGATCAACTCAGCTGTGTGATCAAGACTTGCATCTGGACTGATAACCACTTTGTACATTGATCATTACTTAGTGGATTCCTCCAGGAGTTGGAGAAGAGAAAAGTAGAAGAATTACCCCATCTTCGAACCTCTATAAAAGTTATTGTGTCATTTACATTTCAGCACTTTAATTACTGCATATTATTTTGATATCTGCTGATAAATTTGCTGTCCATATGATAATTAACAAAGTGCTATAATCAAGTATTAAAACAAACTTAAACCAAGATTCAAGGGTGTTAAGTCTTCCGCTGAAAACATATCACAGTCGAGTTAAGTTTTAGTCAAAACAGCTGATTTACTCTATCAACCGCTCAGTCGAGTCTGTTGAGTGGCTAACTCTGCTGATCAACTAACTTAGTTGTCCATCAAGGACTTAGCTGTGAAGTATTAACTCTGAACGTCTTAAAAGGACTAAATCGAAAAGTTGGTAAGGTTTATTCAACCCCCCCTTCTAAACCTTACACTCACACCCTCGGGGACCAACAAATGGTATCGTGAGCGGTTGGTTCATTGAGCCTTCCGCACTAGTTACTCGAACTAGATCTCCAATCTCTCAAAGCTTGCTTTAGCACTTGATCTTTCAAAACTCTTTTATTCAAAGAAAGTTATTATCATGGAAGCAAATTTGACACGCATCCCTATGTTCACAATTGAGGAATTTGATGATTGGAAAATTCGTATGCAGGCTCATCTATCAAAGATTACACGATGAAATGTGGATAGTAATAGAAGATGGGCCACGCAAATTTTAAAAGTGAACACAACAAGCAAGGAGGATTGGCTGCTGCAAGGAGAAGAGGATGTTGCTCCCGGACCACTATGGTTGAAAACCAAGAGCCGAATGGACAAATGATGACAGAAAAGATACAACTTGACAACGTGGCCAAAGACATTCTTTACAAAACTGACAAAGCCATGTTCAACAAAGTCAAATCATGCAAGACTGCAAAAGAAATCAGGGATAAGCTAACCCTGATTTGTAAAGGCTCTGAGCAAATCAAGGAAAATAAACAATCTGTTGCTGTACAAAAATTTGAAAACTTTAAGATGCTTGCAGGAGAAACCTTGGATCAACTGGATGCTCGGTTCACGTAAATTACCAATGAGTCAGTCTCGCACTTAGAAAAGAATATACACAGAAGAAATGTGTATGAAGATTCTAAGAAGTCTCCCAACTGAATGGGAAATGAAAGTCATGGCCCTGAGACACTCCATGGACCTATCAAAAACATCCAACCATGAGCTATTCTCAGATCTCAAAGCCTACGAATTTGAGCTGAGAAGAAAAGACCTAGAAGAGACAGTTGTGCCCAAAACAGCTGCTCTAATAGCTAAGGATGGTAAAAGAGCTGAGGTCAAGGAAGTCATTGACCAAGAGGAGATTGCCCTGATGGTTAAAAGGTTTAACAAATTCTTTAACAAGAATTACAAAAGAGGCAAAGGTGAATCCTCCAGAAGACACTCAGCTCCCTCCAAATAACGGAAGGGAAGATAGGCCACCCAAAAGAACAGAGCATCAAAAGGTTGAGTATCAAAGAGCTAACAATCCAAGGATGGAAAGAACTGGTCAAAAAGTTGAAAATCTATGCTGGAACTGCAGGCAACCCGGACACTATGCCATTGATTGTCCATATCATGTAGTCAACAAATACAGGAATGATGAGGAAAGAAAAGTCTTCAGAGAAAGAAGACAAGAGAAGAAAAAGGCAATGTTAGCTGCAGAGACTGCTGAGACAGCCAAGTCAAAAGACACAGCAGACTCAGAGAGTAGTGAATCTGACTACTCAAGTGACTCTGAAGAAGAAGCCTTGATATGTTTAATGGCCAAAGAACAAGACCAACCTGACCAAGAAGATGAGGTACACTCTAACTCATCTCACTCAGACACTAGTGATAGTGACTGTGACACACACACCTCATCACCCACTAATCTTTATGATTCATTAGGCAAAATGATGAAAGACTTTAAGCACATTAAATCCTCACACACACTGCTAAATGAGGAAAACAGCCTGCTCAAAAGCCAAAACTCACAGCTGACTAAGGAGCTAAGTACTCTGAGTCACATAGCTGATGAGAATAAAGAAATAAAGGCTGAAAATGTTAAGTTAATAGCAGAGATAGTTGCTATAGAAAAGAGGGAAAATGACCTCAAAAATGTGATTGCCTCATTCACTAAGGCATCTAAATCTATGGATGATCTTATTATGAGCCAAAGAGAATGTGGAGATAAGACAAGCTTAGGATTTAATTCCTCTATGCTAAGTCAAGCTCCCAAAGTGATTTTGGAAAAAGAATCTTCAAGCAATGAAGCATCTCAAAAAACCAAAACTCCAAATGGTGCACACACATTCATTCTAAAGCACAATCACAACCAAATTGGCCTTGGTTATAAAGGAAAAGGAAAAACGACCGGTGAGTATCTTTAAAGGATACCGAGAAGAAATCCAAAGTTCCTCAAAGAACTCCAAATAGAAAGTACTCAGTAAAGAAGAAACAGAGCTACCAAAACCCCGTAAATTCTATAAAAGGAACACATATGATGGGAATGGTAGAAATTATCCAAGCCAAGCTGATTGGAATAATGTGAACTATCAGCAAAGACCTATGGAATACATGCCTAGATGGCAAAGGCCTAGAACTCAGCAAAGGCCATTCAAAAGGCAAAAGAGCTATCCTCAGCACACATATGCACCCAAACACTACACACAGAGGTATCACAACTACCCAAGGAAGGTAATTGCTAAAACACATACACAGGCATAAATACAAAAGAGACAGCTGTATGAACCTAGAACCCCCAAGCAATTGGCCAAAATTAATTATGATTATGGCACTGATAGATGGCAACCTCTTAGAGTCAAATCATTTGGCTATAGGTTGGTTGGATCATCTTACAATACTAACCCCTCAGACCCAGACAAGTATGTGTACCTAAAACCTAATTTCTTGATTGCAAGTTCAAGGAACAACCGAAAGTGCCAAGGAACCTGGTACATGATAGTGGTCATGCCCGCATACACGACAGAAACAAGAAAAAAAATCTGTCAAAATTTAAGGAAGTTAGAGGTGCAAAAGTCATATTTGGAGGAAATGAAGCTCCAGGAGAAATAAGAGGCATTAGATCCATCAAGAAAAATGGATTAGAAATTATAGATGTTGCATATGTTGAAGGCCTCAATTTCAACTTACTAAGCATAAGTCAACTCTGTGACAAGGGCTATAATGTTGGATTCAATATGGGAGTGTGCCAAATCAAGAACACTAAATCTAATGAAGTAGTGCTACAAGGATGCAGACAAAAGAACATGTATGTGGTGGATTGGTCAACTACAACACCAAGCACTTGTCTACTATCAAAGAGCACAGCCGAATCAAGTTGGCTATGGCACAATAAGCTGAGTCACCTGAATTTCAAAACTATTAACAAACTTGCAAGAAGTAATCTTGTAGAAGGACTTCCAGACTCAGTATACAAGAAGGAGAGTGTATGTGATGCATGCCAGATGGAAAAGCAAATCAAATCATCATTCAAAGAAAAGACATGTCCATCTTCAACAAGAATATTACACCTGCTACATATGGATCTATTTGGTCCTGTTGAACCAGCTAGTATAAGTGGAAAGAAATACACCTTGGTGGTAGTAGATGACTACTCAAGATACACATGGACAATTTTCATGTGTAAGAAGAAAGAAACCCCGCAAACTACCACAAATGATGAAGAGAATCCAAAATGAGAAAAGTCAAACCATTATCAAAATATGATCTCGACAGGGAACCGAGTTTGTCAATTGTATAATAACTCGATTGTGTTGAAAATGGTATTGGTCATGAATTATCTGCAGAAAGGACTCCACAAATAAATGGAATTGCAGAAAGAAGGAACAGAACTCTCAAAGAAGCAAAGAAGGACCATGTTAGTTTGAAGGTGTGGTCGCTTAAAAGATTCTCAATGAAGCAATAAACACAACATGCTATACTCTCAAAATAGATGCATGATAAACAGACAGCTCACAAAGACTCCCTATGAGATTTGGACAGGGAGAAAGCCAAATGTTGCATATTTTAAAATATTTGGATGCAAATGCTTTATTCATAACAATGGCAAAGATAATTTAAAGGCTTTTGATGCTAAAGCTGATGAAGGTATCTTCTTAGGATACTCAGCTGAAAGCAAAGCCTACAGAGTGCTCAACAAGAGGACAATGGTTACAGAAGAGTCTATTCATGTAGTGTTTGATGAACCCAATGTAAATAGAGAAGACATTGAAGAGTCAGCTGATAAGCTGAATCAGCCAACCATGCAGAAGAGTCCCTATGTTGAAGTTGAAGCTGGAAATATAAACCCAGAGGAAGATGAGATAGCTGAGTCTCAAAGACAGCTGGGAAATATGTAGCTAAGTGATGATGAGAGAGCTGATCAAATAACACAGCTGCAAGACGACTGAATCCAGCTAACTTACTCCAACCTGATGTAAGGTGGCTGAGAGATCATCCACCAGAACTAATCATTGGAGATGTAAGAGAAGGTGTGAAAACTAGATCCAGAACTCAACAAGAAGCTATGTTCACTTATTTTATCTCACAAATAGAGCCAAAAGATGTGTCACATGCATTGGATGACACACATTGGATTCAAGCCATGCAAGAAGAGCTGAATCAGTTTGAAAGGAACAAAGTGTGGGAATTGGTTCAAAGTCCTGCCTATCAAAATGTTATTGGCACTAAATGGGTGTTCAGAAACAAGATGAATGAGGAAGGTTCTGTCAAGATTGGTAGCCAAAGGGTATTGCCAAGAAGAAGGAATAGATTTTGATGAAACTTTTGCTTCTGTGGCAATATTGGAAGCCATAAGAATGTTTCTTGCCTATGCTGCTCACAAGAACTTCATTGTATATCAAATGGATGTAAAGAGTGCATTCCTTAATGGGTTATTGGAGGAAGAAGTGTATGTTGAACAACCTCCAGGATTTAAGCAGAAGACTCTTGGAGATAAAGTATACAAACTCAAGAAAGCTTTATATGGATTGAAACAGGCACCAAGAGCATGGTATGATACATTATCACAATTCCTGACTGAGAACGGATGCACAAAAGGCAAAGTGGATAGAACCCTCTTCAGAATTCAAGATGGGAAGAGTATACTGCTTGTCCAAATATATGTGGATGACATCATCTTTGGATCCACAAACAAAGAGCTGTGTGATAAATTCTCAAATCTCATGCAAAGCAAATTTGAAATGAGCATGATGGGAGAGATGACATTCTTCCTTGGACTCCAAGTAAAACAAACCAAGGATGGAACCTTCATAAGTCGACAAAATACACCAGAGATTTAATGAAGAAATTTGGTATGGAAGAGAAGTCTTCTGTGAAAATACCAATGAATACATCAGTCAAAATGGATATGGATATAGATGACAAGCCTGTGGATCAAACAAGATACAGAGCACTTATTGGATCATTGCTCTATCTCACAACAAGCAGGCCAGACATCACCTTTGCTGTAGGTGTATATGCAAGATTTCAATCTTCTCCAAAAGAAAGCCACATGACTCAGCCAAGAGAATCTTGAGATATTTGAAAGGAAGCCAAGAAGTTGGCTTATGGTATCCGAAGGAAGGTGGATTCAAGCTAATTGGTTACTCAGACTCTGACTATGTTGGATGTGGAGTTGACAGAAAAAGTACCTCAGGTACATGTCAAATGCTTGGAAATAGGCTAATTTCCTGGTTTAGCAAGAAGCAAAATTCAATAGCCACCTCCACAAAAAGCAAAATACATAGTCATGCGGCAGCCTATTGTGCCCAAGTCTTATGGATGAGACAGCAACTGAGAGACTATGAAGTTGAAGAAAAGGAAATTCCAATAATGTGTGATAACACAAGTGCTATTGTAATCACTCAGAATCCTGTGTTGCACTCAAGAACAAAGCACATTGATGTCAGATATCACTTCATAAGAGATCATGTAGAAAGGAAGGACATCACCTTGGAATATATCTCAACCGATAAGCGAAGGCGATATATTCACAAAACCATTATGTGAATCAAGATTTGAAGAACTCAAACATGAATTAGGGTTAATTGAGCTGAGTTGACACTCAGAAGACTCAAAGAAAAGAGATGGATCATGAAAAGATGAAAAAGAGCTGAACTCCTGAATCAGCTAAGTGAATCAGCCGTATCGGAGAATCGGCTGCATCGAGTTAGCTGACAGCTGAGTGCCTATGTGCAGAAAGAAAAGAGTTAAATCAGCTAAGGAGTAAGCTGAAACATTTATGAGCAAAGTGACAAAAACGCAATGCTTTTTACTAAGCGGGAATGTTTTTAAGAATGACATCAGCAGTAATTATGACGTGTACAAAAAAAGCTACACACCAAGCTTATGATTGGATATAAATGCTACCGCATTAAATGCGAGAAATTAAATGTTAATCGGCGTGCAAAATCTGAGCCATTTGATCTTGATCAAATTTCAAAAACCACCCGCACGTCCTTTCATAACCCATACATATACCATTTCGTCCGATTTTCTCTCACTTTACCAAAACTGCTCATCTCTCTCAAGAGCAAAGAAAGCATTTTTACTCTCAAAACCCTACAAATCTTCAAAGCTTATTTTCAAAGTTTCATTCGGT
This sequence comes from Rehmannia glutinosa, assembly GCA_016081115.2. Classification (NCBI taxonomy): domain Eukaryota; kingdom Viridiplantae; phylum Streptophyta; class Magnoliopsida; order Lamiales; family Orobanchaceae; genus Rehmannia; species Rehmannia glutinosa. The sequence continues at coordinate 52,027,916 of CM071928.1, forward strand.
AAATCTTCGAGAAATGGCATCTACGCATTTTACTTCATCAAGTTGGGAAAGCAAATCCACACGGGATCTACCGGATTTCGAAGGCATGATCAAACAAGGGTCGACGAAACCCTTATGAAGAAAATAGGAGAGAAGTTGGAGAAATCGTGATCAAACCCTTTTTGTCGATGGAGTTTCGATGACCTACGTGGAGGAGGTCGCATGCTTCTATGTGAACGCTCGAAGTTCACGATAAGGGCATCAAGTCCTCTATTCACGGGAAAGATTTCACCATCAATGCCAAGATCCGCGAACACGCTCGTCTTTGGGCGGAAGAGTGCCGAGATTTATGAAGTCGATGTTAACCTGGTTCTTTGCATGGAAGGAAGTAGCCAAACCTGATCGCGTGCTTTAAAGGTTGTCTACACACCGATAAGAAGTCAGCTTTTGAAGGAGGATTACCACAAGTCGTTAGACATTGTTGCCAAATGCATAGATATCAAGTTTGGAAGCTTTAATCACCGTCCAAAACCAAGTTGATCGTGATGGTTGTGATCATGGAAGAGAAAAAGGTGAACTGGTCTGAGTTTGTATATAGCAGAATCTGCCAGAATATTGGGAATAAATCCTTCAAGGAGGATGGTTCGTTTGGAGGATCTTCGGATATGGCCTGGTGATTGGCCGATGATGGAAGTGAAGGAGTCCTCTTCGACATGGAAAGGAGTTCCATGTAAACAAAAAAATGTTCCAATCGAACCTTTCGAGCACGAAGAGAGCATACGCCAAGTGGGCCGATACGAGTGAGGAGAATCACCTGCCCTCGAAGAAACAACCTGCTTCTCCTCTCCCCGTAAGAAGATCGCCCTACAAAAAGAAGAAGATCACGCCCTTGAAGCAAAGAAAAAGAAATCCGCACCGCCCCAAATGAGTCACTCCGCCTCAAGAAAAGTGGAGAAAGGAATCCCAAATGCCTTCTCCATTATTAAGAAAAGAAGGATCGATAAGCCGAGAAGGCCACTCCTCGAGAAAGGACAATAGCACCCCCCCCCGCCAGACTCGGAGGAAACTACATCCGAACCAGAAATTCCTCTGGTAAGGACCAAACGGAGAAGACTCTTCAAGCGGTCAGAGCTTGAGAAAACAGCTGAGTCTACCACTCAGCTGGAGCAGATCGCGGAAACAGCTGTAGAAGTAGAGTCTCCAGAGATTATTGATGCAACTGCCAAGTCTGCTAAAGCCGATCAGCAGAGGCAAGTCGAAGACCCACCATGACAGACAAATCAAGAACAAGGAGCAACCGAGACAAATAGACTCTCCTGGCCGACAGACTATATCTACACTGTCCCCGATGCGGCAAGGAGTTGAGCAAAATAGAGTATGTTGCCTTTTATTCCTGAGAAGGAAGGGCAACAGGGAGATGATGATAAAGAAGATGATGATGTGATGATCTTATCCCCACCATACCCAGACATCCAAAATCGTCTGCGAGAATGGAGGAAGTGGAAGCTGAGTCGATCCAGGGAACAGTTCCAAAGACCAGAGTTTATTGAAGAAGAAGAAGAAGAACTGTTGAATTTTCTCGGATTGACCATTGTGGTCCAAGCACTGGATGAAGAAAACTGCACAGATATCTTGCAGATCTTCAAAGACAAAGAGAAGCGGATCGATCGGTAGAGGCCGAAGCTCGTGAGAAGGCCAAGATTTGTCCCCTTACCGGAACCACCGATCATACACATCCTCATCTTGACATCCTATCGAGAGTGATGAGGATCTGACCTCTTTGCCAAGCAAATGTAAGAATTGGAAATACAACAAGCCATGCGGGAGTCCAGGATCCTACATGAGCAAAGACTAATGGAAGGACCAGGAGTCTTCCACATCACAAATGAACTTGACCCTATGGGAGTGGTGCAAGATATTGCCATCACATTGTTCCGCCACCACTTCCCCACTCACTCGGAAAAAGTGTTAAGGGAACTCGCGATGAAACCGGGAATGTGGGGACCCCAATGAGCCAACCCCGATGAAGGTGTCTTACCACCTAACCCAACACTAACGGGAACACTCAAATGGATACACAACTCACAAGTTGTCACCGAAGAGGCTCAGACGGTTTACCGAGTTTAGAACGTCTCGAGCTAAAGTGCCAACCGCTTTGAAAGAGCCAATGACGGCTTGATGCATGCGGTCGAGGCAAAGGATGGATATGCCCTGGGAGTTAACACTCTGGGCGATGAAAGTGCAATCCATGGAGTTGAGACTCCAGTGGATGCCACCTCTGAAGACCCTAAGGCAGTTGAATCTGTCGAAGGGATTGTCCAAGGCCTCGCTGTAGTTGAGATTGCAGGAGGTAGTGAAGGCCAACGGGAGGTTGAGACTTCCCGGGGTAAAGAGACGGAAGCATAGAACATCCCTCCTACTATCATTGATCCATCTAAAAAGGAGATAAGTGCTCTTCACGATTCCCAAGACAATCCTGATGTAACCTTTCTGGGATCTGAAGGTGAAGACGAAGCTGAGTCATCCCCCATTGCCGATCCAAAAGACTCAGCTGAGGATGTTCTCCCAAGTACGAATAAGTCCGATCTTAAAGCTACTCGCCAAACTTTTACTTTTGATGATGAGCCACCCATGCAAATCTCATCATCGTTCGATGACGCTACTGATACGGCCGAGACCAAACTCATATGGACAAACCAGACGAGACCGACGAAGGCTGTTGAGACACCGGGGCTCGGCCACCGGTCAACTCCACAATGACCACAGGTGAAACAGAGTCAACTGCGCAGGCTCCCCAAGATGCATCAGGATCGACTCCACCGGGAACATCACGAGCACAAGTTACCATTGAGTAGATTCTCGTTGCCCGTGATGATCCGTTTGTAGAATCGTTTCCCTTTTCTCTGGAGCTACCTGACCTTCTTGAAGAATCAGCTAGAGATCAAGAACGTTTCCATAAACCTGATCCCGTTATTCCAACAGACACCATCGTCCCAGCAGACTTTGACTTTGATGTTTGCTTGGCCGTCACCGAGATGTGGCTGACAAATTTGAGGTTCTAGAAGTTTTCAAGGCCATATTTGCATAGATAGAGAAGATGGAGAGGCACCAGGCCTCACTGGACATGAGACAGGATAACTGAGACGCTAATCTTACTGCCGATCTACGAGGAATAATTGTCAGGATCCAGGAATGGTGGCAACAACAGTAGACAATGCGCGTAGAACAAGTTCGATACTTTAACATTTTTCAATAAATTGCTAGTCCGGCAGCCGAGAATGCCGATATGAAGAGAAGAATGCAAGAAAACATCGATCGAATGCATGAATATCACAACACAGAGATGCAACTGCTGCGTGAATTTCATAAGAAAGAGCTTATGCGCGTAGAGGAGAACATGGAGAAGAAATTCAGCCTCCTCATGGCTGAAATGAAGCCGTGGCGATTGAATCCAATGCCACCGCCCGACTCGCGGCAAAGATACTCCGCAGCAGACCAAGCATAACTCATTATCACCGCTTAGACTTCATGATTGCTAGCTTGTTTCCGTGGGTTCCTCTCTCCTTTGATGATGCCAAAAAGGGGGAAGAGGAATACCTAAAGGCGTTGAAAGGTTCTCGGCCGAGAAGAAGGACGCACTGTGAAGGAGAAGACACCAAGAACTAAGAAGGAGAAGAAGGGAAAATCATTAAGGGGGAAGGTTCGAAAGATATGACCCGATGATTGCTAAAACCCCCAACAAGGACTTGTCACAATGATATCATCAAGAAACTCCCAATGACTCTGCCGCTCCAACACTCGCAGCACTCCCCATGGCTAAAAAGCGAAAAATAGTAGAAGCGAGAGATGAAGGAGGTGGAAGGAAAGATGGATGCCCGAGTGATGGATATACTAAAAAAATATGGAGGCATTCTCGGGCGAAGAGACACTCGATGTCATTTCACATGTCGGAATCGAGCCAAGATCTCGTGATGAATTCAAGACGCCGCATTCGAGGGTTACTTCGCAAATATGTCCATGCCCAAGCCTGGATTTGTATTGGGAAAAAGGCCTCAAGCTATGTGAAGAAGGCGACAGCAACAGACTCATACGAGTCACTCTGCTGGTCACTCACCGGAAAAAATAAGGCCACAAGACAATACACGCCTGCAGGCAAGGGAAGAAGCAGCGATGGAGGAAAGAGGTTTGCACCTGCACCTCCGCCCAAAAACATTGAATATATAGATCCAGGAAAGAAAGGAGGGATCTATTGGGTCCGGTTCGACGAAGTAGCCAACCTGCAAGTGGCCAAGAACAATGCTGAGTATGTGAAGAGAATCAAAGAAGAAAATAGAAGACAAACTCAGCTGTGGGAAGAAAGACAAGAAAGAAAAAGAAGAGATGAAGCTGCCAGAAAAGCATATGAGAAAAAGAAAGCAGCTGAAGAAGAGAAGAAGAGAAAAAGATCAGAAGAAGACAGAGCTGATGAGGAAAGAAGGAGGCAGCAAAGGAGATGAAGTGTTGTTGTCCACCCCTTCTTGTATTTTACTATGTAAATGCATTTGTATGTAAGTCTTCTGTACATTGAATAAAATTGTATAATTTCTATACTTGCGTAGATATAGAATAGCATGATTACCTTAAGCTCTAATTAAGCTCTGATACACTTTGTAAACAACTGTGTAAAGAACTAGAATGTTATGATCAATAAAAGATTGATTCTACGCATACATTCTGTGATTCTACATTGTCTGTACGTATCTTTGCTATTTAATTGTTGAATGCATGTTTTAAGTTTTGGCATCATCAAAAAGGGGGAAATTATTGGGAAATTAATTTTTAGATTTTGATGAATGTCATGTAAAACTTAGATTAGAAAGTTGGCACCCCATTTTCCTTGTAATTTACACAGTAATAGATAGGGCTGGTCGAGCTGCGTTAAGTCAGCTATGCCTGAACATGCAAGAAGTCAACTGGAGACTAGAAAGAAGACTCCGCTGTGAGGCAGCTGAGTGTAGCAAGGAAGAATTGACAGGAACTCGACTGAAGGTGCAGCTGAGATGCAACCGAGTAAAGTATCAGTCAAGTCAACTCAAGATAGCCAAGTCTCAAGTTGATGTGACAGATGAGTCGTCCAATGATTGGAAGCTGACTCGAAGTCATCTTGGGAAATCAAGGAAATGCAGTCAAGTCGAGACAACTAAAAGAGATCCGTTGCACAGAAGTCAAGAAAATTACTTAAACAAGTAATACTCCCATACTGCCTTTCTTAAAGTGTTCAGTCCCAGAAGCGTGCAAGAGGAATAAACCAATGGGAAGCACTGCACCTGTGTCAGAACTCTGAAAAGCTGAAGACTCATTCAATACGAGGAAATGTCAATTCCAAGGACTGCAACAAGACAAGCCAACGACCACAATTGTCTTTTGAAAATTAACATATCTCTTCAACGGGCAAATTTTCAAAAGAACACTATAAAAGGCTGAGGAATCACCTTGAGAAAAGGTTACCTTGATTACCTGAGAAAACCATTACAAGCAAGAAAGCAATATCTGTAACCTGAAATATTCTCAAGTCATTTAAGCTCAATCCTCAAGCCTACATTACGAAGGAAATCAATCCAACACTCATCTGTGAAGGAAAGACGACTTCAATCAGTTGAAGAGGAAACATTTGAAGAATCAAGGGGTGTACATTAAACAAAGGATTGTAGAAAGGTTCAAGGTCGAACCAGTCTCAAGATTTTGGAGGGCTTCGTGATCAAATCCAAGAAGCTTGAGCCAGTGGGCTGTAGTAGCAAGGCAGCTGCCCTGTGAAGAAGCTGAGTCGTACGAGAAGCCTCCAGACTGAGTCCCAAAGGATCAAGTCAGCTGTGTGATCAAAACTTGCATATGGACTCATAACCACTTTGTACATTGATCATTACTTAGTGGATTCCTCCAGGAGTTGGAGAAGAGAGGAGTAGAAGAATTACCCCATCTTCGAACCTCTATAAAATTTATTGTGTCATTTACATCTCAGCACTTTAATTACTGCATATTATTTTGATATCTACTGATAAATTTGTTGTCCATCTGATAATTAACAAAGTGCTATAATCAAGTATTAAAACAAACTTAAACCAAGATTCAAGGGTGTTAAGACTTCAACAAAACATATCACAATCGAAAGTTAAGTTTTAGTCAAAACAGTTGAGTTACTCTATCAACTGCTCAGCCGAGTCTGTTGAGTGGCTAACTCTGCTGATCAACTAACTTAGTTGTCCATCAAGGACTTAGCTATGAAGTATTAACTCTGAACGTCTTAAAAGGACTAAATCGAAAAGTTGGTAAGATTTATTCAACCCCCTCCCCCTTCTAAACCTTACACTCACACCCCTTGGGACCAACATCATTGTTATTTTTTGTTATAATATTAATGCATGTAAAAATATTTTGCGCAATTTAGTGCTTGCAAAATTATTATTGTGCAATGTGATGCATGAATAATTGTTTATTGTACATATGTAGTAATGATATTTTTTCTTTCGCATTAGTTGCATGAAAGAAAAATTATTTTTGCGCATTAAGATGTTTGCAACACATTAATATTTTTTTTTGTGCATTGTGATGCATGTGAAAATTATTTTTTGCACATTGGGGCATGGATGTTTTTTCGCATAAGGTGCGTAAAAAAATTATATTTTTGCGCATTGAGGTGCAAGCAAAAATATTCTATGTGATTTTTTTTAATTTTTTAGTTGCATGCTTTATTAATTGCTTATGTGATGCAATTTTTTTTTGTGTTGCAATTTATTTTGCTGATGTGATATGGATTATCATGTGTTGGGAATGAATGAACATTAACATATGGGTGCTCATTATGTGAATGTTTACTATTTTATATTAATGTTTTTGTGGGAGTTAATTTTTGACAATGGTGGTAATTCGATATCCTCATTTATGTTTTTACTTTTTTCTAAATTGATGTAGTAGGCCTTGAAAATATGTAATTTCTTTTATTTTTTCAAGGCATGTATTTATTGGGCCAATTTTTGGAGGCTATGTAACATCAATTTTACGAGGATATTTTTTTTATTACCACCATAGGTCTAAATTATCTCCACATGATGCACTATATGTCAATGTCGCCCATGGGGGCTATTTTTTTTTTTTTGGAATTACTTATATCGCATGGATGCATACATGATGTATTTATGGACTTTGATAATTTTATTCATGGATCAGTAATTTTTATTAGGATCTTCAATTCGGTGGGAGATGATTACTAGCCTTGGTGGCAAATTTTCGATCTCATTGAATTGAAGAAAATAATAAATATTACTTGGATCCAGAATAAAAATTTTAGATCAGTACCTAATTGTTTGCGCAAATTATTGAAATGTGTTTTTAGACCAAACTCACCAACTTTAGTTTAGCCAATTTAGCATGAAAATAGACAAAGTATCCAGTGTTGTCGCGACTTAGACGCGGATAATATTTTTGTGGATTAAAGAAAGAATTTGCGCTTTATTTGTTTAAGCAGCAAATGTAAGAACTTAATTGCCCGAAATAATCGCAGTTGAGATGCCGATGATGTGGATCAAGAATTAATTTTGCGAGATGATTACTAGCCTTGGTGGCAAATTTTCGATCTCATTGAATTGAAGAAAATAATAAATATTACTTGGATCCAGAATAAAATTTTTAGATCAGTACCTAATTGTTTGCGCAAATTATTGAAATGTGTTTTTAGACCAAACTCACAAACTTTAGTTTAACCAATTTAGCATGAAAATAGACAAAGTATCCAGTGTTGTCGCGACTTAGACGCGGACAATATTTTTGTGGATTAAAGAAAGAATTTGCGCTTTATTTGTTTAAGCAGCAAATGTAAGAACTTAATTGCCCGAAATAATCGCAGTTGAGATGCCGATGATGTGGATCAAGAATTAATTTTGTGCTCTAATTGTTTTAAGCTGCAAATTTAATAAAAGAGTTTAAGCTCTATTTTTGGAATATGAGCTTACTCCCAAGTAAAAACTCTAGTTATCCAAATTCGCTATTTGAGTTGAATTAAGGATGTTAGTTACTTGTGTGTAGTATTAATAAAAATCGCCTATCTAGAGGTTGATTATAAAAAGTTAAGAAATACACAAGTTAGTACACTTGTCGCTTATGTTGACCGACATAAACCAACTCGGGTGAATGTTGGAAAAAGCATAATGTAGCTTGACGAGAGCAAAACCTAAAACTAGAACCATAAATTGATCCATAAAGTGATAATAAGTCATGTCTCCATATTAAGGCAATTAAGTATCAACAAATATTAAGTGCACTTATGAGATTGGTAACTTCGCTCGTAATTGTACTGAGATGAAGTTTGACTATTTATTTGCTCTCTTATTTTTCCGCTAATATTTCCAAATCTCTCCATGGGTGGATTGTAGATATTGGTTGACTTAGCATGTGGTTTTGAGATTGAGCAAATGTATATGACTATTATCGGTTTGTGCAACTATAGAGCGCACAAGAGGAGGCTAAAAAGAGTCACCTCAAGCTCAACAGTTGGTGTGAGCAACTTGATGTGTCGATATAGTCTTACTCGGATAAATGCACTTGTAAGATATTTGTTGTGTGAGAAGACTTGTCTATCTTTTCTTTGTGATGCTTGGCTTTAGATAGTATTTCTTTTAGATCTTCTAATGATATTGTGGTACGTGAGGTTAGGAGGACGACTGTATTAGCTCGAGGAGGCTTTATTGTCTAACTCGCTAAGGTCAATCTCCCTCTACATTATTTTTTTTAAGCGGGATAAGCCTGCTGGAAGAATGAAAGCTGATTATTTTTTACTTTAAAGCTAAGTCCACTAAATTGAGTGCAGACTTATGAGTGTGAGGCACAAATTAACGCATTATATTTTCTTTCATTGCTATTTACGCTATAAGTTAGTACATTCTCACTCTCCTGTTAGAAGCGCCAAATTGCTTTGAGCGATTCTTAACAAATGAGATGTGCTAATAGGGAGCGAAAATAGTGTGTCTAATTAGTTTGGACACACAGTTGAAGAAAATAAAATTGCATGTCGAATGATGGTTCTAAATACTTTGCAGCTATATGAGCTTGCGAAGAAGGGACAACCACTTCAAAATGAATAGATTTATGATGGCGCAAATTGATTTGTGTATCTTGTTTGCCGCCTACATCATAAAAAAATGTATCTCCAAATGATTCTTCAACCTTGTATGAGCTTTAGTTTGGTAACAAGCCCAAATTAATGGGTCTGTGCCTATGTAAGTTCGAGAATATGTGTTCTCACGTAGAGAATCAAGTCGCATGATTTAGGTTTCCCCTCAAAGGGATTTCTAGAGCATATGTGAAGTCTAAGGAGATCTTAAAACTATGCGAGTTGCAAGATCCTTAGAGGCGCTGTTTCTCTAGCGAAGATATTGTATTTTATATTCATCTAGTAATCGCTGGGATAGTGGGAGCGACACTAAGTCGGTGGGAGCTAGTATCTCACACGAAAAGGATTCTCACATTCCACGAGTAAAAAGGAGTGAATATGAAATATTCCCCATCATCTATATGAGATTGAGTGGGTATCCTTCACAATTACTTTTGTGGGTGTTGATGAGTCGATAGAACATGTGACTTCACTTGATGCCCTAAGTGGATAGTTGTTGCGAAGGAAAAGATGAGTCGAATGACTAAGAATAAAGTCTAAGAGCTTGTTAATCTTCTGTCTAGATGCAAAACCATTTGAAACATGTGGTTTCAGAAGGTCAAGTGCAATATAAACCGATTAACATGTGTATAGCTCGACTAAGGAAGAAATATTTACGTTTGTTAGAAGAGCGTAAATTTTTTGAGATGTTCTCCCTAAGTGGTGAGATTGCCTCAATTCGCCTGATATGTTATCTATTATTTCCACTTTCGTCTGGGTTTGTCTTGGATGATTGATGTTGACATAACTCAGTGAAATTTGAATCAGGAGATCTATGTGGATCACCCGATGAATTCAACAAGTGGAGTAAGAGCGTATTGATTGCTGATAAAGAAGCTCCAGCTATGACTTGAGTCATCATTGATTTCATCGAGCTATCATTTTGGTAGGCCTACGATGGTCAATTAATTCACTGAGCATATGTAGAGTTGTATCTCATTGTATATGGCAAAAATGTGATGACAGGAAAGAACATGGAATTATCGCCACTCAGTGTTGGCTGTCTCTACACTCCATGGTCAAAGGTCATATTCTTAGTCAAGAAACGATATCTTCGGAAGATGAAAAGAAATGCTAGCTAATTTAAGTAAACATTGTCGAATGTTTGATGTGCGCTATGTTCGTACTCAGTAAGTCTTGGACTTAGCAGTGTGATTGGTGAGTGGATATCAAAGTGATCCATGCGCTATTGTGATGCTGATAAATGGATACTTAGATATTTTAATAGATTGGTCTATGATTTGTTAGAGGCAAATTTGGCATCTTAAAATGATGCGCATTGCGCGCACATCAATGATGTATTTTGTTGTCTTTGTGATAGTAAAACCACTTTAGTGTGTGGTTTGGGCGCCAAACATGGATGGTAGACCAAACATATTTACTCGAGGCTTTACTTCACTTAAGAGTTTTTGCGCATAGTTAATATTGTTCTCAGGCATACTTACGAGCGGTGTGGGCGCTCATCCCTTTTACGAGCCTTTGTTTGGAGATATGCTCCAAAGGCATGTGATTCATTAGGGATTAAGCAAGAATTGATTATGTGGCCTTTCAGAATATATTGTGATTAATGAGATATGTTGGATTCTCATTATGTGTTTGGTACTGAATTTGTGAGTTGTCACCAGGCTTTGATTGGCCCTCTCACACGGGCAATCGCCCTGGCGCTAAGAGAGCGAGCAGGATGAGACTTAAAAGATTTTGTCACATAAGGAGGTTTGCGAATGATCGCCTTCGCGCTATAGCAGTGAGGAAGGTTAATAAGTATAATTAACAGTCGCCTTAACTAGAGGTTAAGATGAGATCCGAGTTGATCGATTATGAAGTATGTCCAAACTTCATAAAAGCCTGTTTGTAGCCGAATGTGCGAATTATCGTATGACACTTTGGGAGTGACTACGAGTAGTACGCAGGTCAGGCGCTTGAATAACGACTGGACTAAGATTTGATGTCTAGAGCGTGACATGCCTAAATTGAGTGGGAGCTCCATCATAGCATGTATTCATACTACATGTGCTTCGAGGTAACCACCTATGGAAAAGTGACTGAATGGGTCCCTGCTTCATCACTGTGTGAGCCCATATTATTTTTTTGTACGCTTTGGGACTTTGGACCATGTCATGAGGTGTAAGCTTGATGACGCTACTTTAGCATGTATCCAATGGCCATGTGTGATTCAGTCTGTCGGAGCATGTCTAGGAAAGCTGTCAAGACCAAGCTAATTGGCATGTGGGGCCGAGGAAGAATTAAGTTGATAACGCACTTATGTTCTATGATTCATAGCCCGGGCGACTATATCAAAATGTGTTTGACTAGTCATGAATATAGAAACATATTTGAGTGAGTCGAGCATGCTCTATTTATTTCATTGAGGGATCTAGAGATGCTTGACTGGGTGCGACCACTTGGTTTGGGGTACATAGCGAATTATTGAGTTGTAGGGTTATCTTAGTTTGGTGATGACTTAATATAACTCTCCTTACCTTTGCTTTCTCGCTTGGTCGCACGCCTTATTCCCTATATGAAAGAAGAGACGTGAGATGAGAACTATGAGGATGTGATTCGAATGAGTCGAGTCAAATATGTATGAGTGGGAGATATTGGGTGCAATTAAGTTGCATCCATATTTGAGATAATAGGGAGTCCTATTTAGATGAGGTTTATCTAGAAACCTCTCCCATTAGGACTCTAACTGAGATATGGGATTGAGATATATATTGATATCTCTCCATATTGTATCTGTCCAATAGAAAAATCGTCCCCTCACATAAGAAAAGAATAATCTCTCTCCTAAAATTTCTCTCTACGGTTTTCTTCTTGGAGTATCACCAGAGTCTCCGAGGGTTTAAGGTGTGCGCATCCAAGTAAATAATTCTAGTAATTATTTACACCAACGAGGAAGGCAGTTCGTGATTCTGTTCGTGGTTCAACCAATCTATGGGGTTTGTTCATTGCTCGCGATTCAATCAAGAGGAGGCTTGTAGATGGCTTAATCATGGATCAAATGGAGGCTTGTAGACGGGCTTAATCCTGGCTGTGTGGATCGACAGTTCTGCTGCAAATAGGTATACTCGATCCACCTTGTATGTGCAAATATGTGATTTATATATTGACCCATATTTGCTAACACTGACATTATGAGCTACTAAGTTTTTGTGGATTAGTCCCTCAAGTGTCATATCACACAATTTGGTAAAGAACTGCATGGTGGAGTTTGAAATTCTTCTAGATTAGATGTCATTCTTATCTATAATTGAGGGATAAAACTAGATGACATGTGGTTATGATGAATTTCTGGATCCTCATCAAATTTGATAATATTTATGGATGGCTTTAGTTGTTACTTATACTTCAGTAGAAATAGGATATATAAACATATATTAAGATTTATTGTGGTTGTTAGAAGAGTTGTGGGAGAATTTTTATTAATACTGGGATTTGGTAGAATCTAGAGGCCCAACCTAAATTGATATTACATATAGGGTTTAGTGCATTGTTATAGTGTTATCCTGAAATGGTTAATGATGCGTTCTTGAATGGGTGATACTTTGTTTGCGTGTTTTTCTTTCATTTGATAATTCTTTTATATATGTGGAAAAGGATGCTACTCATTTACATGCATGATATTGGAACATGTCTATATATGCTGGTTGTTAAATATATATCACATTTTCTCAAGTTTGTAGTTGTTTTCTATGTGAGAGGAATGCGAACCGCTTGCATTTATGTTTGTGGTACTTCCTTTTCTCTTATCCATTTAATTTTACCGTCCCTAGTGAGATCTTTACCATTTCAAACATCATGATGCCATTACACAGAGAAATGAAGGTTCTAGTGTTCGACCAAAAAGTACAACGCTCGAGAAGACCATCAGGGAGTTAGAGAACATAGTTGCACAATGTATCTTCGTTCTACTACCATTGTTGTTTTCTTCATTACTGTAATTTGTGCCTTAATTATTTATTTGTGCTCCTATGCATTGGAAAAACAACAGTTAGACCACCTTCTACAGAATTCCACTACTAGAAAAATGTTGATAGACATCACAGAAAAGACAGCAGTTTAAAACATAACAGATGTCGTTTACTCTTTTACATCGGTTTTGTATAAAACCGATGTCGAATCTGTGAAGTATTTGGATAATACACATCGTTATTAAGAACCGCTATCGAAGGCCATAAACATCATAAAAAAGACGTCGGTGTTCTCATCGGTTTAGTAAACCGATGTCTATAGTATATTTGACACCAGTTTTTTAGACTTCAGTTACATTCGATGTCTATGCTTCTATGGTTAAATCCTATATTTTTCTTTAATATCACTTTATCCCCTTGTCATTGGTTAAAAAAGATATATTTTAATAGTAAGAAATTGAGAGTAAAAGCGGATAATTACAAATTGAGAGTACAAAGGGGTAAATTGATGCAATAAAAAATACAAGGAGATTAAGTGATATTAATATTCAATGAGAGTATATATAAATATTGTATATGACAATTTGGACCCGATCCGCGTGTACCCACCCCGCCCCTCACCATTTGGGTCGGCCCGTAACCCACAACGGCGTGGGGTGGGTTTGGGTATCATTTCCGCCCCACGGGTATCCATTCCGCACCGCTTAGAATTTTTATTTTAAATATATTTTAAAATATTTTGCATCTATATATATATCATATATTTTTTATGTATTCTTATATTATATCTAACATTTATAAATTGATATTAACAACTTTTGTAAATTATAAATATATTCTAAATATTTTATTTTTATTTTTTGTATTAATTTAATTTAGAACGGGGAAGAACAGATCGTCCCGCCCCCGCAACTCGATATGGGTCATCCCGCTCAATGCCGGGTCTGGGTCTTTACTGACCCACCCCATTGACATCCCTAGTATATGGGATAAAGTGAGATTTTACCCTTTTCAAATTAGACACAAATTCTTAGACCCCGACTCCATAGTTAGTGTCTATTTATTAGGAGTGTCAATTTCAGACCCGACATGCAAACCTAACACGAACGTAGCTAACACAGTATTAATGGGTATGAGTCCAGGCTTCATGGGTCCGGGTCGATATTAGGTTGAACCCGAATATTGCAATAGGTCGGGTGTGGATCAACCTGCATGCTATGGCCCATTTAACCTGTCTAACCCGTTTGTACATTTAAAAAATAATTAATTAATTAACTGTAAGAAAAAAAAACAAAAAATAATACATGTCCTTAAAACTTAAATGTTGAAACCTCCTTAATATGTATGTTGTTATTATTTTTTTGATATCACTAGCTTGTAGCTCAAGTGGTATTACTAACCCTTTATAAGGGTGTTAACCAGGGTTCGAACCCTTTATCTTTCAGTTTATTTGAAATTCTCCAACCAGTACTCCCAACTTATTAAAAAAAAAAACAATCTTCAAGGGTGCGCCTAAAGTGGCGGATCTTCAGCCAGTGTCCGATAAGATTATCTTTAAATTCAGGAGGTGGAAAAGGTCCTCTTTGTCTATTGTTGGTCGCATTTGTTTGGTGAATTCGGTGATTACCAGCTCCTTCGTGCATACTATGATGGTTTACAAGTGGCCTAGAACATTGCTTCGGCAGATGGAAAAGGCCATGCGTAATTTCATCTGGACTGGGAATGTGAACTCTAAAGGTTCGGTGGTGGTTAACTGGAGTTGTTGTTGTATGCCACGGGTGAAAGGAGGCTTGGGCGTCCGTTCCATCGTTGTTGCCAACAATGCCTTCCTTATGAGGATGGGTTGGAAGATTATGACTTCAAACTCTTTGGTTTACAGCACCCTCAGAAAGCGCTTTTTCACTTCTGAGGGTTTTCCACACCGTTCGTATATCCCCTGTTCCATATGGAGGGGGTTCGGCCTAGGATCTCGGGATTCTTGGAGGACTGCCGCTGGATTCATGGATGCAACTCTGGTATTTCATTCTGGTTGGATAATTGGTTGGGTTACACCATTGCGGATAGGATTGGTATCCCGCAGGAGTACATATATTAATTTCGGCAATGCATTTCGGATTACTTTTACGATGGGACTTGGCACTTCACTCTATCGTTTATAGAGGCATATTTGGATATGGTTCGAGATATTGTTAGAATCTCCATTTCCCCAGATTCGTCGGATGCGCGGGCATGGATACACTCTGATGATGGGGCCATTTCCTCGAAGGCGGCTTACTCATATCTGTGCCCTCACTCCCCAGTGGTTCAATAGGGTTCCTGGATTTGGTCACCTCACATTCTGGAAAGATGTTGATTGTGACTTGGCACGCCATTCACAATCGACTGGCGGTTTTGGATGTTCTGCGACCACGGGGTTCCTTCACAGGTCCCTCGGTTGGTGTTCTTTGTTGTGCTGACGTGGAATCTGTTGATCATTTATTTTTCTCATGTGCTTTTGCAAGGGCCCTATGGAAGTGGATTTTCGACTCTTTTGATATCCATCACTTTAGAGCTTATAGCTTCAATGAATTCCTGGTGCGTTTAATGAGTTTTCATTTCAGTGAGCAGGTTTCTTTTCTTTGGCGATTGCTGTGTTATCCGGTATTTGGCTCATGTGGCAAATCAGAAATGACTTGACCTTCCATGACAAGATCTGGACACTAGAGGCGGCCATCCTACGCCTTCGTGTTCTTATTCTGGAGTCATCTTCCTTGGACAGAGGTTGCATGCATAATTACCAAAGGGACCTTCTCATTCTCCATCGGCTACGGGTCCCTGGGCGCCCAAGACAGGCCCCGAAGATTGTGCAGGTTAATTGGCAGAAACCCTTGCCGGGATAGATTAAAGTGAACACCGACGCGTGATCATCCGCTTGCACAGGCGTCTCCACTTTGCTCCGTTTTTCACAATTGTTGAGGGTTCTTTCGCGAATGTTTTGTGGAAAGATGTGGTTTGGGTTTTGCTTTTGAGGCGGAGTTGATGGCGGCAATGTGGGCCATCTATGGTTGGAGTCGGACTCAGTTTATGTGGTGGAATTGCTGCGGAAAAGATCCACAGAGGTTCCTTGGCGACATCTGAGCATGTGGCGATACACTCTGCACCTCCTTTCTCAGATGAATTAGGTGGTTTCGCACATCTTCAGGGAAGGCAATCGGGCAGCGGATATTCTTAGCAAAACTTCGCACAAGGATACGTGGTGGGGGGCGCCCCCAGCGGCCATAATCTCGTCCCTCACTCAGGATTATGTTGGCCAAGCCAATTATAGGTTTGTTAGCTAGTGCGATTGGTCTTCTAGTTTTCTCTGTTTTGGACATTTTTTTCTCTTGGGGGATACTCTTTTTCCTTCCAAGGGTTTTTCCCACAAGGGTGGGTTTTGCCTTGGAAGGTTTTAACGAGGCTCCAACCATTCAGCCATCTGGTCGGCTTGTGACCACTTTGTTAGTTTCATTGACTTTGTTCCCAGGCTTTACTTCTTTGGTTACCTGATCAGCCTGTGATCAGGACTACTCTTTTTCATTTTTATATATAATTCGCATTTATTCAAAAAAATATTGTTATTATTTTGCATGTATTCTTGTATGTTGTCCTAAAAATATAATTGGTATTATGTTATTTATTATTTTTTATGTTGTGAATTGTGATATTTTTTATTAATTTGATAGTGTGTCATAATGGTTGATTTTAAAAACAAATTATTCAATTGAAAATATTAAATCTATATAAAATTAATTTTATTATACGGGTGAAACGGATCGGGTCCGGGTTACATGTGAAATAAATAGGTCGGGTGCGAGTTTAAGATTCTGACACGAATAATTAAACAGGTTGGCCCCGAATTGGCTTATTCTAACCTGCGAACCCACGAACCCAAACCTGCGAACCCAACCCATTGACACATCTACTATTTATCAAGGTGGATGATGATTCTTTAGACACTAGTCCCAAAATCGTGTGTCTTACGAATTAGTCAATTTTAAACCTTACTTTATTTTTAAAATTTAAGAGGAAAACCCATGAACCTTTTTTGAAGGAGCCATTTCTCTCGCTAGGAACTGTGCGGGGGTTGGAGTGTTTGCTAGGGATGAAAATGGTAGATTTTTGAGGGGATATTCTAAACGGCTTATCGGCATTTCAGACCCTCAGACGGCAGAAGCCCTTGCACTTTGGGAAGCAATAAATCTCGCGCGAACTCTTGATCCCCATAATGTTTCGTTTTTGGGAGACTCCGCCATTGTCATAGAGGCTGCCAAAGATACTAACTTGGTCTCTACGAACACTGATACAGTAATCTTAGATATTGTCTCTTTGCTACATTCTTTTTCCCCGAATTGTTTATTCTGGATTCCCCGAGAAGAAAACTATTGCCCACGAGTTTGCTCAATTTGCTAAGTCTGATCTATGTACAGTAAACTCGTGGTCTTCCCCCCCTGAATATTTGTCTCAATCGGTGCGGGACCTTTTCCAGTAATTTAATAATATTTCCTATCCGCTCAAAAAAAAAGAAAAGAAACGTCGACGCTCGTCAAAAGAATTCTGTGACTTGTGAGGAACGCCGCTTGTCAAAAGAATTATGGTCGCCGCCCGTTACTTCGCCATGTTTTCTCTCTCGGGAAGCCGGTGCACATCAATTTTGGGTCTACTCACTCGACTTCACCAGTTTCACCGAGTTTTTCCTTCAGATATTTAGCTAGTCTTTTTTTTTGGCAAATTTTTTATGGTTGAACCTAAATATTAGAGAATATCAATTTGCCCATTATTGTGTTGCATCATGTGATTAGTTCCAGATATGATAACTTTTTTGGTTTGGATTTAGGGCTTTCCAATTGGGGGTTTTGTCTTTTGATTTAGGGGTTTATATGAGGGATGTTGTCTTTTGATTTTGGAGTTTTTAATATGATTAGTTGCAGATATAATAAAATTTATTTGTTGAATTGATGTAATATTCATGATTTTATTAATGATATGGGGGTTATTAATCCGATGTAATTTTGTTGTAATGGTAATCAACATGTAACTGTTGATATTTTATTTTATCTATCTCGACTAAAATAGGTGATTTGTAATGGTTGGGCTTACCATCAAGTTGATAGTGTTTCATTAGTCATTTGCTCTTCTTGATTAGTGTAGGCAAAGATTGAAAATCGAAATAGAAAACCGAAAATCGAACCGTGTTAGAAAGTTCGGTTCGGTCAATACCGATTTTAATGTGTATACAGTCAATCGACATTTATTAAACCTACGTAATGTGAGAACATTAAATGTTTGACTTTGTAGATACACTAGGATATTCATATGCAAAAAATGTTTTCTGAAATGAAGGAAACTGAAATTACTCTTCATAGATCAGAACACCATTTCATACTTTATCAAATCCTTAATCCTAGTGATGCTATTTGTAAAATCTTTGATAAATGTTAAATATTGCTCCAAAAGCTCAACTGTTTTCCCATTTTCTCCAAATTGACTTTATCTGGCATTGGATTCAAATTGCTACAAGTTCTTCTTAACACTGATACCATATGATAAGGGCAAAAGATTGTCTGGGCCGACCTGACAGGCCTAATGCATTGGGCTGAAATGGAGGCCCATAGCCTTGGGATGACCTGTTAAGGGTTAAATAGTGGGCCGATCTAGGGAGGCTTATAGTCTAAGGCTGATCTTCTAAGGCTTATGAGTATGGAACCGACCTACTGAGCTCATAGGTGGGAGGTACATCATATTGGGCCGATCTGTGAAGGCCCAAGTATGAGTGTATGTTCATGGGGCCGACTTATGTAAGGGCCATTGTACTAAACCGACCTGTCAAGCCCGGTATGGCTAAAGGTGACCTGTTGTGGACCTGTTGTATAGTGCAGCTCAGATTAGAACATGTATGAGGCTCCGAGGATGCCTTGGAGAATTACAGGGGCTTTATATCGTACCTTGGGCCGAGGTGTTTTGAAACAGGTCGGAGCTAGGGTCTTATGGGTGTAAAATTAGGGTTTTTTAAGGAGATCCGATCCTAATCTAATGATGACTCTGACACCAAATCGTAACGGAATCCCGGATTTTACGGAAACCCTAATCCGAGCTAAGGTATAAAAGGCCCAAACCCAGGTTCATTCTAACCTAATCTCATTTTTACTGTTACATTACTTTTTTCTCTCTCTAGTCTTTGCTTCCTTCTCAAGATACTGACTTAAGCATCGGAGAGGGTATGCCGGAGCCCCCCCTCCGGCCCCCCTTGTGCAGGTTTTGTGGTGGACTTCGTCTGGGAAGGTGATCGGCGAGGAGAGGCAGTTTTTGGGAGCAACCAAGTGGCGCCGTCTGTGGGAACCATTGAGCAGAGATGTGAGATTCGAGTTTTGGCTATGGAGGACGTTAGGAGAAGCTTGGAGGATGATCTGAACCGTATGCCGATGGGAGATACTCCGGGCGTAGTCACGCAGGAGGATGTTCCACCTCCGCCCCCACCACTCCTGGTGAACGGCGGAGGGCGGGTGCGAGGGACGAGCGGATGGACAGACGCTATGTCCTGGGGGAGTATAGATTTGGGTCCAATGTTCTTTGAACAATTGGGTGGCTTCATCACTAGAGCTGTGGAGCAAACGGTGGAGAGACGCTTGAGGGAGATGCTCCCACCACCAGCTCCGCCGGTGGTCCCTCCTCCTCCTGTGGTCCCCCCTCCGATGGTCCCTCCTCCTGTGGTCCCTCCGGAGGTGGGGGAGAGAGGTCGGCGACCAACTATGGCGGAAGAAGTACATTCATCAAGGGCGTAGCATGTGTCTACTGAAGACCAGGATTGGTCAGAACGGATGGATGATCTGCACCGTGAGGTGCGAGATATTCGACGGAGAGTGGCTGGAGTACCAGGAGCGGCTGCAGTGCGGGTGAGGAAGGGAACACCTTTCTCAGAAGAGGTGATGGCAGACGAGCTTCCGGCCTCATACCGAGCTCTGAGCTTCGAATATGACGGTACCACAGATCCGTGGGACCATCTTTGCCGTTTTGAGAATGCTGCTCTACTACACAGATTCATGGATGGCGTGATTGTAAGTCCAAGCGGCTACGATAATCTAGAGAGGGGGTGAATAGATTATCTCCATCTTTTCGATTTCGCCCTCTTTTTTTAACCGAATGCTCAAGGATAATAACAAAGGTGCGGAATGTAAACAACACACGTCGATTTAAAGAGGTCCAACCCACCTAGGGCCTAATCCTCTACCACCCCAGTATATCCGGGATGGATTTCAAAAGGAAAAAAAGATTTTATTAATTTACCAAAAATTAATACAACACCTTGAGGATTACCACAACCCTCTTACACCACCTTGAGGATTACCACAATCCTCTTACAACACCTTTGAAGATTACCACAACCTTCAAGCACCTATCACCTAGATCACCCAAGTGTATTCTTACCACAAGAATACTCACAAGGATGTCTTGTGTTGAATGATGACCAAAATCAAGATTACAACTCAATAATGATTGATACAATATGAGTACAAGTGTAATCAAGAATTGAATGCCTAGACCTCAAATTTGTGCAAGTGAAAGTGCTAAGGCTAATACAACAAGATATATGAAAGTGTTTTCTTGAGTGTATCTTGTTGTGTTGTAGTTTTCTCTCTTGTTGTTGTGCTTCAAATCTTCCTCTATTTATATGAGATGATTGATACTTGATAGGCTCCTTTTGGAATCTGATATCTACAAAAAATTGCAATTAAAATCAAGATTATAGCTGTTAGAAATCAATCCCACAATTTAGGGAAAAGTTGTCTGCTGCACAACGGTTAGAATTTTGTCATCAAACATTAGGGCGACCGCCTGTCGCAAAAATAGACTTTAAAAAAAACGTATCAACATTTACACAGGCGACCGGTCGACGTCTACCTCGACCGGTCGACCTATGCCTCAACCGTCCCCCTCATGGGTTTGGAAGAAAGAAAACGTTACTTTCAAATTTTGCTCCCAGTGCCGGGTTTGCCCAAAGGGTCGACCGGTCGACGGCACGGTTGCCCTATAGAAGCGACCGGTTGCCACTGACCATTTTCTCGCAAACATGAAGTTTTCTGTTTTCCTCAACTTTCAGGTACGGGTTGCCCTATACGGCGACCGGTTGACCTCAAAACAAAAGTGTTGTCCAATTTTATATCGAAAATAAACTTCAAGAAATACTCCGAAAAATAGTGAAAACATTTTAGACCGATCGATCGGGAGTATTAGGACAACATTTAGAAACATTGTTTTGGTGTAAAAATACATTAACAGAAAATCATTAAAAGTGTTGTCCAATTTTGTCGAAAATAAAACTTGAAGAAATACTCCGGAAAATATTAAAATCATTTTAAATCATTTAGGAGTATTTGGACAACCTTTAAAACCATTGTTTTGGTGTAAAATCAAAATCATCAAAATCATGATAAAACCATTTATCAAACAATCTCCCCCTTTTTGATGATTACAAACCAAAACAATTTTAACGAGGTCGATTTTGAAAACAAAACAATTTTACCGGTTAAAGAGAACTATCCGTTGTGAGCGACAACATTCCATGCAATAAAAACACAAGGATGGGAGTAGAGATATTCAAACACATATAGCAAATGCTCCCCCTATCAACATGCACAACAAGAGTTATATAGAAGCAACTTAAACATAAGCTAAAATATTAGCTTTTCGATATTGAGCTTAAGTATCAATAACTTAAAAGCTCCCCCTGTCAAAGATACATCATTAGAACCGTATATAAGTCCATACTACAACCAATGGACCATGATTCATACATAACCATAATGCACCAAGTGGACTAAATATGATCCACAACTTATGGCTTTATGAAGCCATAGCTTATAGCTTCTTTACGTTAAGCTTATCTTAGCTTTTATGAGCTAATGAGCTTATAACCTGTTTCTCCCCCTTTGGAATCATCAAAAAGAATTTTAGCACGATAAATACATCATATATTCTTATCAAAGTGTGCAAGTAAACCGATGTATCGAGCCATTTGAACATTGAAGCTTTTAAACCAAATAGAAGAGTCGAATCATACGACTTGTAGAAGCTTATGAAAAATCATTTGATTTGCAAAAACATGATCTCTATAAATATATGAGACTTTTGAAATCGAGAGAGTCATGTAGGTGATGAATTTTTCATTGAAACGTTTTATCGAACACTTGGCGGGCGTCAAAAATAGAAAAAGTTATATATAGCCCTTGTAAATGAAATCAAGCCAAGTTTTTCATCACCAAATACAATTTAACAAATATCATTCATCAACAATCAATAAGCTCATCACAAACATATATGAATTACATCAAGAAAAATACATATAAGCCACAAACTCAAGGGTTCAACCCAATTGAGCTAAAGATAGTGAAATTCTTACCATTCAATCGGTAAAGACTAGCAATGATGATGATAGTCGAGCTAGATAATCCCCAAAATATATAATTCATGCATCAAAACTCATTTGAAGTGAATTGTGAGTGAAATTTGCAAAGGGGACGAAAAATGGCCAAAAAGTGTCAAAGTGACGAATGCTGAAGACAGAACCATTTTAATCCAAATTATAGCCTAGGGCGACCGATCGAGGTTGAGGGCGACCGGTCGACGTTGAGGGCGACCGGTTGCCCTCAACCCTTTCAAATTTCACCGTCATGTCCGATTTTTCCAAAATCCGAATTTTCAACCAAAAATCCGATTTTTCGCCCTAAGTTTTAAAAACGTGCAAAATGCAAACGTAGACCTCATTCAATATACATTATGTCATAATCAAGCTCGAAATGAGGTAAAATACTCGGCGGTTAACGATCAAAAAGTCCGCGAGTTATCCTTGAGACGGAATAAAATACATCTCAAGTTTTTGTTAAAAAAAATCACAATCCCTTAAAAAATATATCGAATCTCAATATGTTTAGTTCGATTATGACGAACCAAATTTTGAATATGAATAACCGTATAATAGATACCGAACTTGTTATCCAAAAAAATAAGAACGTTTTAAAGCTTTGGATACAACAAGTCATACGAAGAAGTGCCTTTCAAATATTTGAAAATTTCTTTTAATGGCACTTTAATGAGATTCGTTGGGATAGTTTTTGAAGTCGAGCATATAGACATAAGGCATATGGAATGTCGAGTCTATAGAAATAATACAAGAAAACATACCTCGAATTTAATTGTCGACCGACATGCCTTTCTCAACCTTTGTCAATCTTTAGCCATAGAGGTTGAGATAGTTCTTCTTTCTTCAATGCCTAACTCCTTCAAGAGTTCTTTTGAAATATAACCATCTTCTTGGCATTGAATAATTTGAAGTCCAAGCAATAAATTGAGCTCCCCCATCAAGCTCATTTCAAGTACACCTTGCATCAACTTGGAAAAATATCTTGCACACATATTCATTAGTAGTACCAAAAATATTCTCATAAATATGCACAAGTAAACAATCTTGCCCTATTTTTTTTTTTTTAAACAAAGAGAGTAGTATCAACTTTATCTCTTGTAAAATCATTTAGCAAAAATAGCTAAGTCTATCATACCATACACGGGGTACTCGTTTTAAACCATACAAGGCCTTAAAAACAATCATTTGGCCTAGAAAAATTTTAAAACCCCGGAGGTTGTTTAATATAGACTTCATCTAGAATAGAACCATTTAGAAATTTGGATTTAACATCCATTTGGTAAAGCTTGAAATTTTCTTAAAACAGGAATGGGCTAGTAAAATGCAAATAGCTACTAAATGTGTTATGGGTGCAAAAAATCAAAATCAATTACCTTCTTCTTGAAAATACCTTCGAGCTACTAACCTCGCCTTAGTTCGACCAATGTTGCCTTGGTCATCGAGTTTGTTCCGGAATACCCTTTTTATCTTTTTCATCACTATCATCATAGGGCATCCAATTGATCTAAGGTGTTCATAAAAGAACATTTATCCAAATATTTTGAGGTAACTAATATTTGGAGTACTTCATTTCTCATCTACACAACTTAACAAACTCATTAACGGCATCGCTTATATAAGCAAGAAAAAATAGCCCAAGTGTAAAAACATGCCTCAATCACAAAATATCTTGCATAGTAGAAATAGACACTAAATATAGACCATGAAGCAAGAAACACATACTATGCATTTAGAATATCATCAAGAGTCTAATAAATCATGCAAGTTCAAATAAGCTTAAGAAAGCTATAAAAGGTCTCTTTTGAAATTTGAGAATCCGATAGCATATAATTGAGACCTCATTTAAAAAAATATTTGAACAAAAGTTTACAAAGCAAATATGTGCAATCAAATATCAAATAGTGCCTTTTAAAAAAAATATAAAAATCCTCTTAATGGCACTTGTATAAAACAACTATGAAAATCAAGCTCATAGGCACATGACAATACATATATCGAGTCTATAAGAGTAAGAATAACACAAGTAAACGTACCTCAATAATTAATGCCTTTCTTGACAAATAATGACGTAAATGGCCATATGTGAAAATATGTAGATCCTACACAATTCTTAAGACAAATCTAGCACAAATCATAATGATAAAAGTGTAGGCTAAAAGATATCACAAGTAAGCTCATGCCATAAAAATCCATAAGAGATGATAACACATTCTAGTCTACAAAAATGCACAAGAGTTTTAAAAACATCATATAAGGTCTTCTTTTTCAAAAATTTTAAAAATACAAATAAGTTTTGAAGACCTTAATTTAAAATTTAAATACATGAAAACTCATTTTGCAAGTAGGACACAAATAAAAACATGCATAATAGACAAATAAAATGCATATTTAATTAGGGAGATACGGTTTACCAATTATGCCGTTTCCATGGGTTTTCCCATTGTTGATGATATTTTCCCTTTTTGAAAATCTTCATGTTGATAGTAATCTCTCCAATTACTCCATCTCCAAAATTTTTGTCCTTCCCATTGTTGATGGTCTCTTCTTCTTTGAAAATCATCTTGTCTTTGCCATTTCCAAGGATTGTGTTCTTCCCATTTTTGATTATATCCTCTTCTTGGAAATTGGCTTTGTCGAAAACAGTTTCTCCTTCTTTGATCAAATGAAACGGTCATTTGATGTCTTCTTGGCGGTATAAATTTTCTTTGATCATTATTTCGCCGGGTACCTAGTATGACATTGTTTTGTGGTACCCTCATGTGTTTGGGTCCTTTGGGATTAGTCTTGAGACTTTTAGGTCTCCAACAATAATTAGAGCTATTTCTAGCCCGACAAGTATTTACCGTATGACCCTTTTTACCGCAATAAAAGCATGTAATAATTCTAGGAGCATAATGACCAACGTGCTTAGAGACTTGATTCTTTTTCATGTGATTGACACCCTTAGGCTTATGATCAAGTTCTAGTTTCGAATTATCACAACAATCAACAATATTGGTTATTCTATCGGTACTCAAGTTGGATTTAGATAAATCATTTTTCAAGCAATTTATATCCTCAACAAGAGTACTATTTTCTTTCTCAAGGTTTCTAACCTTGTCAAGAGTGGTGGTGTGAGCACATGATAGTGATTCATAGGAAGTAAATAAACTATCCTTATCATTTTTCAAAACAATGAATTCCTTTTTCAAATTTTTGTATTTAACAAGTAAGTTTTGGAATTCATCTTGTAGCTCATCATAATCATTTTGTAAATCACTATATTCATTTTGCAATTCATGGTCATAAGAAGTAGAGGGTTTAGAACTTACCTCGTTTTCTTCTTCGATGCCCATGAGGCATTGTTCAACTTGTTCATCATGGGAGGTTGTAGAAGGCTTATCCCATGTTGTTGGATTTGATGTTGTATCCATTTGTGAAGTAGATGCTTTTGAGTTGCTCCTTTCATTTGCATATACTTCATAGATGGCTTCTAATTTTTGCCATATTTCATGTGCCGATTGAATACCTATAACATGATCAAATTCCAAAGTGGTAAGTGAACAAAGTAAAATATTAAGAGCTTTACCATTTAAAGAGATGATTTTCTTCTCTTCATCATTGAGCTTTTTGAAGCCTTTTGAGGTGTGTGGTGTATCTTTCATCGGAATGGATTCTCCATTAATGACGGTGTTCCAAATGTCGAACCCGCAACCTTTTAAGTAGCATTCCATTCTTTCTTTCCAAAATATAAAATTTTTGGAATCAAACCGAGGTGGCTTGGTGGTGGAGGTGCCGGAAAAATGAGCTTCGTTCGTAGCCGACGATCGTTTCTCTTCACTCGCGATGTGAAACGAGCTTGCCAAAGAGTTTGGCTCTGATACCACTTGTAAGTCCAAGCGGCTACGATAATCTAGAGGGGAGGTGAATAGATTATCTCCATCTTTTCGATTTCGCCCTCTTTTTTTAACCGAATGCTCAAGGATAATAACAAAGGTGCGGAATGTAAACAACACACGTCGATTTAAAGAGGTTCAACCCACCTAGGGCCTAATCCTCTACCACCCCAGTATATCCGGGATGGATTTCAAAAGGAAAAAAAGATTTTATTAATTTACCAAAAATTAATACAACACCTTGAGGATTACCACAACCCTCTTACACCACCTTGAGGATTACCACAATCCTCTTACAACACCTTTGAAGATTACCACAACCTTCAAGCACCTGTCACCTAGATCACCCAAGTGTATTCTTACCACAAGAATACTCACAAGGATGTCTTGTGTTGAATGATGACCAAAATCAAGATTACAACTCAATAATGATTGATACAATATGAGTACAAGTGTAATCAAGAATTGAATGCCTAGACCTCAAATTTGTGCAAGTGAAAGTGCTAAGGCTAATACAACAAGATATATGAAAGTGTTTTCTTGAGTGTATCTTGTTGTGTTGTAGTTTTCTCTCTTGTTGTTGTGCTTCAAATCTTCCTCTATTTATATGAGATGATTGATACTTGATAGGCTCCTTTTGGAATCTGATATCTACAAAAAATTGCAATTAAAATCAAGATTATAGCTGTTAGAAATCAATCCCACAATTTAGGAAAAGTTGTCTCTGCACAACGGTTAGAATTTTGTCAAACATTAGGGCGACGACTGTCGCACGAAATAGACTTTAAAAAAACGTATCAACATTTACACAGCGGCCGTCGGCGTCTACCTCGGCCGGTCGACCTATGCCTCAACCGGTCCCCTCATGGGTTTGGAAGAAAGAAAACGCTCGCTTTCAAATTTTGCTCCCAGTGCACCGTTTGCCCAAGGGGTCGACCGGTCGGCGGCACGGTTGCCCTATAGGGCGACCCGGTTGCCTGACCATTTTCTCGCAAACATGAAGTTTTCTGTTTTCCTCAACTTTCGTGCGGGTTGCCCTATCGGCGACGGTTGACCTCAAAACAAAAGTGTTGTCCAATTTATATCGAAAATAAACTTCAAGAAATACTCCGAAAAATAGTGAAAACATTTTAGACCGATCGGGAGTATTAGGACAACATTTAGAAACATTGTTTTGGTGTAAAAATACATTAATGTAAAAATCATTAAAAGTGTTGTCCAATTTTGTCGAAAATAAAACTTGAAGAAATACTCCTAAAATATTAAAACCATTTTAAATCATTTAGGAGTATTTGGACAACCTTTAAAACCATTGTTTTGGTGTAAAATCAAAATCATCAAAATCATGATAAAACCATTTATCAAACAGTGATGTGTAGAGTTTTTCCTACCACTTTGACGAAATCAGCTCAGCAGTGGTTTAGCCAGCTTGCCCCGGGCTCCATTCGAATTTTGATGACTTTAGCTCGGCTTTCCTTAATCGATTCCACGAGTTGCCGTAAGTACTGAAGGTGCCCCGACTCGGTTTAGCATCAAACAGAGAGAAGGGAAGGAATTGAGCTATATCCAGAGGTTTACAAATAAAGTTGGAGGTGCCGTCGGCCACCTCCCGAAAATTTTGGCCAATGCCCTAGCTCAGGGCCTGAGGGATGGGGAGTTCTTTGAATCATTAGTGATAGAGCCTGCTAAGATATTTGACGAGCTATTAGCTCGGGCGGAGAAATATATTAACCTCGAAGAGGCGAGAAAAATGAAAAGAGAGGAAGGAGAGAAGAGAAGAGACAGGAGGGAAGAGCGGGAAGACAAAGGACCTCAGAAGAAGCCGAGGTCTGAGGCAATGGGAGGAAGGCCGAGGTTTGAGAAGTACACGCCTTTGGCATTCCTCGGGCGAGGTGCTTGTAGCTATTGAGAGGCATCCCGACCTGAGGTGGCCAAAGGCGCATGCAGAGGCACCAGTAAAGGCGAAGTGTAAGGAATTTTGTAGATTTCACAATGAATATGGGCACACAACAGATCGGTGCACACACCTGAGGGATGAGATCGAGCGGCTCATTCAGCAGTCACCTTAGGGGAATTTGTGTACGTCGACAAAAAGGAGAAAAAGGGAGTATAAGAGGGATAATCGGGGCTATCATCAACCTCGGCGGGAGCCGTAGCGTAGGGGGAGAAAGGGAGGAGCTACCTCCACCTCCGCCCCCACCTCGGCGAGAGGTCATCCAGATGATTGTTGGAGGGCCGGCGGAAGGAGATTCGAGGCGAGCTCGGAAAAAGTATGTGAGAGCGGCAGACACGGATCGGGTGCGAGAAACGATTAAAGGTGGAACAGTCGGTCAAGAGCGCAAAATCCAATCGGACCGAGGAGGATTGTAGGGTATCGTGACACCTCACAAACGATGCTTTGGTGATCACAGACGATCTCTAATTATGATGTGCAGGCGGTATTTGTGGACACAGGGGAGCTCAAAGATATCCTATTCTATGATTGTTATAAGAAGATGGACCTCCAGGTCGGCTTGGAAGCGGTGGATACGGCGTTGGTTGGGTTCGCTGGAGGGATGATCCAACCGATAGGTATGATTACTTTACTTGTCTCTTTGGGAAAGGAGCCTAATCGTAAAACTAGAATGATTCGATTTTTGATAGTTGATGCACCGTCCTCTTATAATGTCATGTTGGGTAGACCGGCACTAAATGCTTTCCAAGCAGTGGTGTCGGTATACCATCTAAAAATGAAATTTCCCGTGGGAGAGAAAGTAGGGGAGGTCGATGGTGATCAGTATATGGCTAGAAAATTTTACGTAGAAAGTATTCAGAAGGCAGAAAGGGGGAGTGCTTTTGATGATGATAGAAACAAAGACAAGTTGGTTAGGTTGGACGAACCGGTGGAGCATGTCCAGCCTAATAATGAAATGATGATGGTCGAGCTAGTGCCAGGTGACCCTGATAAGGTCACCAAGGTCGGGAAGGAGTTGCCGGACAAATTGAGGGATGAGCTGGTGGAGTTTCTAAGGAGTAATGTGGATGTATTTGCTTGGACGGCGGAAGACCTGGTGGGGATCGATCCAAACATTGCTGAACATAGGCTTAATGTTAATCCATCATATAAGCCGGTGAAACAAAAGAAAAGGAACTTCGGCCCTAAGAAGGATGCTATAATTTGGGCGGAGGTGCAAAAGTTGTTGAAAGCAGGGCACATCAAAGAAATCCAGTTTCCAGAATGGCTATCTAATGCAGTATTGGTCCCGAAAATAGAGGATGATTGGCACATGTGTGTGGACTTTAGGGATTTGAATCGTGTTTGCCCTAAGGATTACTACCCATTACCCAGAATTGATCAGCTAGTAGATTCGACGTCGGGATGTGAACTGCTTAGTATGATGGATGCGTCCGCAGGATATCATCGGATCAGGCTAAGCAGAAGACCAAAAAGGTGTGCTTCACCACCTCTTTTGGTACCTTCTGTTATGTAGTAATGCCGTTCGGATTGAAGAATGCAGGAGCCACATACCAGAGGTTGGTGGATAAGATGTTTGGAGAGCAGCTCGGCAGGAACATGGAGGTGTATGTGGATGATATGTTGGTCAAAAGCATAAAGGCTGTGGATCATGTGCGTGACCTAGCTGAAACGTTTGACACCTTGAGGAAGTATAGGATGAAGCTGAACCCCAAGAAGTGTGCCTTTGGGGTCAGGTCGGGAAAGTTTCTGGGGTACATGGTAACGGAGAAAGGAATAGAGGCCAACCCAGAGAAGGTCAGGGCCATTAGAGAGATGGCACCGCCTCGGGATACCAAAGATGTGCAGTGTTTAACGGGTCGGCTAGCAGCGCTGAATCGCTTTATTTCGTGCCTCGCAGAGAGAAGTTTGCCCTTTTTTAAGGTCTTGAGGAAAGCTAGAAAGTTTGCTTGGGATGAGGAGTGCCAAAGGGCTTTCGAGGATTTGAAGAATTATTTGGCTGATCTGTCATTGCTAACTAAGCCGTTGCCTGGGGAGCCCTTATACCTCTACCTTTCGGTAGGGGAGCGGGGTTAGATCTGATCGGGAAGAGGATCGGTTGAGGCGGTGTACTATGTCGAGAAAGTTTTGAGAATCTTGAGAGCTGCGATATGTGGAGATCGAGAAGGCAGGTTTGGCCTTGGTGGTGACTGCGAGGAGACTTCGGCCCTATTTCCTTTTGCATAAGGTAATCGTCCGAACTAATCTTCCATTGGGAAATGTGATGAGTAAGCCCGAGGTAGCGGGGAGGTTAGTGAAGTGGGCTATTGAGTGAGTGAATATGATATTGAATTCGAGAACAGATCGGCCATTAAAGCTCGGCTTTGGCGGACTTTGTTCAAGAATCAATCGAGATGATAGCAGAGAAGGAACTTGGGTGATTTATGTGGATGGATCAAGGGAGCTCGGGTGTGGTCTTTGGTATCGTCTTGATCAGCCCGCAAGGAATCGAAAATGACTTTGCTGTGAGGTTGGAGTTCAAGCTATCTAATAATGAGGCGGAGTATGAGGCATTCATTAGAGGAATGCAAATGGCCATTGAGATGGGGGCTGTTAGGATGGTAGTTTACATGGACTCTCGGCTCGTCCACAAACAAAGTTATGGAGAGTTCGAGGTCGGGAGGAGAAGATGAAGAGGTATGTTGAAGCATATCGAGCTTTAGAAGGGAAAGTGAAAGAAATCAAGATATGTCAGGTCCCGAGGGAGGAAAATGGTCGAGCGGATTTTCTAGCAGAATTGGCCAGTTCGGCCTGGGAGAATCAAGCTAAACAGATCACACTTCGGTGGCAAAAGAAAAACGACAGGGGTTGGAGGTTGGAGAGATAGAGGAGAAAGAGGATTGGAGGTCGGCTATCATAGCTTACTTAAAGGAAGGGGTCTTACCAACAGGTAGGCGTGAAGCAGCTCGACTGAAAATTCGGGCGACACGTTTTTGCATTATCGGGGATAAGTTATATAAGAGAGGCTTCTCTATGCCTTTGCTGAGGTGTTTGAGTGGAAAAGAGGGTACATATGTGCTCAGAGAGATACATGAAGGTTGTTGTGGGAATCACATGGGAGCAAGAATTTTGATGAAAAAAGTCCTTAGGGCAGGGTATTTTTGGCCTTACCTGAAAGGGGAAGCAGAAAAGTTGGTGAGAGCTCGGCATGTCCATTTGCAAAATGGGGAATTGACATCGTGGGTCCCTTTCCTCTGGCTTCAGGTTAGAGGAAATTCTTGATTGTGGCAATCGACTATTTTAGCAAGTGGGTGGAGGCAGAACCTCTTGCTAAGATAAATGAGGATGCAGTGATGAAATTTATTTGGCAAAACATAGTGTGTCGGTATGGAGTGCCTCGGGCCTTGATATTAGATAATGGGACGCAGTTCGCGGGGGCAGAAATCCGAGCTTGGTGTGAGGAAATGAAGATCAAGCAAAACTTCACTTCGGTGGCTCACCCGCAGGCTAATGGGCAAGTGGAAGTAACTAATAGAATTCCTGTCCAAGGATTGAAAGCTCGGCTAGAAAAGGCAGGAGGAGCGTGGGTTCGGGAGCTCAGTTCGGTGCTGTGGGCTTATCGAACTAATCCGAAGGAGGCCATTGGTGAGGCTCCGTTCAGCTTGGTGTATGGTATGGATGCTGTCATACCGGTGGAAATCGGGATGGAAACACATCGAGTCCAGAATTTTGATGAAAATATTAATGAGTTGTTGATCCGAGAGGCATTGGATACGATAAATGAGAAAAGGGAGATGGCATTTCTGCAGATGGAAAAGACACGAGGAAGGATCAAAGCAGCTTATGACAAGAAAGTAAAGAAAAGGGCCTTTCAGGTCGGTGATTTGGTTTTGAGAAGGTCGGATGCTAGCAAAAACAAAGGGAAATTGGATGCGAATTGGGAAGGACCACTTCGGGTGGTGAAGGTACTGGCAGGAGGTGCGTACGAGCTGGAAGAGATCGGAGGTCGAAAGCTCCCGAGGGCTTGGAACAGTTGCAATTTGAAGAAATATCATTCCTATAATAGAGAAATATTTGATGTAATCAATCTGCTCATTTTGAATGAAATGATCCGCTGCCACACTATGAGTTCGGAAAGTGGAAAAGAAAAACTGACAAGTATTTGGAACTCAGCTCGAGCTAGTCTCCAAATACTTGGGGCCACGAGGCCATGCGAGGAGCTCGGCTCGAGCCAGCTTCCTTTGATGAAACTGACAAGTATTTGGAGCTCAGCTCGAGCTAGTCTCCAAATACTTGGGGCCACGAGGCCATGCGAGGAGCTCGGCTCGAGCCAGCTTCCTTTGAAGACTGATAAGTATTTGGAGCTCAGCTCGAGCTAGTCTCCAAATACTTGGGGCCACGAGGCCATGCGAGGAGCTCGGCTCGAGCCAGCTTCCTTTGAAGACTGACAAGTATTTGGAGCTTAGCTCGAGCTAGTCTCCAAATACTTGGGGCCACGAGGCCATGCGAGGAGCTTGGCTCGAGCCAGCTTCCTTTGAAGAAACTGACAAGTATTTGGAGCTCAGCTCGAGCTAGTCTCCAAATACTTGGGGCCACGAGGCCATGCGAGGAGCTCGGCTCGAGCCAGCTTCCTTTGAAGAAACTGACAAGTATTTGGAGCTCAGCTTGAGCTAGTCTCCAAATACTTGGGGCCACGAGGCCATGCGAGGAGCTCGGCTCAAGCCAGCTTCCTTTTAAGAGATTGACAAGTATTTGGAGCTCAGCTCGAACTAGTCTCCAAATACTTGGGTCCACGAGGCCATGCGAGGAGCTCGGCTCGAGCCAACTTCCTTTGATGGAACTGACAAGTATTTGGAGCTCAGCTCGAGCTAGTATCCAAATACTTGGGGCCACGAGGCTATGCGAGGAGCTCGGCCCGAGCCAGCTTCCTTTGATGAGCTAAATATGCCAATGTTTTTTGTAAAAAAAAAAATTTAAAAAATTATTACTACAAGAATAATAGACAAGAGATCGAGAAAATGAAAGTGCGAAGAAACTTTATTGATCATTCAAAATAAATACAAGTACACGATGGAAAGTTACAAAAATAGAACTAAACTCCTAAGTAGTAGGAGGAACATTCTCGGTGTTCAGGTCGTCCAGGGAGATGGTCACATCGTCTACAAGAGCGAGATCAGGATCATCATCTGGGATCTCCTGGACTTGAGAAGGGCCTGCGGGAAGCTGAGGAGTTGGTTGATCTCCAGGAGGTTGGGAAGGGCCGGCCGAGCTGGAGGCAGGGTGGAGGATAAAGGGAGCAGATAAGGATTCTGAACTCCTCCACAGGAACAAGTTGAGACGCTCCGCCGTCGCCGTCGAAAAACACGAAGCCTTTGGGGTCGGGCAGAATCCTCCGGGGACCTCGGCGATCGAAGGGCTCGAGTAGTGATACCGCGTTCCCTGAGTTGAAGCTCGGCCTGGTCAAAAGCAAAGCCATAGTACTCCATGGCGGAATCTGAGAGAACTCTGATAAATTCCCTAGAGCTTAGAAAGGCTTGCTTCACCCTCTCCCGAATGGCCTGAACTATGGAAGAGCCTTCGGGGGAGGTGAGGAAACTTTACCGACCAGTTTCTACGCCCTCAGCTCGGGCTTGGTCGACATTGACAGTACATCGGATCTGGAGATCTCTTAGCTCGGTCTTGAGGTCAGCATTATCGCTCGAGCCTTTATTTTGGCCTCTAGAGAAGCCACCGTAGCCTTGTTGACCTCTTCCCGTCCTTGTACCGGCGGTTCTCCTCTAGGAGTTTAGTCTCCCGAGCTTTCAGCCGGATGACCTCCTTCTTAGAATTGTTGAGATCGGCACTCTGGGAAGGATCGACAAAGCCAACCCGAGCTCGGGAGATCGGGCGGCGGCTAGGCGTGCCTCGACCTTTGAGTGGTTTAGCGAGAATGAGGTCACCACTACGCATCACCGAAGTTTCTCCCGGCGATTCGGTCGGGAGTTTGGGCGATTGCCTTGGACATACTTGGATGGCAAAGGTTCCATCGTTGTTCTTCGAGATGGAATTGCTGTGAAGAAGGTTTGATTGGGTGTATGAATGGGAGTGCGAGAGAGAGAGAGCGGCAGGAGGTGGGGTGTTCTTCGCCCTCTTGGCAGCTCCTGTGCTGGTGCCGACAGCTGACCTCTTGGGAGGAGGAGGTCGGGAAGAAGGTTGAGCCCCCGGGCCAGTGAGATCGGCCATCACTGCGGCAACTGTGTCTGGTCACCGAAGTGGAGGAGGGCGACCTCGGGCGGGGGCGGCGGATCGATGGATGAAGGAGGTTGTGAGCCAGGAGCAATGGCTTGCTCCTCATCATCCAGCTCGGCAACCATCTGTGCCATGAACATATCTGCACAAAGAGGAGAGATTAGCTAATGAGTAAGAATAAAATAAACCAACTGCAAAAATGACAATTACCAATGTCACAAGGCAAGGAGCCACGATGTGGCTCACTCAAAAGTAGTACTGAAGGGAAGGGGTTATAAAGGCGAGAAAGGTCGTACTTGACCAAGGTGAGTTTATTTATCCGAGCCTGAGATCGGAGACCGATCTGCGGGGGTTGTGTTTGCGTTGGAGTGGAAGGGTCCAGTCCAAGCAATAGAAACCCCAAGCTCGGGGAAGAAATAAAAAAATATTTGTCCTTCCAGAATTTGTTGGAGGAAGGATACTTGCTTAGAAACTGAGCATCACCTCGGGAGGTGATGTAGAAAAGACCCTTGGTGTTCGAGCTCTTTATTTGGAATAGGGCAAAGAAACTCTCTAGTGGGTTCTATGTCTAAGTACTTAGTCAAAATAATGAAGCCGGCTAGGATACGGAATGAGTTCGGGGCTAGTTGATTTAATGGCACCCGGGAGAACTCGGATACCCCAACCATGAATGGATGGATGGGAAATCGGAGGTCGCCCTCTATCTGACCTACGAAGAAGGATATGGCATTGGGTGGAGGTCGGTTAGGTCGGTCAGAGCTGCTGGGTAGATAGAATTTGAAAGAGGAAGGAATTTGGGCTGTTCTTTTAAGGGTTTGAAGATTGGGGGCTGATAAGGTGGTCTCCTTGAAATCATGAGGATATACAGGTAAGGAACCTGAGCACGGAGCTCGGATCTCTATTGTATCGGAATCCCGACCTGAATCAGAGCTAGATTCAGTCGCATCAGGGTCCGATGGACGGACTCCGGCGAGGGAAAGGGGCAGAGGAGTAGAGCCCGTCGTTATTGCCCACCGTTCTAAGTCGGCGATGACTGGGTCCGATGGTGTTGAGTGAGAGGAAGAGGAGGCCATATTAAAAGAAAAGAAAAACTGGAAAAGAAAGGGTTACTTACTGGATAGAAATAAGAGGTTGAAGGAGGAAGATAGTCTGGACCGTGAAACTTGTGAAGCCTACCGGAACTTGGAGAATGCCGCCGGAGAAGAAGAGTATTTGCTGAGGGAAAGTTTTGAAAATTGAAGGAAAGGAAAATGGAAAATGGAGGAAGAAGGTGGCTTTTATAAGGGGAGAGAGAAGATAAAGGGGCGCCTCGATTTTCGAGGAGACATTTGACGGTCTACGAGGTGTCAGGAAGCCGAAAAGACGTCCCATCCATCGAATCCGCGTGTCAGGTACTCGAAAGGCCAAAGGGCGGCAGGAATTTCAAACGCCAAAAGTCGGCGGGAATGTGAAAAGCACAAACCCTAAATGCTAGGTCAGCTCGGCCTATCAACAACTATGGTTGAGGTACCGACCAACCCATAGTTGGGGGGAGGAATTGATAAGGGCAAAAGATTGTCTGGGCCGACCTGACAGGCCTAATGCATTGGGCCGACCTGCTAATACCGGGCATTGGGCTGAAATGGAGGCCCATAGCCTTGGGATGACCTGTTAAGGGTTAAATAGTGGGCCGATCTAGGGAGGCTTATAGTCTAAGGCTGATCTTATAAGGCTTATGAGTATGGAACCGACCTACTGAGCTCATAGGTGGGAGGTACATCATATTGGGCCGATCTGTGAAGGCCCAAGTATGAGCGTATGTTCATGGGGCCGACCTATGTAAGGGCCATTGTACTAAACCGACCTGTCAAGCCCGGTATGGCTAAAGGTGACCTGTTGTGGACCTGTTGTATAGTGCAGCTCGGATTAGAACATGTATGAGGCTCCGAGGATGCCTTGGAGAATTACAGGGGCTTTGTATCGTACCTTGGGCCGAGGTGTTTTGAAACAGGTCGGAGCTAGGGTCTTATGGGTGTAAAATTAGGGTTGTTTAAGGAGATCCGATCCTAATCTAATGATGACTCTGACACCAAATCGTAACGGAATCCCGGATTTTACGGAAACCCTAATCCGAGCTAAGATATAAAAGGCCCAAACCCAGGTTCATTCTAACATAATCTCATTTTTACTGTTACATTGCTTTTTTCTCTCTCTAGCCTGTACTTCCTTCTCAAGATACTGACTTAAGCATCGGAGAGGGTACGCCGGAGCCCCCCCTCCGGCCCCCCTTGTGCAGGTTTTGTGGTGGACTTCGTCTGGGAAGGTGATCGGCGAGGAGAGGCAGTTTTTGGGAGCAACCACCATATATCATTCACTCCCAAAAATTAAAAAATAAAAAATTCATCGGAGCAATGTGGTTGACACCCCGAAAAAAATCCACAAAAATGAATTAATGGATATCATTTAGTTTACCAAAACGAAAACCTCAATTCAGCCGACAATAGAACTCTCTAATTTTTGGACCACAGCTCAAAAACCCAAAAACCAAAAACAAATAATTTCATACAAACAAAATAAAAAATCTTGCTTATATATATTTGTACGTACAATACACATTCTTGCTCCTTCAAATCATCCTGAACTAGATGTAGAACAAATCATCGTTAAATACTTAAATGGACAGACTGTTGGTATTCCAAGATGAACTTTTTACCTATCCATTCAAAACTTATCTAAACAAGAACACAAATTTCAGATAAAAAAACAAATTTGATCTTTTTTTACTAATGTGTAGTAAATCTCTGCAAATTCATTAAACAAAAAAGAGAAACAATTGACTACGAAGCATAGCTTGTCCATGTTTGGTGCGACCAAAACAAAACTGACTTATGAAAAGTTTGAATGTGAACCAAGTCCAGAATTTATTTTGCATACACATTCGCTAATTACCTGTGTACGATAATGCAAAAAAGAAAAAATTCAGCACAAGGGTAGAAGTTATTATTACTTGCAGGTCTCAATTCATGGATGGCATTTGATGTTTCTTCAAATAATGGAGGTAGACTCTTGAACCCCGTCAATAAAACCTGCCACATCAAATATATAATCACTAGCACTATATCAACAAACATATATCTCAAATGATCTTACAAGAATTTATAAATTTTCCATACAGTTTATAACAAAAATCAAGTTAACTTAGGCATCCACTATGTTGAGACAAGCAGAATCTTCTCTCTCACGCTCCATTTGGTTAAACTACTAAACTTCATTCTCCTCACTAAATGCATATCCCAATATACCAGAGTGTTGAAAAAGGTAATTGTTATTTATGTTTTAGAACATACCTCAAACCATGATATTGGTTAATCCTATGCTAAAGCTCATGTTAGTGAGGTACAATCAAGAACAAACCTTTGCAACAACACCGAGAGAATAAGGTATGTGATAGTTTTGATCTTTGCAATCCTATACTTTTTTGCTGATAAAGTATGAAATGGTGTTCACAATTTTCACAGAAAATCATCATGTAATTCTGCACTTCTAAAGGAAAAGTTGATTTTCTTTCTTCTTCCTCTTTTTCTCTTTCTTTCTTTTTATTTTTTGGGTGGGGGTGAGGGGGTGGGGCTGAGACTAAGGTCAAGTGTTCCTGAGAATGGAGTTTCTTTGCTCACTTCTAATATGATCGACATGCATGTCCAAAGAGATCAGTTCTTTGCTCACTTAAATATTTAATGTGATTGATTCTTCTTCGATATTTAATGTGTTATTGTTGTAGTTGTTGTGAAGGCTCTAAGTCATTGTTAAAATGGACAAAGAGTGGATGTTTAAGAGTAGGTTATCACATGAGTATGAAGCTGGAGTAGAATCTTTCTTGCAATTTGCAAGGCAGAATGCTGTTAATTCCAACAAAATACATTGCCCTTGTGTAAAATGTGGTAATCTACGGAAGAAAAATGTTGAAATCATAAGGGCACATTTGTGTCGTAATGGTATGGATCTAACATATCATACATGGATCTGGCATGGGGAAAGATTAGAGAGATCAATGAATGAAAATGTTGAAGTAGGGCAAGGTGATAAAGATTTTGTTGCTGATGAACTCGAAGACATGGTACACGAACTTGCAGATGATCCAAATGAATTTAGTAAATTATTGAGGATGCTGACAAGCCTTTATATCCCGAATGCACCGAGTATACAAAATTATCTGCGGTGGTGAAATTATATAACTTGAAGGCAAAACATGGTTGGAGTGACTCAAGTTTTACTGAGTTGCTTAGTATGTTTAAAGACATGCTTCCAGATAAGAACGAATTGCCTCGATCTTTGCCCCAATGATTGTATCTTATACCGGAAGTAATATGAAAATATGCACAACTGTCCTACTTGTGGGATGTCACGGTGGAAGTTGGGGAAGAATGACAAGATACATGAAAATATTTCAGCGAAGGTCCTATGGTACTTTCCACATATACCTAGATTTCAGAGAATATTTCGAAGCAAAGAAATATCAAAAGAGTTAACTTGTCATGCTGACAAAAGAGTTCGTGATGGTAAGTTGCGTCATCCAGCTGATGCACCCTGCTGGAGAGTTGTGGATCATAAATAAAATAAAAAATCGAAAAAAGAAAATTTTTTTTCAAAAAATGCTTCAATTAAGATTGAACAACTTATTACTATATCTAAGTAGAATCTAATCAATTCCCTGCAACGGCGCCAAAAACTTCCAGGCGGTGAATAAATAGTTGATTAATAATAATTGTAGGTCTTCTGACTCATTACAATTATTACTAACTCCCAAAAGATTTGTGAATTGAATGACTCCCCACAAACAGTTGTAGGTCTCCTGACTTGTTACATCCGTTTATGTCTGAATTCGATTTCCGTCTTTATTAGAACTCATCTCCCGAATTTTGCACTAACAAATATGACATGCAATTTATTCCCGGCAAATAAAAGCAATTATAAATAAGCACTAAAATTCATAAAATAGAAAGCATGAATTAATTAAGAAAATAAATAATCATATTTAATATAAATCCACAGTTTCGATTATGCCCCTAAGATCCGAAAAATATGCCAAACATTGATTACAAACTCATAGATAAATTTGAATCAACATTATGACATCATATAAGCATAGACAAGAGATCTTAGACAAAGAAAGAAAACCCCTTCTTGTCAGGATGGATTCGCCTACCAAGCCCTCGAAGCTCTTGTGCTCCCTAGATGCGAAAGTCTTGTGGTATTTTTTGCGACCTAACCTTTTGCTCTCAAAAGCTCTTCGATTCCTTAGTTCCTATGTTATTGGATATGTTTTTGTTGTATGAAGTGATGATATTTCGTGCAAGACTTGGTCCCCTTTATATAGGTGCTTGGAGAGGTCACTTGTAGAGTTTGAACGGAAAAATAACTCTGAAAAATGCATTTGGCAGCATCCCACACGGCCTAGCCGTGTGGCACCACACGGCCATGTGGTTGTTTGGCCTATTCCACATGCCCGTGTGGGCTTCACATGGTATGGCCGTGCGGGCCTGGTTCCATCCCCTGTTTTCTTCCCTTCTTCACACAGTTGTGTCACTTTCACACCGGCATTTTCACATGGCCGTGTGACATCACACGATCCGGCCGTGTGACGTATTTTTGTCCATGTGTTTATCCGAATTTGCTCCTGGGGTTTTCATGGCAGTTGTAGCCCTTTCTCTGAGCTTTCCATATGAACTTAAATCATCTCAATAGCAGTTTTGTAGAGAACGTTATGGCCAAAATACTAAACCCTGCCAGTGTCGGAAACTGTTAGCGCATTTGGACGTTTTTTTTGAAGGAAATTCCATTTTGTTCCATCGTCCATGCTTCTATCCTTCACATATTTGCTCGTATATTAGCTCTTGACCTATGATTTGGAACGTGATATCTCTTTTTATCCAATTTGGCTCCATTTCCTGTAAGAAATTACAAGAATATGCAGTATCATGCCTAACAAAGGAAACCAACCAAAACACACTGAATATGCATGCAAATGCATCAAATATATATATCATTTTAAGCCCTCAAATGCACGTATATTTTCACTCATCAATAAAGCTTCCAAGCAATCTTGAATTTTATCTTACCTACAAAATTGTTCAAGGGGAACGAATAAATTATGAAGCCATTTTTGTGCATTGTTTGATTGAATCAAGGACACTAGCAAAGAAGCAATATACCTTGGGTAATTTGATTTGTCAGCTTCTTTTCTTGTCAGATTATTTGGACTCGGAAATGAATAACCACATTATTCAAAATGGCTTTGACAAGGATAACATACTCCAAACGATAGGAATGAGGAGAACAATGGTTAGAGCTCCTACAACATCCGCCCGAGGACGTGCTTCTATTCCAAATCTTCCTCGTGATGATTCATTTGATGATATTAAGATTGAGAATTCGATGGCGGAAGGAGGTAATATTCCCGAACCGTAGGGTAATACCAGGGAGTCGCTTCTTAGTGATCGAATGAACACACATTGAAACAAACACAATTCGGCACTTTATTTTTTTATGAAGGGGAATTGAAGAGGTCAAAAGGGAAAATGCAAAGTTGAAGGGAAAAATAAGCAAACTTAAGAAGTTCATCAAAGAGCTCCTACCCATGGCATGCTTCTCCTCGGATGAGGATTGATATTTCCCATCCCCTTATTTTCTGTCTTTTTTACTCATTGTACTTTCTTTTAACATTTGATAACTTATCTATTAGTATGGTATGCTTTGTTACTTTGATATATTTTTGTTGACTAATGAGTTATTTTTGATGATTTCAAAGGGCAAAAAATGCAAATAAGCTAAGCTTTTGGTGCTAAGCTATTGGTAATTAGCTAGCTTATATGTTGGTAAATAAGTAAATAAGCTTATTTGGTTAAAAAGCATTTGATGGTAAAAGTGCTTTTGTGTTCTTTATTTCTTAAAAAGCATTTGTCAATACAGAGGGCTATTTCGATTGATTATTGGCTAATGTACTTATTTGGCTTGTATTATTATCTTGGACTATGATGTTTCTTGAAAAAAAATCTAAAACTTATTGGTGCTCAAGGACTTAAAATTTTATTGAAAAGTGATTATTCTTTTGGACATATGAAATTTTTTGTCAAAACCATTTATAAGTGTCCAAAAGTGATCTTGAGCTCATTGTTTGATAATTTTTCAACATGGGCAAAAATGAAAAAAATGATAGAATAAATAAATCTTGTTATTACAATAAAAGTGATTATTTTTTGACAGGGGAGGATGCATTGATAGGGGGAGTCTACATATTTTTTTCTCAAAAACCCTATCAAAAATACTTTGGGTTTAAATCATGAAAAAGGGGGAGTTTGTTATATTGAGATTATTTTTGATTTTGATGATTTAACCTTAATAATTTTTCGATTAATTTGAAACAATTTTTTCAAGCATTACAAATCTTGTTTTTCACCTCTTAAAGTTTTTTATCTATTATTGAATACCATCAAGGTAAAATAGATCCTGAAAGACTTAGTTGATTTTTTTACGGATCAAAAACGTCCCTGGACTAGGTCAACCGGTCGACCAGGAGATCAACCGGCAGGTCGACCAGGAGGTCAACAAGTTTAGAACTCTCCCATGTTTCATCAACCACCAGGCACCGGTTGACCCCCCTTGTCTACCGGTCACCCCACAGGTTGACCTCTGCCAGATAGATTCCAACGGTTTTGTTTTTCAAATCTTTCTCCTGGTCCCGTTCAAAATCTGAGGATTTTAAACCTATGGCAGACAGCAAAATTTACTTTTATCACTTTATCATTTTTGTACATTATTTGTGCATCTTGTGATCTTATTTTTGCAGACAAAATTCAAATATGAGGAGCCTATGTTGGGATTGAAATCATGAAACCCCTCTATAAATACTTGAAAAAGATTGGAAGATCAACACGACACATCATCTACAAATCACAACAAGAAAATCAGCAAATTTCTCTAAGTGTTCATTTTCACATTCTTGTTGTATTAAGCCTAACACTTCTTCATATCTGGATTGATAGGCTTTCCTTCTTGATTACACTTGCACTTTTGAGTTGTAATATTTTCATATAAAGTGTAATCTTGATTGTAACTCTTAAATCATCCAAAACAAGAAATTCTTGTTAGTGTTCTTGTGGTAAGAACACATTTGGTTGATTATTAGATATTGAAGAGTTTGGTGCTCTTCATAGAGGTGATAAGAGTTTGGTGCTCTTATAAGTTGGTGTTGTAAAAGGAATTTGGTACTCTTCATGGTAAAGGTTGTAATAGTTTGGTATCTATTAATAAAGTTTTTCCCTTTTTGAAACCCATTCGGACATACCAGGTGGTAGAGCATTAGGCCCTAGGTGGGTTGAAACTCTATAAATTATCGTGTGTTGATTTAATTTTTGCAATTCTATTTCTTCATCTTCTACATATTCGAAAAAGAGGGCGTACCTCGGATAATCGGCAAAATCTATTCACCCCCCCACTCTAGATTTTCTTAGCCACTTGGAATGACAATTTCTTGGCCTTGGGAATGACCTATAGTGAGTTTGAGGTTTTTACCACTTGGGCTTGTATCCATAGGACTTGACTGATATTTCATGTGATGGTTCAGGTCAGCCTGTGTATGGTAGTTTCTATCATTCTCTTCATATGGTTTTTTTGTAAAACCTCTGGGCTTTTGGTAGTTCTACTTTGATTTCACAGAATATTTTCTGTTTGGAGTCTGTTGATGGGCTTTTCTAAATTTTTTTCAACAGCCCTTTCAACAAACTCAGATGGCTTCTTACTCTTGCTTTTATAACCTAAGCCAGCATGTGTGTACTTGTGATGGTGTGTGGGTGTAACATATGGTACTTTTGGCTTTTGAATTCTCCCATTGCTTGAGGAACCTTTTTCCAATCAATCTTGTAGTTTGTGCATTGACAAACGAATTAAAACCTAAGCCTGCTTTGTCTCCAGTTTCCTTTTGGATCATCATCAACTCATCCAATGTTTTAGATGATTTGATGAGTGATGCAATCACCTTTTTTAATTCTTTTTCCCTATTTTATCTTTCAGTTAAGTCTGCTTTTACCTTAGCTATCTCAGCTTTCAACTCTTTGTTCTCATCAGCTATGTGACTAAGAGTACTCAGCTCTTCAGTCAGCTATGAGTTTTTGCTCTTGAGTTGGTTGTTTTCCTCATATAGAAGTGTGTGTGAGGATTTCTTGTGCTCAAAGTCTTTCACCATTTTACCTAATGAATCATAAAGATATGTGGGTGATGAAGTGTGTGTGTGTGTTTGTGTCATTATCACTATCATCAGAATTTGAACAAGATGAGTTAGAATTTACCTCATCTTTCTATTCTTTAGCCATGAGACATATCAATGCCTCTTCATATGTATCAGAGGAGTAGTCTGCTTCACTGTTGTCTGACTCAACAGTCTCCTTGCACTTGGTTGTATCTGGTTCAACAGCCATCATTGCTTTCTTTCTTTCATGTATTCTTTCCCTGAAGACTTTCCTATCCTCTTCATTTCTGTATTTGTTGACTGGTGGATAAGGGGATCAACTACAAAGTGTCCTGGCTGTCTGTAGTTCCAGCACATGCCTTCAACTTTCTTGGTCTCGGCTCTCTTTGGGGTTCTTTCTTCCTTGCCTTTGGAAGGTGCTGAGTGTCTTCTGTAGGATTCACCCTTGTTTCTTTTATAGTTCTCATTGAAGAACTTATTGAATCTTTTGACCACTAGGGCTATTTCTTCTTTGTCTATGATGTCCTTAGATTTTGTACTTTTTGATTCTTCAACCATCAGAGCAGCTGTCTTGGGCACATCTATCTCATCTTGCTCTTTTCTTCTGAGCTCGAATTCATAAACCTTTAAGTCTGAGAATACCTCATGGTTGGAAATCCTTGTTAAGCCCATAGAATGCCTAAAGGCCATCATTTTCATTTCCTACTCAACTGGGAGAGATCTAAGAATTTTTATATACATTTTCTTCTATGTATATTATTTTCCAAGAGATGAAATCTCATTTATGATCTCTGTGACTCTGGCATCCAGCTGATCCAATGTTTCACCAGGTAACATCTTGAAGTTCTCAAACTTCTGTACATCGCCAGTCTATTTGTTTTCCTTAATCTACTTTGATTCTTTGCAGATTAGAGTTAGTTTTTCCTATATTTCCCGAGCAGTCCTGCAAGATTTAACTTTTTTAAACATTGATTTATC
This sequence comes from Rehmannia glutinosa, assembly GCA_016081115.2. Lineage (NCBI taxonomy): Eukaryota > Viridiplantae > Streptophyta > Magnoliopsida > Lamiales > Orobanchaceae > Rehmannia > Rehmannia glutinosa. The sequence continues at coordinate 52,072,654 of CM071928.1, forward strand.
AAGAGTTTTATATAGAATGTCATTGGCCATATTGTCCAAGTTATATCTCTTTTGATCTTCGTTGGTCCATTCACTCTTTGGTTTTTCAACTATGGCAAGTCTTTCTGCAGCATCATCCTTAGCAGCTCTTACAGCTGTGTTCACTTTAGTGATCTTTATGGGTCCATCTTCGATGACAAACCACATTTGATCATGCAGTGCTGAGAGATGTGCCTGCATGTGAATTTTCCAATCATCAAACGCTTCCATATTAAACATGGGATAGCGAGACATATTTGCTTCCATGATAACAACTTCTGAAAGAAAGTATAAAAACAGTCAAGTGTTGATCTTTGAAATCATAATTTTTATTTGCTTATATCCAAACATGAGATATCATTTTCTAACACTTATTCCTATCAACAAAGACCTCATCCAAAAATTCCATGATTTTTGTCTCCGTTTGTCTATTTTTATATTGTATTTTACAAGTTTGTTTTTTGTTATTGGTTGTGTTTTTAATTGTTTTCTATTGATATATTTTTATCTTTATTTTCTTCTTATTTTTTTCCATACGAAAAAATTGGGCGATGTGGGGGTTGGGTTACTAGTATAGTTGTTGCAACTTTGGATATGTAGGAAATACCTTACTTTTAGTAATAATTTATTTTGCTTGAAGTCTATATTATTCTTTGCTTTCACCTTTAATACAACGTAACTGTAACATGTTATTATCTCCGATCACTAATTTTCCATTGTTTTTTTCTGTCAGAGAAATCTTAAAGCCATGGATAATGTGGGATTATTTGCTAAGCAAGAGAAGGATGATTGAATAGAGAAGATAAAACAAGAAGTTACAGATATGGTTAAGTTGTGGTTTAATATATGAAATCAAAAGTATGCATTATAATTTTTATTCTGAGACCAGGCACTGGGGTTGGATTGTCGTTGACCTATCTGACAAATATAATCCAAGATTTATTTTTCTCCCAAAAAGGACTTGTCCATATATATCATATATTTGTCTCAAATCACGACTCTCTCCCAACACCCAACACCGGAATAAACACAATTGGCTCTTAATTTTAGATTGTTTGAGGACTGAGGGCCTATATATTTAGTTATATTCGACATGCTTTGCAGGCTGAGCAACAAGCTGCAAATTCAGATGATTTTCAAGAAGTTGGTCCAGAAGAGAAAGAAGCCTTGAAACGCAAATACAACATGGATGATGTAATGGGAAATAATATTTGCGACTTGTATGACCTTTACATTGAGGTATTATTCATCAGTTTTTTGTTGCTCACTTCTAATCCTCCAAACCACCAATTCCCCCACCCTCTTCCCAGGAAAAAAAGAATGGCGCAACAAAGTAAAACAAAATCAAATGTTTGGATTTTTTTAGTGATGTACATAACTTGCTTTTCGGGGTTTCATTCCAGAGACAAGAAGAAGATTCAGGTCCACCAGTCAGAAGACTACATCACAAGGTAGTTGGAATGTAACTCATGTTTCATTCAAATAGGTTTATCATCGAAAACAAATTTTTGACTATTAGATTTCATGCACAAGAAGATCTTCGAAAGTAAATTAAAAATAGCTTAATTGACGGGGTGAATTTATATGTGCGAATGTGTACTAGAAAAATATAGATTTGTGCCTTTACAACTTTGCAGGTGTTCCCTTTGGTTAGTTAGTTTCTTTGTTTGAGTAAGTAAAGTGCATGATGTAGGTCCCAAGGGGTGTTAAATTAAGTCTAGAATGAGGGTTTGAATAAACTTAACCAATTTTTCAAATTTAAACTTAAATCAGAATTTTATACAAGTAAACAGATGGGTCCGTTGAAAAACAACTAGGTTCAACTTGAACAGGAGAGTTAACCACTCAACAGACTCGATTGAGTTGTTGATAGAGTAACTCAGCTGAGTTGAGTGAGTTCATTTTAAAATTTAACTTTACTTGAATTTTCAGCGGAAGTCTTACACCTTTTTTGTGAAATGGTTTTAGAACACTTGTTTCTAGGTTAAGTTATTATCAGTTGTATTAGCAGATACATATCAGCAATATTAAAGATATGTAGAATTTAGATGTTGAATGTAAAAGACACGAGGCAATTTTATAGTGGTTCGAGGATAGTGTAGGTCCCAAGGGGTGTGGTGCAAGGTTTAGAATGGGGGGTTGAATAAACCTTACAAAATTTTCACTTTTAGTCTTTTTAAGAATTTCAACGGAGTTGACTCAAATCAGCTGTGTCCTTGGGGGACAGCTAGGTTGGCTTTCTTCAGCAAAGTTACCCACTCAACAGACATGACTGAGATGTTGATGGTATAACTTAGCTGCATCAGCTAACATACAACTTTTAGGTGATTTGGTTTTTAACAGCGGAAGACTTAACACCCTTTGTGAATTTTAAGCACATTTTTAACACTTGTTTTAGCACTTGTTATTATCAGTTGGATAGCAATATAACTTATCAGCATATATGAAAATATAAGCAAGAAAGTAAATGTTGAAAGTAAATGACACAAGCAAATTTATAGTGGTTCGAGGATGGGGCAATTCCTCTAATCCACTCTTCTCCAACTCCTGGAGGAATCCACTAAGTAACAGATCAAGTTACAAAGCAGTCCTCAGTCTAGAGACAACCTTGATCACATAGCTGGCTTTTCCTGTGACTCAGCTTCTTCACAAGATAGCTGCCTTGCTACTTCAGCTCCCTTCAAGTCTTTGGAATTGATCACACAACCTTCCAACAAACCTGAAACTCCTGGTTCGACCTTGAACCTTTCTACAGCTCCTTCAACTTGGAGAGTATACCCCTTTTTCGTTCTTTAAACGTTTCCTCTTCAACTGGTTGAAGTATTCTTTCCTTCACAGCGTGTGTTAGATCAAGTTCCTTTAAGTGTTAGGCTTGAGGAATTCTTTGATAAGCTTTGAGAATATTGCAGGTTATGTTTGCTTGAATATTGCTTGATTCGTTCGTGCTTGGTTCAGGTAACCTTTTTCTCAAATGCTTCCTCAGTCTTTTATAGTGCTCATTTGAAAATTTGCCCATTGAAGAGATAGGTTATTTTCAAATGACACTTCTTATTCGTTGGCTTGTCTTTTCTTGGTCTGCAGTGATGTAATGTTGACCCTTCCTCGTATTAAATGAATCTGCAGCTTTACAGGCTCTGACACATGCTCCAGTGTTTCCCAGTGGTTTATTCTTTTGCATGTTTCTGGTCCAAACACTTTAAGACCTCGCATCTTGGACTTATTACAATATCGAGTAATATCATTGACTTCCTTCCAACGGATCAATTACAGTTGTCTTGACTTGACTGCTGCCTTTACCCCTTGACTTTAGTCTGCTCCAAACATATGGGAATGATTTAACTGTCACATCAACTATTAGACTTGGCTTCTTTTACTGACTTGATTGACACTTCCTCATACTTCACACAGCTGTCTCTCCTTCAGTCAAGTCCTTGTCTTCCATCTTGGCTATACTCAGCTGACACACATCGGAGTCTTCACTCTAGTCTGAAGTTGACTTCTTGCATTCTTCAATATAGCTGACTTCAGTCAACTCTTTCAGTCCTATCTATTACAACATAGAATTACAAGGAAAATGGGGTGCCAACTTCGTAGTCTAAGTTTTACATGTTATCATCAAAATATTACAAATAAATTTCCTAACAATTTCCCCCTTTTTGATGATGCCAAAACATTAATAAAAATAAACAGCAAACACAAGCAGTGTAGTAACAAAGAATGTATGCTTTAAATAATTAATTGTATTGATCATAGCATTCTTGTCCTTTACATAGCTGTTTACAACAATATACTCTATACATTTATTGAAATACAATATGTATCAGAGCAAACTTACAAAGAAGGTATCAAAGCTAACAACTAACTTACAAAGAACTTACAGATGTGTATTTACAAAGTAAAATACATAAAGGGGTTGCAGCTGCCTTCAACGCCTTAGTTTCTTCCTTTTTCTCTCTTCATCGTCAGCTCTTCTTCTGTCCTCATCAGCTCTCCATCTCTTCCTTTCTTCTTCATCATTCTTCTTATTCTCATTGGCTCGCCTCGTAGAAGGGTCATCCCTATGCTGCCTTTCCTCCCATACGCGCGTTGTTCATTCATTTTCAGCTTCTTGTCTTCTCACAGCTTCTTCATTCTTGCGGTGGACTTCTAAATTTGCAAGATGATCGTATCCAGCCCAGTATGTGATCCCTTTCTTCTGTGGATCAATATATTTGATGTACTTAAGATTTGGCTATCCACCCCTTCCTCTTCCACTTCCACTTGATCCACCCCTTCCTCTTCCCCACTCAGTTCCTCCTACTCTGGGAGTGTACTGTACTGGAGTTTTTTATTTTCTAGCTAAGTGACTATCTGAAGTAGAGTCCTATCTCTGAAGTAGCCGTCTACCTCTAGAGTTTGAAACTCCTCTAGGGATCTGGGTTCAGACCCAGCATCAGGCATAGTAATGTCTCTTGGGGGCTTGATCGCAGGGAAATCCTTTCCTGCTGGAGGACCATCATATTACATTCAGATATTCTGAATCCGCGCAGACTGCTTCTCAGCTACCTTCTCAAATTCAGCTCCGATGGCTTTTCTTGACTCTTTGAATGCCATCTCAGCTTTCTGTTCTACAAACAGCTCTTTCGGCAGCTTGCTGAGAATTGAGGTTGTTATCTCTCCTTCCTGGGGGGGTTCAGCGAACATAAGCTTCAAGGGGGGATTTTTCGAGCTTCCTTCCCCCTTAAACACTAAGAATGAAGTCAAGTCGACTGTTAGTAGAGTTTTCCTTGTCATCTGCTTTGGAGTAGGCTGTTCGAAACTCTGACCACGTAGCCTTTGACTCAGCTGCCATTAATTTCATTTTTGTTAGGAAATTTATTTGATAGATTTTGATGATACCATGTAAAACTTAAACTAGGAAGTAGGAACCCCATTTTCCTTGTAATTTTTATTGTAATAGATAGGACTGAAAAAGCTGAGTCAAGTCAGCTATGTCAAAGATTACAAGAAGTCAACTGTGGACTATGTAAAGACTCTGTTGTGTGTCAGCTGAGTAAGGCCATAAAGGAAGACAAGGACTCGACTGAAGAAGAGTCAGCTGAGGAACAACTGTGAGAAGTGTCAATCATGTCAACTCAAGAAGCCAAGTCTACAAGTTGAAGTGGTAGTTGAGTCAATCCAATGATTGGAGCAGACTCAAGTCACCTGGGGTCCATTGATTAAAGTCAAGAATATTACTCCATTTAGTAATATGACAAGCTGCCAGGTCTAAAGTGTTTGGCTCTGAATTGTGCAAAAGGAATAAGCCAATGGGAAACACTGCACCTTGTGTCAGACACCTGCAAATGCTGAAATGCCATTAATACGAGGAAATGTCACCATTAATACGAGAAAAGACAAGCCAACGAACACAAAGTGACATTTGAAATTAGCCTATCTCTTCAAAAGGTAAAATTTCAAATGGGCACTATAAAAGGCCGATGAGGCTATTGAAAAAAGGTTACCTGAACCACGGACGATCAAGCAATACTCAAGCATTTAAACCTGCAAATTCTCAAGGATTATCAAGATATTCCTCAAGCCTGAAACTCAAAGAAACTCGATCCAACACTCACTGTGAATGAAAGATAACTTCAAACTATTGAAGAGGAAAACATTTGAAAACAAAAAGGGGTCTACTTTCCAAGTCAGGATTGTAGAAAGGTTCAAGGTGGAACCATTATCAAATTTGTTGGAGGGTTTCGTGATCAAATCCAAGAACTTGAGAAGTGAGCTGAAGTAGCAAGGTAGCTGCCCTGTGAAGAAGCTGAGTCGCAAGAGAAGCCAGTTGGGTGATCAAAGCTGTCTACAGACTGATAACTGCTCTGTAAACTGATCTAATACACGGTGGAGTCCTCCAGGAGTTGGAAAAGAGAGGATTAGAAGAATTACCCCATCTTCGAACCTCTATAAAATATTTGTGTCATATACTTTCAGCAAATTTACTTTCCTGCATATTTACTTTATATTTGTGGTTAGTATTATATTTGCTATCCAACTGATAAATAACCAAGTGCTAAAAATCAAGTATTAAAAACAAGCTTAAAACAAATCAAAGGGTGTTAAGTCTTCCGTTGTTAAAAACCAAACCAGCCAAGTTAAGTATTTGGCTTAAGCAAAATGAGTTATACTATCAACAAATATCGAGTCGAAATTAAGTGGGTAACTTAGCTGAAAATCCAACTTAGTTGTCCCTCAAGGACTCAACTGTTTGAGTCAACTCTGTTGAATATTTTTAAAGGACTTAAATGGAAAATTTGGTAAGGTTTATTCAACCCACCCTTCTAAACCTTACACCACACCCCTTGGGACCTACAATTTCTGCCTAAAGAAGATTGAACTTCTGGTTCATGTTGGTCTCTAGTCGTGCAATCTCGTTCTGGTGTTGCATCTTGAGTAACTCCATATCTAACTTGTGGGAATCTTCAATTCTCACCATAAACTCCTTCTGCCTCTGCTGAAACTGTACATTATCCGCACTCCATACTAGCAGCTCTGCAAAGAGTGATTTGAAGTAGCGGACTTGCTCTAATCGCATAGCAGTAGTCTGTACAGCCCATTCCTTGATCCGTAGGACAACACCTCGAATATCCCTGCTAATGTTTGCATCACGTTTGTCAAGCCTTAGGTCTAACGATGCTAGGTGGCATTCCATCTTCTCAATTTCTGCGCAAATATCCTTAAACGCCTTTCTGAATTTGGTTGTAGAAGCTGACTCTTCCTCAGGCCAAACAGCATCAAAGTCAAAACCTATAGGCACCATGGAATCAGCTGTAATTAATGGCTCTTCCTGCACAGTGTACTTTGTTTGTTCTCTAGCAGACTCGGCATCCAGAGGTGGCAATTCAGCTTCGAAGTGGAAAATTTCTTCAAACATATCATCTGGAACGAGAGGGATTCCTGTAGGTCCATGTTGTGGAGCCTTTACCTTCTCCTTTTGAGTGGAGTCAGCTTGACTTGCCTCAGCTACACCAGCTTTGACAAGAGCTGGGAGTAGTCTTGTTTTAGCTCGCTTTCGGTTGATCGTTTCGGCTTGAGCAATCGTGTTAGCTCGCTTAGCCGATCGACCTTCGATTGTATTAATGACTTCGGTATCAATTTGCTTATCCTTTTGAGTTAACTGGTCCTCAGTTGTTTAATCAGCATCATCGGAGTGTGATGTAGCCATAGGGGTTGTCTCATCATCGAATCAAATCTCATCCAGCTTCCATCTTCTCAATTCCATCAATCTCTGCTGAATATTCGGGTAGACTGGAGAGTACATAATTACGTCATCGTCATCATCTCCATCTTCCAGAATTATAGCAAGTGGGGCTTGCTCCTCCTCAGGTTCATTTGTAACAGTCTAAGGGGTCGAGATAGCTCTTTCTTCAAGAGTTTCAGCTGTTTTAGTGTTTTGCTTCTCCACAGCTGTCTCACGAGTAGTTGGGATCTTGTACACTCTACTGATCGACATCAGCAGTCTTCTGGGCATCCATGGTGGCTAAAACTCCACCATCGTTTACTTGAGACTGCTCTTCTTGAGCATCAGCAGTCTCTTCGGGCTCCTCTGGCTGAGTGCCGGACTCAGCTTGCTTCTCCAGCTTCGGCTTTTTGAACAGCCTTCTTTGTTTTGCTGGAACCAGGGGAATTTCTGGCTCCACATTCTCAGGCTCTTCAAATGTGAAACCCTTTGCTTCAACAATCTTCTCCTTCGACGCAGCTGCCTTTCGAGGCACTACATTGCATCGTTTCTTCACGACCGGAGAAGGCACTAATGATTCTTTTTTAGTCTCGGTTGCGGGGGTAGGGGCTTCTGGACCGGCTGCAGGGGCAGGTGCTTGTAGCTCGGCTGCAGGGGCAGGAGCCTTCTTGGACTTGGCTGCAGGGGCAGGTCAAGGCTTAGCTTCTGCAGCTCTCTTCTTATGAATAGGCTTGGGGGAGAGAGCTGGAGTGGTTGCAGTTGTGTCTTTGGCAGGGTCAGCTGACTCACCCTCACTCGTGTCAGCTTTGCTGGCATGCGCCTTCCTCTGAGATCCAAAGAGGTTTGCCATGAACATTTTCTTGTTCGCATGGAATGGCATTCCATTACGCAGGCAATCCTCTTCACTTCCATCAAATGGCCAATCACCAGACCATACCCCAATGAGCATCTGAAAGTCCCATCTTCCTTAAAGGACTTATTGATCACGTTCTGGCATATACAACTGAAGACAAATTCAGCCTAATTAATCTTTTTTTCTTCCATTATCGCAGCCATTACCACCAGCTTAGTCCTAGACAGCTGGTTAAAGCTTCCAAATTTTATATCCATGCACTTGGACACGATGTCCATCAGTTTGTGGTAATCTTCCTTGATCAACTCCTTCGTCAGATAGACGACGCCCGCAAAATGACATAGGCTTGGCTATCTCTTTCCAAGCCGCAGCAATGTTAACATCTTTCTCGGTGATCTCCTTCAGCCCATCAATAGACAGCTTACAATGCTCAGCAAGGTCCGCAGTAGTGATCTTGATGGCCTTGTTGTGAATGGATGAGCGAATCTCATCATCGTGCACTTCCACCTTTACATAGAACATTGAGACCTCCTCTAGATACTTGTGAGAGAACTCCATGGTGAGAAAGTCCTTCAGACAAGACTTCTCGAGTTTCTCAGCGATCTTCTTCACTAAAGTTTCATCAGCACCCTGTTTCACCATCCCTTTGAAGTCCGCTGTTGATCCTGAGTGGATCTTCTCAGATAACTTGACAAAGTCATATGTAGCGTCCATTTTTTATAAAGATAAACGGTAAAATAAATGTAAGATCTCGATTTTGAAGAGTAAGGTTTTCAAACTTTTGGAGAGAGTGTATTTTTTGCTTGTTGAAGACGAGAGAGTTTTTGTGAGGAGAGAGAAAATGTGTTTTTGGCTTATATTGGACTTGAAAGGACGAGTTTTGGAATTTGAAAAACTTGATCAAAATCGACGGTCAGGATTTAACCTTCAAAACCGCATTAATTTCCCTGCATTAAATGCAGCAACATTTATATCCAATGATATGTTTTACCGTGCAGCTTTTGTACTAACAGTCATAATTACGCTGACGTCACCCTTAAAAACATTCCCGCTCGCATAAAACGACTACGTTTTTGTCACTTAGCTCATAAATAACTCAGCTATCATCCAAAAGCAACACTGCTTCTCTCTTCACATTGGATCACTCAGTTGTCAGCTAAATCGATACAGTCGATTTCCCTTCTAAGTTGTTTCACTTGGCTGAATTGAGAAACTTGCTCATTTTTCATTCTCTCTTCTTTTGTCTCTGATGATTGACTCTTCTGAGTATCCTAACTCAGCTCAATTAACCCTAGCTCATTCTTAAGCTCTTCAAATCTCAATTCACATAAGGGCTTAGTGAATATGTCAGCTAACTACTTATCAATTGAGATGTATTCCAAAGTGATGTCTTTTTTTTCAACATGATCTCTTATAAAATGATATCTGACATCAATGTGCTTTGTTCTTGAGTGCAACACTGGATTTTGAGTGATTGCAATGGCACTAGTGTTATCACACATAATTGGAATCTATCTTTCTTCAATATCATAGTCTCTCAGTTGATGTCTCATTCATAAGACTTGGGCACAACAGCTGCCCGCAGCTATATACTCTGCTTCAGTTGTGGATGTAGCAATTGAATTTTGTTTCTTGTTGAACCAAGAAACTAATCTATTTCCAAGCATTTGACATGTACCAGAAGTACTCTTCCTGTCAACTCTACATCCAGCATAGTCTGAGTCTGAGTATCCTACCAGCTTGAATCCTCCTTCCTTTGGATACCATAAGCCGACTTCTTGGCATCCCTTCAAATATCTAAGGATTCTCTTAGCTGCAGTCATGTGACTCTCTTTTAGTGCAGATTGAAATCTAGCACATACACCTACTGCAAAGGTGATGTCTGGCCTGCTTGCCGTTAGATAGAGCAATGATCCAATGAGGGCTCCATATCTAGTTTGATCAACAGTTTTGCCATCTGCATCCATATCCATCTTGACTGTTGTATTCATAGGAATCTTCATTGATGACTTTTTTTAAATACCAAATTTCTTCATTAAATCTCTGGTATAATTGGTTTGGCTTATGAAGGTTCCATCCTTCAATTGCTTGACATGAAGTCCTAAGAATAAAGTCAGTTCTCCCATCATGCTCATCTCAAATTTTCCTTGCATGAGATTTGAGAACTTGTCACACAGCTCTTTGTTTGTGGATCTAAATATGATATCATCCACATATATTTGAACAAGCAGTATACTCTCTCCATCTTGAATCTTGAAGAGTGTTCTGTAAACCTTTCCTTTGGTGAATCCATTGTCAATTAGAAACTGAGACAATGTATCATACCATGCTCTTGGTGCTTGTTTCAATCCATACAATGCCTTCTTGAGCTTGTAGACTTTATCTCCAATAGTTTTCTGCTCAAAACCTGGAGGTTGTTCAACATAGACTTCTTCTTCTAACAGTCCATTTAGAAATGCACTCTTCATATCCATTTGATATATAGTGAAGTTCTTATGTGCATCATAAGCAAGAAACATCCTTATTGCCTCTAATCTGGCAATTGGAGCAAATGTTTCATCAAAATCTATACCTTCTTCTTGGCAATACCCTTTGGCTACCAATTTTGCTTTGTTTCTGACAACAGATCCTTCCTCATTCATCTTGTTTCTGAATACCCACTTAGTACCAATAACATTTTGGTGGGTTGGCCTTTGAACTAATTCTCATACTTTGTTTCTTTCAAACTGATTCAGCTCTTCTTGCATGGCCTGAATCCAATGTGTATCTTCCAATGCTTGAGACACATAATTAGGCTCTATTTGGGAAATAAAACAAGTGAACATTGTTCATATTGTGCTCTGGATCTGGTTCTTATGCCATCTCTAACATCTCCAATGATTAACTCAGGTGGATGATCTCTTAGCCATCTCACATCAGGTTGGAGTAAGTCTGCTGGGTTCAGCCATCTTGCAGCTAAGTTGTCTTGAACAACTTCTTCATCACCATTCAGTTGCAGACTTCCAGCTGTCTTTGACATTCAACTATCTCATCATCATCATCATCGTTGAGTGCTCTCACATCTACTTCAACATAAGGACTCTTCTGCATAGTTGGCTGATTCTGCTTATCAACTAACTCATCAATGTCTTCTCCATTCACATTTGGCTCATCAAATACCATATGGATAGACTCTTATGTAACCATAGTCCTCTTGTTTAGAACTCTATAGGCTTTACTCTCAGTTGAGTATCCCATAAAGATACCTTCATCAGCTTTAGCATCAAAAGCCTTCATATTGTTCTTGCCATTGTTGTGGATGAAGCATTTACATCCAAATATCTTAAAATATCCAACATTTGTCTTTCTCCCTGTCCAAATCTCATAAGAAATCTTTGTTAATTGCTTGTTTATCATGCATCTATTCTGAGTATAGCATGTTGTATTTATGGCTTCAGCCCAAAATCTCTTAGGCAATCCAGCTTCAGCTAACATTGTCCTTGCAGCTTCCTTAAGAGTTATGTTCCTTCTTTCAGCTACTCCATTCTGATGTGGAGTCCTTGCTGCTGATAACTAATGAGAAATACCATTTTCAACATAATACTGAGTTATAATCCCATTAACAAACTCAGTTCCCCTGTCAGATCTTATCTTTATAATGGTTTGACTCTTCTCATTTTGAACTCTTCTTATCAGCTGAGGCAACTTCTGCCGTGGTTCCTTCTTTTTACACATGAAAATTGTCCATGTATATCTTGAATAGTCATCCACCACTACTAGTGTGTATTTATTTCCACTGATGCTAGCTGGCTCAACAGGACCAAATAAATTCATATCAACAGATGCAATATCCTGGTTGAAGAAGGACTTGGCTTATCCTTGAATGATGATTTGATTTGCTTTCCCATCTGGCATGCATCACATATACTTTCTTTCTTGTATACTGAGTCAGGCATTCCTTCCACAAGATGACTCCTTGCAAGCTTGTTGATTGTCTTTAAATTTAGGTGACTCAGCTTCTTATGCCACATCCAACTTGATTCGGTTGTACTCTTGGCTGGCAGACATGTGCTTGGTGTAGCAGTAGACCAATCCACTTCATACATATTCTTTTGTCTTGTTCCTTGCAGCACAATCTCATTAGATTCAGCATCCTTGATCTGGCATATCCCCATGTTGAATCCCACATTGTAGCCTTTGTCACAGAGTTGGCTGATGCTTAACAGGTTGAAGTTGAGGCCTTCAACATATGCAACATCTATGATCTCAAGTCCATTTTTCTTGATGGATCTTGTGCCTTTGATCTCCCTAGAGCTTCATTTTCTCCAAATATGACTTTTGCACCTTTGATCTCCTTGAATCTTGTCAGATTTCTTTTATTCCTTGTCATATGTCTGGAACAGCCACTATCCATGTACCAGGTTCCTTGGCACTCAGCTGTTCCTTGAACCTGCAATCAAGGAAATCAATTTTTAGGTACCCATACTTGCATGGGTCCTGGGGGGTTAGTGTTATAAGATGCTCCAACCAACCTATATCCAGATGATCTAAATCTAAGAGGTTACTATCTATCAGTACCATAATCATAATGCATATTAGCAAATTGGTTGGGGGTTTTAGGATCATACAGTTGTCTCTTTTGTCTTTATGCATGTGTGTTTGTTTTAGCAACTGCTTTCTTGGGGTAGTTGTGGAATTTCTGGGTGTAGTACTTGGGTGCATATGTGTGCTGATAATAGCTCTTTTGGCTTAGGATGACCTTTGTTGAGGTTGAGGTATTTGCCATTTTGGTTTCTACCATTCCCATCATATGTATTTCATTAATGAAATCTCTGGGGATTTTTGTAGCTCTGTTTGGATTTTACAGATTATTTTCTGTTAGGAGTCTGTTGATGGACCTGTTTGAATTTCTTCTCATTGTCCTTTCAGCATACTCTACTGGCTTATTTCCTTTTCCCTTGTTACCAAGGCCAGTATGATTATGATTGTGTTTTGGTGTGGATGTAGGTGCAAAATATGGTATTTTGGGCTTTTGGATTTCCTCATTGCTTGAGGATCCTTTTTTCCAAAATCACTCTTGGAGCTTGACTATGCACAAAGGAATTGAATACTATGCATGTCTTGTCTCCACACTCTTTTTGACTCATTATAAGTTCATCCAATGATTTGGAAGCTTTTGTAAATGAGGCAATCACAATTTTAAGATATTTTTCTCTTTTGTCAGTAGCAGCTAACTCTGCTATCTTGGCATTTTCAGCCTTCAGCTTAGTGTTCTCATCAGCTATGTGACTTAGAGTACTCATCTCTTTGGTCAGTTGTGAGTTTTGGATTTTAAGGTGGTTGTTTTCCTCATTTAAAAGTGTGTGTGATGTTTTAATGTGTTCAAAATCTTTCATCATTTTTGCCTAATGAATTATAAAGATATGTGGGTGATGAAGTGTGTGTATCACAATCATTAGCACTTGAATCTGAATGAGATGAGTTAGACTGTACCTCGTCTTCTTGATCCTTTTGATGTTTCTCTTTGGCCATGAGGCATATCAAAGCCTCTTCCTCTGTATCACTTGAGTAGTCAGCTTCACTACTATCTGAGTCTGTTGCCTCCTTGCACTTGGCTGGCTCAGCAGTCTCAGCAGCCAACATGGCTTTCTTCTTTTCTTGTCTTCTTTCCCTGAAGACTCTTCTTTCTTCTCATTTCTGTATTTGTTGACTGGTGGATAGGAACAGTCCAAAGAAAAAGTCCTGATTTTCTGCAATTCCAACACAGGTTTTCAGTTCTCTGATCAGCTCTCTTGGTTCTCTGATTATCAGCTCTCTGATAGTCAGCTCTTTGATGTTCAGCTTTCTTGGGTGGTCTGTCCTCCATTGATATGGAAGGTGTTGAATGTCTCCTGGAGGTTTCACCCTTGTTCCTTTTATAGTTCTTGTTGAAGAACTTGTTGAATCTTTTCACCATGAAGGCAATTTCCTCCTGGTCAATGGTCTCCTTTGGCTCAACTTTCTTCCCTTCACTGGCCAACAATGCAGCTGTCTTGGGTACAGTTGTTTCCTCTTGCTCTTTCCTTCTCAACTCAAATTCGTAGGCTTTGAGATCTGAGAATAGCTCATGATTGGATGTTCTTGAGAGGTCCATTGAAGGTCTCAGGGCCATGACCTTCATTTCCCATTCAGCTGGGAGGGATCTTTGTATCTTCATGCACATCTCCTTCTGAGTGTACTCTTTTCCAAGAGCTGAAACCTCATTAGTGATCTCTGTAAATCTAGCATCCAACTGATCCAGACTTTCACCTGCAAGCATTTTAAAATTTTCAAATTTTTTAACAGCAACAGTTAAATTTATTCTCTTTAATCTGTTCTCATCCTTCACAAATCAGGGTTAGCTTCTCCCAGATTTCTTTGGCTGATTTGCATGACTTGACTTTGTTGAACATAGCCTTGTCCAACTTCTTGTAGAGAATATCCTTGGCCACATTGTGCAGATTATATATCTCTTTCTATCTTCATTAGTCCATTCAGTGCGTGGTTTTTCAACCATGGTTGGTCTAGCCTCTGCATCAGCTTCTCCTTCAGCTAGAGGTGTTGCTCTTGCACCAGTGTTGACTTTGAATATTTGTAGTGGCCCATCTTCTATCACAAGCTACATCTCATCGTGTAAGGCTGATAGGTGAGCCTGCATGCGAATCTTCCAGTCATCAAACTCTTCCACAGTAAATATAGGAATACGAGTTAAATTTACTTCCATGATAATAACTTTGTTATAAAGATGAAAGACTTTGAAAACACAAGTGTTAAACCTTTTGAAAAATATTGAGATCTAGTTCAGTAACCAGTGTGGAAGGCTCAATGAACCAACCGCTCTGATACCACTTGTAGGTCCCAAGGGGTGCGGTGTAAGGTTTAGAAGGAGGGGTTGAAAAAACCTTACCAAATTTTCACTTTTAGTCTTTTTAAGAATTTTAACAGAGTTGACTCAAATCAGTTGTGTCCTTGGGGGACAGCTAGATTGGCTTTCTTCAGCAAAGTTACCCACTCAACAAACTCGACTGAGTTGTTGATAGCATAACTTAGTTGCGTCAGCTAACACTTAACTTTTAGGTGATTTGCTTTTTAACAGCGGAAGACTTAACACCCATTGTAAATTTTAAGCACGTTTTTAACACTTGTTTTGGCACTTGTTATTATTAGTTGGATAGCAATATAACTTATCAGCATATACGAAAATATACGCAAGAAAATAAATGCTGAAAGTAAATGACACAAGCAAATTTATAGTGGTTCGAGGATGGGTAATTCCTCTAATTCACTCTTCTACAACTCCTGGAGAAATCCACTAAGTAACAGATCAAGTTACAAAGCAGTTCTTAGTCTAAAGACAGCCTGATCACACAGCTGGCTTCTCCTGCGACTCATCTTCTTCACAAGACAGCTACCTTGCTACTTTAGCTCCCTTCAAGTCTTTGGAATTGATCACGCAGCCTTCCAAAAAATTTGAAACTCCTGGTTTGACCTTGAACCTTTCTATGGCTCCTTCAACTTGGAGGGTATGCCCCTTTTTCATTCTTTAAACTTTTCCTCTTCAACTGGTTGAAGTATTCTTTCATTTACAGCGTGTGTTGGATCGAGTTCCTTTGAGTGTCAGGCTTGAGGAATTCTTTGATAAGCTTTGAGAATATTGCAGGTTATGATTGCTTGAATATTGCCTGATTCGTTTGTACTTGGTTCATGTAACCTTTTCTCAAATGCTTCATCAGACTTTTATAGTGCTCATTTGAAAATTTGCCCGTTGAAGAGATAGGCTATTTTCAAATGACACTTCTTATTCGTTGGCTTGTCTTTTCTTGTTCTACAGCGATGTGATGTTGACCCTTCCTCATATTAAATGACTCTGCAGTTTTACATGGTTTGACACATGCTCCAGTGTTTCCCATTGGTTTATTCTTTTTGCATGTTTTAGGGCCAAACACTTTGAGACCTGGCAGCTTGGACTTATTACTATATCGAGTAATATCCTTGACTTCCTTCCAATGGATCAATGTCAGTTTTCTTGACTTGACTACTGCTTTTACCCCTTGACTTGAGTCTACTCAACTGTCACTTCAACTGTTAGACTTGGCTTCTTTTACTGACTTGACTGACACTTCCTCATACTTCACACAGTTGTTCCTTAGTTTGCTCTTCTTCAGCCGAGTCCTTGTCTTCCATCTTGGCCATACTCAGTTGATATACAACGGAGTCTTCACTCTAGTCTGCAGTTGACTTCTTGCATTCTTCGACATAGCTGACTTCACTCAGCTCTTTCAGTCCTATCTATTACAACATAAAATTACAAGGAAAATGGGGTGTCAACTTCCTAGTCTAAGTTTTACATTGTATCATCAAAATCTTACAAATAAATTTCCTAACATGTGGGGTAATTCCTCGACTCCACTCTTCTCTAACTCCTGTAGGTAATCCACTAATGCAACAGCTATTACAAAACAGATAAAATAGTCCAAGTAGGCTTTGATCACATAGCCAGCTCTACTCCTAGGACTCAGCTTCTTCCTAAGGCAGTTGTCTTACTACTTCAGCTCCTTCAAACCCTTCGGACGTGATCACATAGCCCTCCGATGGATTCGAAGCAGGTTCTAACTTGAACCTCACAGCACTTCCTTCACTTCGTGGATGTGCAGACCCCTTGTTTTTGAATATATTTTTCCTCTTCAACAGGTTGACTTTCTTCCTTCGCTGAGTGTGTTGGATAGATTCACTTCGAAAGTAGGCTTGAGTATTAGAATGAATAGCTTGAAAGTGTTTTAGTAGTTGCTTGTTTTGCTCAAATTGCTTGAGTATTTTGTTTTTGCTCAGTGTATGCCTTGGTATATCTCTCATATTTTTCCTCAGTCTTTTATAGTGATAGTTTGAAAAAGTGTCAGTTGAAGAGATATATATTTTTCAAACTTCACTTCTTGATATTTGGCTTGTCTTGTTGTGCAGCTTTTGATGTTGACCTTTTTTTAATTTAATGCTCTGCAGGATGTTTGAAACACTGCAGGTTTTCTGCGAACATCCCATTGGTTCTCAGCTACTTGCACTCTTTCAGCAAGACAACTTTAAGGTTGCAGGTCTGTCCTCTTACCATTTTGGGTAAGTATTTGACTTTTCTTTGCCACGATCTTCTTCAGCTTTCTTCGTGTTCTTAAGCTACTTTACCCCTTTATTGAGTCTCCATGAATTTGGGGTGACTCGGATGTTAGTCTGCTGACAGACACAACTTCTTTACTTGACTAAAACTCTTCTTCGACACTCAGTTGCAACTCAGCTGATTCTTCACTGCATTCCTTCAGTCAACTTCTATGATCTTCAGCTTGGGTGCTTCTTAACTCAGCTTATATCCTATCTATTACATAGTTGAAATAGAAATAGAAAATGGAGTGCCAACTTACAATCTAATTTTTCTATGCATCATCAAAATCTATACAAATAAATTTCCCAACACACGACCCAACATTTGTGTTTGGTTCATGTGTTCCACTAATGTAAGCAAGAGAATTGTGGATATCTGTCATAGTGATTTTTACTTGCCCATTCTGTTGACATTTTTTTTCACGCACTGGGGGAGAGAGGTAAATTGGGTGGAATAAATGCATGTAGTAATAAATGGTAATAGCTTCTTTGGGTCTATGCATGTGTCGTGACTATCCAATATATTTCCCTTCAGTTGTTTGGTGAATTAATAGCTGCTTGTTCGCCTTATTTTTAGCTTCACGGCAAGTGTACGGTGTAGTTTATAGAATAGGGTAAGCAAGGTCGTATCCACGGAGACTAATAAATTTATGCGCTATGTATTGAACTAAGATAGTCTTATTTTTATTTAGACAATCGAAATTTGATAATTGTTGTAGAAGTAAAGACAAGATTAACCACAAAAACACAAGATACTAAGAATAATAGAAATATCAAGGGAATGAAATGGATTCCCGGGTTATGGTTTCAATTAATATTCCTCTTGTTGTCCGATTTAATCAAAGTCAAAGTTATTATCACTACACCTATAAGACGATCACAACGATATTTTATCCTCCCTCTCGAGATGTATATAAAGTGTAGATTGAAATATCTATGTTAGCATCTCTACTCAGCATAAGATACACAACTCCCAAATGCACAAAAGATCATATATCCTCACAAATATTCACAAACCTCTCGATTATGTAAATATTCATGTCAATTACTCAAGATCTAATATTGAAACTCATCTCTCGAATTATGAATCAATATATCAAATATGCTAAATCATTGGCCAAATGATAAAACAAGAATAAGAACAAAGTACTCAAATAGGCTTCAAGACAATAACTTCAATTAAGATTAAAACATTCAACAAGAGCTCAATTAATCTACTTCCAAAACCCTGAAATCACAAGAAGTTTAGCTACTCATTACAAATAAACAACCCATGACAAATTGTTCATATTCATGACAAGCTAAAATGAAAGATTAAAGCACAAAGAATGAGAAAACTTAGGAAATGGATAATCTCTCGATTGATCTTCAATCCTCAAGCTTCGATTCGACCCGATTCTTCCCTTGGTTCTTCCTTGATGAAGTTGATGTATTTCTTGTGTTCTTGGGTGTATTCCCAGCCTTTCCTTCCTGCCCTAGATCAAGGCTCCCATGTATGTATTTATAGCCCCTCAAAAGTTCAAGAAAAAGGTGGAGTAACATAGGAATTTCCGTCCGTAGCGCTGCAATAGCACGGGCGTTGGCTGCGTAGCGCGCCGCCAGCCAAAAACCACCCATCACTTGGAAAATGCAGTCGCTTACCCGGTTTTTTTCACCCACCAAATGTCTGAATTTGCTTTTGTGCTCTTCATCAAAGTTGTAGCCCTATATCTTAGCTTTCCATAGCCACTTGAATCATCTCAATATCGATTTTTTAGAGAGTGTTATGGTTAAAATACGAAACGCTGCCAGTGATGGAAATTTCAGACGCATTTGAACGTTTCTTCAAATCCATCTCTCGTTGTTTGCTCGTTCGTACTTCTTTTGATACATGATTCATTACTATGACTATAAACTCAATATAATTGGCTCTCAACATGACTTGGCTACTCAAATGACTCGAAAACAACACAAAACTCAAGTCTAGGGAGCCCAAATCAATGGTATAAAACCAAGTGAACACTGCTCTCGCTAGTCAATTATCATTATATTCGCATCATAATATGTACATATCAAATTGATTGTCTTTTCCATATGCAACTTGTGTTATTGTGGCCTAGCGGATTTATGGATACTGATGGAATTAAGCGTGCTCTATATCCTAGCGGATTTATGGATACTGATGGAATTAAGCGTGCTATATATAGAGCCAAAGACAGGACAGACAGATGCAGCCTTCAGAAGGTATTAACAGCTTTAGTTGATTCTTTTTATATGTATTTCTTATTTTGGTAGGTGATATTGAAGGCGTACGCACCCTAAAGCCACAACCATGTGCACACTTATATACTATGTATATCTTGTTTTTGACATGAAATTTTGAAGAGTTTAGCTTAATGCAATACAAAGTCATAACCAAGTGTATGCGTGAACAAAAATATGTAACGGATAATGGCCAATCGTCTCTACACTTGAAAATATGACGATTATATATACATTTTTATTTGCTAAATTTTAAATATTGAAAATCATGAGTAGTTGTTTGGTCTTCTTCTCTTAATTTTTATGAAGAAAGAACATGTTCAGCTTTCCCCCTTAGGTTACATTTGGATGAAAGGATTTGATACTAAGGATTTCAAAATCGAAATAACAAATCCATTGATCTTGTTTGAGTAATCTCATAACTCAATGCATTGTAAATCCTTAGCTCTTATTTTGAATTATTTTTTAAGTCGGATTCCAAATTCATTTTGAGCCATTTGAGATCTTTTCCACAAATCCAAATTCTTCAATCCAAATGCAACCTTAGTTTGTTTTTCCAGTGTTGGATTTGAGTTGGGGTAGTGGCGCATGTTATTTGGCAAATTTGAATTTAGATCATTATTCTCTCAACTAGACTTTGTGGAATAATTTGTGATTTTTTAAATATATACATCACACATTCAAATTTATCGGTTATTCCTTCCTGGTACTTTCTTTATAGAGTTATTTAGCTTGTATTTCTTTTCTTGCTTCACCATGCTGCTATTTTCCATTTTGTTGCTAGCACCAGGAGAAAATCAAGAAGAAAAAAGTGTTGGCACCAAAAGTCGAAGATGCCATTAATGCTACTTTGACTAGCAAGCCAGTTCTCAATATTTGTTGTAATCCTATTGCGTTTGCAAACGGCCCTAATGTGGACAAGCCGAAGCAAGAAAATTTGAAAAAAAAGCTCCAGTGGAAATCTCATTAATGCAATGCCATTGAACGTATTACCAAAAAAGAAACTTAAAAGAAAGCCAAATCTAGTAGCTCTTGACGCTCAGTTCAGCCTTGAGAAGCTGGTAGTGGTTTTACAGGCGGACAAATGGCCTAAACACCATAAATATGTGTCTGTTACTCTCACTAAATCAAATCTTCAGCCGGCTGTGCTGTAATACTAAAAACAATTTGGGGAAACAAAAATTTAGGGCTCGATTATTTGATAATTAAGGATTTTAAAATTTGGGAATTTTTAAAAATTCAATTACATTTGGGCTTAACAAATTAATCTTGTAGAGTTTATTTTATATCTTGGTCAATTTAAAATAATCTTAAACCCATTACAATCCTAAGACCAAATTCAAAACTCATAATCTACTATCCAAATATAGCAACAACAAAAAAAAACTTCAATTATCAGTTTTACAACAGTAAAATTTCGGTCAAATAATATCTGATTAGTGTCAAAATTTCAGCAAATCAATTTGTATAACTCATTTAATTAACATTTTAAAAAGTCCTGATTTTAGCATTGTAACAATACATTTTTCCAGCATAATTTGATACTAATTATTTACTAGTCAATTGATTAGTTAATCAATAGAGAGAAAATTTAGGCTAAAAATCTTCCTCTGCCAAATTCCCAAGCCCAACCACATTACTTAATCTGTAAATCTCCAATCTACAACAAAACGATTCTAAACTGCAAATATATGAAATCTCCTTCCTTCCACCGTGGACAATCCAAAACAAGATCAAAATTTTATAAAAAAAAGAAGAAGAAAGAGATTGGGATGAAGGGACGAGGGAGAAACAGAGGTGTGGGTTCAGTCGAGCCCCACGCCACTCGCTGTTCATCGTCCGGTGTGGTGCGTGTGGGAGGAAATGCTAACAAAAATAAAGAAAATGAGGGGAAATATATATATGTGTGTGTATATTATATATATTAGAGAGAGAGAGAGAGAGAGAGAGAGAGAGAGAGAGAGAAATAAATAAAGAAAAGAGAAAAGAAGAAACAAAATGGGAGATGGGGAGGGGCGTGAGACTATAACAGAAAAGGGGGAATGGGTGATGGGTCTGCAGGGGAAAAAAATAAAGAAGAAGCAGAAAGCAAGGGAGAAAAGAAAGGGGGAGAGAAAAAGGAAAAGGAAAAAGGAAAGGAATAATTGATGGAAAAAAAAGAAAGAAAATAAAAGAAATGGTTTTGACTTTGAATTTAGGGACTTTGACCCAAATCCTAATTTTGATCCAGCAACAATGATATTTGAGCACAAAAACTTGTATTCTTCATCATTTTCTACGCTACATTATTTTTGAGGAAGGTTTTTCTAATTTTACTTTTATTTGTCCTTGTTAAATGCCATATATGTTGCTTGATAATTATACTTCTATGTGCTACGTGTCTATAGTTGTGTGAGACCATACAGAGGCCCGGGACATAAAAGTTCCCTCCGATGAAATCCTGGCAGTGCGAGTCATGTTTCAATGCAAAAGCTACAGCTACAGTTAAACTTTCAATTATAAGCATGTTATTATGTGATGTGTATTTGCGTATTTAGTTTGGATAAATTTGCCCCTACTGAGCTGTTAGAATGCTCACCCCAAAATAAATTACTATTTCAAATTGATGGAGTTGGCAGGACACGTGGTGGTCGTGACCCGAAAAAAATAAAATTATAGAATAACGAACTCTATTTTTATATTTTCTTTGTTGGACTATTTTGTTTAGAATTGAAATTAGCCTATGGAATATTTTTGGGGATTGTTATTTAATAGTTTTTATATTATTATTTAAATGGTAAAAGTATTTTTTTTAGTATCGAACAGAAATATGAAAGTATCAAAACTGGTTTAGTGTGCAACTATTACTTTAATGTTTTTAAGTTTACTATACTTCTCACATAAAAAAAAATTAGCTTTTTATTCCAACTTATATGTACAATTACCACAACTTTTCACTTATTTGTACATGTTTCTTATAAATTCTTCAAATAATCATTTCTTTTAAAAATTTGCTTAAACGGTAAAAGTTTCGTAAAATACTTAGAAAGCTCTATGTTTTTATCAAATCATACTTTCATTTTATAAATCGTGTTATACTTTCAAAATTATGAAAATGGGATGTTACAGAAGTGGTATCAGAGCGGGTCAACGTTTATGTAGACTCGTTACAAAAAAAAATCTTTTCTAATGTTCGAACAAATAAAAATATAAAAATATGTGTCCAAAAAAAAAAGAATAATACATAGAATTGGGTTAGTTACCACCGATATGCCACACCAACTCCAAAAGCTAAGTACGAATTTAAATTTTTATAAGTTCTATTGCTACTTCTACTGCTATTTTCATTGCTACTGCTACTAATAAAATTATATGATTCCTATTGTGGAAAAAAATATTTTTTTACTTAAAATTTCATGGATGCATAGCACATACGATAGAATGTGACTGTTAGACCATTATGCGATATTGATGAATTATATAGACAAATAGAAAGAACAATACAAACTCTAGAGGACCTTTGCGATAGAATACATGAGGTTCATTACGAATGTATAGGCGATCTAGAATGTTAGCATTGACTATGAGTAGATTAATAGCAACATAAATTTATAGGGACTTTACTGATTTTTTAAGTTGAAAATTCATGATTTAAGCTATGATCTTTTTCCCAATAGTTAATGGTAACAAATTGAGATGGTTATGATATCATTTGGAAAGATAATAATTATTGTTTGGATGTCTAAAGTCGTGAAACTGAAAGTTTGTAGACTTGATTTAGAAATTAATTTGTATGAAGGAACAATTTTTATGGAATTTTAGTCATAGACAAACTTAGGAAGAGCCGAGAAGGTATAAAGTGCCATATAAGGAGATAATATTTCAATGCAAACAGAAGATGAGTTTATTTTCTAAGAAATAAAGGCTAGTATTGTACCTCGATTGTGTTAGGAAAGAAAGCAATAAAATGTTTAAGAAAGAAATTATCAGAGGTATTTGGTTAGTATAGTAAGCTTCCAATATTTTTATAATCAATATGCTAGTTATTCGACACTATATAAAATATTTTTAAAATTATATTTTGGATTTCACCGGATAGACAAATAGAATCTACTGTTGATTTTGTTAGTCCAAGTGGCTACGATAATCTAGAGGGGGGTGAATTGATTATGCCGATTTTTTGCAAATCGCCCTCTTTTTCGAATGAACAAGTAAATGACAAGAATATAAATGCGGAAATTAAACAATACTCGTTGATTTAAAGAGGTTCAACCCATGTAGGGCCTAATCCTCTACCACCCCAGTATCTCCGGGATGGATTTCAAAAAGAAAAAAAGATTTTATTAATTTCCAAAATTAATACAACACATTGAGGATCACCACAATCCTCTTACAACACCTTCAAGGAGATTACCACAATCTTCCTTCACCACCTTTGAAGAGTACCACACTCTTCAAACACCTATCACCTAGATCACCCAAGTGTATTCTTACCACAGGAATACTCACAAGGATGTCGTGTGTTGAATGATGGACAAAATTCAAGATTACAACTCTATAAAACCAATACAAAGATTGAGTGCAAGTGTAATCAAGAATCAAAAAGCCTAGACCTCAAAGATGTGCAAGTGAAAGTACTTAGGCTATTACAACAAGAATGTAAAAATGAAAGCTTGAACAATTTGCAGATTTCTTGTTGTGTATTTTGCCTGTATGTGTTGTGCCTTGTGTCTTCAATTCATCCTCTATTTATAGGAGAGTCTTCACCAACATAGGCTCCTTCTTCATTTTTGTCTACAAAAAGAGGATCACAAGATGTAGAAATATTGTACAAAATTGAAAAGCAAATCTTGCTGTCAAGGAGTTCAACGGTACAAATTTTGCTGTCAAAAGATTACACAGCGCGATCGGTCGCTCTGCATAAGATTTCGAACGTTTGAATGAAAATAGTGTGATCCAGGTAGGGGTGGCAGGGGGGTGCGACCGGTCAAGGTGGGGTGCGACCGGTCGCCCTCACCCTTGACTGGTCACCCTCCCCCTTTTTTTCACAGAATTGGTTTCTGTTTCATTTTGTGCGTTTTTCAGGTACCGTTCGACCTTCTGTTCGACCGGTCGACCTCCAAATTGAAACGTTGTCCGATTTTTATCAAAAATAAACTTCAAGAAATACTCCAAAAAATAAGTAAAAATATTTTAAATCACTTGGGAGTATTTGGATAACATTTATAAACATAGTAAACTCATTTAAACAAAACCATCAAAAAGTGTTGTCCATTTTTATCGAATAATAAACTCTAAGAAATACTCCAAAAATTAGTAAAAGCATTTTAAATCATTTAGGAGAATTTCGACAACATTTATAAACATTGTTTTGGTATAAAAACTCATTTAAACATAATCATCAAATTCTTGATAAAAACATTTATCTAACAAACTCTCCCTTTTTGATGATTACAATCCAAAACAATTTTAGGAAGTTGATTTTAAAACAAAACAAGTTTTCCGGTCTAAAACATCAATCCATTATAAGCAAGATTTATCATAAGTACAAACACACAAGGATAGGAGCAAAGATTTTTCAAAATCATTTTTGCACAAGCTCCCCCTATCAACAAGCATAGCAAGAGTAAGTATAGAAGCAACAACTAAAAGCTTAAAGCTTTAGCTTTTACAACTTAAGCTTGAATATCATGAGCTTATAAGCTCCCCCTGTCACAAAAGCATCATTAGTCAAGTATAAAAGTTCATAATACATCACATGGACCAAGTATAATCCATAGCCTTTGGCTTTTAAGAGCTTTAGCTTATAGCTTTTCTTGCGAGCTTATTTACGCTTCTTTGAGCTTATGAGCGTTTTTCTTGTTTCTCCCCCTTTGGAATCATCAAAAATAATGTTGCACGATAAAAACATCATACAATTATATCAAAGTGCGCAATTTTATAGATTTATCGAGCATATTGAGCATTTAAGCTTAAATTCCGAATAAAAGGAAAACAATTGCTCATTTGATTTGTAAAAGCTCATTTGATTGATAAAACATGATCTATATAAACTTATAAGACTTTTCAAATCAAGAGAATCATGTAAGTGATGAGTTTTTCATTGAAATATTTTGTCGAACACTTGGCGTGCATTGTATAAAACAAGAGAAATATATCGCCTTTGTGATTCGTTTAAGCCAAAAAAAATTCATCACCAATTGCAATACAACAATATTCATACATCATCAATCATCATAAACATCATATTAATACAAGAATTTCAACAAGATATCAATATACAAGCACATTCTCAAGGGTTCAATCCAATTGAGATTAAAAGGAGAAATTCTTACCATCTAATCGGTAAAGATGAACAATGATGATGATAATCGAGCCTCATGAGGTCCAAAATATAAAATGTATGCAATAAAACAAATCTGAAGGGAAATTTATGTGAAAAGTGCGTAGGGGACGAGAAATGAACTCAAAAGACCAAAAATGATGAAACTGAGAACAGAAATGTTTTTAACCAAAATTTTGCTGTGGTCGACCGGTTGGGGGGGTGGGCGACCGGTCGACATCATGGGCGACCGGTCGGCCTTCCCCAAACAACCCAGTGGTTGTTTCTATTTTCCAAAATCCGAATTTTCAACCACAAATCCGATTTTTCGCCCCTAAGTTTTAAAAACGTGCAAAATGCAAACGTATACCTCATTCAATATGCATTATGCCTAACCGAGCTCGTATCGACGCAAAAGTCTCGGAAGATAGTGATTTTGTAAAAATATCCGCTAATTGATCTTGAGATGATACAAAAGATATCTCAATTTTTCGTTTTGAAACACAATCCCTTAGAAAATGATGTCGAATCTCAATATGTTTAGTACGGTTATGATGAACCGGGTTTTGAGCAATATTTATAGCGGATATATTATCACAAAAGATAGGAACACTTTCAAAAGAACATTTATAATCCGCTAAAGTTTGTTTCATCCAAAGAAGTTGTGTACAACAAAATGCAACGGAAATATATTCGGCTTCGGCCGTTAAAAGTGAAACACAATTTTGTTTCTTTGAAAACCAAGAAACTAGGCAATCACCTAGAAATTGACATGATCCGGAAGTGCTTTTCCGATCATCAATATTTCCCGCATAACCCGAATCACTATAACCTTTAAGATAAAAATTTTCATTCTTTGGATAGAATAAACCATATTGAATAGTGCCTTTCAAATATCGAAAAATCCTTTTAACGGCACTCATATGAGATTCTTTGGGATTGCTTTGAAAACGAGCACATAGGCATACGGCATGAAGAATATCCGGTCTACTTGCAGTTAAATAAAGTAAACTACCAATCATACCTGGATATTTGGATTCATCAACCGGTTTGCCTTTTTCATCTTTGTCAATCTTGACGTTTGTTGCCATTGGGGTAGAAACGGTTCTTCCTTCTTCAATTCCAAACTTTTTCAAAAGTTCTTTTGTATACTTGGATTGTGAAATGTATATTCCTTCTTGGCATTGCTTAATTTGAAGTCCAAGAAAGAAGTTGAGCTCTCCCATCATGCTCATTTCAAATTCACCTTGCATTAACTTAGAAAATTTCTTGCACAAGGATTCATTAGTAGCACCAAAAATAATATCATCAACATAAATTTGCACTAATAAGCAATCTTGCCCTTTTTCAAAAACAAAGAGAGTAGTATCAACTTTACCTCTTGTAAAACCATTTTGCAAAAGAAAAGAGCTAAGTCTATCATACTATGCATGGGGTGCTTGTTTTAAACCATATAAAGCCTTTTTAAGTTTATAAACATCATTAGGCCTAGAAAAATTTTCAAACCCCGGAGGTTGTTTTACATAGACTTCTTCTTGAATAATACCATTTAAAAATGCGGATTTTACATCCATTTGGTAAAGCTTGAAATTTTTAAAACAAGAATAAGCAAGTAAAATACGAATAGCTTCTAAACGTGCTACGGGTGCAAATGTTTCATCATAATCAATACCTTCTTCTTGACAATAACCTTGAGCTACTAACCTTGCTTTATTTTGAACAATATTGCCTTGGTCATCAAGCTTGTTCCGGAATACCCATTTTGTGCCAATAATTGTTTGAGATGGAGGACAAGGTACTAATTCCCATACATCATTCCTTTCAAATTGATTCAACTCCTCTTGCATTTCTAAAAACCAAGCCTCATCTTCAATGGCTTCCTTAGCATTTTTAGGCTCTTTTTGAGATATAAGAGTTTTCTCGGAAAATTTTCCTCGAGTCATTACTTTATCAAGGGGATCACCAATAATAAGATCTTTTGGGTGATCTCCTTAAATTTCAATGCTACGAAGATTCAAGTATCACCTTTATCTTCTTGAGGAACATTTGAGCTTGAAGGTTGATCATTTTGAGTTTCATCTTGAACAATGGGTTCAACAATATCATCGTCATCACTTTCATCATTGGGTATCCTTTCAACACCCGAAGCTTCATTGAATTTGACATGGATGGATTCTTCAACAACCCCACTAGTCTTATTGTAAACCCGATATGCTTTGCTCTTGGTTGAATACCCCATAAATATTCCTTCATCGGCCTTAGGATCAAGTTTGTCTAATTGATCCTTAGTATTCAAAATAAAACATTTACATCCAAATATTTTGAAATAACTAATATTTGGAGTTCTTCCTTTCCAAAGCTCATATGGAGTTTTATTCATTTTGGGATGAATATAAACTCGATTAATGACATAGCAAGCGGTACGTACGGCTTCGGCCCAAAAATATTTTTGGAAGTGAAAATTCATTGAGCATGGACCGACTCATTTCTTGAAGTGTCCGATTCTTCCTTTCGGCTACTCCATTTTTTTGAGCTGTCCTTGAAGCCGAAAAATTATGACTATATCCCTTGGTTTCACAAAAGACTCTAAATTCGCCGTCAAATTCTCCACCTCGATCACTTCGAATAGACTTAATAGTATCTTCCTTTTCATTTTCAATAAGTCTACACAACTTAACAAACTCATTAACGGCATCTCTTTTATTTGTAAGAAATAGAGCCCAAGTATATCTAGAAAAACCATCAACTATAACAAAAGTGTAATGTTTTCCACTTAGACTTGTCGTACCAATATCCCCATACAAATCAAGATGAAGCATTTGTAGGGGTTTGGTAGTGGGAAATTTTTGGGCTTAAAACTACTCTTAACTAATTTGTTGTGACAAGTGTCACATAAGCCAAGATTTTCAAAATTCAATTTGGGTAGTCCTTTTACGTGTTGGTTTTTGTAAATAGTTTGCAAATTTTTGTATCCAACATGCCCAAGTCGCCTATGCCATAAACTAGTTAAATCATTATTGGCGACAAGACAAGAAACATTTTGACTAACCAAATCACTTGTACAAATTTTGTAAAGATTGCCTTTTTTAATTGCTTCACAAATAATTTTATTATTTTTGGAAATAAGGCATTTTTCTTTATTAAAAACAATATTATAATTTGAATCACAAAGTTGGCTAACACTTATCAAATTGAACTTAAGCCCTTCTACTAAAAGAACATTACTAAGACAGAAAGAAGAGTTACCAATTTCTCCATTTCCAAGAATTCTTCCTTTGCCATTGCCGAACATGACCATACCCTCTTCTTGGAGCTTGATGTTGGTAAAAGGTTCTCTCCTTTCGGTCATATGGCGTGAACATCCGCTGTCCACGAGCCATTTTGAATCTTCCATTGTTGTTATAGCCCCTATAACCTACAAAGGAATTATTTTTAGGTACCCTATAATTTTGGGGTCCATGGGGGTTAGCCTTGAGACCTTTAGGTCTCCAATAATAGCTAAAATTATTCTTCAATTTACAATTGCTAGCATAGTGTCCATTCTTACCACAATAAAAATAAGTAATAATACGAGGACTACTAAAGACGTACAAAGGTTGGACCTTGGTCTTTTTCTTAAAAGCATTTTGAAAAGGTTTGTAACCAAGTCCTAACTTAGAATGCTCACCTCTTTGTGCATCTAAAATTTTTATGACTTTATCCGTACTTAAATTGAATCGATGCACATCTTTTTTCAAATTTTCAATATCATTTGTGAGCGTTTGTTTTTCGGTTTCAAGAGTACGAACCATAGTAAGAGTAATAGCATGAGCCTTATCAAGAGAATCATAGGAAGTAAATAATTTATCTTTTTCTAGTTTAAGCTCTTTATGCTCCTTTTTCAAATTCTTGTATTTAACAATCAAATTTTGAAACTCATTTTGCAATTCATCAAAATCACATTGTAATTCATCAACTAGGGAAGAAGATGAAGCATTAGAGCGTACCTCGGTATTTTCATCGCTATGGCCATAAGACCATGTTCGGATTCTCCTTCCTCGTCGGTTGTTTCAAGTAATTCATCCCAAGTTTTGGCGTCCGCATTTAACGCCTTCTTTTTCGGAAAAGGTGTTTTCTTCTTTTGTTCCTCTTCCGCTAATTTTGGGCAATCGGCTATGTAGTGCCCGGATTTTCCGCATTTGAAACAAGAATTGTCTCTTGGCTTTCTTGCTTTATTTTTGTTTACAAATTTTGCAAATTTTCTAACAAGAGCCGCCGTTTCTTCATCATCCTCATCACTAGCATAATAAATATTATTAGAAGAAGATGCTAAGCCTTTAATAATATTTTGCGTACCCGGTTTAGAGGTGGATGGTTGAGCTTCCGTGATTGCCGTCACATTTTCGGACCATGAGCCGGGAAGGGCATTTAAGACTTTGGTCACCTTATCTTCTTCGGAGATGACCTTTCCAAGAGCCACAAGAGGATTGACAATGTTGTCAACCCTTTCCACCATTTTTGATATCCTTTCACCGTCATGCATATTGAAATTTTCAAAGTCTTTCACAAGCATTGTTTTTCTTGCTTGCTTCACTTTCTTTGTGCCCTCATAGATGGTTTCTAATTTTTCCCAAACTTCATGTGCCGACCATATGCCTCTTATGCGATTATATTTGGTGGCGGTAAGAGAGCAATGTAAAATGTTTAAGGCCTTACCGTTTAAAGAGAAAGCCTTCTTGTCATTTTCATCGTATTCCTTGAATGGCTTGGGAGTCGTGGTACCATCCTCCAATTTTGTTGTTGGTTGAGCAACTCCTTCAATGACCACATTCCAGATATCAAATCTGCACCCTTGTAGAAAGCACTCCATGCGGTCTTTCCAAAATGTGTAGTTGTTGGCGTCGAATAGTGGTGGCTTGTTGGTGGAGGCGCCGGTGGTGAGATAAGCTTCATTCGTAGCCATGGATCTTTCCTCTTTACTCGGAATGAGCTAGCCAAAGAGTTTGGCTTTGATACCACTTGTTAGTCCAAGTGGCTACGATAATCTAGAGGGAGGGTGAATAGATTATGCCGATTTTTTGCAAATCACCCTCTTTTTTGAATGAACAAGTAAATGACAAGAATATAAATGCGGAAATTAAACAACACTCGTTGATTTAAAGAGGTTCAACCCACATAGGGCCTAATCCTCTACCACCCCAGTATCTCCGGGATGGATTTCAAAAAGAAAAAAAGATTTTATTAATTTCCAAAATTAATACAACACCTTGAGGATCACCACAATCCTCGTACAACACCTTCAAGGAGATTACCACAATCTTCCTTCACCACCTTTGAAGAGTACCACACTCTTCAAACACCTATCACCTAGATCACCCAAGTATATTCTTACCACAAGAATACTCACAAGGATGTCTTGTGTTGAATGATGGACAAAATTCAAGATTACAACTCTATAAAACCAATACAAAGATTGAGTGCAAGTGTAATCAAGAATCAAAAAGCCTAGACCTCAAAGATGTGCAAGTGAAAGTACTTAGGGTATTACAACAAGAATGTAAAAATGAAAGCTTGAACAATTTGCAGATTTCTTGTTGTGTATTTTGCTTGTATGTGTTGTGTCTTGTGTCTTCAATTCATCCTCTATTTATAGGAGAGTCTTCACCAACATAGGCTCCTTCTTCTTCACCTTTGTCTACAAAAAGAGGATCACAAGATGTAGAAATATTGTACAAAATTGAAAAGCAAATCTTGTTGTCAAGGAGTTAAACGGTACAAATTTTGCTGTCAAAAGATTACACAGCGCGACCGGTCGCTCTGTATAAGATTTCGAATGTTTGAATAAAAATAGTGCGATCCAGGTAGGAGTTGCAGGGGGTGCGACCGGTCGGCCTCACTCTTGACCGGTCACCCTCCCCCTTTTTTTCACATATTTGGTTTTTGTTTCATTTTGTGCGTTCTTCAGGTACCATTCGACCTTCTGTTCGACCGGTCGACCTCCAAATTGAAATGTTGTCCGATTTTTATCAAAAATAAACTTCAAGAAATACTCCAAAAAATAAGTAAAAATATTTTAAATCACTTGGGAGTATTTGGACAACATTTATAAACATAGTAAACTCATTTAAACAAAACCATCAAAAAGTGTTGTCCATTTTTATCGAATAATAAACTCTAAGAAATACTCCAAAAATTAGTAAAAGCATTTTAAATCATTTAGGAGTATTTGGACAACATTTATAAACATTGTTTTGGTATAAAAACTCATTTAAACATAATCATCAAAATCTTGATAAAAACATTTATCTAACAGATTTTACTTGGACCATTACCGGTCAAAATTACCCTATAGGATGACATCAAAGGCATTAAAAGAGACCAAGGTGCAATTACAAGATTTATTGGTTAATTGACTTATCTAGACAAGAGTATCACTATAAGTGTAGGTCCCAAGGGGTGTGAGTAAGGTTTAGAAGGGGGGGTTGAATAAACCTTACCAATTTTTCGATTTTAGTCCTTTTAAAATATTACAGAGTTATCACAAACAGTTGAGTCCTTGAGGGACAGCTAAGTTGGTTATTCAGCAGAGTTAGCCATTCAATTGACTCGATAGAGCTGTTGATAGAATAACTCACTGCTTAACTGAACCTTAACTCTTTGTGTTGGTTTTATCAGCGGAACACTTAACACCCTTTGAATTGTTTTAAACTTGTTTTAACACTTGATTTTAGCACTTGGTTATTAATCAGTTGGATAGCAAATAAGTTTATCAGCAGGTATAATGTAATAATGCATAAATGTAAATGTGCTGAAAAATAAATGACACAGTTGATTTTTATAGAGGTTCGAAGATGGGGTAATTCTTCTAATCCTCTCTTCTCCAACTCCTGGAAGAATCTACTATGTAAAAGATCTGTTTACAAAGTGGTCAACAGTCTAGAGACAGTCTTAGTCACACAGCTGGCTTCTCGTCCGACTCAGCTTTTTCACAGGGCAGCTGCCTTGCTACTTCAGCTCACTTTCTCAAGCTCTTGGATTTGATCACGAAGCCCTCCAATAACTTGATACTGGTTCGACCTTGAACCTTCCTACAATCCTCCTTGGAAAGTAGACCCCTTTTGATTCTTCAAAAGTTTCCTCTTTAACAGATTTGAAGTTGTCTTTCCTTCACAGCTTGTGTTGGATCGATTTCCTTCGAGTTTTAGGCTTGAGGATTTGCTTGAATATTCTTGAGAGTATTTGCAGGTTAATTGCTTGAATATTGCTTGCTTGTTCGTGGTTCAGGTAACCTTTTCTCAATGAATTTCCTCAGTCTTTTACAGTAAACTTTCGAAAATCTGCCCGTTGAAGAGATAGACTGATTTTAAAAGTCACTTGTGTTTGTTGGCTTGTCTTTTTTTGGTCCTCGGTCTTGAGATGTAGACCCTTCCTCGTATTAAATGAATTTGCAGCTTTTTAGGTTCTGACACGAGGTGCAGTGCTTCCCATTGGTTTATTCCTTTTGCACGCTTCTGGGATGAGCACTTTAAGACCTGGCAGCATGGAAGTATTACTTATTTAAGTAATGTTCTTGACTTCTGTGCAACGAATTCATTTCAGTTAACTCCTCTTGGCTGCTATTTTTTCCCCAGGTGACTTGAGTCTACTCCAATCATTGGATGACTCATCTCTCACTTCAACTTGAGACTTAGCTTCTTGAGTTGACTTTGACTGACTCTTCACACAGCTGTTCCTCAGCTGATACATCTTCAGTCAAGTTTTTGATCTTCTATCTTGGCCATACTCAGTTGTTCCACAGCGGAGTCTTCACTTCAGTCTTCAGTTGACTTCTTGTATTTCTATGCGTAGCTGACTTGGCTCAGCTTTTCCAGCCCTATCTATTACAATGTAAATTACAAGGAAAATGGGGTGCCAACTTTCTAGTTTAAGTTTTACATGGCATTCATCAAAATCTATAAAATAAATTTCCCAACAATTTCCCCCTTTTTGATGATGGCAAAACTTAAAAACATTAAACAACATGTAAACAATAAAGATACATACATACAATGCAGTAACAAAGAATGTATGCGTAGAATCGATCGTTTTATTGATCATAGCATTCTTGTCCTTTACACAGTTATTTACATTTGGTATCAGAGCATTATATATCAAAGCAACAATACAAACATCTATGCTGAGATACTAAAATACAAAGTGAAAAATTACAAAAAACTTCACTAAGTATACAGATGACTTACAAAAATGTATTTACATGAGTAATATACATGAAGGGTTCGCAGCAAACCTTCATCGCCTTCGCTGCCTCTTTCTTTCCTCTTCAGCTTTGTCGAAGTCATCAGCTCTTTTTCTCTTTTTATCTTCTTCTTCTCACTTTTTCCTTTCTTCTTCCTTCTTCTTCTTTTTGTAAGCTCTCTTTGCAGCAGGGTCATCCATTTTCTGCCTTTCCTCCCATTCGCGTGTGGCTTTGGCACTTTCTGATGCCATTCTTCTTTTAACTTCTTCAATTTTGCGTTGATCTTCTAAATTCGCCAAGTGGTCGTGCCCAGTCCAATACACGATATCCCTTTTTTGCTCTTTTCCTGACTCAACTCCTCTTTCTCTGAGAGTGTACTGCATAGGAGCTTTGGATTTTCCGGTTGAGTGTCTGCTAGAGCTTTGCTGTTTCTCAGCTGTCTTGCACACCTCCAGTCCTTTTTGCCAGTATAGATCCCATGCTTTGGTTAGAGATAGTCCCTTGAAGTAGCCATCAACTTCCAGTGTTTTGAATTCTTCCATGGATCTAGGCTCAGATCCACCTTGCTGCATTAATCCACTGGGAGGGTCAATTAGAGCCTTGCTTAATTCAGCTAGGAGTCCACCATGCTGTTTTAAGATCTTTTGAACGCGAGCTTCCTGTTTTTCAGAGAACTTCTCAATTTCTGCTTCAATGATCTTCCTTTTTTCTGCTATTGGCACAGCAGAGTGTCCCACTGGTAAGGTTACAGGGAGTTTGCTCATAATGGAGGCAGTAACGTGACCTTGCTGGGGGGTTTCATCTATCATCAAGGTTAAATCTTTTGAGTGTTCCCCCTCGACTGTTTTTTCCTTCTTCTCAGATTCTTTCAATTTTCTTCTTTCAAACTCCTTAGGGACTCCTTTTCCTCATTTTTGGCATCATCAAATGAAAGAGGGACCCCAGGGAACATGCCTGCGAGCATAAAGTCGAGTCTGCGGAGAGCAGAACTCTGTTTGGAGTCTACGGCTGCATAAGCTGTCCGGAATTTTGAGCGAGTGGCTTTGGACTCGGCTGCCACCAATTTCATTTCAGCCATGAGGAGGCTGAATTTCGCATCCATGGTCTCCTCAAGGCGCATAACTTCTTTTCTCTGAAATTCATGCAGACGCTCCATTTCCGTTTTGTGAGATGCATGCAACCTTTCAATATGCGTCTGCATCCTTTGCTTCAGATCAGCATTGTCAGCCATCCAGATGAGCATTCTGCCATACAGTTCTTTAAAATAATGAACTTGCTCGATTCGCATGGCATATTGCTGTTGAGACCATTCGCAGATCCGCACCAATATCCCTCTCAAGTCTACTGTGAGGGTAGCGTCCCTGTTGTCCAGTATTAAGTCGAGTGAGGCTTGATGTCTTTCGATCTTCTCAATCTCTTCACAGATCTTCTTGAAGATTTTACAAATTTCAGCTGTCTCACTTAATTCAGCTGCAGTCCACTCTTCAGTAAAGTTGAACTCGGCTGGAACAATTGTGTTGGTAGGGATGATGGGATCTTCTCTCACAATGAATCTTCGTTGTTCAGCAGCGGTATCTTCTTCCAAGTCTGGTAGGATCGGCATGAAACAGAATACCTTTGGAAAGGCATCGTCACTCACATATGGGATTGTTTGTGAGGGTTGTGCCTGTGATGTTTCAGCTCTTCGTGCCTCAGCTGCGATAGCTTTGTCGGCAGTGGTCACACCAAGGGAGCCTGTGACGGAGCCGGTAGTAGTTCACTCGCACGCGCTTGTGGGAGCACTGCGATGGATCGTATGTCTCACCGGGGCGCTTGAGATATTTTGCCCACCGACGAGCCTCACCGTCTTAACAAATATCTTGGTCTTAGTGGATTTTTCTAAGTGAATAACCGGTTTCTCTGTTGCATCATCAATGTCATCGGATGATGATGAAACCTGGGGGCTTGGCTCATCATCGAAATTGAATTTTTGACGAGTAGTTTATCACTTAGTTGACTCGTAGTTTTGAGAACATCCTCAGCTGGGTCCCTTTGATCTGCAACGGGGATGGACTCGGCCTTTTCACTTCGGACCCGAGAATGATGTATCAAGGTTCTCCTGGGAGTCATGAAGTGTGCTTATCTGTTAGGAATTTTATTGTTTAGATTTTGATGAGTGCCATGTAAAACTTAGAATAGAAAGTTAGCTCCCCAATTCTTGCTTTGAAATGTATTGCAACAATTAGAGCCGCCAAGTGAGTTAAGTCGCCTACGCTCCAACTTGCAAGAAGACAAATCAAGGCTTGAAGGAAAACTCACTGTGAGACACCGAGTACAACAAAGAAGAAGGACAGAACTCGATCAAGAAGCAACAGATGCAACAGTGAAACATCGTCAAGTCAACTCAAGAGAAGCCAAGTCTCAAGATGAAGTGACGGAAGAGTCATCCACGATTGGAAGTCGACTCTAAGTCACCTGGGGAAAGCGAGGAAATGCAAATCAAGTCGAGATAATCGAAAAGGAACCGTTGCACGTAAATCAAGAGATTTACTTAAACAAGTAATATCTCCATACTACCTTTCTTGGAGTGCTCACCCCCCGAAGCGTGCAAAGAAATGAACCAATGGGAAGCACTACACCGTGTCGAACTCGAAAAGGTGATAAAACATTTCATACGAGGAAATGGCAATTCCAAGAAGTGCAAACCAACGACTGCAAAGTGATTTTCAAAAATGAGCCTATCTCTTCAACGGGCAAATTTTTGAAAGTTCACTATAAAAGGCTAAGGAGTTTGATTGAGAAATAATGATGATATATAGATGATGCGTGGATGACACACACACGTGAGATATACAAGATTATCAAAATTGAAATATTCTCAATCCTCAAGCCTACATCTCGAAGAACATCAATCCAACACTTACCTCGTGAAGGAAAGAGAACTTCAATCGAGTTGAAGAGGAAACTATCGAAAACAAGGGGTCTACATTCCAAGAAGGATTGTAGAAAGGTTCAAGTCAACCAAGTCTTAAGCGTTGGAGGGCTTCGTGATCAAATCCAAAGTGCTTGAGCAAGTGAGTCAGTAGTAGCAAGCGCAAATGCCCTGTGAAGAAGCCGAGTCGCACGAGAAGCCACCGAGTGATCAAGGCGTCTCAGATCGAGTCCCAAAGGATCAAGTCGGCCGTTGTGATCAAGACTTGTATCTGGACTGTTACCACTTTGTAAACCGATCATTACTTAGTGGATTCCTCCGGGAGTTGGAGAAGAGAGGAGTAGAAGAATTACCCCATCTTCGAACCTCTATAAAAACTTTATCGTGTCATTTACTTTACAAGATTTAAATATCTCGCACTTTTAATTGCTCATATCTCATAAATTTGCTATCCATCCGATAATCTATAAGTACTAAATCAAGTCAAAAACTTGCTTAAACAAACTTAAGGGTGTTAAGTCTTCCACGAAAACAAAACCACAACAGTCAAATTATAGCCAACAAACCGAGTTACTCTACTAATGTACCACCGAAGTCATAAGAGATTGACTCTCTTGAGTGACTAATTCGATCATCCATCAAGGACACAACAGAGAACTCAGAGATTTAAAAGGCCTAAATCGAAAATTTGGTAAGGTTTATTCAACCCCCCTTCTAAACCTTACACTTACACCCCTTGGGACCTACAAGTGGTATCGAGCGGTTGGTTCATTGAACCCTCCGCACCGGTTATCAACTAGATCTCCAAACTTTTCAAAAGTCTCGCTTTAGTACTTAATCTTTCAAAACTCTTTTCTATCATTAAAAGTTATCATCATGGAAGCAAATCTAACACGCATTCCTATGTTCACTATTGAAGAATTTGATGATTGGAAAATTCGTGATGCGAGCTCATCTATCAAAGATTACATGATGAGATGTGGATAGTGATAGAAGATGGGCCTCTGCAAATATTAAAGGTGAACACAAACAGCATTTAAGAGTTGCACTGGGGGAAGAAGATGCAAGACCTGACATCTCCATGGTTGAAAACCAAGAACTGAGTGGACCAATGATGACAAAAAAGATACAACCTGGACAATGTAGCCAAGGACATTCTTTACAAAACCTTGGATAAAGCCATGTTCAACAAAGTCAAATCTTGCAAAACGGCTAAGGAAATCAGGACAAGTTGACTTTGATTTGTGAAGGTTCGAGCAAATCAAAGAAAACAAATTATCGATGGTCAGACAAAAATTTGAGAACTTTAAAATGATCTTAGGAGAAAACCTGGATCAACTGGATGCTCGATTTACGTAAATCACAAATGAGCTATCTACACTTGGAAAGGAATATACACGAGAAGAAATGTGTATGAAGATCCTGAAAAGTCTTCCAAATTAAATGGGAGATGAAGGTCATGGCACCGAGACATTCCATGGACCTATCAAAGACATCCAACCATGAGTTATTCTCGGACCTCAAAGCCTATGAGTTTGAGCCGAGAAGGAAAGACCAGGAAGAGACAACAGTACCCAAAACAACTCTTCTAGTTGTCAAAGATGGAAGGAGAGTCAAGTCAAAGGGGCAATTGACCCGGAAGAAATAGCCCTAATGGTTAAAAGATTTAACAAGTTCTTTAACAAGAACTACAAGAGAGGGAAGGGTGAATCCTCCGAAGACACTCGGCTCCCTCCAAATCAAGGGATGATAGGCCAACCAAGAGGACAGATCATCAACAAGTTGAGTATCAAAGGACAACTCAAGAATAGAAAGAGTTTGAGCAAAAGGTCAATATCTATGTTGGAATTGTAGACAACCAGGTCACTATGCCATTGATCGCTCATATCCTCGTAGTCAACAAGTATGAAACGAAGAAAAAGAAAGGTCTTCGAGAGAAAGAAGACAAGAGAAGAAAAAGGCAATGATGGTCTGCAGATCCGGGAGACAAAATAAGTCAAGAGAGACACCGACTCGAGAGCAAAGAAGCCGACTATTCAAGTGACTCAAGAAGAAGCCTTGATCCGCTTAATGGCCAAAGAACAAGATCAAGAAGATGAGGTACAATCTAACTCAACAAGCTCGGACACTAGTGATAGTGATCGTGACACACACACCTCATCACCCACCGATCTT
Organism: Rehmannia glutinosa; assembly: GCA_016081115.2. Classification (NCBI taxonomy): domain Eukaryota; kingdom Viridiplantae; phylum Streptophyta; class Magnoliopsida; order Lamiales; family Orobanchaceae; genus Rehmannia; species Rehmannia glutinosa. The sequence continues at coordinate 52,111,713 of CM071928.1, forward strand.
TATGATTCATTAGGCAAAATGATGAAAGATTTTGAGCACATTAAAACCTCACACACACTCGTTGAATGAGGAAAACAACCTACTCAAAAATCAAAACTCAAAGTCGACTAAGGAGCCGAGAACTCTAAGTCAAATAGCCGATGAGAATAAAAGTTTAAAGGTCGAAAATGCTAAATTAATAAGCAAAATTGTCGCTATAGAAAAGAGGAGAATGACCTCAAAATGTTATTGCCTCATTCACTAAGGCATCTAAATCCTTGGATGATCTTATTATGAGTCAAAGAGAATGTGGAGACAAGACAGGCTTAGGATTTAATTCCTTTGTGCCATGTCAAACCTCAAGAGTAACTTTGGAAAAGGATCTTCAAGTCATGAAGAGTCCGAAAAATCCAAAACTCTAAATGATGCACACACCTTCAATCCAAAGCACAATGCTAAGCAAACGGCCTTGGTTACAAAGGAAAAGGAAAACAACCATTGAGAGTGCTTTGAAAGGATACCAGAAGAGATTCAAATGAGTCCTCAAATAGACTCCAAACAGAAAATACTACTCAGAAAGAAGAAGCGAGCTACCAAAAATCCCAGAAAAACTCATAATAGAAATACATATGATGGGAATGGTAGAAAATATCCAAGCCAAGCCGATCGAACAATGTGAACTATCGCCTAGACTTATGGAATACAAGCCCAAATGGCAAAGGCCTAGAACTCAACAAAGGCCATTCCAAAAGCATAAGAGCTTTCATCAAGACACATATGCACCTAGGCACTACACTCAAAGATATCACAATTACCCAAGAAAGGCAATTGCTAAAACACATATGCAGCATACAGACAAAAGAGACAAACAGTATGAACCTAGACTCCCCAAGCAATTTGCCAGATTGATTATGATTATGGCACGATAGATGGCAACCTCTTAGAGTCAAATCATTTGGCTATAGGTTGGTTGGATCATCTTATAATTCTAACCCCTCGGGACCTGCATAAGAATGGGTACCTAAAACTTAATTTCCTTGATTGCGTTTCAAGAATGGTGAGTGCCAAGGAACCTGGTACATGGATAGCGGCATTCCGACATATGACAGAAATAAGAGAAATCTGTCAAAATTCAAAGAAGTCAAAGGAGCCAAAGTCATATTTGGAGGAAATGAAGCTCCTGGTGAAATAAGAGGCATTGATCCATCCGGAGGAATGGTTTAGAAATCACAGATGTTGCATATGTTGAAGGACTAAACTTCAATTTACTAAGCATCACCAACTCTGCGACAAGGGCTACAATGTTGGATTCAACATGGGAATATGCCAAATCAAAAATGTTGAATCTAATGAAGTTGTCTTTGCAAGGATGCGATTAAAAAATATGTATGTAGTGGATTGGTCAACCGCAACACCCAAAGACTCTACTAGCAAAGAGCACAAATTAATCAAGTTGGTGGGCACAAAAAGCCGAGTCATCCAACTTCAAAACGATTAATAAGCTAGCAAGAAGTCATCTTGTGGAAGGACTTCCAGACTCGATACAAGAAGGAGAGTATATGTGATGCATGTCGGAAGGAAAACAAATCAAGTCGCTTTTCAAGAAAAGACTTGCCCATCCTCAACAAGAATATTGCAGATCCGCTTCATATGGATCTATTTGGCCCAGGGAACCAAAGAAGCATAAGTGGAAAGAAATACACCTTGGTGGTAGTAGATGACTACTCAAGATATACATGGACAATATTCATGTGCAAGAAGAAAGAAACTCTACAAAAGCTACCACAAATGATGAAGAGGATACAAAATGAGAAGAGTCAAACCATTATCAAAATAAGATCGGATAGAGGAACCGAGTTTGTCAATGGAATAATAACTCAAGATCTTGTGTTGAGAATGGTATTGGTCATGAACTATCACCGCAAGGACTCCACAAACGAGAATGGAGTTGCGAAAAGAAGGAACAGAACCCTCGAAGGAAGCAAGAAGACCATGTTAGGCAAGCAGGTTACAAAAAGGTTTTGGGTCAAGCAATCAACACAAACAAGTACCGCTACACCCAAAACAGATGTATGATAAATAAGGCAATGACAAAGACTCCCTATGAGATCCTGGATCGGAAGAAAACCAAATGTTGCATATTTCAGATATTTGGATGTAAATGCTTCATCCACAATAATGGCAAAGACAACCTAAAGGCTTTTGATGCTAAAGTCGATGAGGGTATCTTCTTAGATACTCAAATTCAAAGCAAAGCCTGAGAATACTCAACAAAAGAACTATGGTTACGTAAGAATCCATTCATGTAGTATTCGATGAGCCAAACATAAAAGGAGAAGACATTGAAGAGTCACCGATAAGTTTCAAACATCCAACCTTACGAAAGAGTCCCTATCTTTGAAGCCGAAGCAGGATTATCAATTCGAGAAGAAGATGAGATAGTCAATCTCAAAAGCACTGAAAATCTGCAATGAGTGATCACGAGAGAGTCGACCACAAAGAACACAAATTACCGCAAGTCGATCAATCCAAATAACTTACTTCAACCTCGACGTAAGATGGCTGAGAGACCATCCACCGAGAACTTGTCATTGGAGACATGAGAGAAGGTGTCAAGACAAGATCCGAACTCAACAAGAAGCAATGTTCACATGCTTCATCTCGCAGATAGAGCCCAAAGATGTGTCACAAGCGTTGGATGACACACATTGGATTCAAGCTATGCAAGAAGAGTCAAATCAGTTTGAGAGAAATAAAGTATGGGAATTAGTACAAAGACCCATACATCAAAATGTTATTGGAACCAAATGGGTATTCGAAATAAGATGAACGAGGAAGGATCTGTGGTAAGAAACAAAGCAAGATTGGTAGCCAAAGGATATTGCCAAGAAGAAGGAATAGATTTTGATGAAACATTTGCTCCTCGTAGCAAGATTGGAAGCTATAAGGATGTTTCTTGCCTATGCACTCACAAAAATTTCATTGTATATCAAATGGATGTAAAAAGTGCATTCCTGAATGGTTTATTGGAAGAAGTGTATGTTGAACAACCTCCAGGATTTGAGCGAGAAGACTCTTGGAGACAAAGTGTACAAACTCAAGAAAGCTCTGTATGGATTGAAACAGGCACCTGCAGCATGGTATGATACCCCGTCACAATTCCTAACCGACAATGGATTCACTAAAGGAAAAGTGGATAGAACACTTTTCGTAATTCAAGACAAGAAGAGTATCTTTGCTTGTTCAAATATATGTGGATGACATCATTTTTGGATCCACTAACAAAGAGTCATGTGAAAAATTCTCAAACCTCATGCAAAGTAAATTTGAAATGAGCGTGATGGGAGAGCCGACATTCTTCCTTGGACTTCAAGTGAAACAATTTGAAGGATGGAACCTTCATAAGTCAAACAAAATACACTAGAGATTTAATGAAGAAATTTGGTATGGAGGAGAAGTCTTCAGAAAAATACCAATGAACACATCACCAAAATGGACATGGACGCAGATGGCAAGCCTCAGTAGATCAAACAAGATACGAGCACTTATTGGATCATCGCTTTCTATCTCACAAATTAGCAGGCGGACATCACCTTTCTTTGTAGTGTATGTGCACGATTTCAATCTGCTCCAAAAGAGAGCCATATGACTCAAGCTAAGAGAATATTGAGATACTTAAAAAGGAAGCCAAGAAGTAGGCTATGGTATCCAAAGGAAGGTGGATTCAAGCTAATTGGCTATTCGGACTCACTATCTTTGGATGCGAGTGGACAGAAAAAGTACTTCAGCACATGTCAAATGCTTGGAAACAGACTAATTTCCTGGTTTAGCAAGAAGCAAAACTCAATAGCCACTTCTACAAATGGGAAATACATAGTCAAGCTGGCAAACGTTGTTGCCCAAGTCCTATGGATGAGACAAAGAAACAGAGATTATGAAATTGAAGAAAAAGAAATTCCAATCATGTGTGATAACACAAGTGCCATTGCAATCACTCAAAATCCTGTTGCACTCAAGAACAAAACATATAGATGTCGATATCATTTCATAAGAGATCATGTTGAAAAGAAGGACATTATCTTGGAATATATCTCAACCGATAAGCAATTAGCCGACATCTTCACAAAACCATTATGTGAGTCAAGATTTGAAGAACTCAAACATGAGTTGGGGCTAATTGAGCTAAGCCGAGACACGAAGAGTCAAAGAAACGAAATGGAACAGAAAGAAGGTGAAAAGGGTCGAAACAAAAATCACTCAATAAATCACCAGATCGGAAAAGTCAAATATACCAAGTCACCGATAGTGAGTCACTAAGAGAGATGTGAGAAGCGAGTTAAATCGCTAAGAGATAAGTCAATAACTTATGAGCAAAGAGACAAAAACGCAAATGTTTTTGACTAAGCGAATGGTTTAAGAGACACGTCGCATAATGATGATGTGTACGGACATAAAGCCGCACACCAAGCTTATGATTGGATATAAATGCTTTGCCGCATTAAATACGAGACATGAATTGCTCAATATGCGTGCGAAATCCAAGCCGCTGATTTCGATCACGATTCAAAACCGCCTGCACGCCCTTTCATAAACCATATTTAAACCATTTTTCGTCCGCTTTCTCACACTTCTAAAACTGTTCAATCTCTCTCTCAAAACGCAAAGGCAAACACTCTCGAAACCCTATCAATCTTCAAATCTATTTCTGAATTTTTCTTGAAATTATTCTCGAGAAATGGCACCAACATATGACTTTACCAAGTTGGGAAAACAAATCCACACCGGTTCACCGTGGATTTCGACGAATGGTGAAGCATGGGTCCGACGACACCCTGGTGAAGAAAATCGCGGAGAAGCTAGAAACGGCAGGATCAAAACCGTTTCTAACACTGGAGTATCCTATGACCTATGTGGAGGAGGTCGCATACCCTCTACGTGAATGCCGAGATTCACGACGAAGGAATCAAGTCATCTGTCACGGAAGCAATGACTATCACAAACAAGGATTTGGCAATATTGCTCACTACCAAAGCAGAGGGAGCATCCGAGATCAAAGAGGCCGATGTAAACTTGGGTGACGCATGGAAAGAAATAGCCAAGTCCGATGTTGCCGACAAAATAATATACACAAAGAAACAAGAGATCTGGCCAAGGAAGATTATCACAAATTGTTGGACATTGTTGCCAAGTGTATCGACATCAAATTTGGCGCTTGACCAACCACAAAGGCAAAATTGACCGTGATGGCTGCAATAATCGAAGAAAAGAAGATAAATCGGGCCGAGTTTATCTACGAAGACTCTCGCCAAAACGTGGGAAACAAGTCCTTCAAAGAAGATGGGTCATTTGGAGGATCCTCGGGATATGGCCTAGTGATTGGCCGGCTATTGAGGTGAAAGGAGTACCTCTTAGACATGGGAAAGCTTTCCATGTTAACAAGAGGATGTTCGAGCTAATCTCTCTCGGTGCTCGAAGCGTGCATACGCCAAGAGAGTGACACTGGTGAGGGGGAATCACCACCTCAAGACACACCGCCTTCTCTCCAACCAAGAAGAAAGCCGCGCCCTGCGGTACCCAAGAGAAGTCTCTTTGCCCCCGCAGAAAAGAAAACCAAACATGCTCCCGCCCGCAGCCAGAGTCACCGCCCAAGCAGCCGTGTGTCACCCGCCCTGCAGAGCGGCGAGAAGGACTCACAAATTCCTTCTCGATCGATCGTCAAAAGGAGGAGATATGACAAGCCTAGACGGCCACTCCTCGTAAACAAACACAAGCACGCCCCACCGCCAAGACTCGAGAGGACACCGCCTCTCAACTGCAAATTCCCTGGTACAAACAAGGAGACGAAGAAGACTCAAGCTGCTGCATCGAACAAGAGAAACCACCAGTCGCTACTCGGCTAAGACAGATCACGAGACTCATCGGAGAAGTAGAGTCTCCGGATGTAATTGATGAGACAATGCCAAGTCTGCTTAAGGTGATCAGCAGAGGCAACCTCAAGACACACCAGTAGCTCACACAAACAAACTCAAGAAGAACCAAAACCACCCAAGCAGATAGTGATGTAATGATCCTATCTCCCACCTTACCCGCACATCCAAAATCGTCTGCGTGAGTGGAGAAAATGGAAGCTCGAGCAGTCAAGGGAACAGCCCAACGGCTGAATTCATAGAAGAAGAAGAGGAACTGCTGAATTTCCTTGATTATCTCTCAGTACTCCCGCTGGAGATGAAGACAACCGCATGAATATTCTCGCAGATCTACAAGGACAAGGAGAGAGAAAAGCAAGTCAAGAAGCTTAAGCCCGAGAAAAGGCAAGTATTCGCCTATCTCCTCGACTACGTAACACTTTCATCCTCTCCTTGATGTCTTCTCCGAAAGTGACGAGGAACCGAAAATGTCGCCGCCACGTAAAAATTGCAGATCGCAGCAAGCATTGCGTGAATCAAGAATCCTTCATGAGCAAAGACCGATGGAGGGACCAGGAGAGTCCTCCGTAACACACCGAAATCGATCCAATGGGAGTGGTTCAAAATAGCCACGAGATGTTCTTCCGCTACCACTTCCCCACCTAACTCGGAAGAAGGCAATGAGGAAGATGGCGATGAAATCGGGCTAGTGGGGACCCCGGTCGAGCCAACCCCTATTGAAGGTGTGCCACCACCGCCCCAACGGCCGAACCATCAATTGCAACAAATGGGAGTTTGGAGACGAGTAACCCCACTCCAAGTCACTCACCGATGCGCCACCGGTGGGAAACTCCCTCCACCGCAGCAAGGTCGGAGGATGCTGCAGATGACTCCACAAAGAATGTAGGAGGCGAAGCAAAAGACACTCAAACACAAGAAGAAGAATGTGCAAGTTGCCACCAACGGCTCGTACAGGCTTGAGATCGTCTCACCGAGGTGCCAACAGCTCTGAAGAAGGCTAATGACGCCGCTTGATGCGCGAGGCACAGAAGGAATGTACCACGGAGTTAACACTGGGCGATGAAAGCGCAATCCATGGGGTTGAGACTCCAATGGATGCCATCAGAAGACCCTAAGACACCGACACTCGCGAAAGGAAGACCAGCCTCGCAGCAGAGAGACCGCCGGAGGAAATGAAGGCCCACGGGAGGTTGAGACTTCCTGGGTAACACAAAAAAGTAGAGAACATCCCTCCCGCAACCATCGATCCATCCGGAGAAGGAGATCGGCGCACTTCATGATTCCCAGGACAACCCCCCGATGTCACCTTTCCGGGATCGGAAGGCGAAGAAGAAGGAAGCGAGTCAACTCCCATGACAAATCCAAAAGACTCACCATGGATGTTCCAGCACGAGCAAGTCGATCCCAAGACTACTCGTCGACCTTTTAATTTTGATGATGAGCCACCAATGGAAATCTCATCATCGTCCGATGACGCTTCGATAAGGCCGCCGACCGACCTACTCAAAAGGAGAAATCACCGAGACCAACGGGTTTTAAGACATTGAGGCTCGCCAAGCCGAGCTCATCGCACCACAAAACCCAACAACCAGACCACCGCTCCGGCTCCTCAAGCTACAAACCGGATCGATTCCCGAAGAACTTCACGTCCACCGCTTATCATCGAACAAATCACGGATATGTCGGTGATGAATCCTTTGTGGAATCTTTCCCTTTCTCACCGGAGATACGAACTCCACGAAGAGTCGAAAATGAGCAAGCACGCTATCACGCACCAGCTCCTGTTTTCCACTCGGGCACATTGTTCCAGGCTTGATTTCGACATTTGATGGCCATCACCGCAATGAAGAATCACCAAGAAAGAAGTGTTCAAGGCACTCTTTCTTTGAAGTTGAAAAGATGGAGAGGCATCGAGCCTCCTTGATATGCGCCGGACAACAGAGATGCCAACCTTACAACCGACTTGAGAGGCATCACAATCGGATAAGGGAATGGTGGCAACAAAGAAGAATCAATGCGTGTGGAACAATGTGAGATACTTCGACAATTATTCAACAAGTCTTTGGTGTGGAGAGTCAAAATGTTGATGCGAAAACAAAGTCAAGGGGAACACATTGAACATATGCACGAAGCTCACACCGCCGAGATCAAGCCGCTGCGTGAGCGTAATGCAAATGATATACGGCGTTTGGAAGAACACATGACAAGAAAATTCAGTCTTCTCATGGCCGAGATGAAGCCGATTTCAGTGAATCCAACGCTACTCGGTCAATTCGTGCGAGATACAACGCAGCAACTTGAAGCAAAATTCAACCATCAGAGAGACTTCGACTTCATGCTTGCCAATGTTCCCTGGGTTCCTCTATCCTTTGATGATGCCAAAAAGGGGAAGAGGAATACCTTAAAGCAAAGAAAATCTGTCGAGAAGAAAGGAGCAATGACAAGGGAACAAATTGAGAAGGGAAAATCACCGAGGAAATTTTGAAATCAAGAAAGGAAAATCTGCTGAGGGGGAAGGATCAAAGAATATGACCTTGATGATTGCACAAACCCCCAACAGGTCCCTCACACACTGACATTATAAGCGAAAAACTCCCTCAGTGACTGCGCCACTCCAACACTCTCTGCATCTATGGGTGAGAAGAGAAAAGAAATTGAAGCGGGGATGAAGGAGGTGGAAGGAAGAATGGATGCCAGGGTGATGAACATTTTGAAAGAACACGGAGGCATTCCAGTTGACAGAGACACGTATGCCATTTCGGATGTCGGGACAGAGCAAGATCGCTTGATTTAATTCAAAACGCTCGAATCAAGGTTATTTTGCAAATTTGTCCTTGCTCAAGCTTGGGATCTGATCTTGGGAAAAGGGTCTCACATTATGTGAAGAAGTGACGAGACAACAGACAACCGTGATCAGTCTCTGGTCACTCACTCACCGGCACTCACCGGAAAGAAGAAAGCCCCAAAGTCAAGATACGCCCGCAGGTAGAGGAAGAAGCGGCGATGGAGGAAGAAGCTTCAGACCTGTGCCTCGCCCAAGAATATTGAATACGTAGATCCGGGAAAGAAAGGAGGGATCTCTTTTGGCGGGCTTGACCATGTGGCGAACTTGCAAGTGGCCAAAACCAACGCCGAGTATGCAAGAAGGATAGAAGAAGAAAACAAGAGACAAACTCGGCTATGGCGGGGAGACAGAAAGAATAAGGAGAGATGAAGCCGCTGCCAGAAGGCATATGAGAAGAAAAAAGACAACATGACGAGAAGAAGAGAAGAAGAGAAGAAGATGCTGATCAAGATGAAAGAAGGAGACAGCGAAGGAGATGAAGTGTTGTTGTCCAACCCTTCGTGTATTTTATATGTAAATACATACAATGTAAGTCTTCTGTAATAATGCTATAATTTTTTTGAGACAATTACATACTCTGATACACCTTGTAAACAGTTGTGTTAAGTACAAGAATGATATGATCAATAAAAAGATTGATTATGCGCATACATTCTATGTCAATACACTATCTGTATGTATCTTTGTTATTTGCATCTTTGTAGGATTTAAGTTTTGGCATCATCAAAAAGGGGGAAATTGTTAGGAATTTTATTGTTTAGATTTTGATGAGTGCCATGTAAAACTTAGAATAGAAAGTTAGCTCCCCAATTCTTGCTTTGAAATGTATTGCAACAATTAGAGCCGCCAAGCCGAGTTAAGTCGGCCTACGCTCCAACTTGCAAGAAGACAACCGAAGGCTTGAAGGAAAACTCGCTCGTGAGAGACAAATTGAGTACAACAAAGAAGAAAGCGACAGAACTCGATCAAGAAGAAGCGGTGAGATGCAAACAGTGAAACATCATCAAGTCAACTCAAGAGAAGCCAAGTCTCAAGATGAAGTGACGGAAGAGTCATCCAATGATTGGAAGTCGACTCTAAGTCACCTGGGAAAGCGAGGAAATGCAATCAAGTCGAGATAATCGAAAAGGAACCGTTGCCGTAAATCAAGAGATTTACTTAAACAAGTAATATCTCCATACTACCTTTCTTGGAGTGCTCGGTCCCGAAGCGTGCAAAGAAATGAACCAATGGGAAGCACTACACCGTGTCGAACTCTGAAAAGGTGATAAAACATTTCATACGAGGAAATGGCAATTCCAAGAAGTGCAAACCAACGATCGCAAAGTGATTTTCAAAAATGAGCCTATCTCTTCAACGGGCAAATTTTTGAAAGTTCACTATAAAAGGCCGAGGAGTTTGATTGAGAAATAATGATGATATATAGATGATGCGTGGATGACACACACGTGAGATATACAAGATTATCAAAATTGAAATATTCTCAATCCTCAAGCCTACATCTCGAAGAACATCAATCCAACACTTACCTCGTGAAGGAAAGAGAACTTCAATCGCCTGAAGAGGAAACTATCGAAAACAAGGGGTCTACATTCCAAGAAGGATTGTAGAAAGGTTCAAGGCGAACCAAGTCTTAAGCGTTTGGAGGGCTTCGTGATCAAATCCAAAGTGCTTGAGCAAGTGAGTCAGTAGTAGCAAAGCGGTACCGCCTGTGAAGAAGCCGAGTCGTCGAGAAGCCACCGAGTGATCAAGGCGTCTCATCGAGTCCCAAAGGATCAAGTCGGCCACAGTGATCAAGACTTGTATCTGGATCATTACCACTTTGTAAACCGATCATTACTTAGTGGATTCCTCCGGAGTTGGAGAAGAGAGGAGTAGAAGAATTACCCCATCTTCAACCTCTATAAAAACTTTATTGTGTCATTTACTTTTTCTGACAAAGATTTAAATATCTCGCACTTTTAATTGCTCATATCTCACGATAAATTTGCTATCCATCCGATAATCTATAAGTACTAAATCAAGTCAAAAACTTGCTTAAACAAACTTAAGGGTGTTAAGTCTTCCAAAAAACAAAACCACAAATGAAGTCAAATTATAGCCAACAAATTTGAGTTACTCTACTAATGTACACCAAATTCAACATTAAGAGATTGACTCTCTTGAGTGACTAATTCGATCGTCCCATCAAGGACACAATTGTGTAGAACTCAGAGATTTAAAAGGCCTAAATCGAAAATTTGGTAAGGTTTATTCAACCCCCCTTCTAAACCTTACACTTACACCCCTTGGGACCTACATTATCTCCTTTTCAATTTCAGCGCTTTGATCGGGAGGAATGTTCTCGAGACTCTTGAGCTTTACCCGGGAGTCTCAACCTCCCTTGGGCCTTCACTACCTCTAGCAGCCTCAACTGCGCAGCTGAAGCCTTCAATATTCCCTTCGACGATCGCCGCACTGCCTTGGGTCTTGGACCATGGCATTCATAGGAGTCTCAACCCCTGTGGATTGCACTTTCATCGCCTGCAGTGTTAACACCCGGGAATTTCCATCATGTGTCTCAACTCAGAAGAAACAGTGTCATCACCTTCAAAGCGGTGACATTTCACCGGGGCAGACTAACTCGTCGAGCTTCATCAATATCAACTGATGTGGTTCTTTCTCGCCCCACTTTCCTCCTTACTTCAAGTTAGAGTCTTCTCGCAAAGATCCTCCGACCCCGATGCAAAGGAGAGAGTTTCCCACTCGGTGGCACCACCAGTGATCGATGATGGGGTCACTCTCCCGACTCGCGGCTTTTTTTTGAATGCTCACTACCACAAGGGCAGGGTAAAACACCTTCTTCAGGGGTTGGCTCAACTTGGGTGCCCAAAATCCCACTTTCATTGCCAATTCCTTTGGACCCATCCTCCTAAAGTACCGGGGACTTGGCTGCAGCGATGTCTGTGCAATCTGCTGCACCACTCCCAAAGGGTCGATCTGCAGGAGAGATTGAGACGACTCTCCTCGTCCTTCAAATAATTGTTGCTCACGCAACTGCCTGGATTCTCTCATTGATTGCTGCATGCCTGACTTTTTTGCTGCAGCAATGGGATCCATATCCTTGTCACTATCTCTGTACTCAACTAGATTTTCATGAGTATGCTCGTGAGTTCCAGTGAACGTGCACATCTTTGCTTTCTCAAGAGCTTGTTGTCACGGACTTGTTCCCTCAACAACGACCGTGCGGCCTTAACTCCTTCAATCGCCCCTTGCGATTAGCTAAGTGAGCCTATCTCTCGTAGTGTTTATGTGTGAAGAGGTGTAAAAGATGGCTAAGTTAAAGAGCACACAAGAAAGCTTGGAAAGGAACACTTATATTCACTCACACTTGCTTACAATGCTTGGTTGATTACAAATGAGGTCCTACTCCTATTTATACTACTCCATCTCCTTAATGGACGGTGGTGATTGATTTAATCCAACGGTTAGGATATGTTCTCTAGAACTCTCCAGATAATTCCTACATATTCTACAATTATTCTATAATCCACTAGTCTCTTCTACAACCTTCTACATAGTTCTATACTACTCTATAACATTCTAGACTATTCTAGAATGTTCTACATTATTCTACCATATTCTAGACTATTCTAGAATATTCCAGACTCTTCTACAATGTTCTAGACTCTTTTAGAACATTCTAGATTCTTCTAGACTCTTCTACAACATTCTAGGTTCTTCTAGACCATTCTAGAATTATGCTAGGTGATTCTAGATGATGGACTACGTATGGTGGTGAGCCTCTTTGTTTCGGCATATGGCGAAAAATCAGTCGTAAAGGCCAACTGCGTGACATTGTGCTTCCTCGGCTGCTTTGGCTTTTTCCTTCTCCTTGAATATGTGGAGAATATCCATGCAGTTATCTTCATTCAGGGCATGAAGCACAGTATTGACTCCAAGAAATTGCAAAGAATTCCTCCTTCTTCTCAATGTACTCAGGGTGAGCAAACTGCGCCCTTGAGTGATCTAGCTTCCATGATCTCCATTCTCTGAGATGGCGTTGAATGTATGGGTATACTGGAGAGTACATGATTATATCATCGTCTTCTTCTTCTTCTTGTCCTTCCTTTTCAGGGATTGAAGGCAAGATACTATGTTGCTCCTCGCCTTCAGCAGCGTCAGTAGCAGGTGGAGAGACAACTTTTTCAACGGGATGTTCGGCCACTCACCGCTTTGCTTCCTCAAATTGCGATGCCCGATTGAGTCTTCATAGAGACTCTGCTGATGACCTTCAACAGTCTTGTCAGATTCATCAATTACTTCAGGAGACTGCACTTCCTGAGTTTCAGTAGTCTCGGATGCTTTCTCCAGCTGAGTGGTAGATTTAGCTGTCTTCTCCAATTCAGACAGCCTAACCAGTCTTCTTCTCTTGAGTAGCAAGGGAACCTCTTCTTCTACATTCTCTGGTTCCTGGAAGGTGATGGCTTTCGCAGCTGCCTTCCTTGGTTTGGCAGTGCACTTCTTCTTTTTGATAGCAGGAGGAGGAGTATGGTGTTCCTCCTTTCCCTCGGCTGCAGGGGCAGGCAACTCGGCTACACAGGCAGGCGACTCGGCTGCAGGGGCATGTGCATCCTTTTTCTTAGCTGCAGGGGCAGCTTTCTTCTTCGCAGCTGCATGGGCAGCTTTCTTCTTGGGTGGAGGGGTAGCAGTTGTGTCCTCAGGTTCAGCTGATTCCCCCTCACTTGTTTCTGCCTTCTTCGCGTGGGCTCTCTTCTGGGCTCCAGAGAGGTTAGCCCTGAACATCTTTTTGTTGATATGGAAGGGTTTTCCATGTCAAAGGGGAATACCTTTCACTTCCATCAATTGGCCAATCACAAGGCCATATCCAAGAGATCCTCCAAAGGATGCATCTTCCTTGAATGCTTTGTTCATTACATTCAGGCAGAGTCTCTTGTACACGAACTCAGCCCAGTTTACTTTCTTCGCCTGCATGATCGCAGCCATGATGATTAGCTTAGTCTTTGACAGCTGGTTGAAGTTGCCAAACTTCATGTCTACACACTTGGAGATGACATCCATCAACTTATGATAGTCGTCCTTCAGCAATTTCTTATCAGCTGTGTAGACCACCTTAGCAGTGCACTCCAGTTTGGCTACCTATTTCCACGCAGCAGCCAAATCAACATCAGCTTCATTAATCTCCTTCATGCCTTCTGACGGCAACAAGCAGTGCTCCGCAAGGTCTTTAGAATTTATCATTATGTCCTTGCAGTGGACAAAAGACTTGATCCCTTCGTCCAGCACTTCCACATTAACATAGAACTGCGCCACCTCTTCTAGGTAGGTGTGCGAGTATTCCAAAGTCAGAAAAGCCTTGAGACCTGACTTTTCTAGCATTTCAGCGATTTTCTTGACAAGAGTTTCATCGGAACCCTGCTTCACCATTCCTTCAAAGTCCACTGACGATCCTGAATAGATTTGCTTAGAGAGTTTAACGAAATCAAACTTCGGTGCCATTTTCAGATATTTTCATGGATTAAAAACTTGATGAACTTGCTTGAGGACACTTAGGGTTTTCGAGAGAGAAATGGCTTGCTTTCTTTTTGCTTGAAGATGAATAGTTTTTCGAATGTGGGAGAGAAAGCTGGAAAATGTATATATAAGGGTTATGAAAGGACATGTCTTCGGATTTTGAAATTTTGATCGAGATTAACGGTTCAGATTTAGCACGTCAAACCACATTTAATTCCTCGCATTTAATGCGCCAGCATTTATATCCAATCATATGCTTATTGTGCAGCTTTTATTGTACTCGTCATTATTACACTGACGTCATCCTTAAAAACATTCCCGCTCATTAAAAACGACTGCATTTTTGTCACTTAGCTCATATCAAATATGACTTAACTCTACTTCTCTCCTTTCATTAAGTGATTCAGCTGTCAGCTAACTAGATGCAGCTGACTTTTCGACATAGTTGTTTCACTTGGCTGTTGAGTGAAATTTGCTTTTTACTCAATTTTTCATCTTCTATCTCTTCTGATTGAGTCTTCTGAGTATTAACTCGGCTCAATTAAACCTAGCTCATTCTTAAGCTCTTCAAATCTTGATTCACATAGGGGCTTGGTGAATATGTCAGCTAATTGCTTATCAGTTGAGATATATTCCAAAGTGATGTCTTTCTTTTCAACATGATCTGATACCTGATGTCAATGTACTTTGTTCTTGAATGCAACACAGGATTCTGAGTGATTGCAATAGCACTTGTGTTATCACACATAATTGAAATCTCTTTTTCTTCAATCTCATAATCTTTCAGCTGTTGTCTCATCCAGAAGACTTGGGCACAACAGCTGCCCGTAGCTATGTACTCTGTTTCAGCTGTGGATGTGGCTATTGAGTTTTGCTTCTTGCTAAACCAGGAAAATCAATCTATTTCCAAGCATTTGACATGTACCAAAGGTACTTTTCCTGTCAACTCTACATCCAGCATAGTTTGAGTCTGAATAACCAATAAGCTTGAATTGACCTTCCTTTGGATACCATAAGCCAACTTCCTGGCATCCCTTCAAATATCTTAGGATTCTCTTAGCTGCAGTCATGTGGCTCTCTTTTGGTGCAGATTGAAATCTTGCGCATACACCTACTGCAAAGGTGATATCTGGCCTGCTTGTTGTTAAATAGAGCAATGATCCAATTAAAGCTCTATATCTAGTTTGATCTACAGCCTTGCCATCTGCATCCATGTCCATCTTGACTGGTGTGTTCATTGGTATTTTTACAGAAGATTTCTCTTCCATACCAAATTTCTTCATTAAATCTCTGGTGTACTTTGTTTGACTTATGAAGGTTCCATCCTTCAATTGCTTGACTTGAAGTCCTAGGAAGAAGGTCATCTCTCCCATCATGCTCATTTCAAATTTGCCTTGCATGAGGTTTGAGAACTTATCACACAGCTCTTTATTTGTGGATCCAAAAATGATGTCATCCACATATATTTGAACAAGTAGTATACTCTCTCCATCTTGAATTCTGAAGAGTGTTCTGTCCACTTTGCCTTTGGTGAAACCATTATCAATTAGAAATTGAGACAATGTATCATACCATGCTCTTGGTGCTTGTTTCAATCCATATAATGCTTTCTTGAGCTTGTACACTTTATCTCCAATAGTCTTCTGCTCAAAATCTGGAGGTTGTTCAACATAGACTTCTTCCTCTAGCAGTCCATTCAGAAATGCACTCTTCACATCCATTTGATATACAGTGAAGTTCTTATGTGCAGCATGGGCAAGAAACATCCTTACAGCTTCTAATCTTGCAATAGGAGCAAATGTTTCATCAAAATCTATTCCCTCTTCTTGGCAATACCCTTTGGCTACCAATCTTGCTTTGTTTTTTTACCACTGATCCTTCCTCATTCATCTTGTTTCTTAAGACCCATTTTGTGCCAATAACATTTTTATGGGTTGGTCTCTGCACTAATTCTCATACTTTGCTTCTTTCAAACTGATTCAGCTCTTCTTGCATGGCTTGAATCCAATGTGTGTCATCCAATGCTTGAGACACATCTTTTGGCTCTATTTGGGAAATAAAACAAGTGAACATTGCTTCTTGATGTGCTCTGGATCTGGTTCTTACACCATCTCTAACATCTCCAATGACTAACTCTGGTGGATGGTCTCTCAGCCATCTCACATCAGGTTGGAGCAAGTCAGCTGGGTTCAGCCGTCTCGCAGCTATGTTGTCTTGATCAGCTCTTTCATTTTCATTTAGTTGTAGACTTTCCAGCTGTCTTTGAGATTCACCTATCTCATCTTCATCTTGGTTGATTGCTCTTATTTCAGCTTCAACATAAAGACTCTTCTGCATAGTTGGTTGATTCAGCTTGTCAGCTAACTCTTCAATATCTTCTTCATTCACATTAGGTTCATCAAAAACCACATGGATAGACTCTTCTGTGACCATAGTCCTCTTGTTCAGCACTCTATAGGCTTTGCTCTCAGCTGAGTATCCCAAAAAGCTACATTCATCAGCTTTAGCATCGAAAGCTTTTAAATTATCTTTGTCATTGTTGTGGATGAATCATTTACATCCAAATATCTTGAAATACCCAACATTTGGCTTTCTCCCTGTCTAGATCTCATAGGGAGTCTTGGTTAATTGCCTATTTATCATGCATCTATTTTGAGTATAGCATGTTGTGTTTGGTGTAACAGTAGACCAATCTACCACATACATATTCTTCTGTCTTGATCCTTGCAGCACTATTTCATTTGATTCAGCATCTTTGATGTGGCACACTCCCATATTGAATCCAACATTGTAGCCCTTGTCACAGAGTTGGTTGATGCTTAACATGTTGAAGTTGAGGCCTTCAACATATGCAACATCTGTGATTTCCAATCCATTTTTCTTGATGGATCATGTGCCTTTGATTTCCCATGGAGCTTCATTTCCTCCGAATATAACTTTTGCACCTCTAATCTCCTTGAATCTTGACAGGTTTTTCGTGTTCCCTGTCATATGTCTAGAACAACCAATATCCATGTACCAGGTTCCTTGGCACTCAGTTGTTCCTTGAACCTACAATATCCATGTGCCATGTTCCTTGCCTGGGTCCTGAGGGGTTAGTACTGTAAGATGATCCAACCAACCTATAGCCAAATGACTTGACTCTAAGAGGTTGCCATCTATATGTGCCATAATCATAGTGCACATTAGCAAATTGCTTAGGGGTTTTAGGTTCATACAGTTGTCTCTTTTGTATGTATGCCTGTGTGTGTGTTTTAGCAATTGCCTTCTTTGGGTAGTTGTGGTATTTCTGAGTGTAGTACCTGGGTGCATATGTGTGCTGATAATAGCTCTTTTGCCTTTGGAATGACCTTTGCTGAGGTTTAGGTCTTTGCCATCTACGCTTGTATTCCATTTGTCTTTGTTGATGTTTCACATTGTTCCAATCAGCTTGGCTTGGGTAGTTTCTACCATTCTCAACATGTGTGTTTCTCTTATGGAACTTCTGGGGTTTTTCGTTGCTCTGTTTGTTCTTCACAGAGTACTTTCTATTTGGAGTTTGCTGAGGAACTCGGCTGGATTTCTTCTCAGTTGTCCTCTCAGCATACTCAACTGGTTGTTTTCTTTTTCTTTTGTATCCAAGGCCAGTTTGTTTGTGATTGTGTTTAGGAGTGAATGTGGGTGCAACATTTGGTTTTTTGGATTTTTGAGATACTTCATTGCTTGAAGATCCTTTTTCCAAAATCACTCTTGGAGTTTGACTGTGCATAAAGGAAATGAATCATATGCCTGTCTTATCTCCACATTCTTTTTGACTCATGATAAGATCATCCAATGATTTGGATGCCTTTGTAAATGAGGCAATCACATTTTTAAGATCATCTTCTCTCTTTTCCACAGCAGCTATCGCTGCTAATAGTTTAGCATTCTCAGCCTTCAGCTCTGTGTTCTCATTAGCTATGTGACTTAGAGTACTCAGCTCCTTAGTCAGCTGTGAGTTTTGGCCTTTGAGCTGGTTGTTTTCCTCATTTAGAAGTGTGTGTGAGGATTTAATGTGCTCAAAGTCTTTCATCATGTTGCCTAATGAATCATAAAGATCAGTGGGTGATGAAGTGTGTGTATCACAATCACTATCACCTGAATCTGAATGAGATGAGTTAGAGTGTACCTCATCTTCTTGGTCTGGTTGATTTTGTTCTTTAGCCATAAGACAGATCATAGCTTCTTCTTCGAATCACTTGAGTAGTCGGCTTCACTACTCTCGAGTCCGCCGCTTTTTAGATTTAGTTGTCTCGTCAGAAAGCCTCAAGAAACATGGCTTTCTTCTTTTCCTGTCTTCTTTCTCTGAAGACCTTTCTTTCTTCTTCATTTGCTGTATTTATTGATTGGTGGATAGAAACAGTCAACTGCAAAATGTCCTGGTTGTCTGCAGTTCCAACACAGGTTCTCAGCTCTTTCCGTCCTTGGGTTATCAGCTCTCTGATATTCAACCCTTTGATGCTCAGCTCTCTTGGGTGGCCTATCTTCCCTTGACTTAGAGGGTGCTGAATGTCTTCTGGAGGTTTCACCCTTGTTTCTTTTATAGTTCTTATTGAAGAACTTGTTGAACCAACCACTCTGATACCACTTGTAGGTCCCAAGGGGTGTGAGTATGGTTTAGAAGAGGGGGTTGAATAAACCTTACCAACTTTTCGATTTTAGTCCTTTTAAAATATTATAGAGATAACACAAACAACTAAGTCCTTGAGGGACATCTAAGTTGGTTATTCATCAGAGTTAGCCACTCAACAGACTCGATAGAGCTATTGATAGAATAACTCAGTTGTTTAACCTGAACCTTAACTTGGTTGTGTTGGTTTTATCAGCGGAAGACTTAACACCCTTTGAATTGTTTTAAACTTGTTTTAACACTTGATTTTAGCACTTGGTTATTAATCAGTTGGATAGCAAATAAGTTTATCAGCATGTATAATGTAAGAATGCAGAAATATAAATGTGCTGAAAAATAAATGACACAGTTGATTTTTATAGAGGTTCGAAGATGGGGTAATTATTCTAATCCTCTCTTCTCCAACTCCTGGAGGAATCCACTATGTAAAAGATCTGTTTACAACGTGGTCAACAGTCTAGAGACAGGCTTGGTCACATAGTTGGCTTCTCGTCCGACTCAGCTTCTTCACAGGGCAGCTGTTGTGCTACTTCGGCTCACTTTCTCAAGCTCTTAGATTTGATCACGAAGCCCTCCAATAACTTGATACTGGTTCGACCTTGAACCTTTCTACAATCCTCCTTGGAAAGTAGACCCCTTTTGATTCTTCAAAAGTTTCCTCTTCAACAGATTTGAAGTTGTCTTTCCTTCACAGCTTGTGTTGGATCGATTTCCTTCGAGTTGTAGGCTTGAGGATTTGCTTGAATATTCTTGAGAGTATTTGCATGTTAATTGCTTGAATATTGCTTGCTTGTTCGTGGTTCAGGTTGTTTGATACATGTTTTTATCTTAATTTTGATAATTTTATTTTTACACCAAAACAATATTTTTAATTGTTGTCCAAATACTCCTAAATGATTTCAAATGGTTTAATATTTTCCGGAGTATTTCTTCAAGTTTTATTCTAGATAAAATTGGACAACACTTTTAATGATTTTATGTTTATAAGTTTTTACTTCAAAACAAGGTTCCTAAATGTTGTCTAAATACTCCCGATTGGTTTAAAATGTTTTTACTAAATTTTTGGAGTATTTCTTGAGTTTTATTTTCGACAAAAATTGGACAACATTTCTGTCTCGAGGTCAACCGGTCGCCGTAGAGGGCAATCCATACCTGAAGATGAATTTTGGAACAGAAAATGAGACGGAGAAGAAAATGACCAGGTCGACCAGTCAACCAGGGTGTCGACCGGTGACGTTGACCGGTCGATACCCACGTCGACCGGTACCTGGGCATTGTTTTTGAAACAGAACGAAACTTTCTTGTAAAATCCTTAAGGGGGACCGGTTGGGGTGATGGTCGATCGGTCGAGGTCTATGTCGACCGGTCACCCCTTGTAAATTTGTTGTGTTCTTTTCTTTTCTCTTATCAGTGCGCGACCGGTCGCCCTATCTTTTGACAGCAAATTTCTGACCGTTTGACAGCAGACATCTTTTCCTTAAATTGTGGGATTGATTTATAACAGCTATATTCTTGATTTTAATTGTATTTTTTTTGTAGATTTTCAATCCCCAAGAGGAGCCTATGCTTGATCAATCATCTCCTATAAATAGAGGAAGTTTTGGAGCAACCAACATAACAACTGAGATACAACACAACAAGATACACTTCAAGCAAACACTTGTTCTTCATAGTTATTATTCTTATTGTAATTTTGCCTAGCTTATCACTTTCACATCCTTGAGGTCTAGGCTATTCTTGATTACATTTTGCACTCAAATTGTATTATTCATTATTGAGTTGTAATCTTGATTTTTGGTCATCATTCAACACAAGATATCTTTGTGAGTGTTCTTGTGGTAAGAACACACTTGGGTGATCTAGGTGATAGGTGTTTCAAGAGTGTGGTGCTCTTGAGGTGTTGGAGAATTTGGTATTCTTCAAGATTGAAGATTGTGGTGATCTTCAAAGGTGCCGTTGAAGAAAGATTGTGGTAATCTTCAAAGGGAGATTGTGGTAATCTCCAAAGGTGGTGTTGAAGAAGAGTGTGGTGCTCTTCAAGGTATTGTAAGTTGAGTTTGTATTAATTTTGGTAATTAATAAAATTCTTTTTCTTTTTGAAATCCATCCCGGATATACTGGGGTGGTAGAGGATTAGGCCCTAGGTGGGTTGAACCTCTATAAATCGACGTGTGTTGTTTACATTCCGCACCTTTATTATTGTCTTTGAGCATTCGGTTCGAAAAAGAGGGTAAAATCAAAAAGATGGAGATAATCTATTCACCCCTCCTCTAGATTATCGTAGCCGCTTGGACTTACACAGGTAACCTTTTCTCAATGAATTTCCTCAGCCTTTTATAGTGAACTTTTGAAAATATACCCGTTGAAGAGATAGACTGATTTTAAAAGTCACTTGTGTTCGTTGGCTTGTCTTTTCTTGGTCCTCAGTCTTGAGATGTAGACCCTTCCTCGTATTAAATGAATTTGCAGACTTTTCGTGTTCGACACGAGTGCGCTGCTTCCCATTGGTTTATTCCTTTTGCACGCTTCCTGGATGAGCACTTTAAGACCTGGCAAAGATGGAAGTATTACTTATTTAAGTAATTTCTTGACTTCTCGCGGCAACGGATTCATTTCGCTTAACTCCTCTTGGTCAGCCTTTTTCCCCCAGGTGACTTGAGTCGCTCCAATTATTGGATGACTCATCTGTCACTTCAACTTGAGACTTGGCTTCTTGAGTTGACTTTGGTCGACTCTTCTTCACACGTTGTTCCTCACCGATACATCTTCAAATGAGTTCTTGATCTTCTATCTTGGCCATACTCAGTTGTTCCACAGCGGAGTCTTCACTTCAGTCTTCAGTTGACTTCTTGTATTTCCGTGCGTAGCTGACTTGACTCAGCTTTTCTATTACAATGTAAATTATAAGGAAAATGGGGTGCCAACTTTCTAGTTTAAGTTTTACATGGCATTCATCAAAATCTATAAAATAAATTTCCCAACAATGAGGAGAGCCAATAATTTTTTTTTTTCTAAGATGGTAGATGAGTAGAGTATATAGGGACTATATTAGTTGTATGGAGGATTTATTTTATCATAAAACAAGTACCCAATACTTAGAATAAAGGATTTATTTAAATTACTTAAAGGAGCTAGTGTCTTCTCTAAGACATATTTTAGGTCTGGATAACACCAACTGAAGTTTAACAAGTTTAATAAATTATTGTTAGACTATGTAGTATTTCTTAATCATAGTGTTACTATTTGAGAAATAGAAGTTGACCTGATTAAAGTCGAAGTTATTAATGAATGGCATGCGTCTACAATTGTGAATTAAGTTTTAAGTTTTCTAGGTCTCTCTAGGTATTACATAAGTTTTATAGAAAGTTTTTTTCAAAGAGTTCAACACCAATGACTAGATTGACCAGAAAATATGAGAAGTCTCAATAGATGGAGAAATGAGACGAAATTTCCAATAACTTAAAGAAGAGTTGGCTAGTTTACCTATATAATAAGAACAGTTGATGAATGAGTTTGCTAAGTTGAGAATCGAGATTGTAGCACCTTCTAGTGGATAGGAATTGATTATTGCAACAATAGTTGTACGACCATTGTTTAGAGATAGAATCAGGGTGACACAAAAGACAAATAAGTATTTGTGCAAGATAAGAAACCATTGCCCTGAAGACATCAAAGGATTTGCTATAGCTACTAAGTGCGCATTAATCTATGAAGGAAGGTTGGATCTAAGGATGAAAAACTAAGAATAAAGATCATTAAATAAACACATTGTACATCATATACCACTCACACATGAGGTACAAAGATGTACCAAGATTTAAAAGAGGCTTTTTTGGTAGAGAATCATGAAAAGGGACATTGGATTATTTATAACAAGGTATTTGATGTGTCAGCAAATCAAAGTCGAACACCAAAGGCCATTGACTTTACTAAGGCCAATTGAGATTCCAAAAATGGAAATGAGAATATATAACTATAGATCGTAGTCCAGTTGCCATTATTGGTAAAAAAAAAAAGAATAATGATATATGACCAAGTAACTAAATCGCCCACTTTCTACCAATAAAAATTACGCTCAAAGTGGAATAGTACACAAAGATTAAGAAGTTGTAAGACTACAAGGACCCCTTATGATGATAGTGTCAAATAGACACATACGTTTCACTTTAAAATTTTGGAAAAGTCTGTAATCAACCTGAGGAACGAAGTTAAGCTTTAGTACAATTTATGACCATTAGACATATGGGCAAAAAAAATTGATTCAAACTTTAGAAAACATATTATGAGCATCAGTGCTTGACTCGGGTGAAAATTAGGAGTCAATTTTACCTTTGGTAAGGTTCGCTTGCAATAATAGTTATCAAACAAACATTAAAATGACAACATTGTACGGAAGAAAATGTAGATC
This sequence comes from Rehmannia glutinosa, assembly GCA_016081115.2. Classification (NCBI taxonomy): domain Eukaryota; kingdom Viridiplantae; phylum Streptophyta; class Magnoliopsida; order Lamiales; family Orobanchaceae; genus Rehmannia; species Rehmannia glutinosa. Next base: position 52,135,034 of record CM071928.1, read on the forward strand.
ACCCTTGTATTATAGTGAATGCATGAGAAGAAAATTTTGGGACTAGAATTGATTGAGCAAACAATGGAGGAAATAGAAAGGTTGGGGATAGAATGAAGGTAGCGCATAGTAGACAAAAATCTTATGCGGATAGACAGAGGAAGATGTTCGAGCTAAGTAGATGAATTTTCTTAATATTGGTAAGTATTCGAATTTTGATGACGAAATTAATTTTTAGGGAAGACGTAATACCCGAAAAATTGGGGGAAAAATAAAAATTATGGCTCGATTATTTGATAATTAAAGGATTTTAAAATTTGAGAATTTCTAAAAATTTAATTTCATCTGGGCTTAACAAATTAATCTTGTAGACTTTATTTTATATCTTGGCCATGTAAAAATAATCTTAAACTCATTATCAAGCCTAAGCCCAAACTCAAAACTCATAGTCTACTATCCAAATATAGCAACAACAAAAAAACTTCAATTATCAGTTTTACAACAGTAAAATTTTCGGTCAAATAATATCTGATTAGTGTCAAAATTTCAGCAAATCAATTTGTATTACTCATTTAATTAATATTTTCAAAAGTCTTGATTTTTAGCATTGTAACAGTATATTTTTCAGCATAATTTGATACTAATTATTTACTAGTCAATTGATTAGCTAATCAATAGAGAGAAAATTTAGGCTAGAAATCTTCCTCTGCCAAATTCACAAGCCCAACCACATTACTTAATCTGCAAATCTCCAATCTACAACAAAACGATTCTTAAACTGCAAATATATGAAATCTCCTTCCTTCCACCATGAACAATCCAAAACAAGAATAAAATTTTATAAAAAAAAAAAAGAAGAAAGAGATCGGGACAGAGGGGCGAGGGAGAAACAGATGTGTGGGTTCAGTCGAGCCCCGTGCCTCCTCCGCCTCCACGCCACTCGCTGTTCATCATTCGATGTGGTGCGTGTGCAAGGTGTGTCGGAGGAGATGCTAACAAAAGTAAAGAAAATGAGGGGAAATATATATGTGTGTGTGTGTATATATTATATATAACAGAGAGAGAGAGAGAGAATAAATAAAGAAAAGAGAAAAGAAGAAACATAATGGGAGATGGGGTGGGGGCGTGAGACTATAACAGAAAAGGGGGAATGGGTGATGGGTCTGCAGGAAAAAAAACAAAAGAAGCAGAAAGCGAGGGAGAAAAGAAGGGGAGAGATAAAAAAAGAAAAGGAAAAAGGAAAGGAATAATTGATGGGAAAAAAAGAAAGAAAAAAAAAAGAAATGGTTTTGACTTTGAATTTAGGGACTTTGACCCAAATCCTAATTTTGATCCAGCAACAAGGATATTTGAGCACAAAAACTTGCGTTCTTCATCATGTTCTACGCTACGTTGTTTTTGAGGTAGGGGTTTTTCTAATTCTTATTTGTCCTTGTTAAATGCCACATATATGTTGTTTGATAATTATGTTTCTACATGCACGTGTCTATAGTCGTGTGGGACCATACAGAGGTCCGGGCATAAAAGTTCCCTCCAGTGAAATTCCGGCAGTGCGAGCCATGTTTCAATGCAAAAGCTACAGCTATAGTTAAACTTTCAATTATAAGCATGTTATTATAAGATGTGTATTTGTGTATTTAGCTTGGATAAATTTGCCCCTACTGAGCTGTTGAATGCTCACCCCAAAATAAATTACTATTTCAAATTGATGGAGTTGGCAGGACACGTGGTGGCGGTGACCCGAAAAAAAATAAAAACTTAGAATAACAAACTCTATTTTTATATTTTCATTGTCGGGCTATTTTGTTTAGAATTAAAATTAGCCTATGGAATATTTTTGGGGATTGTTATTTAATAGTTTTTATATTATTATTAAATGGTAAAAGTATTTCTTTTAGCATCAAACGGAAATATGAAAGTATCAAAACTGATTTAGTGTGCAATTGTTACTTTAATGTTTTTAAATTTACTATACTTCTCACATAAAAAATAGCTTTTTATTCTGGCTTATATGTACAATTACCACAACTTTTCACTTATTTGTACATGTTTCTTATAAATTCTTCAAATAATTATTTTTCTTTTAAATTTGCTTAAACGGTAAAGGTTTCATAGAATACATAGAAGCGCAATATTTTTATCAAATCGCATTTTCATTTTATAAATCGTGTTTTACTTTCAAAATTATAAAAATGAGATGTTACATGTGCCGTCAGACTCAAAGCACATGAGTTGATGGTGACTTTTGTTATTATTATAGCTTGACTACTTTTTTTTGTAGCGGATGTGGAGTTTCTTTTATATAGGAGTAGGTTAGTTGAAAAAGCTCATGACCTCCATCAGTTGGTATTTTTTGCTTAATTTTGAGTGTCTGTGACCCACTGGTTTTGGTCTCTCCATTGCCTTTTTGATTTGGAGAGGGTCAACATGTGTGGGGAAAATTTAATGCCACACAGGGTTATACTAGAAAAAAAGAAAAAAAAATGAACTACAACCCTGAGGCCTCTACTGCCCGTCCCTAAAGCTTCGTGGAGGAGGTGAATTGAGGGATATATCTCAACGAGCCAGGTTCCTGAGCTGTTGAGTCCTCCAACTTATTGTCAGGCGGATTTCAATCTCTACTACGAGTGCCAACGAAAATGACATCACATCACTTCTTTAACTTTGCTGTCTGGGGTTGAGTTATGCCCCGTAGCCACACACGGTTATACTCAAGTTGGTGTATGAGCTTGATTTGGTAATGATCAATATGGATGGATGGATGGATCATATACGTGAGTAGATTTACAAGGGCAGAGGTTTTATTGGGGAAATACTCAAATTCATAAATAACTTGTTGGAATTCGTGGTAAATTACTGAGACTTTTGACATCACTGTGGCATTTTACGTTGCCAATAACTTCAAAAAAATATGTATTTTACCTATTTTCATATTAAAAGAATCATTTATTTTTATTTTTATTTTTTAATTAAGTATAGAAATTAAGGATACACCTATTAGTATATTTTCAGGTTCACTAGCATACCATATCTTTTCACACAAAAGACACCATAAATAAATTTATTTTAGTTTCCAAATCTATAGTCAACATAGAAACAACTAATCTAAATATATATTTTTTTTAAATGAAAACATATTTTTCAACTCTAAAAATACTAGATACATGAAAATGAAATTGAAAACGAGAGTAATCGAACTCTTATTTGAAGTTGGAAACCCTAATAGCCGGTTTTCAAAAGAGTGGTATTATTGGCACCCCTTTTTTTTTATGAGTACACCCACTTTCTAAGTTCACCACTCCCCATTTTTTCAAATATGACACAATTGTTAAATGCACTCCCCCTTTTTCCAATTTTACCCTTTCATGAAAAACCCTAGATGGCACGATGGCAAGATGCCACGATAGGCACATGACACGATGGCAAAAAGGCACGATGGATTTTCTGCCATCATGCCACATGGCATGATGGCACGATGGCAAAAACATGGCACGATAGCATTTTCACCATCATGCCACATGGCACGATGGCAAGATGGCACGATGGCAAAAACATGGCACGATGGGTGTGGCACGATGGCACAATGAATTTTTTGTCATAGCGCGTGATCGTGCTAAGTATCGTGCTGCTACTGTGCGACAATATTTTTCAACATGAAAATTTGAAAAATAACATATTTTATGCTATAAACTAAGACTATACATTCATTATTTGGGGATATGAATACTTTATTGTTCGAATCTTCAACAATTTGGGCGTTGGAAAAATCTAGGGTTTGTATAAAAAAAATTAACTTTTTTGGAGAAGAAGAAGAATATGGGTGAATGATGTGAGTGTATTCAAAACTTATTTAAGTAAGGGTAATATAGTCTTTTAAGTGAATGACATTTTTGAAATTATATGGAGGTAGGTGTACTCATCAATTTTAGGGGTGTCAATAGCGCCACCTTTTTCAAAATAGCACATTTATGTATAGGAATTCTAAGAAATAATATAATAGAGAAAGAAAGAAAGAATAATGTGGACAACTAAAAAAATGTTGTTTATTTGTTTTTTCCCCCTTCATTACAAAGAAAATAAATTTCTTGTATTTAGAAACTAAAATAGTAATTTATCTGTCACTCTATATGTAATCAGGTTCCATTATATGTATATAATTTGTTTGTTCACATGTTCTGCTACATAATTTATATTAAAAAAGGATTCCAATAAAACAATATCAGCATATTGTGTATGATGTATCATTCAAATTTCTATTAATAACAATTTATTAATCTCAATCTTCCTTGAGATTTGAGAATTAGATAGTGATTGAGTAATTAAAACTCTATGTCTGTGTTCGATTTTCATTAACCTCATGCTAAAAAACATAATAAAAAATCTTGAGAAAATTACACAAAATATCCTGATTTTTTAAAAAAAGACAAAAATACCAACTCATCTCAAATATATCCAAAATCGGTCCATCTCTGACAAAAATACCTACATGCTCTTACCTCTTCACCTTTCACAGCGGTGCGGCGTTGGAGAAATTACCAAGTAGTTGGATAAATCGGCGAAGTAGGTGTGATGCTCGGTGGAGTACTCATGAAAACGGCCGACGGCAGCTCAATGTCCAAATTCAAAATCCAAAACAATGGATAAAAAGAAAGAGGAGAAGCGGCGGCGAAACCAGCAGACGGCGGAGTTGCGACACAGTGTAGGTGCTTCAGCTCAACAAACTTTCAACAACTGGGGAAGCCAACGGAAATGTAGAAATGTAGGAAAAGGTAGGTGAGGGGCTTCCATGTCTACAATTTGAACTACTCTTACCAAAAATAGTCAAATAGCTCTTTATTTTCATAAATGATTGGGATAATTACAAAAGACCACCACCGTGTCGGCGCCGCCCAGCGGGCAGATCTCCTCAAAGTTGCTGAGTGGGTCTCGCTTCACGAACCCGCATTGATTTCCTTCTTTCTTTCTCTCTCTTGCCTGTCTCGCAGGATGAATATGTTTTCCGTCAGCGATTTGGATTCCTGGTTTCTTCTTTTTTTGAGTTGAATGCAAATTTGAATGATTTGTTGATTTTGTGTTGCTGATGCATGATTTTCCTGTGTTCTTTTATTATTTTGTGATTTGAAGTTTTTCTTTTGTTTCGATGTTGTTTCGAAGTTGTTTCTTCTATGTTTCTTTTGTTCTTTTATGTATTTTTTATTTATTTATTCTTTTTATTGTTTTTGATTTATTGTGTTATCTATCTGACTGTGTATCTTTTTTTATTTCTTTTGTAGTGAATGTGGGATTTTTTGTTGCTTGTTATGCCGAGCACTTTATTGTTGGGAAGGCTATGGACAACGAAGCGTTTGAGATAGAAAATGAACAAGCAAGGCTCAGTCATCTGCTTCACAATCATGCTAAGTCGAAGCTGCAAAATGGTGATGACGATGACAACGACATTGAGTTTCTACCTCCACTTCCTATTGATTTTAGAGAATTGTTGTTATGTAAATCTTAATGATGATGTAATCAGTTGAAACATGTAAGAAACATAAATGAAACATGCAAGAAACAATTATGAAACATGGGATCATGTGATAAAAGTTTGTAGTAAATTGCTTTAAAATTTAGAGAAATAGTGTACTTTTCCCCATATACTCTTCAGCTTTTTTTTTTTTTTTTTTTTTCATCCTTGTAAATGTTGATCTTGCTTCTTTTGATGTCTGCATGTCTAATCTTGAACTAAAGATCTCACGTACTCTAGCAAAGTTGTTACTAATAAGTCTTTCCCCTCTACAGTTGATGCATTCAATAATTGTACGATGTTGGAAGTCAATACAAAGTATTTTTTGATCTGATAGTTGAGTCGTGTCCATTTTTCGTAGCCGATGATGGACAAGTAAGCTCAAATTTTCTGAATTAAATTTGTTGTTCCAAGATTTCTTTTAGGGTGCTGAATGTGCAGTCCATTGGAATCAGTATTCTTGTTATCTCAAAGTTGGTATATTCTCTATTTTCTTCCCATTGTCCATTGTGGCATACCACACCGAGATTTTCTCCATGAATCAAATTCAATGAAAAGTTGGCTAAGTGAAACATATAAGAAACATAAATGAAACAGGTATGAAACAACAAAGAAACAACAAACATGTTTGAAACAACAAAACAACCAACGCAAAAAATCAACGGAAAATTTATTTTTCAGGTATTTGGGCTGGAAAGGTGGGTATTGATGTCCTTTTCCCAAAAATCTTAGTCTACTTTTAGTTCGTTGGATAGCAGTATGGGCTATCCCAGAACTCCAAATCAGTGATTTAACCGTGGGCTTTTAGTTTGGGCTGATGAGATTTGATCGTGGGCCGTAAAGCAGTAGTGGCAACAAGCCCTTAAATATCAGACAAAGGTATTGGAATAAAGTCTTGTACACTTTGCTACAATTGCTGTACAACAACGAAGCATTTTTATATCCGGGAATTTCAAAAATTCATTCGCCTTCCCAGTTGCCAGCTTCTATAGTCCTCTTCATCTAGGGTATGCTGATTTTAGGGTTTTATGTTTTAATTGATATACATACATGTGTGCATTTGTATATAGCGTGTCTGGGTAACTATATTTACATTTTTCAGCTAATTAGTGTTCAAGTTTATTCTTAAAAATTACTTCTTCCGACTTTTGATAGAGAATTGAAGCAAATTTAGTATAATAAGCTTTTGGTTCGAAAATTGCAAATTGAATTACGAAGGGAAGGTCTAATTTTGGTAGAATTTAACTACCTGTTATTGTTATTTATGTAGTCTTTGCTGTCAACTTTTTATTTGTTGGTTTCTGGAAGTAAACATATTGCCTTTTTGGTAGAAACTCGTGTACGGTGGTTGCAATTTGGGGAAAGTTAATCTCTTCTTCGCTTGTCTTTACTATGAATTCTTGTTTTTTTTTTCTTGATTTTCTGCTAGTAACTCCTTGTATGCTCACTGCTATTTGTATCTGACTGCATCCCTTTAGTGTTTGTTAGCGTGGTGGCCATTTGTTATTCATGCATTGGGTACCTCGTGTCACAAAAATTTGGATGTTACAAACTGTGTCAAAATTGCTTTCCTGGATATTACAGTTTGTCCATTTACTGTTATGTTTGGATCAAAGGATTTGAGATGTGGAAGGGTTTGAGCTTGGAATGATTTCAAGTCCTTTGAATTTTTTCGCTGGAAAAACAAAGTTATGTGCTTAGATAAAATCCTTGTTTTTCGTTTTTTATGAAATTTGTGACGTCTCAGAATCAAGATTTGGATCTAAGAATTTCAAATCTGCAATAAAATCCATTAATCTTACTACACTCTAAAAGAACAAGATGATGCAGGTTTCTGGTATATGCATAAGAGTGAAGTATCCCATGGACATGACAATATCTGGAAATTCTTTGTTCTTCTGGTTGAATAAGCATGGATTATGACTTATGATATATATATATATATATATATATATATGGATTGGTTCAAATGAGACCAATCCTTTTAGGTTAGTCCATAAGAACACTTATGGACTCTTGATTTAAAATTTTGGATGGTGTAGATCATTTTAGTTAATTTAGGCATATAAGGGTATAATTGTACTTTTATATTTAATTAGTTATGTTAATTGGACGGTTATTAGCTATTTTTAAGGAAACATAATCCTACCTTTTCAGTTACCCGATTTTTAGAGAGGAAAAATCATCAACTTCAAGCATTTTTTTGAAAATTGATACTTCTTTCCGCCATATTTGTGAACAATCGTTTTATTGTATACTTAGTTCAATGGACTTGTATACTTAGTCATGTTTTATTGTATATTTGGTTCAGTGGATTTGTATACTTGGTTCAGTGAAATCGTATTCTTAGTTATATAAGTAGTTTAGTGAATTTGTATACTTAGTTCTGTGGATTTGTATACTTAGTTCAATGGAATTGTATACTTAGTTATATAAGTAATTCAGTGTAATTGTTTGCTTAGTTAAATGTTTCTGTATACTTGGTATTATTTTAATGTATAGTTAGTTCAATGTAATTGTATACTTAGTTAAATGTTTCTGTATACTTAGTAAAGTTTTAATGTACATGTAGTTTAGTGTAATTGTATACTTAGTTAATTGTTTATGTATACTTAGTAATGCTTTAATGTGTAGTTAGTTTAGTGTAATTGTATACTTTTCATTAATTGTTGCACGATTTTGTTGCCATATTTGAATAATTTGCAGGTTCGAATGGAAAGGGGGAGAAAGGAAAGGTGAATCGCTTGATTATGGGGACGTGATCAATACAAAATCACGTCCCTAATTTTTAGGAAGCGGTCACTATATTTAATTTCCTGGATTCCTATTTTATCCCTTCTGTTGTATACTTACTTATGAAATACTGTATATATTGTAATATATCTTGGCCATTGATTTACTATTTGGATGGTGTAGATTTAGTCCTATGGACTAATCTAGGAGGGTGGTCTCACAGGATCCCCTCCCTATATATATATATAAAATAATATATATGCATATATATAGTCTTTTTTGTGTGCTGGCTAGTAGTTTTTGTGGGTGCATTAAAGTGTTATCACGATGCATATACAAGAAATTATAAGTTACCAGAATGAGAGGATTGCTTTGTGGGATTCTCCACCTGATGAAGTTCTGATAGTCTTGGAGGAGCTCGACTTTTCTTATTTTTCTCTCCAAATATTTTTCTCCCTTGAACCGAAAAGCAGTTGTCCCCTATGGCCTTAGAATCGGTGTTTCATATCATTTGTGGCTTGTCCCTTTAAGTGTTTTCCGTTGCTGATATTGGAATTTTATTTGATATTTCAGCTTATGGAAGACCATTCTGATGAGCCGCTTCCACCGGGAACCCAATCCCGGCGAAGTGCATTACCAGTCTCATCTTCTAATAATGCATCTTCCTCGGCAGACACTGATTGTGGAAGCAGCTTTTGTCCTCTTCCCCTTTCAAATGCACCCACTTCTTATCCCTTGGAAACTATTAATCCGCAGTATATCTGCACAGACCAGTTCAGTCATATGCAATCCATCGCTCCCACCAGTCAAAACCTCAGAGCAGATGTTTCTGAATTAGCAGTTCTGCAGCCTCATGAGAGATCCAATGGTTCCCATGTGCAATTTGAGAGCAGTAATGATATTGAAGCTGCTGCGCAGAATGCTGTGCTGCATGAACAAGTATTTATTTTTAAAGTTTGCACCATTATAGTGTCTATACCTCACTGATAATCTACTATTATATGACTTGTCTGTACCATTTCAGGAAATTGCCACCCAAATGGTTATAAAGAGCCAGAGGTTTGTGCTGAAAGTTTCCCCTTTCTAATAGTAGAGTTAAAACTGTGTACATATGTTTATGTCATTACATGTTATCTCAGAGAATCAAACAGTGTCACTGGACCTTCTGAGGAGCGTAATGACATTTTGTCTGGACGCCACGATCCAAATGTTCTTAAGGTGTTCCGATTTCACTATCTATGTTAAACTCTTTCTTGTATTATGTCTTGTGTGCTATATTTCCATTTTACAATATTTACTTGACGTTTAAGTTGATTTAACAACAGGATCATTTGTTGAAAATGACCACACTGCATCGAACAGAAATGGCCTTAAAACGTGGCAAGCCCACCTTTATGGAGGAAGGTTGACTGATATACGAACTATTTTCTGTATTTTAAGCATGTCATATATTATTGGAAGTTGCTGTACAATGTCCAAAGATTCTGTATTTGGGGGAATTTCTCATTCATTTTGAGAACTATTGAGAAGCTCTAGTTTCTGTCTGAATGAGCAATCAATGTACTAGTTGGTTTTCTAAATTAGCAACACTTACGTGCATATACTCTGTTGGTTTATAAGGTTCCATAATACTCGTGTTTTGGGGATTACGATTTACAAGTAGGAATGATCTCTACGGTAATCAATCAATATATGTTTTCCTAATGAGTGGAGAGAATGAAGAATAAGAACTAATTTTTTAGTTTCTTGTCACCAAAATCTAATTAAAGGATGATGAGTAATTACTTCTTATACAATCTTTTTTATCATCACTGCAGTTTGGATGTGTGATGACTGATAAGTCTTGAGTTATTGCTCTTTGATAACCTTGGGTTTTAGGCTTTTGTTGGATACAGCAGACACTAATTTTTCTATAAGTACCAGCTAAGCTACTAACTTTGTAAGAAGATGAAAATTCTGAAACTAATTTTGTTTCTCTGGGCCATGTAAAGAAAATAACCTGTAGTATGCTGTCTGTCCTTTTAATATGCAATGGTCATGTTTTTATTTCAAACTTTCTGCCAGGCAATTTGGATATTGGTAATGGATATGGAGTGCCGGGAGGAGGTGCTTATTATAGTGCCTCAGTACACAATATTAAAACACCTGGTAAGAATCTCTCCCATTTGAGTAACTTCCACTTGGAATTATTTGACACGGGTTCTCCTGTATCGTCAGAAAAAAAAGATGTTGATGCCCAGGACACAAGCCAAAAGAATGCGGAGCTTATTGGGGAGTCTGGAAAGGAGTCAATGGCTAAAGATTTACCTGAATATCTCAAGCAAAAGTTGAGAGCAAGAGGTATTCTGAAAGATAATCAAAATGCAGAGAATTCTTCAAAGTCAGAAAATGTAAGTTAACAGTTCTTTGATTATGTTCTTTTAAATCCTTCTCCAATCTGATTTATTTTCAAGGTATAAAGGTTTGGGAAAAAATTCCTGGTCACGAGGCTCTTTCTTTCTTATAACATAATTACTATTAATAATTCCGAATTAAGTAATCCGTAATTTGCATCTATTTTGAGTTTCTACAGAATTTATTTTTAGAAAAATTTGAGTCTCATCTGAATAATATCTCCTTGACTACGTCTTAACAATATGCATTGGAACTTTATATTCTAGAGATTGGAGGCTCAGTCACCTCAGGTCATGGAACTGGGGAATCTACCCCCAGGATGGGTGAGTATCAGTTGCTGTTCTTGTGAAAGATTTTTCTGGAAATTTACATTAAAGTACTCTTACGTTAAGCCCCACGTTGAAGTAATACTGTAGTTCAGTTCTTCGGCATCCGATTCTCTGTCAATATCTTGTTTACCTTGTCTTTCATGCTATTATTCCACCGCTCATCGATCATTTTCTCCCATCAAATCATTGAATAGATTGAAGCAAGAGACCCTGAAAATGGTGCTGTGTTTTATTATCATGAGAGTTCAGGGAGAAGTCAGTGGGAAAGACCTACAGATGTGGCTCCCATTTCTGTCTCTGCAACACCACCTCTTCTAGAAGATTGGATGGAGGCATTTGATGAAACGACAGGTATAGCCTTTATGCGTAATGAGATATATATTGTAGCTGTGAAGCTAGGAAAAGTTCAACCGCTGTATGCGTTCAAAGTTTTGTTCTATAAATTTTTGTGTAGGTGAAAATTAGGCGATTTGATTTCTATGTTATTTATCCTTCATATTGAATATCAATATTTGGCACAAGTGATCGATGATTTTTTGTGTGCGTATTTGAATTTCAGAGCCGTTATCTCTTCTCTTAAAGTTAAATTTATTCTGGCGACATGTCTTAGCAGATCTTTTTTGTCAGTAGTCTTTCTTTTGAACTGGTGTTATGGTGTTAAGTTCATTTTGCTTTCCGTGTAAGCTCTTTGGATATTTATTATATTCTAGTCCCTCAATGTTTACTGTGTAGTTTTGCTTTATGATTATGTTGCTCGACTGAGAAAAGGTCTCTAATACATTATGCGGGAGGAAGCCATAAAACCTCATTATTATAAAGGGATAATAACAAAAACTGCCCCTGGGTTTTGGTTAATGTTTTGAAAATTAAAAAAAGCCCCTTGAGGTTTGATTTTTTGTATTACACTTTACCCCCTTCATAAGCAAAAATGTTTCAAACACCCCCCTTACATTTGTAAAAATATTACAATTACCTCTTACATTTTACACACAATCTAATCTCTAGGGTTCTTTTTTTGTAATTTTCAAACATCTCTGTTTTTTTTGTAATTAACCCAATCCTCAGGGGTAGTTTTTGTAATAATCCCTTATTATAAATGCATTTTCCGCGTAAACAAATTTCTTCATTTATAAGTCCGCTTGGTTCAGAAGTATTATTCAACAGAAATAATAATGTGTTCTCAGTTATTTGTATTCCCAGGTCAAAAGTATTATTACAATAGGAAGACCAATGTGTCGCGGTGGGAGCATCCAGACATACAACAGCAGGTCACGCCACAGCATTATGAAAGAACGGTCTCAGCTGATGCAGTGCATGGGAGTTTGAGAGATCACTCATCCACTTTCCCGAAATGCATGGGATGCGGTGGATGGGGATTGGGTCTTGTACAGGCCTGGGGCTATTGCAATCACTGCACTCGGTTTGCTTATTCCGTTCCTATCTATCACTGCATGTTTTGCATTATCCCGTGATTTATATTGGTTAGGTGTTTTTGTAAAATCATACCTCTTCTAATGTAAAATTTGTAGTCGACATTGTCATGAAATACAACTATTAATCAAGATGTTGTTTCCATCCATATATATTAAGAGAATCAATTTACAGTTTGCTTAAAATTTGTATCCACCTCTGTAGTTAGTCGTAAAGATCTCCTATGAAAGCACACTAATTGTTATACCTTGTGTCAATCAGTACCAGTATGTTAATTGATCATAACAGGTATTGGCTTCATGAGTTCCATTTCTCCTTGTTAGTTCAATGTATTGGCTTTTTGACCAAATGAGTTTAAAGATGTGAGTGCATGTAAGGATATAATTGTCCAAGTTTTATAAGTAGGTTAGGCGAGAATACGTAAAACATTATTCCCTCTATCCACAGCTGACAGGTCATACCTGAGTCTATAGGGAAGTTTAGGTCTCTAATTTTATTTGAAAAGTAATGTTGAGCTACCCTGGCAAGTGACCTCAGAAGAACTTCAGGAGTTTTTTAATCAGAGATTAATATTGTTTTGTTTATTTTGATTTTTTGTTTGCTGAAACTAAATTTGGTATGAATGTTGCAATGCAGACTTCAGAATCTTCCACAAAGTCATTACTTGTCCGCCCCTGTAGCAAGTCATAAGCATGCCACAGCTGCTGCTAATAATCAAGGAGACTCTGAGAAGAGGTTTTCCAAACACAGGTTATATTTCCTCCTTTTAATTAGTTGATGTAAAGACTTGATGTCATTTTTGTGGAAATAGATTCTATGGCATGTTAGAGCTGTTCTTAGTGTTCTATTATAAATTCAATCATCACGGAGTAAAAAATACATTGGGAATCAGGCAATAAGATAAATGGTTCACCTAACCCTGAGAAGAGCAATCAAGTGGAACTAATAATGATAGAAACAGATAGGGATTAACTGGGTTGTGTTTGCTGTTTGCATATCATGCTTGACCACCGGTCTATTATACACATATAGTCTAATTGCTCTCTCAACGGTTTCAATAAATTGCTAGCAGGAAGAGAAAAAGTTGCTTATGTTTCGGATGATTATAATTTGGTAGATAATGTTGTACAGGTCTGATACGAAACCCCCACGTGGGAGAGGCTATAAAAAGGACAATAAGAAGCGTGCATATAGTGAGGATGATGAATTGGATCCGATGGACCCAAGTTCCTATTCAGATGCTCCTCGTGGTGGTTGGTAAGTTACTCATTCATATCAAGCAGTGCAACATGATAATCATTTTGGAACTTACCATAATGGAACTGAAATAGCTGGTTCGTAAATGTTATCAGTAGAATTTGCGATATAATTTAGGGATAATTACAATAAACCCGTGAGATTTGGACTAATTACAAAAGAACCCAGAGTTTCTTGAAAATTACAAAAACGCTATTGAGGTTTGATTCCATATTACAATTCCCCTTATATTTCAAAGACCCCTTTACATTTATAGAAATATTACAGTTACCATCTTAAATTTAAGACAAAACCAAACCTTAAAGGGTTTTTTGTAACCTTAAAAAATATCTGTTTTTTTTTTTTGTAATTAGCCCAAACCTCAGGGGTGCTTTTGTAACTATCCCTATAATATATTAAATTTGAGATAGCATCAAGTGATCTATACTCTGCCAAGTTAATTCTCTGCTGATTTTATAGGGTTGTAGGCCTTAAAGGAGTACAACCAAGAGCTGCAGATACTACTGCCACGGTATGTTATTACCATTATTTTCCGTGAAGAATTTACGTTAGGTAATATGAAGGGAGAGAAGTAAAGAGTAAAAATCGAAAAATAAGACGAAAACCGTGATGCTTTGGCATTAATTTACGTTAACTTAGAAAGCAGAAAACAAGGTTATATTTGTTTGATTGTTTTTGAGTCGGCAGTTTCAGATTTATTTACACTAGCTTAGCTTCATCCCACCATTCATTAAGCATTAATTTTTTTTTTTCTGTTTTTAACATTGTTTCATGTTTGGAACCTTCAAAATTCCAGGGTCCTCTTTTTCAGCAGCGGCCCTACCCGTCACCTGGGGCAGTCTTACGTAAAAATGCCGAAGTTGCTTCACAAAAGAAAAAACACAATTCTAATTATGCTCCTATATCCAAGAGAGGGGATGGAAGTGATGGTCTCGGTGATGCTGACTGAATGAGACAACATATTAAATACGTACTTGGTGCAACATTTAAGATTTACGAGCGGTTTTCTACTTTCTCGAGATGATCGGAGTGAGAAGGACAAGAAAAAACATACTGATGTGGATGATCTGGGTGAACATACTGATTTTAACCTTCCTTTAAAGTTAAAAAAGAAATAGAGCTATTGATGGGGGTGATGCAGATGTTGATTTCTTACAATAGTGAAGGATGGTTGGTTATCTACACTGCAGAATGGGTGTTGCCGTGTTGGTAATATTGTTTTGGGATGGAATGTGAATATTTGGGAAAAATTGGTTCTAAGTCACCAAAAAGTAAAAATCCTTGTTAGAAGTGGCATATTGCATTGTGAACGCTGTGGACTATAATCCTGTTTTATTGTTTACAAGTTTTCTGAGTATGGTCTCCGTTCTATAAATGCAGGGATGAATCCATGCTTTGGATTGAAAATCAAATGGGCCGCAACAATAATTTTATTTTATTTGCATTTATTTATATCTAATAAAAATAAAACATTTACGCGTACAAAAAATGGGAAAATATAATGCATAAATGAGATAAATATAATATAATATATGTTTTGGAATTCATGCAACATTATTATGAAATACTCTAGTAGGGACATTTTTCTGCATGTGACATTGTTACAAAGATAAAGTTAAAATAAAAATAAGAACTAGTCTTCCGTCAGACCGTGTAACGGATCTAATCCGTTAGATGGGTCTAAATACCCAACTCATCGCCAACTCATCGCCCTAGCCCTAATCCTATTGCAAAGTTTTTAAAGAAAAAAAAAACAAAACCGAAAATCACAGATATTCTCGTGATTGGAGCCCTAATCCCGCTGCTCTTTCAACCACCACCATCACACGGCGCCAAAAACCACCATTGCACGACGCCCAAAACCACCACCGTGCAGCAGATCCTCCGGTGCGCACCTACACTACGTGATATTTTCCATTCCGCCATCTCTGCAAAGTCCACCACCACCCTCGCACCACCATCGATCTATGTAATCGCGTCAAGCCTAGTAGGTATTGGTTTTTGTGTATATTCCAACTACTTAATAGGTAAATCCATATTGAACAAAAGCTTACAGAAGGTGCAACAATGGAGACGGGAGACAACTTGAACAATGACAGAGGTAACGAAGGTGAAGGTCATGCATTTTTCATTTGGTACATTATTAAAAAAATAACACAAGTTGCATTAAAATGTATTAGATGTATTAAATAAAGGTATTAGATTTACAAGATAAAAAGTATCTGTTTTATAATTAAAAGGCACAATTTGTAGAAAAGTAATACAAGTTGCATTAAAATGTATTAGATGTATTAAATAAATGTATTGGACTTTTTTTTTATCTATTTTATAATTAAAAGAGACAATTTAGTAAAAAAGTAACACAAGTTCCATTCAAATGTATTAGTAGTATTAAGTAACGGTATTAGACTTTACAAACCAAAAATTGTCACACTTTGTAGTGGTTGCATCTTATTATGTATTTTATTTTTTAGTTGTTCCTAAAATGTATTACTTTTAGGTGTAATAACACTAATAGATTCCAGTGATGAGAATGAAGAAGGCAATAATGACAGAGAGCAAGGGGATAATAGATGTTGAAGGTAAAAAAAAGTATTACAAATACATTCAAAAGTATTGTGTTTTATGATAAAAAGTATCATCATTTAATACATTCAAAAGTATTGTGTTTTATGATAAAAAGTATCATCATTTTCATACATTTTCCCTATTAATTATTTTCTTCTTTTAATATAACAGACTTGACTGGTTGTCTTATTGGTATGAAGAGGAATATTATTGAAAAAAATATATACAGTGTATCGCAAACATGTTCGGTAGCTTGGCTTTAGTATTCGTAAAACAACTACAAGATGCAATGAAGTTGGTGTTGTGACAGAAAAGTATTTTGTATGTTCCTGTGAGGGATCTACACGATCCAGAAACATAGTTGAGAAAAAAAAGAAAAAAATTATAATACACGGAGAAAATGTAGGGCATCATTGAGGGCAAAGTTGAACAACGATGGTCTTTATGAAATTGTTGGCCATAATATATTGCACAACCACAAACTCACTAGAAAAAGAGTGGAGTCATTTGCATCATTCTGAAAGGGTGATTACCACTGAAAAAGCTAATGCTATTGGGAGATGATTTCTTCTCGAATGAGAGCCACCGAATCTTTTCCTACATGGCACAAGATGCAGGGGGGTGAAGAGTGCATTGGTCATACAATGAAGAATCACTTGAATTTTGTGAATCGTTTCAAAATGAATGCAATTGAGGCAAGCGATGCACAAACGTTGATTGACATGTTGTACCAACAAGATGCTGAAGATCAAGACTTCTTTTTCAGAATTAAATTAGATGATATGAAGAGATTGTGTAATCTATTTTGGAGGGATTCAATGATGGGGGATTATAAGATATATGGTGATGTTGTTGTCTTTGATACAACATATCGAACAAATCGGTATGATTTGATTTGTGCTTCTTTTGTTGGGATTAATAATCATTTGAAGAACATAATGTTTGGTTGTGCCTTCTTTGAGGATGAGAAAACCGAATCATTCTAGTGGCTTTTTGAAGTTTTTAAGAAATCAATTGAGGGTCAATGACCTATATCAATCAATCTTTACATATCAAGATCTAGCAATTGGAATTTCAATTGAAAAGTTATGTATTACTGTACAAATCGCACTTCAGTTAATGTGTAATACTTTTCTTTGTTAATATTAATACCTTACAGTGTGATATGTAATACTTTTCAGTATTAAATGTAATGCCTACTAAACTGTGCTTTGTCTCACTATACAAACTGCACTTCAGTTTATATTTAAAAAATACTTTTATGTTTATATGTAATACTTTCCTTTGTTAATTCTAATACATTCAAGTGTTATAGGTAATACTTTTAAGTATTAAAAGTAATAATCTTTTTTTATGTAGGTTTTCCCAGGAACACGGCATATGTTATGCTTATGTCACCTCTACCAAAATGTTGTAAGCCGGTTCGAGAAGTTTAAAGGTGACAAATGCTTTAACGATGCATTTACCAAATGTTTATTAGGGTGCACAGATGGAGCTGAATTTCAGGCCTGTCCGGAGAAGATGATTACAAAAAATGGGTTAGAAGACCATCCATGGTTTAAGAGATTACCTTGCACACCTGAGAAATCAAGCAATATTCAAACTGTAACCTGTAAATATTCTCAAAGATATTCAAGCATATCCTCAAGCCTGAAACTTGAAGGAAATCAATCCAACACAAAGTCAGAAGGAAAGATAACTTCAAACGTTGAAGAGGAAACTTTTGAAGAATCAAAAGGGGTCTACTTTCCAAGGAGGATTGTAGGAAGGTTCAAGGTCGAACAAGTATCAAGTTATTGGAGGACTTCGTGATCAAATCCAAGAGCTTGAGAAAGTGATCTGAAGTAGCAAGGCAAATTGCCATGTGAAGAAGTCGAGTCGGACGAGAAGCCACCGTGTGATCAAGGTCGTCTCAGATCGTTCACCACTTTGTAAACCGATCACATTTAGTGATTCCTCCAAGAGTTGGAGAAGAGAGGATTAGAAGAATTACCCCATCTCCGAACCTCTATAAAACTCAATGTGTCATTAATTTTTCAACAGAGGACTTGATGCCCTCATCGTGAACCTCAGCGTTCACGTAGAACTGTGCGACCTCTTCTACGTAGGTCATTGGGAACTCCATCATCAAAAATGGTTTTAATCCAGACGTTTCCAATTTTTTAGCAATCTTCTTCACGGGGGTGTCGTCGAACCCCTGTTTAACCATACCATCGAAATCCACAGTAGACCCAGTGTGGATTTGCTTTCCTAGCTTGACGAAATCATGAGTAGGTGCCATTTCTCAGTGTTTTACCGAACGAGACTTAGAAAATGATCTTGAGGAGTTGTAGGGTTTTGAGATAAAGTTTCTTTCTTTTTCCTTGAGAGAGATGAACAGTTTTGGTAAAGTGAGAGAAAATCGATTTAAATGGTATAAGTATGGTTTATGAAAGGACGTGCGGGTGGTTTTTGAAATTTGATCAAAATCAACGGCTTAGATCTTGCACGCCGATTAGCATTTAAGTTTTCGCATTTAATGCGGCAGCATTTATATCCAATCATAAGCTTGTTGTGCAGCTTTTGACTGTACACGTCATAATTATGCTGACGTCATTCTTAAAAACATTCCCGCTTAGTAAAAATGACCGCGTTTTTGTCACTTTGCTCATAAATAACTCAGCTTACTCCTTAGCTGATTCAATCCTTCTTCTCACTTCTCTCCTTGTGACTCAGCTGTAAGTTAATTCGGTACAACTGACTTTCCGATACGGCTGATTCACTTAGCTGAATTAAGAGTTCAGCTCTTTTTCCTCTTTTCGTGTTTAATCTCTTTTCTTTGAGTCTTCTGAGTGTTAACTCAGCTCAATTAACCCTAACTCATGCTTGAGTTCTTCAAATCTTGATTCACATAATGGTTTTATGAATATGTCACTAACCGCTTATCGCTTGAGATATATTCCAAGGTGATGTCCTTCTTTTCAACATGGTCTCTTATGAAGTGATATCTGGACATCTATGTGCTTTGTTCTGAAATGCAACACAGATTTTGAGTGATTGCAATTGCACTTGTGTTATCACACATAATTGGAATTTCCTTTTCTTCAACCTCATAGTCTCTCAAATTGTCTCATCCATAAGACACTGGGCACAACACCCCCGCAGCCTATGTATTATGCTTCACCAGAGGTGGCTATTGAATTTTGCTTCTTGCTAAACCAGAAATTAGCCTATTTCCAAGCATTTGACATGTGCCTCGAGGTGCTTTTCCTCGTCAACTCTACATCCAAAGATAGTAAGAGTCCAATAACCAATTAGCTTGAATCCACCTTCCTTAGGATACCACAAGCCAACTTCTTGGCTTCCTTTCAAATATCTCAAGATCCTCTTGGTCGCAGCCGTGGCTTTCTTTTGGAGCAGATTGAAATCTTGCACATACACCTACAACAAATGTGATGTCCGCCCGCTTGCCGTGAGATAGAGCAATGATCCAATAAGTGCTCAGATCTTGTTTGATCTACAGGCTTGCCATCTGCATCCATGTCCATTTTGACTGATGTATTCATTGGTATTTTCACAGAAGACTTCTCTTTCACGCCAAATTTCTTCATTAAATCTCTAGTGTATTTTGTCTGACTTATGAAGGTTCCATCCTTCAGCTGTTTCACTTGGAGTCCAAGGAAGAATGTCAGCTCTCCCATCATGCTCATTTCGAATTTTCTTTGCATGAGATTTGAGAATTTATCACACAGCTCTTTGTTTGTGGATCCAAAGATGATGTCATCCACATATATTTGAACAAGCAGTATACTCTTCCCATCTTAAATTCTGAAGAGTGTTCTATCCACTTTGCCTTTTGTGAATCCGTTCTTAGTTAGGAATTGTGATAATGTATCATACCATGCTCTGGGTGCCTGTTTCAATCCATATAAAGCCTTCTTGAGTTTGTATACATTATCTCCAAGAGTCTTCTGCTCAAATCCTGGAGGTTGTTCAACATACACTTCTTCTTCCAATAAACCATTAAGGAATGCACTCTTTACATCCATTTGATATACAATAAAGTTCTTGTGAGCTGCATAGGCAAGAAACATCTTTATAGCTTCCAATCTTGCTACAGGAGCAAAAGTTTCATCAAAATCTATTCATTCTTCTTGGCAATACCCTTTGGCTACCAATCTTGCTTTGTTTCTCACCATAGAACCTTCCTCATTCATCTTGTTTCTGAACACCCATTTAGTGCCAATAACATTTTGATGGGTTGGCCTTTGAACCAATTCCCACACTTTGTTCCTTTCAAACTGATTTAGCTCTTCTTGCATGGCTTGAATCCAATGTGTGTCATCCAATGCTTGTGACACATCTTTTGGTTCTATTTGTGAGATGAAGCAAGTGAACATTGCTTCTTGTTGAGTTCTTGATCTAGTTTTTACACCTTCTCTTACATCTCCAATGATTAGTTCTCGGTGGATGATCTCTCGGCATCTTACATCGTCGAGTAAGTTAGCCGGATTCGATCGTCTTGCACCGTGTTATTTTGATCGCTCTCTCATCATCACTTAGCTGCAGATTTTCCAGCTGTCTTTGAGACTTAGCTATCTCATCTTCATCTGGACTTATAACTCCAGCTTCATCTTCAACATAGGGACTCTTCTGCATGGTAGGTTGATTCAGCTTATCAGCTGATTCTTCAATGTCTTCTCCATTTACATTTGGTTCATCAAACACCACATGGATGGATTCTCCCGTAACCATTGTCCTCTTGTTGAGAACTCAGAGGCTTTGCTTTCACCGAGTATCCTAAGAAGATACCTTCATCAGCTTTAGCATCAAAAGCCTTTAAATTATCTTTGCCATTGTTATGGATGAAGCATTTGTATCCAAATATTTTGAAGTATGCAACATTTGGCTTTCTCCCCTGTTCAAATCTCATAGGAGTCTTTGTCGGTTGTCCTTTATCATGCATCTATTTTGAGTGTAGCATGTCAGTGTTTATTGCTTGACCAAAATCTTTTAGCAGCCCCGCTTCACTAACATGGTCCTTCTTCGCTTCTTTGAGTGTTCTATTCCTTCTTTCGCAACTCCATTTTGCAGTGGAGTCCTTTGTCGCAGATAATTCATGACCAATACCATTTTCAATACAAGATCTGAAGTTATTATACCATTGACAAACTCGGTTCCTCACGATCTTATTTTGATAATGGTTTGACTCTTCTCATTTTGTATTCTCTTCATCACCGAGGTAGTTTCTGCAGAGTTTCTTTCTTCTTACACATGAATATTGTCCATGTATGTCTTGAGTAGTCATCTACTACCACCAAGGTGTATTTCTTCCCACTTATGCTAGCTGGTTCAACTGGACCAAACAGATCCATATGTAGCAGGTGCAATATTCTTGTTGAAGATGGACATGTCTTTTCTTTGAATGATGATTTGATTTGCTTTCCCATCTGGCATGCGTCACATATACTCTCCTTCTTGTATACTCGAGTCCGAAGTCCTTCTACAAGATTACTCCCGCAAGTTTGTTAATTGTTTTGAAGTTCAGTGACTCATCTTCTTATGCCACAACCAACTTGATTCAAATTGTGCTTTTTGCTACCGACAGTGTGCTTGGTGTTGCAATTGACCAATCTACCACATACATGTTCTTTTTGTCTCGCATCCTTGCAAAGACAACTTCATTGATTCAAAGTGTCTTTGATTTGGCATATACCCATGTTAAATCCAACATTGTAGCCTTTGTCACAGAGTTGACTTATGCTTAGCAAGTTGAAATTGAGACCTTCAACATATGCAACATTTGTTATTTCTAATCCATTTTTCTTGATGGATCCAATGCCTCTTATTTCTCCCCGAGCTTCATTCCTCCGAATATGACTTTTGCACCTCTAACATCCTTGAATTTTGATAAATTTTTCTTGTTTCCTCGTCATGTATCCGGAATGTACCACTATCCATGTACCAGGTTCCTTAGCACTCAGCTGCTCCTTGAACCTGCAATCAAGGAAATTAGGTTTTAGGTACCCATACTTGTCTGGGTCCTGAGGGGTTAGTATTGTAAGATGATCTAACCAAACTATAGCCCAATGATTTGACTCTAAGGGGTTGCCATCTATCGCTTGCCATAATCATAATTAATTTTGGCAAATTTCTTGGGGTTCTAGTTCATACAACCTGCCTCTTTTATCCGTATGCCCGTGTATGTGTTTTAGCAATTGCCTTCTTTGGGTAGTTGTGATATCTCTGAGTGTAGTGCTTGGGTGCATATGAGTGCTGATTAAAGCTCTTATGCCTTTGGAATGGCTTTTGCTGAGTTCTAGGCCTTTGCCACTTAGGCTTATATTCCATAGGTCTTTGCTGATAGTTCACATTGTTCCAATCAGCTTGGCTTGGGTATTTTCTACCATTCCCATCATATGTGTTTCTTTTATAGAGCTTCTGGGGTTTTTGGTAGCTCTGTTTCTTCTTTACAGAGTATCTCCTGTTTGGAGTTTGCTGAGGGACTCGACTGGATTTCTTCTCAGCTGTCTTCTTAGCATACTCAACTGGCTGTTTTCCTTTTCCTTTATAACCAAGGCCAGTTTGCTTGTGATTGTGCT
Source organism: Rehmannia glutinosa (assembly GCA_016081115.2). Taxonomy (NCBI): domain Eukaryota; kingdom Viridiplantae; phylum Streptophyta; class Magnoliopsida; order Lamiales; family Orobanchaceae; genus Rehmannia; species Rehmannia glutinosa. The sequence goes on from CM071928.1 coordinate 52,157,809, forward strand.
TTGGAATAAATGTGTGTGCACCATTTGGAGTTTTGGATTTTAGAGATACTTCATTACTTGAAGATCCTTTTTCCAAAATCACTTTTGGAGCTTGACATAGCATTGAGGAATTGAATCCTAAGCCTGTTTTGTCTCCACATTCTCTTTGACTCATAATAAGATCATCCAATGATTTAGATGCCTTAGTAAATGAGGCAATCACATTTTTGAGATCATTCTCCCTTTTCTATAGCAGCTATCTCTGCTATTAGCTTAGCATTTTCAGCCTTTAGACTTTTATTCTCATCCTATTTGACTTAGAGTACTCGGCTCCTTAGTCACCGTGAGTTTTGGCTCTTAAGTAGGTCAGTTCTCCTCATTTAGTAGTGTGTGTGAGGATTTAATGTGTTCAAAATCACATCATTTTGCCTAATGAATCATAAAGATCAGTGGGTGACGGGTGTGTGTGTCACAATCACTATCACTAGAATTTGAGTGTGATGAGTTAGAGTGTACCTCATCTTCTTGGTCAGGTTGGTTTTGTTCTTTAGCCATTAGACAGATCAAGGCTTCTTCATCGTGAGTCACTTGAGTAGTCGCCTTCACTACTCTCTCGAGTCACCGTGTCTTTTGACTTGATCAGACGTAGCCTCTGCAGCCAAACATTGCCTTTTTTCTTTTCCCCCTGTCTTCTTTCTCTCAAGACTTTTCTTTCCTCTTCATTTTTGTATTTGTTGACTACAGGATATGGGCATTCAATGGCATAGTGACCGGGTTACTGCCTAGCCTTCCAAAGATAGATTTTCAACTTTTTGATCATTCTTTCCATCATTGGATTGTCACTCTTTGATATTCAACTTTTTGATGCTCGCTCTCTTGGGTGGTCTGCCTTCCCTCGACTTGGAGGAGCCGAGTGTCTTCCGGAGGATTCACCTTTGCTTCTTTTGTAGTTCTTATTGAAGAACTTGTTGAACCTTTTAACCATCAGGGCAATCTCCTCTTGGTCAATGACTTCTTTGACCTCGGCTCTCTTGCCATCCTTAACAATTAGAGCAAACTGCTTTGGTCACAAATTGCCTCCTCTTGGTCTTTTCTTCTCACCAAATTCGTAGGCTTTGAGATCTGAGAATAGCTCATGGTTGGATGTTTTTGATAGGTCCATGGAGTGTCTCATGGCCATGACTTTCATATCCCACTCAGTTGGGAGACTTCTTAGAATCTTCATACACATTTCCTTCTATGTATATTCCTTTCCAAGTGCAGACATTTCATTGGTGATTTCTGTGAATCGAGCATCCAACTGATCCAAGGTTTCTCCTGCAAGCATCTTAAAGTTTTCAAATTTTTGTACAACAACAGATAGTTTATTTTCTTTGATTTGCTTTGAGCCTTCGCAAATCAAGGTTAGCTTGTCCCAGATTTCTTTTGCCGTTTTGCATGATTTGACTTTGTTGAACATGGCTTTGTCCAAAGTTTTGTAAAGAATGTCCTTGGCCACATTGTCCAAGTTATATCTTTTTCTGTCATCATTTGTCCATTCAGCTCTTGGTTTTTCAACCATAACTGGTCTGGGAGCAACATCTTCTTCTCCTTCAGCTGCAGCTCTCCTTGCATCTGTGTTCACTTTTAAGATTTGGAGTGGCCCATCCTCTATCACTATCCACATCTCATCGTGTAATGCTGATAGATGAGCCTGCATACGAATTTTCCAATCATCAAATTCTTCAATTGTGAACATAGGGATGTGTGTCAAATTTGCTTCCATGATAATAACTTTGCTGAATAAAAGAGTTTAGAAAGATTGAGTACTAAAACAAGCTTTGAAAAATTTGGAGATCTAGTTCAAGAACTGATCTATGAAGGCTCAATGAACCAACCGCTTTGATACCACTTGTAGGTCCTAATGGGTGTGAGTGTAAGGTTTAGAAGGGGGGGGGTTGAATAAACCTTACCAACTTTTCGATTTAGTCCTTTTAAAAATGTTCAGAGTTAATACTTCACAGCTGAGTCCTTGATGGACAGCTAAGTTAGTTAATCAAGAGTTAGTCACTCAACAGACTGACCGAGCCGCTGATAGAATAACTCAACCGCTTTTGACTAAAGACTTAACTTGACTCGCGTGATATGTTTTCAAAGCAGAAGACTTAACACCCTTTAATTTGGTTAAGTTTGTTTCAATACTTGGTTTTAGCACTCAGTTGATTATCAATTGGATAGCAAATTTATCAAAGATATATAAAAATAAGATGCGTAAATTAAAGTGCTTGAAATGTAAATGACACAATAAGTTTTTATAGAGGTTCAAGATGGGGTAATTCTTCTACTCCTCTCTTCTCCAACTCCCGGAGGAATCCACTAAGTATTGATCAATATACGAGTGGTTAACACCCGTGATACAAGTCTTGATCACACAAATGACTTGATCCTTTGAGACTCGATCCGAGATGCCTTGGTCACACAAACGGCTTCTCGTGCGACTCGCCTTCTTCATAGGGCAAATTTGCTTGCTACTACAGCCCACTTGCTTAAGTTCCTTGGATTTGATCACGAAGCCCTCCAAATAGCTTAAGCCTGGTTCGACCTTGAACCTTTCTACAATCCTTCGTGGAATATAGACCCTTGATTCTTCAAATGTTTCCTCTTCAACCGATTGAAGTTGTCTTTCCTTCACAGTGAGTGTTGGATTGATTTCCTTCGTAATGTAGGCTTGAGGACTGATCTTGAATGACTTGAAAGTATTCTTGGTTACAGTTCAATTGTTAGCTTGAATGTTCGTGGTTCAGGTCGGTTACCTTCTCTTAGAGTGATTCATCGCCTTTTATAGTGATCTTTCAAAAATCGCCTGAAGAGATAGGCTTATTTTTTGAAAATCACTTGTGGTCGTTGGCTTGTCTTGTTGCAGTCCTTGGAATTTACGTTTCCTCGTATGAACGATTCTTCACCTTTTCGAGTTCGACACGGTGCGGTGCTTCCCATTGGTTTATTCCTTTTGCATGCTTCGGGATCGAGCACTTCAAGAAAGGTAGTATGGAAGTATTACTTGTTTAAGTAATTCTCTTGATTTCTGACAACGGATCTCTTCAGCTTATCTCGACTTGACCGCATTTCCTTGCCTTCCCTAGGTGACTTAGAGTCGCCTTCCAATCATTGGATGACTCTTCTCGTCACTTCAACTTGAGACTTGGCTATCTTGAGTTGACTTGACTGATACTTCACTCAGCTGCATCTTAGCTGCACCTACAATCGAGTTCCTGTGTTCTCTTCTTTGCCACACTCACCGCCTCACAAATGAGTCTTCCTTTAGTCTCCAGTTGTCTTCTTGCATGTTCAGCATAGCCGACTTGACTCAAATTCTACCAAATATCTATTACAATGCAATTTATAACAAGAATGGGGTGCCAACTTCATATTCTAAGTTTTACATGGCATTCATCAAAATCTACAAAATAATTTCCCAACAAAACTGTAACATGCAAATATTCTCAAAGATATTCAAGCATATCCTCAAGCCTAAAACTCGAAGGAAATCAATCCAACACAAAGCTGTGAAGGAAAGATAACTTCAAACTGTTGAAGAGAAAACATTTGAAGAATCACAAGGGGTCTACTTTCAAGGAGAATTGTAGGAAGGTTCAAGGTCGAACCAGTATAAAGTTATTGGAGGGCTTCGTGATCAAATCTAAGAGCTTGAGAAAGTGAGCTGATGTAGCAAGGCGCTGCCCTGTGAAGAAGCTGAGTCAGACGAGAAGCCAACTATATGATCAAGGCTGTCTCCAGACTGTTCACCACTTTGTAAACTGATCTGTTACTTAGTGGATTCCTCCAGGAGTTGGAGAAGAGAGGATTAGAATAATTACCCCATCTTCGAACCCCTATAAAAATCAACTGCGTCATTTATTTTTCAGCACATTTACATTTCTGCATATTTACTTTATATCTGATGTTAAACTTATTTGCTATCCAAAACTGATTAATAACCAAGTGATAAAATCAAGTGTTAAAACAAGTTTAAAACAAATCAAAGGGTGTTAAGTCTTCCGCTGATAAAACCAACACATCCAAGTTAAGTTTCAGGTTAAACAACTGAGTTATTCTATCAACAGCTCTATCGAGTCTGTTGAGTGGCTAACTCTGCTGAATAACTAACTTAGCTGTCCCTCAAGGACTTAGCTATTTGTGTTAACTCTGTACTTTCTTTAAAAGGATGGTAAGGTTTATTCAACCCCCCCTGTTAGTCCAAGTGGCTATGATAATCTAGAGGGGGGGTGAATAGATTATGTCGATTTTTTTGCAAATCGCCCTCTTTTTCGAATGAACAAGTAAGTGACAAGAATGTAAATGCGGAAATTAAACAACACTCGTTGATTTAAAGAGGTTCAACCCACCTAGGGCCTAATCCTCTACCACCCCAGTATCTCCGGGATGGATTTCAAAAAGAAAAAAAGATTTTATTAATTACCACAATTAATACAACACCTTGAGGATCACCACAATCCTCTTACAACACCTTCAAGGAGATTACCACAATCTTCCTTCACCACCTTTGAAGAGTACCACACTCTTCAAACACCTATCACCTAGATCACCCAAATGTATTCTTACCACAAGAATACTCACAAGGATGTCTTGTGTTGAATGATGGACAAAATTCAAGATTACAACTCTATGAAACCAATACAAAGATTGAGTGCAAGTGTAATCAAGAATCAAAAAGCCTAGACCTCAAAGATGTGCAAGTGAAAGTACTTAGGCTATTACAACAAGAATGTAAAAATGAAAGCTTGAACAATTTGCAGATTTCTTGTTGTGTGTTTTGCTTGTATGTGTTGTGTCTTGTGTCTTCAATTCATCCTCTATTTATAGGGAAGTCTTCACCAACATAGGCTCCCAACATAGGCTCCTCTATCTTCACTTTTGTCTACAAAAAGAAGATCACAAGATGTAGAAATATTGTACAAAAATCAAAAGTAAATCTTGTCATTAAAAATTTCAAATGGAAAGATAACTTTGTTTGTCACAAAATAGCATAGGGCGACCAGTTGCCCTGTTGAAAATTTCGACCGCTTGAAAAAATTAGTGCGATCCAGTGCAGTGTCGTCGTGGGGTCGGCCAGGGGCGTGCGACCGGCCCTGGCCGACCGGTCCCCTCTTGATTTTCTTGACCCAAAGAGCTCTCTTTCAATTCTGAGTTCTTCGTGCACGGCGACGATAGATGCGGCGGTCCGACCTCCAATATTAAATGTTGTCCGATTTTTATCAAAAATAAACTTCAAGAAATACTCCAAAAATTAGTAAAAACATTTTAAATCACTTGGGAGTATTTTGACAACATTTATAAACATAGTTTTGGTGTAAAAATCAATTTAAACAAAACCATCAAAAGTGTTGTCCATTTTTATCAAAAATAAATTCTAAGAAATACTCCAAAAATTAGCAAAAACATTTTAAATCATTTAGAGTATTTGGACAACATTTATTACCATTGTTTTGGTATAAAAACTCATTTAAACATAATCATCAAAATCTTGATAAAAACATTTATCTAACAAACTCCCCCTTTTTGATGATTACAAACCAAAACAATTTTTGGAAGTTGATTTTAAAACAAAACCAATTTTCCGGTCTAAAACATCAAACCATTACAAGCAAGATTTATCATAAGTACAAATACACAAGGATAGGAGCATAGATTTTTCAAAATCATTTTTGCACAAGCTCCCCCTATCAATATGCATATCAAGAACAAGTATACAAGCAACAACTAAAAGCTTAAAGCTTAGCTTTTACAACTTAAGCTTGAATATCATGAGCTTATAAGCTCCCCCTGTCACAAAAGCATCATAAGTCAAGTATAAAAGTCCATAATACATCACATGGACCAAGTATAATCCATAGCTTTTGGCTTTTAAGAGCTTTAGCTTATAGCTTTTCTTGCGAACTTATTTACGCTTCTTTGAGCTTATGAGCGTTTTTCTTATTTCTTCCCCTTTGGAATCATCAAAAATAATGTTAGCACGATAAAAACATCATATAATTATATCAAAGTGCGCAATTTTATAGATTTATCGAGCATATTGAGCATTTAAGCTTAAATTCCGAATAAAAGGGAAACAATTGCTCATTTGATTTGTAAAAGCTCATTTGATTGATAAAACATGATCTCTATAAACTTATAAGACTTTTCAAATCAAGAGAATCATGTAGGTGATGAATTTTTCATTGAAATATTTTGTCGAACACTTGGCGTGCGTCGAATAAAACAAGAGAAATATAACGCCTTTGTGATTCGTTTAAGCCAAAAATTTTCATCACTAATTTCAATACCACAATATACATTCATCATCAATCATCATAAACAACATATTAATACAAGAATTTCAACAATATATCAAGATACAAGCACATTCTCAAGGGTTCAACCCAATTGAGATTAAAACGAGAAATTCTTACCATCTAATCGGTAATGATGAACAATGATGATGATAATCGAGCCTCATGGAGTCCAAAATATAAAATGTATGCAATAAAACAAATTTGAAGTGAAATTTGTGTGAAACGTGCGTAGGGGACGAAAAATGGACAAAATGGCTGAAACTGAAAATAGAAACGAATTAAACCATAAAAGGTGAGGGGCGACCGGTTGGGGGGGTAGGCGACCGGTCGACGTCATGGGCGACCGGTCGGCCTTCCCCCAACCAGCCTAGTGTTCTTTCTGTTTTTCCAAAATCCGAGTTTTTAACCAAAAATCCGATTTTTCGCCCCTAAATTTTAAAAGCGTGCAAAATGCAATCATAGACCTCATTCAATATGCATTATGCCTAACCGAGCTCGTATTGACACAAAAGTCTCGGAAGATAGCAGTTTTGTAAAAATGTCCGCTAATTGATCTTGAGATGGTACAAAAGATATCTCAATTTTTCGTTTTGAAACACAATCCTTTAGAAAATGATGTCGAATCTCAATATGTTTAGTACGGTTATGATGAACCGGGTTTTGAGAAATGTCTATAGCGGATATATTATCACAAAAGATAGGAACACTTTCAAAAGAACATTTATAATTCGCTAAAGTTTGTTTCATCCAAAGAAGTTGAGTACAACAAAATGCCGCGGAAATGTATTCGGCTTCGGCCGTTGAAAGTGAAACACAATTTTGTTTCTTTGAAAACCAAGAAACTAGGCAATCACCTAGAAATTGACATGATCCGGAAGTACTTTTCCGATCATCAATATTTCCTGCATAATCCGAATTACTATAACCTTTAAGAGAAAAATTTTCATTCTTTGGATAGAATAAACCATATTGAATAGTGCCTTTCAAATATCGAAAAATCCTTTTAACGACACTCATATGAGATTCTTTGGGATTGCTTTGAAAACGAGCACATAGGCATACGACATGAAGAATATCCGGTCTACTTGCGGTTAAATAAAGTAAACTACCAATCATACCTTGATATTTGGATTCATCAACTGACTTGCCTTTTTCATCTTTGTCAATCTTGACATTTGTTGCCATTGGGGTAGAGACGGTTCTTCCTTCTTCAATGCCAAATTTCTTCAAAAGCTCATTTGTATATTTTGATTGAGAAATATAAATTCCTTCTTGGCATTGCTTAATTTGAAGTCAAAGGAAGAAGTTGAGCTCCCCCATCATGCTCATTTCAAATTCACCTTGCATTAACTTAGAAAATTTCTTGCACAAGGATTCATTAGTAACACCAAAAATAATATCACCAACATAAATTTGCACTAATAAGCAATCTTGCCCTTTTTCAAAAACAAAGAGAGTAGTATCAACTTTACCTCTTGTAAAACCATTTTGCAAAAGAAAAGAGCTAAGTCTATCATACCATGCACGGGGTGCACGGGGTGCTTGTTTCAAACCATACAAGGCCTTTTTAAGTCTATAAACATCATTAGGCCTAGAAAAATTTTCAAACCCCGGAGGTTATTTTACATAGACTTCTTCTTGAATAATACCATTTAAAAATGCGGATTTTACATCCATTTGGTAAAACTTGAAATTTTTAAAACAAGAATAGGCAAGTAAAATACGAATAGCTTCTAAACGTGCTACGGGTGCAAATGTTTCATCATAATCAATACCTTCTTCTTGACAATAACCTTGAGCTACTAACCTGTTAGGAATTTTATTGTTTAGATTTTGATGAATGCCATGTAAAATTTAGAATAGAAAGTTGGCACCCCAATTCTTGTCAAAATGTATTGTAACAATTAGAGTGCCAAGCCGAGCTAAGTCGCCACGCCCTAACATGCAAGAAGACAATCAAGACTTGAAGGAAAACTTCTGAGAGACAAATTTAGTCTGCGGCAAAGAAGAGCAGATGTAAACTCGATCAAGAAGCGGTGAGATGCAAACAGTGGAACATCACCAAGTCAACTCAAGAGAAGCCAAGTCTCAAGTCGAAGTGACAAGAGTCATCCAATGATTGGAAGTCGACTCTAAGTCACCTGGGAAAGCAAGGAAATGCAAATCAAGTCGAGATAATCAGAAAAGAATCAAGCATTGCCGAAATCAAGAGATTTACTTAAACAAGTAATATCTCCATACTACCTTTCTTGGAGTGCTCGATCCTCAAGCGTGCAAAAGGAATGAACCAATGGGAAGCACTACACCGTGTCGAACTCAAAAGGTGATAAAACAATTCATACGAGGAAATGGCAATTCCAAGAATCGCAAGCCAACGATCGCAAAGTGACTTTAAAAAATGAGCCTATCTCTTCAACGGGCAAATTTTTGAAAGTTCACTATAAAAGGCCGAGGAGTTTGTTTGAGAAGAATGATGAATGACACACGTGAGATATACAAGCTTTTCAAAATGGAACATTCTCAATCCTCAAGCTTCACATTTCAAGTACATCAATCCAACACTTACCTGTGAAGGAAAGAGAACTTCAATCAGTTGAAGAGGAAAATACTGAAAACAAGGGGTCTACATTCCGGGAAGGATTGTAGAAAGGTTCAAGGCTCGAACCAAGTCTTAAGCTTTTGGAGGGCTTCGTGATCAAATCCAAAGTGCTTGAGCAAGTGAGTCAGAGTAGCAAGCAAATGCCTGTGAAGAAGCCGAGTCGCACGAGAAGCCACCGAGTGATCAAGGCGTCTCCAGATCGAGTCCCAAAGGATCAAGTCGGCCGTTGTGATCAAGACTTGTATCTGGACTGCTACCACTTTGTAAACTGATCATTACCTAGTGGATTCCTCCGGAGTTGGAGAAGAGAGGAGTAGAAGAATTACCCCATCTTCGAACCTCTATAAAAATTTTATTGTGTCATTTACATTTCAACATTTAAATTCCGCACTTTTAATCGCTTATATCTCACGATAAATTTGCTATCCATTTGATAATTTATAAGTACTAAATCAAGTCAGAAAAACTTGCTTAATCAAACTTAAGGGTGTTAAGTCTTCCAATGAAAACAAAACCACAGTTGAGTCAAATTATAGCCAACAAATGAGTTACTCTATTAATACTCAAATGAGAGTCTGTGAGAGATTAACTCTCTGAGTGACTAATTCGATCATCCATCAAGGACACAAATTGTTTAGAACTCAGAGATTTAAAAGGACTAAATCGAAAATTTGGTAAGGTTTATTCAACCCCCTTCTAAACCTTACACTTACACCCCTTGGGACCTACAAGTGGTATCGAGCGGTTGGTTCATTGAACCCTCCGCACCGTTAGTTCTTGAACTAGATCTCCAAACTTTTCAAAAGTCTCCGCTTTAGTACTTAAACTTTCAAAACTCATTTCTATCATTAAAAGTTATTATCATGGAAGCAAATCTAACACGCATTCCTATGTTCACTATTGAAGAATTTGATGATTGGAAAATTCGTATGCAGGCTCATCTATCAAAGATTACATGATGAGATGTGGATAGTGATAGAAGATGGGCCTCTGCAAATATTAAAGGTGAACACAACATGTAAAGAGTGCAAATGAAGGGGAAGAAGATGTGAAAGACCTGACCAGTCATGGTTGAAAAACCAAGAACCGAGTGGACAAATGATGACAGAAAAAGATACAACCTGGACAATGTAGCCAAGGACATTCTTTACAAAACCTTGACAAAGCCATGTTCAATAAAGTGAAATCTTGCAAAACGGCTAAGGAAATCAGGACAAACCGACATTGATTTGTGAAGGCTCAGAGCAAATCAAAGAAAACAAACTATCGTGGTGGTACAAAAATTTGAGAACTTTAAAATGATCTCGGAGAAAACCTGGATCAACTGGATGCTCGGTTTACGAAATCACAAATGAGTCATTTACACTTGGAAAGGAATATACACGTAAGGAAATGTGTATGAAGATCCTAAAAAGTCTTCCAAATTAAATGGGAAATGAAGGTCATGGCATTGAGACACTCCATGGACCTATCAAAGACATCCAATCATGAGTTATTCTCGGACCTCAAAGCCTACGAGTTTGAGCCGAGAAGGAAAGACCAGAAGAGACAAATTGCACCCAAAACAAATGCTCTAATTGTCAAAGATGGGAAGAGAGCCGAGGTCAAAGAAGCAATTGACCCGGAAGAAATAGCCCTAATGGTTAAAAGATTTAACAAGTTCTTTAACAAGAACTACAAGAGAGGAAAGGGTGAATCTTCCGTAGAAGACACCCACTCTCCCTTTAAATCAAGGGAAGACAGGCCAACCAAGAGAACAGATCATCAAAAAGTTGAATATCAAAGGGCGACAACTCAAGAATGGAAAGAGCCGATCAAAAAGCTGAATATCTATGTTGGAATCAGTAGACAACCAGGTCACTATGCAATTGATCGCTCATATCCTGTAGTCAACAAGTACGAGGATGAAGAAGAAAGGAAGGTCTTCGAGAAAGAAGACAGGAAAAGAAAAGGGCAATGATGGCTGCAGAGATCGCCGAGACAAACCAAGTCGAGGGACAACACTCGAGAGCAAGAAGCCGACTATTCAAGTGACTCAAGAAGAAACCTTGATCCGCTTGATGGCCAAAGAACAAGATCAAGAAGATGAGGTACAATCTAACTCAACAAGCTCGACACCAGTGATAGTGACGACACACACACTTCATCACCTACAGATCTTTATGATTCATTAGGCAAAATGATGAAAGATTTTGAGCACATTAAATCCTCACACACACTATTGAATGAGGAAAATAGCCTACTCAAAAGTCAAAACTCACAAAATGACCAAGGAGCCGAGTACTCTAAGTCAAATAGTCATGAAAATAAAAGCTTAAAGGCTTTAAAATGCTAAATTAGTAGCGTAAATTGCCGCTATAGAAAAGAGGAGAATGACCTCAAGAATGTTATTGCCTCATTCACTAAGGCATCTAAATCATTGGATGATCTTATTATGAGTCAAAGAGAATGTGGAGACAAGACAAAGCTTAGGATTTAATTCTCTATGCTATGTCAAACCTCAAGAATAATTTTGGAAAAAGGATCTTCAAGTCATGAAGAGTCCGAAAAATCCAAAACTATAAATGTTGCACACACATTTGCTCCAAAGCACAATAATAAGCAAACTGGCCTTGGTTACAAAGGAAAAGGAAAATGTAAACCGATTGAGAGTGCCGAAAGGACAACGAGAAGAGATTCACCGAGTCCTCAAAGAACTCCAAACAAAAATACTCAGAAAGAAAAAGCGAGCTACCAAAACCCCGTAAAATCCATAAAAGAAATACATATGATGGGAATGTAGAAAATATCCAAGCCAAGCCGATTGGAATAATGTGAACTATCAACATAGACTTATGGAATATAAGCCCAAATGGCAAAGGCCTAGAACTCAACAAAGGTCATTCCAAAAGCATAAGAGCTTTCATCAAAGACACATATGCACCTAGGCACTACACTCAAAGACACCACAATTACCCAAGAAAGGCAATTGCTAAAACACATATGCAGGCATACGACAAAAGAGACAAACAGTATGAACCTGACTCCCAAGCAATTTGCCAGGATTAATTATGATTATGGCACTCGATAGATGGCAACCTCTTAGAGTCAAATCATTTGGCTATAGGTTGGTTGGATCATCTTATAATTCTAACCCCTCAGACCCGCATAAGCATGGGTACCTAAAACTTAATTTCCTTGATTGCGGTTCAAGGAACAAAGAGCCAAGGAACCCTGGTACATGGATAGTGGTCTGTTCCGGACATATGACAGAAATAAGAGAAATCATGTCAAAATTCAAGGAAGTCAAAGGAGCCAAAGTCATATTTGGAGGAAATGAAGCTCCCCGTGAAATAAGAGGCATTGGATCCACCAAGAGGAATGGTTTAGAAATCACAGATGTTGCATATGTTGAAGGACTAAACTTCAATTTACTAAGCATCACAACTTTGTGACAAGGGCTACAATGTTGGATTCAACATGGGCATATGCCAAATCAAAGATATTGAATCAAATGAAGTGGTGCTACAAGGATGTAGAAGAAAAATATGTATGTAGTGGATTGGTCAATCGCAACACCCAAAGACTGCTACTTGCAAAGAGCACAAATGAATCAAGTTAGCTGTGGCACAAAAAGCTGAGTCATCCAATTTCAAAACGATCAACAAACTTGCAAGAAGTCATCTTGTGGAAGGACTTCCGACTCAAGATACAAGAAGGAGAGCATATGTGATGCATGTCAAAAGGAAAACAAATCAAGTCGTCATTCAAAGAAAAGACATGCCCATCCTCAACAAGAATATTGCATCTACTTCATATGGATCTATTTGGCCCATGGAACCTCACCAAAGATAAGTGGAAAGAAATACACCTTGGTGGTAGTAGATGACTACTCAAGATATACATGGACAATTTTCATGTGTAAGAAGAAAGAAACTCTACAAAAACTACCACAAAATTGATGAAGAGGATTCAAAACGAGAAAAGTCAAACCATTATCAAAATAAGATCGATTGAGGAACCGAGTTTGTCAATGGAATAATAACTCGATTGTATTGAAAATGGTATTGGTCATGAACTTTCAGCAGAAGGACTCCACAAAGAGAATGGAGTTGCGAGAAAGAAGAAATAGAACCCTCAAAGAAGCGGAAGACCATGTTAGTCAAGCAGAGTTACCAAAAAGATTTTGGGTCAAGCAATCAACACACTTGCTACACCCAAAACAGATGTATGATAAATAGACAAATTTAACAAAGACTCCCTATGAAATCTGGATCGAAGAAAACCAAATGTTGCATATTTCGAAATATTTGATGCAAATGCTTCATCCACAACAATGGCAAAGACAACCTAAAGGCTTTTGATGCTAAAGTCGATGAGGTATCTTCTTAGATACTCACCAAAGCAAAGCCTCTGTAATACTCAACAAAAGGACTATGGTTACGAAGAATCCATTCATGTAGTATTCGATGAGCCAAATATAAATGGAGAAGATATTGAAGAGTCACCGATAAGTTGAAAACATCCAACCATACGTAAGAGTCCCTATCTTTGGAAGCCGGGAGTTATCAATTCGGAAAGAAGATGAGATGGTCAATCTCAACAACAATGAAAATTTGCAAAAGTGATTACGAGAGAGCCGACCCAACAACACAAACCGCAAGTCGATCAACCCAGCTAACTCACTCCAACCTGATGTAAGATGGCCGAGAGACCATCCACCGTAACTTGTCATTGGAAATATAAGAGAAGGTGTCAAGACAAGATCCGTAACTCAACAAGAAGCAATGTTCACATGCTTCATCTCGCAAATAGAGCCAAAAGATGTGTCACAAGCATTGGACCACGACACACATTGATTCAAGCTATGCAAGAAGAGTCAATCGGTTTGAGAGAAATAAAGTATGGGAATTAGTGCAAAGACCCATACATCAAAATGTTATTGGAACCAAATGGGTATTCAGAAATAAGATGAACGAGGAAGGTTCTGTGGTAAGAAACAAAGCAAGACTAGTGGCCAAAGGATATTGCCAAGAAGAAGGGATAGATTTTGATGAAACATTTGCTCCTGTAGCAAGATTGGAAGCTATAAGGATGTTTCTTGCCCATGCAGCTCACAAGAACTTCATTGTATATCAAATGGATGTAAAAAGTGCATTTCTAAATGGCCTATTGGAAGAAGAAGTGTATGTTGAACAACCTCCAGGATTTGAGCAGAAGACTCTTGGAGACAAGGTATACAAACTCAAGAAAGCCTTGTACGGATTGAAACAGGCACCCAGAGCATGGTATGATACCCTGTCACAATTCCTGACTGAAAATGGATTCACAAAAGGAAAAGTAGATAGAACACTTTTCAGAATTCAAGACAAGAAGAGTGTACTTCTTGTTCAAATATATGTGGATGACATCATTTTTGGATCCACTAACAAAGAGCTGTGTGAAAAATTCTCAAACCTCATGCAAAGTAATTTTGAAATGAGCATGATGGGAGAGCTGACATTCTTCCTTGGACTTCAAGTGAAACAGCTGAAGGATGGAACCTTCATAAGTCAAACAAAATACACCAGAGATTTAATGAAGAAATTTGGTATGGAGGAGAAGTCTTCAGAAAAATACCAATGAACACATCACCAAAATGGACATGGATGCAGATGGCAAGCCCGTAGATCAAACAAGATACTGAGCACTTATTGGATCATTGCTTCTATCTCACAAAGAAGCGCCGTACATCACCTTTGCTGTCAGAGTGTATGTGCAAGATTTCAATATGCTCCAAAAGAGAGCCATATGACAAAGAAAAAGAGAATATTGAGATACTTGAAAGGAAGCCAAGAAGTAGGGCCTATGGTATCCAAAGGAAGGTGGATTCAAGCTAATTGGCTATTCGATTCTCGACTATGCTAGATGCAGAGTGGACAGAAGAGCACTTCAGCACATGTCAAATGCTAGAAACAGACTAATTTCCCTGGTTTAGCAAGAAGCAAACTCAATAGCCACCTCTACAAATGGTGAGGCATAATACATAGTCAAGACACAAATTGTTGTTGTGCCCAAGTCCTATGGATGAGACAAAAAAAGAGAGATTATGAAGTTGAAGAAAAAGAAATTCCAATCATGTGTGATAACACAAGTGCAATTGCAATCACTCATAATCCTGTGTTGCACTCAAGAACAAAACATATTGATGTCAGATATCACTTCATAAGAGACCATGTTGAAAAGAAGGACATCATCCTGGAATATATCTCAACTGATAAACAACTAGCTGACATCTTCACAAAACCATTATGTGAGTCAAGATTTGAAGAACTCAAACATGAGTTGGGGCTAATTGAGCTAAGCTGAGACACTGAAGAATCAAAGAAAAGAAATGGAACAGAAAGAAGGTGAAAAAGAGCTAAAAGCAAAAATCACCAAGAATCACCAGACGGAAAGTCACTATACCAAGTCACCGAGAGCCGAGTCACTGAGAGAAATGTGAGAAGCAGAGTTAAATCACTAAGAGATAAGTGAATAACTTATGAGCAAAGTGACAAAAACGCAAATGCTTTGACTTAGCGGGAATGTTTTAAGGAACACGCCAAAGATAATGATGATGTGTACGTAGACATAAAAGTCGCACACCAAGCCTATGATTGGATATAAATGCTGCCGCATTAAATACGAGACATGAATCGCTCAATATGCGTAAAATCCAAGCCGTTGATTTCGATCACAATTCAAAACCGTCCTGCACGCCCTTTCATAAACCATATTTAAACCATTTTCGTCCGTTTCTCTCTCACACTTCTAAAAACTGTTCATCTCATTCTCTCAAAAGCAAAGGCAAAATACTCTCAAACCCTATCAAGCCGAAAATCATTTTCTCGAGTTTTTCCTTGAAATTATTCTCGAGAAATGGCACCAACTTATGACTTTACCAAGTTGGGAAAACAAATCCACACCGCTCGACCGTGGATTTCGACGAATGGTGAAGCAGGGGTCCGACGACACCCTGGTGAAGAAAATCGCCGAGAAGTTGGAAACGACCGACTAAAACCGCTTCTAACGCTGGAATATCCTATGACCTACGTGGAGGAGGTCGCACAATTCTACGTGAATGCCGAGATTCACGATGAAGAATCAAGTCATCTGCTCACTTTAAAGCAATGACTATCACCGCCAAGGATTTGGTGAATATTGCTCACTACCACAGTGAAGGAGCAAATCGAGATTAAGGAAGCCGATGTAAACTTGGGTTTATGGAAAGAGATAGCCAAGTCCGACGTTGTCGACAAAATAATATACACAAAGAAAACAAGAGATCGCCAAGGAGGATTATCACAAATTGTTGGACATAGTTGCCAAGTGTATCGACATCAAATTTGGCGCTTTGACCAATCACAAAGGCAAAGCGATTGTGATGGCAATCATCGAGGAAAAGAAGATAAACTGGGCTGAGTTTATCTACAGCAGACCCTCGCGGGTGGGAACAAGTCCTTCAAAGAAGATGGGTCATTTGGAGGATCCCGATATGGCCTGTGATTGGCCGCTATTGGAGGTGAAAGGAGTACCTCTGCAGACATGGGAAGGCTTTCCATGTTAACAAGAGGATGTTCGAGCTAATCTCTCCGGTGCTCGTGTCGAGCTTACGCCAAGAGAGCCGACACCAAAGGAGGGGAATCACCGACCCCGAAGACACAAAATGCTTCCTCTCCAACCAAGAAGAAAGTCCCCGCAATGCTAAGAAGATCACGCCCGCAAAGAAAGAAAACCAAACATGCTCCCCGCCCCAAGCCAGAGTCACCCCCCCCCGTGTGTCACTCGCCCTCGCAGCGCCGGTCGAGAAGACTCCCAAATACCTTCTCCGATCGTCAAAAGGAGGAGAACCGACAAGCCCAGACGGCCAGCTCCTCGAAACAAACACAAGCACCGGCCCCACCGCCAAGACTCGAGAGACACCGCCCAACTGTAAATTCCCCGGTACAAACCAGAGACGAAGAAGACTTGTCAAGCAACCAACAGAGAAACCAAACCGAGTCGGTTACTCACCTAGCACATATACCCGAGACTACCGGAGAAGTAGAGTCTCCGATGTAATTGATGAAACAACCAAGTCTCGTGAAGGTGATCACAGAGGCAACCAAGACACAAACTAGCTCACACAAATGAAGCACAAGAAGAACCAGCCCAAGCGAGATAGTGATGTAATGATCCTCTCTCTCCACCTTACCCGACATCCAAAATCGTCATGAGTGGAGAAAATGGAAGTCGAGCAAGTCAAGGGAACAGTTCAACGGCCCGAATTCATAGAAGAAGAAGAGGAATCGCTAAATTTCCTCGATTAACTACATGTGCTCCCAGCTCTGATGAAGACAACGCATAGACATTCTCGCAGATATACAAGGACAAGGAGAGAGAAAAGCAAGTCAAGAAGCCGAAGACGAGAGAAGGCAAGATCCGCCCTATCTCCGCACCACAGAACACACACATCCTCTCCTTGATGTCTTCTCTCGAAAGTGACGAGGAACTGCAGAATGCCGCCGCCACGAAGAGTTGCAAATGCAAAGCAAGCATTGCACGAATCAAGAATCCTTCACGAGCAACGATTAATGGAGGGACCAGGAGAGTCCTCCGCATCACACTGAAATCGATCCAATGGGAGTGGTTCAAAAATAGCCACTTGTTGTTGCTTACCACTTCCCACTCACTCGAAAGAAGGCAATAAGGACATGGCGATGAAACCGGGACAATGGGGACCCCAAATCGAGCCAACCCCTATTGAAGGTGTGCTACCACCGCCCCAACGGCCGAGCAATCAATCGAACAGCCGGGAGTTTGGAGACGAGTGACCCCACTCCAAGTCACTCACCGGTGCGCCACCGAGGGGAACTCCTCCACCGCAGCAAGGCCGGAGGATGCTGCAGATGACTCGACAAAGAAGCAAGGAGGCGAAGAAGAGAAATTACAATCACAAGAAGAACAACAAGTTGCCATCAACAAAGCTCGGGCGCTTGAGACTGCTCTCACCGAGGTGCCAACCGCTCCAAGGCTAATGACGCCGCCGATGCAACGAGGCACAGAAGGAATGTACCGGGAGTTAACACTGGGGCGATGAAAGTGCAATCCATGGGGTTGAGACTCCAATGGATGCCACTAAAGACCCTAAGACAAATGACACCGAAAGGGAGGACCAGAGCCTCGCAGCAGAGAGAGACCGCCGGAGGAAATGAAGGCCCACGGGAGGTTGAGACTTCCCGGGTAAAGAGGTCAAGTAGAGAACATCCCTCCCGCAATCATCGACCCATCCGAGAAGGAGATCAGCGCACTTCATGATTCCCAGGACAACCCCGATGTCACTTTTCTCGGGATCGAAGGCGAAGAAGAAGCCGAGTCAACCCCCATGACAAATCCAAAAGACTCACCATGCGGATGTTCCAGGCACGAGCAAGTTCGATCCCAAGACTACTCACAAACTTTTAACTTTGATGATGAGCCACCACTAGAAATCTCATCATCGTCCGATGACGCTGCCGATAAGGCCGAGGACAAGTCTATCAAATGGAAAAATCACCAGACCAACGAAGCCGTTAAGACAAATGAGGCTCAAGCAAGCCGGGTCTACTTCACCACCAAACCCACCAACCAGAGACCACCGCTCCGCTCCTCAAGCCGCAGCAGATCGATTCCCAAAAGAACTTCACGCGCACCGCTCATCATCGAACAGATCCCGGTTGGCGGTGATGATTCTTTTGTAGAATCTTTCCCTTTCTCACTGGAGATACCAGAACTCCACGAAGAGTCGAAATGAACAAGCACGCTATCACAAACCACCTCCTACTCTTCCAACAGACACCATTGTTCCAAATAACTATGACTTCGATGTCTTTGTATGGCCATCACCGCAATGTGAAGAATCGCTAAAGCTCGAGAAGTGTTCAAGGCACTCTTTGCCGAGATTGAAAGGATGGAGAGGCATCAGCCTCTTTGGACATGCGATTGGACAACAGAGATGCCACCCTTACAGCCGATTTAAGAGACATAACAGATTCGAATAAGGGAATGGTGGCAACAAGAAACAAAACAATGCGTGTGGAACATGTGAGATACTTCGACAATTGTTCAACAAGTCTGCCGGTGTGGAGAGTCAAAATACGATGCCAAGACAAAGCGAGAGAACATATTGAGCATATGCATGAAGCTCACACTGCCGAAATCAAGTCAGCTGCGTGAGCAACATACACATGATCTACAAATTTGGAAGAACATATGACAAGAAAATTCAGCCTTCTCATGGCCGAGATGAAGCCGATTTCCGCAGAATCCAATGCTACTCGACCAATTCCGGCCGCATACAACGCAAATGACTTGAAGCAGAACTCAACCATCGAAGACTTCGACTTCATGCTTGCCAAGATGTTCCCTGGGGTTCCTCTATCCTTTGATGATGCCAAAAAGGGGGAAGAGGAATACCTTAAAGCAAAGAAAATCAAGCCGAAAAGAAAGGAGCAAATGAGTCGGGAAAATCACCGAGGAAGTCCTAAAACAGAAGAAAGGAAAACTTGTTGAGGGGAAGGATCAAATGCAGATGTAACATTGATGATTGCACAAACCCCCAACAAGGTCCTCATCACAAATGACATTATAAGCGGCAAACTCCCCTCGTGACTCGCCACTCCAACACTTTCATCTTTGTATCTATGGGCCGAGAAGAGAAAAGCAATTGAAGCGAGGATGAAGGAAGTGGAAGGAAGAATGGATGCCAGGGTGATGAACATCTTGAAAGAACATGGAGGCATTCCAACTGTTGACAGAGACACGTATGCCATTTCGTATGTCGGGACAGAGCCAAGATCGAGTTGACGAATTCAAAACGCTCAATCAAGGATATTTTGCAAATATGTCCATGGCTCAAGCTTGGGACCTCGTCTTGGGAAAAGGGTCTCACATTATGTGAAGAAGCGGACAGACAGCAGACTTCCGGCGATCGCTCTGCTGGGTCACTCGCTAGTCAATCACCAAAAGAAGACCCCAAAGACAAAGATACGCCCGAGGGTAGAGGAAGAAGCGGCGGTGGAGGAAGAAGCTTGACCTGGCCTCTGCCCAAGAATATTGAATACGTAGATCCAGGAAAGAAAGGAGGGATCTACTGGGCTGGGCTTGACCAAGTGGCGAATTTGCGAGTGGCTAAAACTAACGCTGAGTATGCAAAGAGAATAGAAGAAGAAAACAAGAGACAAACTCAGCTATGGCAGGAGAGACAAGAAAGAATAAGAATAGATGAAGCTGCAAGAAAAGCATATGAGAAGAAGAAGAAGGCAAACATGACGAGAAGAAGAGAAAGATCTTTGATCAAGACGAAAGAAGGAGACAACGAAGAAGATGAAGTGTTTCTGTCCAACCCTTCGTGTATTTTATATGTAAATACATACAATGTAAGTCTTCTGTAATAAAGCTATAAATTTTCAATTCTTTTTGAAGACAATTATATACTCTGATACACCGTAAACAATGATTGTGTTAAGTACAAGAATGATATGATCAATAAAAAAGATTGATTCTCAGGCATACATTCTATGTCAATACACTATCTCGATGTATCTTTGTTATTTGCATCTTTGTATGATTTAAGTTTTGGCATCATCAAAAAGGGGGAAATTGTTAGGAATTTTATTGTTTAGATTTTGATGAATGCCATGTAAAACTTAGAATAGAAAGTTGGCACCCCAATTCTTCAAAATGTATTGTAACAATTAGAGCCGGCCAAGCCGAGCTAAGTCGCCTACGCCCTAACATGCAAGAAGACAATCAAGACTTGAAGGAAAACTCACGAGAGACAATGAGTACGGCAAAGAAGAGCGACAGAACTCGATCAAGAAGCAAGATGAGATGCATGCTGAGTGGAACATCACCAAGTCAACTCAAGAGAAGCCAAGTCTCAAGTCAAGTGACAAGAGTCATCCAATGATTGGAAGTCGACTCTAAGTCACCTGGGAAAGCAAGGAAATGCAATCAAGTCGAGATAATCGAAAAAGAACCGTTGCCTAAATCAAGAGATTTACTTAAACAAGTAATATCTCCATACTACCTTTCTTGGAGTGCTCACCCTCAAGCGTGTAAAAGGAATGAACCAATGGGAAGCACTACACCGTGTCGAACTCAAAAGGTGATAAAACAATTCATACGAGGAAATGGCAATTCCAAGAACTCGCAAAGCCAACGACGTAAAGTGACTTTCAAAAATGAGCCTATCTCTTCAACGGGCAAATTTTTGAAAGTTCACTATAAAAGGCCGAGGAGTTTGTTTGAGAAGAATGATGAATGACACGCGTGAGATATACAAGCTTTTCAAAATCGAACATTCTCAATCCTCAAGCCTACATTTCAAGTACATCAATCCAACACTTACCTGTGAAGGAAAGAGAACTTCAATCGCTTGAAGAGGAAAATATCAAAACAAGGGGTCTACATTCCGGAAGGATTGTAGAAAGGTTCAAGGTGAACCAAGTCTTAAGCTTTTGGAGGGCTTCGTGATCAAATCCAAAGTGCTTGAGCAAGTGAGTGTAGTAGCAAGCAAATCTGTGAAGAAACCGAGTCGCATTTGAAGCCACCGAGTGATCAAGGCGTCTCAGGATCGAGTCCCAAAGGATCAAGTCGGTTGTGATCAAGACTTGTATCCGGACTGTTACCACTTTGTAAACCGATCATTACCTAGTGGATTCCTCCAGAGTTGGAGAAGAGAGGAGTAGAAGAATTACCCCATCTTCGAACCTCTATAAAAATTTTATTGTGTCATTTACATTTCAAAGATTTAAATTCCGCACTTTTAACTCGCTTATATCTCACGATAAATTTGCTATCCATTTGATAATTTATAAGTACTAAATCAAGTCAGAAAAACTTGCTTAATCAAACTTAAGGGTGTTAAGTCTTCCACAAAAACAAAACCACGCTTGAGTCAAATTATAGCCAACAAAATGAAAGTTACTCTATTAATGTACTCACCGAGTCTGTTGAGAGATTAACTCTCTTGAGTGACTAATTTGACTGTCCATCAAGGACACAAATGTGTAGAACTCAGAGATTTAAAAGGACTAAATCGAAAATTTGGTAAGGTTTATTCAACCCCCTTCTAAACCTTACACTTACACCCCTTGGGACCTACATAACCTTGCTTTGTTTCGAACAATATTGCCTTGGTCATCGAGCTTGTTCCGAAATACCCATTTTGTACCAATAATGGTTTGAGATGGAGGACAAGGTACTAATTCCCATACATCATTCCTTTCAAATTGATTCAACTCCTCTTGCATTTCTAAAAACCAATCCTCATCTTCAATGGCTTCCTTAGCATTTTTAGGCTCTTTTTGAGAAATAAGAGGTTTCTCGGCAAATTTTCCTCGAGTCATTACTTTATCAAGGGATCACCAATAATAAGATCTTTTGGGTGATCTCCTTAAATTTCAATGCTACGAAAGATTCAAGTATCACCTTTATCTTCTTGAGGAACATTTGAGCTTGAAGGTTGATCATTTTGAGTATCATCTTGAACAATGGGTTCAACAATATCTTCTTCATCACTTTCATCATTGGGTATCCTTTCAACACCCGAAGCTTCATTAAATTTGACATGGATGGATTCTTCAACAACCCCACTAGTCTTATTGTAAACCCGATATGCTTTGATCTTGGTTGAATACCCCATAAATATTCCGTCATCGGCCTTAGGATCAAGTTTGTCTAATTGATCCTTAGTATTCAAAATAAAACATTTACATCCAAATATTTTGAAATAACTAATATTTGGAGTTCTTACTTTCCAAAGCTCATATGGAATTTTATTCATTTTAGGACGAATATAAACTCGATTAATGACATAGCAAGCGGTATTAGGACGTGTATATATTGTATATATTGGTAAAATATACGTACTAGAATGGATGATATGTTAGGTGATTTATTTTCCATAGATAGATGATCTTATTCTTGCTGGCCAAGAATACACTTTGTATATATGGATGTAAACTCTTGGAATAATACACAGAAGAATATCATTCTTTCATGGTACCAGAGCCATGACTGGAAACGATGAAAAAAAGTAGAAGAAAGAGATGGAACGGGAAAGATGATGATATCTCCCTACTATCTCTCGGCCAATGATAATCCCGGAACTGTTATTACTCAAGTCCAGTTGAAAGGAGAAAACTACGATGAATGGGCAAAGGCAATCAGAACTGCATTGCGGGCCAAGAAGAAGTTCGGCTTTATTGATGGGACAGTGAAACAACCTTCGAAAGATTCAACTGAATTGGAAGACTGGTGGACAGTCAACTCGATGTTGGTGTCATGGATTTTAAACACCATCGAGCCAAAACTGCGATCAACCATATCCTATGTGGAGATTGCACAAAATCTTTGGGACGATATCAAGGAGCGTTTTTCTGTTAGCAATGGACCTCGGATTCATCAACTTAAAACAGAGTTATCTGAATGTAAGCAAAAAGGCATGAAGATCGTAGATTATTATGGTCGATTGAAATCGATTTGGGAAGATTTGGGAAATTATGAGCAGATTCCAATGTGCCGATGTCGAGGATGCACCTGTGACATAGGAATCGAACTAAATAAAAGGCGCGAGGAGGAGAGAGACGACGCTTTAATGGGTCTGGATGACTCGATCTACGGGACGGTGCGCTCTCATATTTTGAGCACTGATCCGCTTCCAACTTTGAATCGAGCCTATGCAATAATTGTCCAAGAGGAATGTGTGCGCAATATAACCCGCGAGAAAGAACAACGAAGTGAGGCCATTGCATTTGCAGTAAACTCGAGGGGCAAGACATAAAACAAGGAAAATAAGGAGGAGGTGTGTGCTTATTGCAAACGAACTGGGCACTCCATAGAAGGGTGTTTTGAATTGATCGGTTATCCCGATTGGTGGGGAGATCGACCAAGAGGGAACAAACACGGATCAGGACGAGGACAAGGAGGAAAATTTGGAGGCAACTCAAGTGCAAAAGGGCGAGGTAGAGGACAATTTCGAGCCAACACCACGACATCAAATGATTTACAAAATCAGAACATCATGGCTGAGAAAAGCGGATTGAATGGACTCAATAATGAACAATGGGGCCACCTAATGAATTTATTAAATTCACAAAGGAAAGCAAACATGGAGAGATTGAATGGTAAGACTAAAGAATGGATAATTGATACAGGGGCATCAAACCATATGACAGGTAGTATTGATTTGTTAAATAATGTACAAAAAGTTCATACGTACTCGATCAAACTACCTGATGGAAATATAACTTTGGCTGAAAAAGAAGGAACTGCGGTATTGGATAAACAATTGAAAACAAAAAATGTTCTATATGTGCCTCATTTGGAGTGCAACTTGTTATCAGTATCTCAGTTGACAAAAGAATCAAATTGTACTGTGAAGTTTACTGATACATGTTGCTTTGTACAGGACCGCAATACGAGGATGCTGATTGGAGCGGGTGAGGAACGAGATGGGCTATACTATCTCAAGAGTTTGGAGTTGGGAAAATCATTGAAGATAGAAAAGAAGGATAATGAGAAAATTTGGCATCAAAGGATGGGGCATCCTTCTAGCAAGGTGATTCGATTGTTGCCGTTTGTTGATAAGGATAGAAAAGAAAATAATGATGGCTGTGAAATTTGTTTTCAAGCAAAGCAAAATCGTGATGAATTTGGATTGAGTGATAATAATTCTCATTAGTATTTTTGAAATGATCCATTGTGACTTATGGGGACCTTATAAAACTCCTGCTTTTTGTGGTGCCTATTATTTCTTGACTATTGTCGAGGATTTTTCACGAGGTGTGTGGGTTTATTTGTTGAAGGATAAATCTGAAGTAGCACAAACTTTGCAAAATTATTTAGCTTTGATCCAAAGACAATTTAATAAATTTGTGAAGGTTGTGCGAAGTGATAATGGATCGGAGTTTATATGTTTAAAGGATTATTTTAAGAAATGTGGGATAATTCATCAAACTTCGTGTGTGGGAACTCCTCAACAAAATGGTAGAGTGGAAAGAAAACATCGTCACATACTAAATGTTGCTAGGGCTCTAAAATTTCAAGCAAGATTGCCTATCGAATTTTGGGGTGAATGTGTGCTAACAGCTGCATATTTAATCAATCGAACTCCGTCGGTTTTGTTAAAAGGCAAAACACCTTATGAATTATTATTTGAAAAAGCTCCCTCGTAAAAAAATTGGAAGGTTTTTGGTTGCTTAGCTTATGCGCATAACCAAAGAAGGGGAGACGATAAATTCGCTAGTCGAAGTAGAAAATGTATCTTTGTTGGTTATCCTTTTGGAAAGAAAGGGTGGAGCTTGTATGATATAGAGACTGGAGAGATTTTTGTCTCGAGAGATGTTGTTTTTTTTGAACATAACTTTCCTTGTGATCTATGTGAAATTGAAACTAATGAGGGACTAAACAATAATTTTGAGAATTTATTAGAAGAGGATATGGTGTAACTACCCAGAAGAGCTATAACAGAAAATTTAACAACACATTTAAATAGTGAAGAGGGGTTGGAAGAAAATGAGTTACGACATCAAGAGGTAACAATTGTTAATGAAGATGGCGATGATAGTGAGGTGCATACCGATGGAATAACGGAACCCAGATGTGAAACCAGTGGTATCGAATCCGAATTGGAGTTACTTGGACGTGGATGCAGAAATAAGAAGCAATATGTCCGATTGAGGGATCACATTTTACATACTGTGCAAAAATTGAAGAATAGCCCTACTACTTCCTCACCCGACCATAAGCACTCCTCAGGTAGTCCTTATTCTATAGCTAATTATGTGAATTGTGATAAATTTTCTGTCCACCATCGTGCTTTCTTGGGAGCTGTTACTGCAGGAATTGAACCCACATAATTTGGTGACGCTATGAAAAATGAAAAATGGAGAGAAGCAATGAAGCAGGAAATATTGGCTTTGGAAAATAATAACACTTGGATTGTGGAACCTTTACCTCCAAACAAAAGAGCCATTGGTTGCAAATGGGTATACAAGATAAAGTACAAGGCGGATGGAACAGTTGAAAGATACAAGGCTCGATTAGTAATCCTTGGAAATAGGCAAGTCCAAGGAATTGATTATAACGAGACATTTGCGCCAGTAGCGAAAATGGGAACGGTGCGAGTGTTTTTAGCCGTAGCCGCCGCGCAAAACTGGGAAGTTCATCAAATGGATGTGCACAATGCATTTCTCCATGGAGATTTGGATGAGGAGGTGTATATGCGATTGCCCCCAGGTTTTAAATCGGATAAACCGGGAATGGTTTGTCGACTGAAGAAATCTTTGTACGGTTTAAGGCAAGCTCCCAGATGTTGGTTTGCAAAGTTGGTTGGTGCCTTGAAAAATTATGGTTTCCAACAATCTACTTCAAACTATTCTCTCTTTACATTGCATCAAGGACACGTACAAGTTAATGTATTGGTTTATGTTGATGATCTTATCATCTCTGGCAATGATTCAAAAGCAATTTGCACGTTTAAGGAATATTTGAGCCAATGCTTCCACATGAAAGACTTGGGCGTATTGAAGTATTTCTTGGGTATTGAGGTCGCTCGAAGCTCACAAGGAATATATTTGTGTCAAAGAAAGTACGCATTAGATATTATAGCCGAAGTGGGTTTGCTTGGGGCTAAACCAATCTCGACACCAATGGAACAAAATCAGACCTTAGCTATGGCGAAGGGAACGTTTTTGTCAGATCCTGAAAAATATAGGCGTTTGGTTGGTCGTCTTATCTACCTATCTGTTATGCGGCCTGAGTTATCTTATAGTGTGCATGTGTTGGCTCAATTTATGCAACAGCCACGTGAAGAACATTGGGATGCCGCACTTCGTGTTGTTCGCTATCTGAAAAAGAATCCAGGACTAGGAATCTTGTTATCTTCAGACTGCAATTTGGAGTTATCTGCTTGGTGTGATTCGGATTGAGCAAGTTGCCCATTAACTCGTCGTTCTTTGTCTGGTTGGTATATCCTTCTTGGCAACTCGCCTATTTCCTGGAAAACTAAAAAGCAACATACTGTATCACGCTCTTCCGCTGAAGCAGAATATCGGTCCATGGCTACTACTGTTTCCGAATTAAAATGGTTAAAAGAGTTGCTTCTTACTCTTGGTGTTACACTTAAGAAGCCTGTAACAGTGTATCGTGATAGCCAGGCAGCTCTACATATAGCGGCTAATCCCGTTTTTCACGAACGCACAAAACATATCAAGGTGGACTGCCATTTCATTCGTGATGAAGTGACTAATGGCACAATTCGACCTACACATGTTTCGACACATGGACAACTAGCGGATGTGTTTACCAAAGCTTTAGGTCGACGCCAGTTTGAATTTTTTCTGTGCAAGTTGGGCATCCGTGACCTTCATGCTCCAACTTGAGGGGGGGTATTAGGACGTGTATATATTGTATATATTGGTAAAATATACGTACTAGAATGGATGATATGTTAGGTGATTTATTTTCCATAGATAGATGATCTTATTCTTGCTGGCCAAGAATACACTTTGTATATATGGATGTAAACTCTTGGAATAATACACAGAAGAATATCATTCTTTCAGTACTTACGGCTTCGGCCCAAAAATATTTTGGAAGTGAAAATTCATTTAGCATGGACCGACTCATTTCTTGAAGTGTCCGATTCTTCCTTTCGGCTACTCCATTTTGTTGAGGTGTCCTTGGAGCTGAAAAATTATGACTATATCCCTTGGTTTCACAAAAGACTCTAAATTCACTGTCAAATTCTCCACCTCGATCACTTCGAATAGACTTAATAGTATCTTTCTTTTCATTTTCAATAAGTCTACACAACTTAACAAACTCATTAACGACATCGCTTTTATTTGTAAGGAATAGAGCCCAAGTATATCTAGAAAAATCATCAACTATAACAAAAGTGTAATGTTTTCCACTTAGACTTGCCGTACCAATATCCCCATACAAATCAAGATGAAGCATTTGTAGGGGTTTGGTAGTGGAAATTTCATTTTTGGGCTTAAAACTACTCTTAACTAATTTGTTCTTTTGACAAGTGTCACATAAGCCAAGATTTTCAAAATTCAATTTGGGTAGTCCTTTTACATGTTGGTTTTTGTAAATAGTTTGCAAATTTGTGTATCCAACATGTCCAAGTCGCCTATGCCATAAACTAGTTAAATCATTATTGGCGACAAGACAAGAAACATTTTGACTAACCAAATCACTTGTACAAATTTTGTAAAGATTGCCTTTTCTAATTGCTTCACAAATAATTTTATCATTTTTGGAAATAAGGCATTTTTCTTTATTAAAAACAACATTATAATTTGAATCATAAAGTTGGCTAACACTTATCAAATTGAACTTAAGCCCTTCTACTAAAAGAACATTACTAAGAGAAAAAGAAGAGTTACCAATTTCTCCATTTCCAAAAATTCTTCCTTTGCCATTGCCGAACATGACCATACCCTCTTCTTGGAGCTTGATGTTGGTAAAAAGTTCTCTCTTTCCGGTCATATGGCGTGAACATCCGCTGTCCACGAGCCATTTTCAATATCATTTATGAGCGTTTGTTTTTCGGTTTCAAGAGTACGGACCATAGTAAGAGTAATAGCATGAGCCTTATCAAGAGAATCATAAGAAGTAATAATTTATCTTTTTCTAGTTTAAGCTCTTTATGCTCCTTTTTCAAATTCTTGTATTTAACAATCAAATTTTGAAACTCATTTTGCAATTCATCAAAATCACATTGTAATTCATCAACTAGGGATTAAGATGAAGCATTAGAGCGTACCTCGGTATTTTCATCGTCTATGGCCATAAGACCATGTTCGGATTCTCCTTCCTCGTCGGTTGTTTCAAGTAATTCATCCCAAGTTTTGACGCCCGCATTTAACGCCTTCTTTTTCGGAAAAGGCTTTTTCTTCTTTTGTTCCTCTTCCGCTAATTTTGGGAAATCGGCTATGTAGTGCCCGAATTTTCCGCATTTGAAACAAGAATTGTCTCTTGGCTTTCTTGCTTTATTTTTGTTTACAAATTTTGCTAATTTTCTAACAAGAGCCGCCGTTTCTTCATCATCCTCATCACTAGCATAATAAACATTATTAGAAGAAGATGCTAAGCCTTTAATAATATTTTGCGTACTCGGTTTAGAGGTGGATGGTTGAGAATTTTTTCTCTCCTTGAGATATACTTCATAAATAAGGAGGTTCCCAATGAGCTCATCAAACTTGAGTGTCTCAAGATTTTGAGCTTCCGTGATTGCCGTCACCTTTTCGGACCATGAGCCGGGAAGGGCATTTAAGACTTTGGTCACCTTATATTCTTCGGAGATGACCTTTCCAAGAGCCACAAGAGGATTGACAATGTTGTCAAGCCTTTCCACCATTTTTGATATGCTTTCACCATCATGCATATTGAAATTTTCAAAGTCTTTCACAAGCATTGTTTTTCTTGCTTGCTTCACTTTCTTTGTGCCCTCATAGATGGTTTCTAATTTTTCCCAAACTTCATGTGCCGACCGTATGCCTCTTATGCGATTATATTCGGTGGCGGTAAGAGAGCAATGTAAAATGTTTAAGGCCTTACCGTTTAAAGAGAAAGCCTTCTTGTCATTTTCATCGTATTCCTTGAACGGCTTGGGAGTCGTGGTACCATCCTCCAATTTTGTTGTTGGTTGAGAAACTCCTTCAATGACCACATTCCAAATATCAAATCCGCACCCTTGTAGAAAGCACTCCATGCGGTCTTTCCAAAATGCGTAGTTGTTGGCGTCGAATAATGGTGGCTTGTTGGTGGAGGCGCCGGTGGTGAGATAAGCTTCATTCGTAGCCATGGATCTTTCCTCTTTACTCGGAACGAGCTAGCCAAAGAGTTTGGCTTTGATACCACTTGTTAGTCCAAGTGGCTACGATAATCTAGAGGGGGGTGAATAGATTATGTCAATATTTTTGCAAATCGCCCTCTTTTTCAAATGAACAAGTAAATGACAAGAATGTAAATGCGGAAATTAAACAACACTCGTTGATTTAAAGAGGTTCAACCTACCTAGGGCCTAATCCTCTACCACCCCAGTATCTCCGGGATGGATTTCAAAAAGAAAAAAAGATTTTATTAATTACCACAATTAATACAACACCTTGAGGATCACCACAATCCTCTTACAACACCTTCAAGGAGATTACCACATTCTTCCTTCACCACCTTTGAAGAGTACCACACTCTTCAAACACCTATCACCTAGATCACCCAAGTGTATTCTTACCACAAGAATACTCACAAGGATGTCTTGTGTTGAATGATGGACAAAATTCAAGATTACAACTCTATGAAACCAATACAAAGATTGAGTGCAAGTGTAATCAAGAATCAAAAAGCCTAGACCTCAAAGATGTGCAAGTGAAAGTACTTAGGCTATTACAAAAAGAATGTAAAAATGAAAGCTTGAACAATTTGCAGATTTCTTGTTGTGTGTTTTGCTTGTATGTGTTGTGTCTTGTGTCTTCAATTCATCCTCTATTTATAGGGAAGTCTTCACCAACATAGGCTCCTCTATCTTCACTTTTGTCTACAAAAAGAAGATCACAAGATGTAGAAATATTGTACAAAAATCAAAAGTAAATCTTGCTGTCAAAAATTTCAAACAACATAACTTTGCTGTCACAAAATAGCATAGGGCGACAGGTTGCCCTGTTGAAGATTTCGACCGTTTGAAAAAATTAGTGCGATCCAGGTATAGGTCGTCAGGGGGGTCGACCGGTCGACGGGGGGGTGCGACCGGTCGGCCCCTGACCGATCCCCCTCTTGATTTCTTGACCCAAAGAGTTCTGCTTTCAATTTTGAGTTCTTCAGTGTACCGGCCGACGATAGATACCGGCCGACCTCCAATATTAAATGTTGTCCGATTTTTATCAAAAATAAACTTCAAGAAATACTCCAAAAAATTAGTAAAAATATTTTAAATCACTTGGGAGTATTTTGACAACATTTATAAACATAGTTTTGGTGTAAAAACCAATTTAAACAAAACCATCAAAAGTGTTGTCCATTTTTATCAAAAAATAAATTCTAAGAAATACTCCAAAAATTAGCAAAAACATTTTAAATCATTTAGGAGTATTTGGACAATATTTATTATCATTGTTTTGG
This sequence comes from Rehmannia glutinosa, assembly GCA_016081115.2. Taxonomy (NCBI): domain Eukaryota; kingdom Viridiplantae; phylum Streptophyta; class Magnoliopsida; order Lamiales; family Orobanchaceae; genus Rehmannia; species Rehmannia glutinosa. Next base: position 52,188,874 of record CM071928.1, read on the forward strand.
TATAAAAACTCATTTAAACATAATCATCAAAATCTTGATAAAAACATTTATCTAACACCCCCTTCTAAACCTTACTCACACCCCTTGGGACCTACACCATTGGATTTAATGCGAAGAAAACAACCAGTTTGACTGACTTTATGGAACATTCAAGGAAACAATTAAATGTTGGAGGAGTAATGAAGCAAATGATGAATTTCACTATTCAAGGGCGGCTCCTACATCTGTATTGCCATTGACTGGACTATTGAAGCATGCTTATAAGGTATACACATTGACACTTTTTAAATATTTTGAAGATGAATTTTTAAAGTCAATTTCCATGTCTTGTACAATGTTCCATTTTGAGAGCCACATTATGTTTTATAATGTTTCGAATGATGATGGAGTGGGTTCACATACCATGATATTTTGTATTGCAACTAAATTGATAAGTTGCTATTGCAAGAGATTTGAAGAATGTGGTTTATTGTGCCGTCATTTGTTACGGGTCCTTTATGTGAATTCGGTGACTAAAATACCAAATTGTTATATCAGACGAAGATAGACAAAGTTTGCAAAAAATGACTTATGGGATAAATTAGACAGATGAATTGGACAGAGTAACTAGCCTAAGGATTGCATTCCTTGGCATCATGAAGTGGTGCGCAAGTATTATAATCTGGTTTGAAATGCCGAGAAAATGAGGAAACAAGAAGAATCCTTGAAGATGGTTATAACTGGGATTCATGAATTGATGGCTGCTACAATGAATTATGCAGCTGAAACTGAGATTTCTAGTTCTTTTACTAATATCGTAGATCCTACTCGTTCAATTATAAAGGGCATAAAATAAAGAACGAAAGAACGAAAGGGCATTTCAAAAAAAAAAAAACAAGAAGAAGAAGAGTGCTGCCACATCAAACACACATACATCGAAGGAGTTCGGATCGAAGACTCCTAATCCTAGATTATTTTAGGAGGGTTGATTATTTGAACTTAATTCTGATTATTCTGTACAGTACACTTTTTTGGCACATGGGGTTAATACATTGTATAGAACGTATATGCTAATTCTTGTCAATGTATCTGCTAATAAATTTTAATGTATCTGCTGATACATTCCTATTTTTGTGTGTGGGTTAATATCTTATGGTTTATTGTTAATTGTTCTCATTATTTTGATGTATTTTCAACAGACAATGATGTTTTAGGAGGGTTGATTATTTGAAATTAATTCTGATTATTCTTAACTTATCTGCTAATACATTTTAACATATCTGCTGATACATTCCTTATTTTGTGTGTAAATTCATATCTCACGGTTTATTGTTCTGATTATTTCAATGTATTTTCAACAGACAATGATGTTTTTGGAGTGTTTATTATTTGAACTTAATTCTGGCGCAGGGGATTAATGCATTGTAGCGTATCTGTTAATACTTGTCAATGTATCTCCTTGTACATTTCAATGTATATGCTGATACATTCCTATTTTTGTGTGTGAGTTCTATCTTAGTTCATATCTTATTGATAAAAACATTAATTGTTAATTGTTCAAGGACACATACCTAGACCTAATACTTGCAACTGCTTGTAAAAAGCCCTCATCAAGTAGTCTACATAAAAATATTACTTTCTTATGTTAATACTTTTATGGTTCACATTTAATACTTTTCTGCTCAACAACTAATACCTTCCATTCTAAGTAATAGTTATTTTTTTGCAAGATGTATTCCATGAAAAAGCTAACAAAATATTCACATGAAAAAACAACAATACATTTGTGCTCAAATACTAATACATTTACTTCTAATACTTATACTTTCAAGTTTCAATATTAATATGTTTACTTGTACTACTAATACTCCATCTACAAAACTAACAAAACCAAAGCTTCATCTAAAAGCTAACAAAAGTAGTACTAATACTTTAAACATTCAATACTAATACATTTACATGTAACTATTAATACTTGCCTAAAATTCAAATTATTTTTTTGTGATAACCAAAAATTAAAGAAGGGTTAATTTAGGAGTTATTTTATGGGTTAGTTTATAGATTAATTTAGGGGTTGGGTTAGGGGTTAATTTAGGATTTTTTTTAAAAAATATAGAAATAAAAATAAAAATTAGCCTATAAATACATGATTAACCCACATATATTTTTCACAATTTTCTAAATTCTCTACAATAGAAAACGAAGGGATCGAGGACTAGGACTTTTATTGTTCAATTTTTCTACATCGAGTATTTGCGATTATTAAGGTAGAGATTTCTATATTATTTGTATTTGTTTAATGTTTCATGAGTAATTGCAATATACGTCAAGAGGAAATAAATTCATATAAGCTAGGGGGCATGAAAAGGGTCCGGGATCAAAAGTATCTCCGGGATGAATCCGCAATGCTATATGCAGGAACTGGCCAGTCAGAGGAAAAAGAGGAAATTAATGAATTTATTGTTGTAATTATGTGAATGCATTTCATGTTATATTAAATATTGACAGATATATCCCTACTGAGCGAGATGAAGCTCACCCATATTATTATCATGACTTTCAGGTTGAGGAATCCAACTGAAGAAATAATATTGTGGATGATGAAATAAATCATGCTATATTTATATTTTAAATAATTATGATCGGACTAAATTTTGCATTTATGTCTTTAATTTTTTTCCGGTTTATGCTTGAAATAATTATTGGATATTTAATTTGGAAGATGTATTATTATTATCATTATCATTATATATATATATATATATATTTCTTTAAAAATTAAAAATTCTAAATCACCTTTTTGATAATTATTGGGATCACTTTAATTTATAAATTTGTGTTTTCTTAATAATATTTTTAGAGTACTTTAATTTCATAAAATTGGGTGATTATAAGTGGTATCAGAGAAGGTCTACGTTTCTGTAGGATTGTTTAAAAAAAATTGAAAATTAGAATGTATAGTTTTTTTTAAGAAAAATTAATAAAAGTCAAACTTTGTATAAGATAAAATGGTGTAGTAACATCCACCTCCATCATATCTTGTCGATCTCCTCAAGGTATGAGAATTATTAATGCAAGTTACATTATACAATTGTATCAGTATGCTCATTTATGTCATGATGTATTCCATATTACTATATTCTGCTTTAGAAATATAATACCAGTTTAAATGTTAGATGAATAGAAATCTTGTATTCCTTCAAAACAAAATGTAAAAATAGACTTATGGTTGCAAATGCACATATATATAGATGGCAGGAACTCGCACTCGCCACACTGCAAGAAAGAACAATAATAATAACTGCGGTCCGAACCATCCCATTAACCGACGCAATCATTATTTCAACTATCAAATTGAGGAAGGGGATAGTATTGGAGAATATATAGTTAAAATTCACCAGTTGTGGTATAATGTGAGGAATGTCATCGACGCTCCAAATGAACGCGCTGCCTCCCGTAGAGTGATTGATAGCTTACTACTTTTCACACTGCAAGAAAGAACAATAATAATAACTACGGTCTGAACCATCCCATTAACCGACGCAATCATTATTTCAACTATCAAATTGAGGAAGGGGATATTATTGGAGAATATATAGTTAAAATTCACCAGTTGTGGTATAATGTGAGGAATGTCATCGACGCTCCAAATGAACGCGCTGCCTCCCGTAGAGTGATTGATAGCTTACCCTCGTTTTGGAACGTGAAGGCTAAAAAGCTTTATACCTCATTATTGGAGTATGATAGGCATGACGACCAACCTAAAATCAACTATGGGACATTCACTGGGTTGTACGGTAAATGGATTGAGTTTTTAAATAATGAGGCTATGGCAGAAGATGAGGAACCTGAAAGAAACTTGGAAGAAGACCTGGAGGAAGATCCAGAAGAAGATCTGAAGGAAGATAAAGACATGGATCAGTAGAGATAGATGGGCTATGTATTACAATAATTGATAAGTAAATCCTTATTATATATAAAGATTAGTTGTTCTTTAATTGATACTAATTTAGTTGACCATTATATTAGAATATTTAGATTTTAAGTTAGATATCTCATGCGAAATCCATTAATAACCTGCGATAAATAATAATAATAATAATAATAATAATAATAATAATAATAATAATAATAATAATAATATTGCGTATGACCTTAGGAATATGGCTCCCCGTCGTGGAAATCAAGTCAATGGTGAGGACTCCACTAACACAGGAAATCAAACCACTGCTACTGCTGGAAATATAATTGTTGAGTTCCTCAGAAGTGTGCAGAACAACGGGGACATCAACAACAACAACGCACGAGTTGTGAAACAATTCTGCCACTATCGTCCACCCACATTCAACGGACGTGATGGCGCGACATCAATAGAAGAATGGTTTCGATCGCTGGAGAGGAGTTTCCGACTTATTGGCTGCACAATTGAACAAATAGTCGTATGTGCTGCCTTCCAACTCACTGAAGACGCTGATCATTGGTGGGAAGGGTATTGGAGGATTAAGACCGAGGAAGAGCGGAATGCTTTAACATGGGATGAGTTCAAGGTGATTGTAATGGAAAAGTTTTTCCCATAATTATATCAGGACAAGAAGGAGACAAAATTCTTTAACTTCAAATAAAGAAACATGACTGTCACAAAGTATGAGAGACAGTTTAATCAACTAAGTCGGTTTGCTCCACACCTAGTGGATACTGATTTGAAAAGGGCTCTGAGGTTCTGAAGGAGACTTCGAGCACAACTATCAGGAATACTATCAACTCAAGGAGATTTAGAGTACTCTATGATGGTGAGAAGGGCTCATGAGTTGGAGGCAAGTTTTACTGGGGACGAGGAGGAGCAAAAGTTGGTCGTTTTACCAGAAAAAAGAAAATGGGACGGGGCAAAATATAATGAAAATCAAAATCAAAATAAACAAATAAATACTGATGGAAATGCACGCCCGACTACGCAAGCAGACAAGCCAACTTGCCCAAAATGCAAAAAGAATCATTTTGGAGAATGTTTAGCTGGACAAGGAAATGCTTCAAGTGTAAGAAGCCAGGGCATGAAGTCTCTAATTGTCCTCTCTTGAAAGCTAAGTGGGAAAGAAGAGAACAAATATTTGGAGGTAGAGCTCGAATGTATGTTATGACTCAGGAAGAAGCTGATCAGAACCCGGGTATAATGTCAGGTATGCTAACTATCTCTGGAATACTTGCTCTTGTACTTTTCGACACTGGTGCGACACATTCGTTTTTATCTTCCAACTTTCATGCTATATTAGGACATAAGAGTGCTAGAGTAAGTGAACCCCTTGAGGTTGGCTTGCCATCTGGAAATTCGATAACAACTGACTCAGTGAATAAGGATGTTGAAGTGAATATAGGGGAAAATATCTTATAGTTGGTCTATACATAATTAAGATGAAGGATTTTGACGTAATCTTAGGTATGAATTGGCTTAGTAGATATCAGGCAGACATTAAGTGTCACGAGAAAGAGATAATATTCAAACTGCCAGGAAATGGTGAGATAAAATTCTATGGGATTAAGTCTAAGGCAGTACCACGAGTGATATCGACAATGGAGGCAAGAAAGATGTTGAAAAAGAAAAATTGTCAAGGATATCTAGTGAGTTTAGTAGATACCTCGATAGCCGAAGTGACACCTAATGACGTACCAATTGTGCAAGAATTTTTGGATGTATTCCGAAAAGACTTGCTGGGAATTCCTCCAGATCATCAGGTTGAATTTGGCATAGATTTGGTACCTGGGGCAGCACCTATATCTAAGGCACCCTATAGGATGGCGCCAAAGGAGTTCCAAGAGTTAAAGGCGCAAATACAAGAACTTTTGGATTAGGGATTCATTAGACCTAGTGTATCACCATGGGGAGCACCAGTTCTGTTTGTAAAGAAAAAAGACGGTTCACTTAGAATGTGTATCGATTATAGAGAACTTAATCGACTCACAGTGAAGAACAAGTACCCACTACCGAGGGTTGAAGACTTGTTCGGTCAATTGAGAGGTGCCAACACTTTCTCTAAGATTGACTTGAGATCTGGATACCATCAGTTAGAAATTAAAGAAAGGGATAGCCCAAAAATGGTATTTAGAATCCGATATAGACATTATGAGTTTGTAGTAATGCCATTTGGGTTAAGTAATGCACCAGCAGTATTCATGGACTTGATGAATAGAGTGTTTCATCTGTATCTAAACCAATTCGCCATAGTCTTTATAGATGATATCTTGTATATTCAAGAATAGAGAGCAATATACTGAGCACTTAAGAATAGTGCTAGAAACATTTCGCAAGGAAACGTTATATGCGAAATTCAATAAATGCGAGTTTTGGTTAGATCGAGTGGTGTTTCTTGGACATGTAATCACTACTCAAGAAATTGAAGTGGACCCAGTTAAAGTTGAAGCGATCAACGAATGGAGTGCACCTACGAATGCTAATGAAGTTCGCAGTTTTCTAGGTTTGGCAGGCTATTATCGAAGATTTATTGAAAGATTCTCAAAGATAGTTGCGCCTATGCCTCGACTGACAAGAAAAGGGGAGAAGTTCCAATGGAATAAGAAATGCGAAGAAAGCTTTCAGGAGTTGAAGCGAAGGGTAACTTTTGCATCAGTATTAACAATTCATGTCCCCACTAAAGATTTTGTTATTTATAGTGATGCATCAAAACTAGGCTTGGGATGCATGCTAATGCAACATGGTAAAGTGGTTGCCTACGCCTCAAGACAACTAAAGCCACAAGAGTTAAACTATCCTACTCATGACCTGAGTTAGTTAGTTTTGTAGTGCATGTATTAAAAATCTGGCGCCATTACCTATATGGAGGGAGATGTGAAATATTCACCCACCACAAAAGCTTAAAATATTTGTTTACTCAGAAAGAGCTAAACATGAGGCAAAGAAGGTGGTTGGAATTGGTGAATGACTATGATTGCACTATCAACTATCATCCGGGTAAAGCTAATGTTGTAGCCGATGCATTAAGTCATAAATAAAAGGAGAAATGTGAAGTTTGATATCTGAGCAAGAACATCTTGTGAGAGAATTCGCCAGGATGAGAATTGAAGTAGTTGTACCACCAAAAAGCACATAGATAGTACTAGCATCTTTGGTGGTGAAACCCACTCTGAGAGAGAAGATAAAAGAAGCTCAACCCCGAGATAAAGTTTTGAGCAAAATGAAAGAAAACGCTTGTGAAGGGAATGTAAAAGGATTTGTTATAACAAATGATGGTACTTTGACTTATGAAAGGAAGTTATGCGTTCCTAAAGAAGAAGAGCTTAGAAAAGAAATTCTCGAAGAAGCTCACTGTACGCCGTACACAGCTCACCCTGGAGGTACAAAAATGTATCGAGATTTAAGAGAAGTATTTTGGTGGTGAAGTATGAAAAGATATATTGGAACATTTGTGGAAAAATATTTGACTTGTCAGCAAGTTAAAGTCGAACACCAAAGATCATCTGATTTGCTCAAACCACTTGACATCCCAGAATGAAAATGAGATCACATAATTATGGATTTTGTGGTAGGGCTTCCACCATCAGTCAAGGGAAACAAGGTTGTTTGAGTTGTAGTAGATCGGTTAACAAAGTCAGCTCATTTCTTACCCATTAAGATGACGTTCATTATGGAGCGATATGCACAAATTTATATTGAGGAGATAGTGAGACTTCATGGAGTTCCCGTGTCAATTGTTTCAGACAGAGATATGCGTTTTACTTCTAAGTTTTGGAAAAGTTTGCAAAGTGCATTGGGAACAAAGCTGAACTTTAGTACGGCTTATCTCCCGCAAACAGATGGACATTCTGAAAGGACTATATAAATATTGGAAGATATGTTGAGAGCATGTGTGCTCGACTTAGGAAGTAATTAGGAAACATTATTACCCTTGGTAGAATTCTCTTATAACAACAGTTATAAAGTTACTATTAGAATGGCTCCATATGAGGTGTTGTACGAAAAAAAGTGTAGATTACCATTATATTGGAGCGAAGTTTGTGAAAGAAAAATTTTGGGGCCTGAATTAATTCAGCAAACTGTTGAGAAGATAGATATTATACAAGATCGAATCAAGATGGCTCAAGATAGACAAAAGTCATATGCTGATAGACGGAGAAAACATATACAGTTTGTTTAAGGAGAAAAAGAATTTCTGAAAGTAGCTCCTATCAAAGGTGTTATTCGATTTGGCGAAAAGGAAAAGTTGAAATCGAGATATATCAGACCAGTTGAAATCCTTACACGAGTTGGAGATTTAGCTTATCAGCTAGCATTACCATCGAGTCTATCATGTGTGCACAATATTTTTCACATCTCTATTCTAAGAAAGTACGTTCACGATCCAAGTCACATCGTGAATTATAATGATCTAACAATCAACAATGACTTAACTTTTGAGGAAGCACCAGAAGCTGTTTCGGAACGCAAGATTCACCATTTAAAAAATAAAGATATTGCTCTGATCAAAGTACAGTGGAGAGGTCATGGCAGATATGAAGCTACTTAGGAGCGTGAAGAGGAGATTCGTGTCAAGTACCCAAGTTTTTCAATTCCAGGTAAAATATCAAATTTTGAGGACGATATTTTATTTAAGGAAAGTAGAATGTGATAACCAAAAATCAAAGAAGGGTTAATTTAGGAGTTATTTTAGGGGTTAGTTTATAGATTAATTTAGGGGTTGGGTTAAGGGTTAATTTAGGATTTTAAAAAAATATATAGAAATAAAAATATAAATTAGCCTATAAATACATGATTAACCCACATATATTTTTCAGAATATTCTAATTTCTCTACAATATAAAACTAAGGGATCGAGGACTAGGACTTTTATCGTTCAATTTTTCTACATCGAGTATTTGCGATTATTAAGGTAGGGATTTCTATATTATTTGTCTTTATTCTATGTTACATGATTGTATTTTATTAATTGCAATATATGTCAAGAGGAAATAAATTCATATAAGATAGGGGCCATGAAAAGGGTCCAGGATCAAAAGTATCTTCGGGGTTAACCCACAATGCTTTGTGCAGGAACTGGCCAGTCAGAGGAAAAAGAGGAAATTAATGAATTTATTGTTGTAATTATGTGAATGAATTTCATGTTATATTAAATATTGATAGATATATCCCTACTGAGCGAGATGAAGTTCACCCCTATTATTATCATGACTTTCAGGTTGAGGAATCCAGCTGAAGATATAATGTTGTGGATGGTGAAATAAATCATGCTATATTTATATTTTGAATAATTACGATCGGACTAAATTTTGGATTTATGTCTTTAATTTTTTTTTCGGTTTATGCTTGGAATAATTATTGGATATTTAATTTGGAAGATGTATTATTATTATTATCATTATATATATTTTTCTTTAAAAATTAAAAATTCTAAATCAACTTTTTGATAATTATTGGGATCACTTTAATTTATAAATTTGTGTTTTCTTAATAATATTTTTAGAGTATTTTAATTTCATAAAATTGGATCGTTACATTTTTCATAAAGAACCAACAAAAATCTAGCCATATGATCCCACATTTCACCCAACAACCAACATTTTCTAACCCTGTACATCATAAACAAATTATATTAACAAAACAAATCACTATAAAACTAATAAAAATGACTTGAGGTTCAATAAAATTTTACATGAATATAATTTTTTCAAGCTACTTCAGGGCCCTCGCAAAATCAAGAACATCTTTTTCAAGTTGTATTCGTTTCTCGTTTAACTGGTTCAATAGAATTCTGGAACAATATGATGCTCTTAAAGTACGCCTTACATTGCGCTACAGACAAAAACAAACATGAAAAAAAAGCCAGATAAAAAAGGATTAATATAAGTAATATTTGTTTTGGCAAGATTCATACCTGTTTCAAATCTGGACTCGAAAAGAATTCCTCGACAAAACTTTCCATGTGGTGCATTAAGAAAACACAACAATCCACATTATTCGCATTGGCTTGCCAGCTGAATGGAATATTTTCCCAAGGAAAATGCTCAACCTCCTACGCTTGTGGATGATTTAAATCTTTATCCAAAATAGAAAAATTCTTTGCTGGAATAAGTGAAATAACAATAAGAAGTCACTACGAAAATACATATAAGATATTGTAGGCAGTAAATCTAAAGTAACAAAATATGATACTTTACCACAATAATTCCAAGCTTGTTATAGTTTTCAACAGCGACTTCATGGTGGACTAAATTGTCCAGAAATTGCACTTTTTTGGCAGCAAAATTGATGACAACAACAACAAAATGTTCTTTGAAGCAAATCGGGAAAAAAATCTACAGTTTCAACAAAAAAGAATATTAACTAATACTTCTAATACTAAGTCCTAATACATATAAGTATAATAACTAATACTTTTCATTAGAAATAAATATGATTTCTTACAGGTCAAGTCCACTCAAATCCATCACTCTGACTGATCTCATCCACATTCCCCAACAATCTCTCATATCATTTGTCCAGTCTCTGGCATTGTTTTCTTCAACAATGTACGATATATATAACTGTTGAAAATAACACAATTTTAATATACCATTACATTAATATAAAGCATGACAATACATCAAAAAACAATTGCTTGCTTACAGAATGTTGAGCATAAAAATAAAAGCATTTCATCCTCTTTTCACCCACTGGTCTTTTGTTGAGGATCATTGCCCATATATCAATTATGCTCACATGGATCAAACTTTCATCATTCAATGTCGACATATCACCAAGTGAAATGTAAAAGGCACCATCATGTGCAAAAACTGGTTCAGTTCGAGTGAAAAAAATAACTTACAAAAATTAATAATGAAAAAAATATTATTCAAACAACATGTTTAGAATGTTTTTGTGTGATTTTTGTGTAATTTCTATTTTTCGTGTGCGTGATTGTACGTATTTTTGTGTCTTTTCATCCCGTTTTATAGTGTCATATGTTACATATGGTATTTTTGTTTCTTTCATAGGTTTTCGTAAAAAGAAAACTTAAAAACGGGCTAAAACAGTCCAAATGGGCATTAAGGGCGAAAGATGGTCGGGGAAATCGACGTTGTGCGCGCGCACAAGGGTGCGCAGCACGCACATAAGTCAGTAAAGGAAATTAGTCGTTGCACGCGGTGCGCAATGTCAAGAATCACGTGAATGTGCGCGGACGCGAACAACGAGCCAGCAAGGGCGCGCGCAAGAACATGCGCGAGAAGGAGATGACGCGCGCCGCGCAAGGGCGCACGAGGGCGCTGGTGCATGGACGCGCATCGGCCAATTTTTCTAGATTTTTTATCCGATTTTTCTTTTTCTTTTTGGATTCTTCCACCTTGTATAGGGCTAGGCTTATAAATAGCACTTGGGGGATCCATAATTTCGGACACTCTCGTTCTCAGCACTTTTAGACTATAGTTTTTGGTATTTTTCTCTTCCATTCAATATTGGGATTGCTTGGGTTCTTCCCCTTGAAGTTATTTTGCTTCTTAATCAAAGAGTAAGATTTCTTTATCTCTTTTGTTTGATTTCAATTGTTGGGTGATTATTATTGTTGCATGATAATATTTATGATTGTTTTCTTTCCTTCAATTGAGATTATGATCCCAGACCCAAGCATGAACTAATTTCCTTGTTCTAGGATTAAGATGATTTGATTCAAACAAACAAGCATGAGTATTGATTAATGATTTGCTTTCCTGAATGAATTGCTTTATTTGATAATTGATTGTCTGATCAACTTTTGATTGATTTGCGGGAATAATTGAGATCGAGAGAAGATATTATTCCTGGACTTAATTATTCAGGGGGTTAGATATGAATCAGAAATATATTATCTAACACTGGGCTTAATGAAAATAGCAAATAATGTTTGGACAGCCCTAATCTGTGAATACGTGAGTTATCAGACCTATGCCTTATTTTTACATGATTGTTATATTTGTTACCCGCATGATCAATTAGTTGATATTCTGCTTGTGAGTTTGATGAGATGATTTCGAAATCCTAGACTTTCATCCATATATTTTTCTCGAAGTTTACTCTTGTTTAGTTTGATTATTGTCTTCTTAATTGTTTCCTTTAGTTTATTAAAAATCACAAATTTGGTTAGAGTGTTTAGGATTTACTTTTTGTGTATTGTGAAACATAATTTTTATTTTCCGGCTAAGTCTTCCTTGAGAGACGGCTTGTGGTCAACTTGCTACCCTACGATTGATCTTGTTCTCTTGCGAGGATTGCTAGATTTATTTTAGGTGTTTATCGATCGAAAAATATTTTGGCGCCATTGCCGGGGAAGGCTTTAGGTGTAATAATTATTGTGTCTTCCATGTTTTTAATTTAGGATTCCTGTTTTATATGTTTTTGTGTGTGAATTTTGTGTGATTTCTATTTTTCGTGTGAGTGATTGTGTGTATTTTTGTGTCTTTTTGCCCCATTTTATATTGTCATATATCACTGTTGGGAAATTTATTGTTTAGATTTTGATGAATGCCATGTAAAACTTAGAATAGGAAGTTGGCACCCCATTTTCGTTGTAAACTGCATTGTAATAAATAGGGTTGGTCAAGCTGAGTTAAGTCGGCTATGCCTAAACATGCAAGAAGACAAGCTGGAGACTAGAAGAAAGACTCATTGACAAGGCATTGAGTATGGCAAAGAAGAAAGACGAGAACTTCATTGAAGGAACAAGCGAGATCACGGTGAGTAGAGTATCAGTCAAGTCAACTCAAGATAGCCAAGTCTCAAGTTGAAGTTACATGGGGAAAGCAAGGAAATGCAGTCAAGTCGAGATAACTGGAAGAGATCCGTTGGGCCAAATCAAGGGAATTACTTAAACAAGTAATACCTCCATACTACATTTCTCGAAGTGCTCGATCCCGAGCGTGCAAAAGGAATAAACCAATGGGAAGCACCGCACCATGTCGAACTCGAAAATCAAGAACAATTCATACGAGGAAGTGGCAATTCAAGGACGCAACAAGACAAAGCCAACGACCACAAATGACTTTAAAAAATAAGCTATCTCTTCAACGGGCGATTTTTGAAAGATCACTATAAAAGGCCGAGGAATGACGCGAGAGAAGGTTACGAACCACGAACATTCAAGCAATCATTTGAATCAGAACCTAAGATATTCTCAAATCATTCAATATTAATCCTCAAGCCTACATTACGAAGAAAATCAATCCAACACTCACATGTAAAGGAAAGATAACTTCAATTAGTTGAAGAGGAAATTGTTGAAGAATCAAGGGGTCTACATTCCACGGAGGATTGTAGGAAGGTTCAAGGTCGAACCAGTCTCAATTTTTTGGAGGGATTCGTGATCAAATCCAAAGAGCTTGAGCAAGTGGGCTGTAGTAGCAAAGCGGTACCGCCTGTGAAGAAGCTGAGTCGTCACGAGAAGCCAACTGCGTGACCAAGGCATCTCGGGGCCCGAGTCCCAAAGGATCAAGTCACCGTGTGTGATCAAGACTTGTGTGCGGACTGGTACCACTCTGTATCTTGATCAATACCTAGTGGATTCCTCCAAGAGTTGGAGAAGAGAGGAGTAGAAGAATTACCCCATCTTGAACCTCTATAAAAACTTATCGTGTCATTTACATTTCAAAGACTTTAATTCTGCATCATATTTATTTAACTCTGATAAATTTTCTATCCACTTGATAATCTCTAAGTACTAAACCAAATTTAAGGGTGTAAAGTCTTCCAAAAACAAATCACAATCGAGTTAAGTTTTTAGTCAAAACAATTTGAGTTATTCTATCAACAAAACAACTCGAGTCAGTGCGCATTGAGTAACTAACTCTGTTGATTAACTAACTTAGTTGTCCATTAAGGACTCAAAGAAGTATTAACTCGAATATTTAAAAGGACTAAATCGAAAAGTTGGTAAGGTTTATTCAACCCCCTTCTAAACCTTACACTCACACCCCTTGGACCTACAAGTGGTATCGGTGCGGTTGGTTCATTGAGCCTTCCGCACTGGTTACTGAACTAGATCTCCAAATTTTTCAAACTATGTTTTAGTACTTAAGTTCTTCAAAACTCTTTTTATCATTAAAAGTTATTATCAGGGAAGCAAATTTGACACGCATCCCTATGTTCACAATTGAAGAATTTGATGATTGGAAAATTCGCATGCAGGCTCATCTATCGACAATACATGATGAGATGTGGATAGTGATAGAGTATGGGCCACTTGCAAATTTTAAAAGTGAACACAATTGT